>OX451741.1:113183978-113783978 GCA_948472305.1 Vicia faba
GATCTGGATTGCCCCTGCCTCATGACGGCTCTTTTTACCGTGCACAGCATTGGATTCTTTCTTTCCATGATGAGGCTTTTTATCAGAAGGTGCAGCCTCTTGAATTTTCCCAGACCGGATGCCAGCTTCTATTCGCTCTCCAGTCAAGATAAGATCTGTGAATCCAGCAGACGAATTCCCAATTAGGTGGTTGTAGAACGGACCAGACAGGGTCCCCAAGAACATATCGACAAGTTCACGATCAGTCAGAGGTGGTTGTACCCTTCCAGCAAGATCCCTCCATTTCTGCGCATATTCTTTAAAACCTTCACTTGATCCTAACGACATACCCTGGAGTTGGGTACGCGTAGGAGCAAGGTCGGCATTATATTGATACTGCTTGTAGAAAGCAGTAGCCAACTCCTCCTAGTTACGAACCTTGGTCCCATCCAGCTGATAGAACCATTCGAGATGAGTCCCTGAAAGACTCTCCTGGAAGAAGTGGATCCATAAATTCTTGTCCACCGTGTATGGCTGAATCTTCCGAACATAGGACCTTAGATGCAGCTTGGGGCAAGACGCCCCGTCATACTTAGTAAAGGATGGTGCTTTGAACTTCCGAGGAATAACCACACCAGTTGACAAACCCAAATCTCCAAGATCCAGCCCAGGTACCTGTTGGATCTCCATAGCATTCAGCCTATCCTCCAACTGTTTGTACTTGTCCTCAGCCGGAGGGTACTGTTCGTCGTCGAAATCGGTTTCATTGTCAGAGACCTCTGGACTGGGCACCCTTTCCTCTTGATGACTGCTTTTTCCCACAGATGGGGTTGTCCTCTCAGTTTCAATTTGCGGTGTGTTCCCAGATCTGCGTCTAGGGCTGAACAAAACAGTCCTCTTCTTCTTCTTGTCCTTCTTCAAGAGCAGAGCCTTCAGATCTTGTTGCCCCTGGGTCAAATTCATGATCAGCCCTTGGAACTGGGCATTCTGAGCCTGGAGGGCCTTGATGGACTGTTCAGTTGAAGATTCAGGATTCATGACGATCGGCTGAAATAAACAGCAGAGAAGGGTAAGCAACCTGTCAAAGGGATACCTGCAATGCAATGAGATGTATGACATGCATGTAATGTTTTCAAGGACCTCGCGGGATAAACAGAGAAACTTTGTTAGCATTTGGAACCGGTAGCTTGATTGTAAGAACTTCATTTTGTTGAGAGTCCTTCGTCAAGGGTCTAAGGCTCACCATATCCAGTGGGTCATAGCCCCTGACAACCTTGGTTAGAGGAAAATAAATCCTCTTTGCCCCTTGCTGGGATAGTTGATTCACCATGACCTGCATCACAAGCCCTTGAGATCCTTGAAATAGGTTAGGATGTATGCAATGGTATGATGTCATGCTATGCATGGGGTGATGTAGGTAAACCCTGTTATGAGTCCCAATTAAGGACTATAAACAGAAACCTGCAAGAAATTCAGTATACTTTGTTATGAGTCCCAATTAAGGGCTATAAACAAAACCTGCAAGAGATCTAGCAACCCTGTTATGAGTCCCAGTTAAGGACTATAAACAAAATCTGCAAGAAATTCGGTAAACCTTGTCATGAGTCCTAGTTAAGGACTATAAACAAAACCTGCAAGAAATTTGGTAAACCTTGTCATGAGTCCTAGTTAAGGACTATAAACAAAACCTGCAAGAAACTCGGTGTCAGACAACAAGCATGCAAATAGTCAAGTACGAAGGCACACAAGTCACACAAGAGAAACCCTTAGAGTTTAGGCCAGCATGGGGTCTGGGTATTACCCTCTTGAAGTTGGTGGGTTCAACCTGTCCTAATCAAAGTAACCGGGTTCTAAGGTTCCCAATATCACGGGATTGCTTTCATTGTTCATCGTTTCGATTTAGCCACTGAACTGGCGACCGAAATATTCCAGGAAAGCAACCCTCAATTGAGCGTAGTATCGAGTATCAACCAACCTCGGACTGCACCAAAGTCAGTTATCTCACTACCCTAAAGAGGCCAAGATAGTTCAATTAAGGTTCCTAAGGTCAGTTGATGCTTCACGACACCACGCGGAGGCCCCGTACTCTCCTTGACTGAACTCAAGGGTTACCGGTACACACCAAAGTGCCACATCAACGTAGCAGACTGTTTCAACCATGTCGGTATACCCCGCACAGTTCCCTCACAGCCTTGTTGCTACTTTCTAAGAAAGGTATCCCCAGATCCGGGTTAGGATCTATAGAACTCCCAAGCAACCCACAATTTAAAGCACACAAGGAAAACAATTGAAAACACAGTTATGAACTAACCCTAAGGTACACCTCACTTTAAGTTAAGTCCCCAGCAGAGTCGCCAGTTCTGTGATCGGTGGATCTGGAACTGACTGTTTAACGCTGGTTCGCGAAATGTCGCGGAAGCAAGAGTCGCCACCGTCTTTTATTTTCTCCAAATGGAAAGGACAAAAGCACAGAAAAATTCCTTATAGAGATTGCTCTCGGTTCGGGAGGTAGATTATAGAAAGGGAAGGTGTTAGCACCCTTTCTATCCATGGTTATCCATGGGCTCTTAGATACTTGCTCAATGTGTTTTCAAAATTGTTTGTTTTCTTTTCAATGTGGGTTTTAAAAAGTTTCTTTGAACAATTTCAGTTCGACTCGTACGTCAGAGTGTTTGAAAAATTTGCTTTGAAAGCTTTTGAAAATGTGTTAGTGTGAAAAGTCTTTTTGAGTTTGTTTTGAAGAGAGCAAGTATCCTTGAGAACCTACCTACCCTAAGGAATTCATCTGTGTAAATGTCCTTAAAAGTAGTGCCATCCCACCATTGAGAGGTAGGTAGCACCACCGTTGGAGGTGTTCGGGTCAATTCGAGGTTCAGGACATGGTGATCACCAGAGCAATGGGAAGACACCTTAGAAGCTACCCTCATGCCAGGTTCCCGGATCATGAGGACTTACTAAGACATCCTCTACTCGACGACCACCTTTCGAAAGGCAACAGTGAGGCGTACCCTAGGGGTGGTGTGTGCGAATTGTGTGTCGTTTTCATTTGCATTCGTCTTGTCATGTTCATTGTGATCTACGCTTGATTTTATTATGGTCATTCATTCTTTCATGCTTTTGTTAACAGTTAAGATATTTGCGAGGAAAGTAAATTCTAAGGCTATTACAAATGGCGCGGGTCCACATCGCCAAAATTAAACCGGACCCGATTTGACGAAAAATAAATAAAGCAAATTAAAGTAAAAGTGCGAGAAGTTTAAGTTACAACGCTTTGGGAGAATTACATAATTATAATAAACGACATAAAATAAATGCGCGACATTAAATAAATTACGAACATGGGCGTTGGACCCTTTTGCAAAAAATTAAAATTAAAATTAAAATTTAAAAGAAAATGTTTTTTAGTATTTTTGTGTTTTTTATGTTTAATAGAAAAAGAATTAGTTTTTAAGTTATTAAGAAAATGTTGAAATTTTTAACTACATGAAACCCTAATTTTTTTTTATATACAATTTAATCATGAAAATAAATAAATAATAATATTGTGATAAAAAGGAAAAATTAAAAGGAATGAAAATGGTCAATTAACCTAATTCTACCCTTTTTTATATTTATTATGAAAAGAATTAAAGTTAAAGCACCTAATGTAAATTTATTAATTTATATACAATTATTTATGAAAATAATAAAATAAAACATTTATTATATTTTTTGTCTTTTTGATTTTTTTATGATGTTTTTGTATTTTGTTAAAAAATAATTAATTAAATAAACAGTAATTAAAATAAAAATAACAATTAAAACAAGAATAAAAAATAAATAAAAAATAGTGAAGGCAAACCAGGGGGGGGGTTCAGGCCCCAAAGTGAGGTGTTGATGGTGAAATTCCGGCCCAATAAGACATGGCCTTATTGACTTTCCAAGCAACATGTCTAAGCGTTGACTAGCACTCACGGTACTCCATGGATCCTGGCCTTTGGATTGGATTTGCTGGACGCGTGTATGGTCTGATCTGGAGGTGTATCATGGGTCATAGCATAGGCGTTACACCTGAACGTTAAAGAAAAAACATTATTGAGAAAGCATGAGACCTGGGGTTCGAACCCAGGTCTTGGATGTTACAAGCATATACACCTGCCAATTGAGCCACTGAAACTTTTTGTATATTTAACAAACAATAAACGTAATAAAAATAAACGAAATTTAGTGCTTCAAAAACGCGCGCAATTCGAACGGACCAATGGCTGATGGACACGAAATCATCTTCTTCACTTTTCCTGTAACACAAACTCAAAGGCAACAGTTTTGCAAACGTGGTGTTAGATGGGTTTATAGAAAATAGCGACTAGGCTGTTTCTAAACATAAATTAGGCGCGAGTATATGAATCTCTTCGTCCAAGCGTGCTCATTCCAATGGTATTAACCACAAGTCCTAATTTTGCCTTGGATGGAAAGCCCTAATTCTTTATCCTGCCAACCCTAGAAATCGCGCATGGTGGAATCTTATACACAGCGAAATAATGCAATTAAACATAATGGTTAGCTTGTAAACTTCATCAGGAATGCAAAACACATATCAAAACTTATAAAACATGCATGAATTGGTATGCACGATTAGGAGTTTTTCTTGATGCAGTTTGAGTTCAAACTACCAGTTCTTGAAGCTTTGGTTGTTGTTCTGGATTGGAACACGTTCAGGGATTGCCAAGGAAGCTTTTGGAATAGGTTTTGTGCCTTCAATCGCCCTCTAAGGTTGAATTCAGTATTTGAGTTTTATGGAAAATTTTCAAGTTTGCAAAGTCTTTTTCCACGCAGCTTAGGGTCCTCTAGCATTAGGGTTATCATTCTGAATATGTAGTAAAGCTTTTAGGTCAACAAAATTGAATAAAATCCATGGCATTCAATGATTTGCATATTTGATTTTCCTAAGATCTTTACATATCTTTTTCACATGGTTTTTGTGCAAATTATGATCAATTAGTCCAATTCTTTCCATGTTTGGGATGTGCACGAGATTTTGAAAGCAAAACATGCATAAAAAGATTTTTTAGGTCAAAGTAGATATTTTTCACATATTTAATTGATTTAATTGAATTAATATGAATAAAAATTCAAATAAATAAATAAAAAATGAGAAAATACTTCCCTTTGAGCCAAGTGGTCGTGCACATGCTTGGAATGATGAATCTTGGAAGAAAAATGGGCCCATTAGCAATTTTAGGTCATTTGAACCATTGTTGACTTTTCAAAATATCCAAATATTTCCCAACTTCCACAAGGCATAACTTGCTCAATTTTTACGCTTTTCACATGTTCTTGGACATTTTGGAAAGGTCTTTGAGTCCTCTAACCAATGTCTTTGGTCCCATGTCATTTTGATTTACCAATCTCAAGTTATGGTCTTTGACTTAAAGTCCCTTTTTGTTGACTTTTGAAAATGACCAATAATGTTGAAATTGATAACTTTTTGTGAGAGCATTTCTTGGACTTGAAGTATGAAGATGAGTTGTAGGAAATGGCTTTCTCTTCAAAATGAGCTTTGGATGGAATTTTTCTGATAATCCATGTGAAAGTTATGCCCTGGTCAGTTTCAGTTGACTTTTTCAACTGTCCAAATATAGTAACTTTTGCATCTTGATGATTTTCTGAGCCAAATTTTGAGAATCATGATCAAGCATTGATCAAATGATGTTTGTGGCTTCAAGATGATATATTGACCAAAAATTTGAACTTTTGACTGTCAAATGACCATTTTGCCCCTACAGTTGACTGTAGTGCAATCTAGGGTTTTGACTGTGCAATTTTGAGCTGAATGCCTTGAAACTTGATATGAAGATACTTGACCATATTTGTAGGCATGTGAGACTTGATTGGGCCTTTGAAAACTTCCTTTCCTTGATCAGAACACAAACCCTAGTTTTGACTGTATAGGAGACAGTTGCACTGCACAACCCTTGGGGAATTTTGTGACTTGGCTTGGCAATTTCTTGAAGAATATGGGAGGGCAAATTTTGGGGTACAACACATAATAATGATGATTATGCGTTTCTCCTTCCCAATAATTAATAATAATGATTAAATTTTCTTGGTCTTCCCCATAACACTCCCAGCGGCACTTTCTTTCTCTCTAGGGTTACAAGACTCTTCCTTGTCTCTTTCCCCCAACCGGGTCAGCCCATTGGGCCTCTTGGCCTGATCACTCAACTATTTTCAGCTTTTGAATTAATTAAAACATGTTAATAATAGATAAATAACTTAGTACAACTGGCAAAGCACATCACCATTAACTTTAAAGACCCGGGTTCAACCCCTGCTGGGGCCTTTTTTCGTTTTTAGTTCTTTAGGTCTTATCTCGCCATATTTTATTATACTTCTTAAGCAAATATTTATTTAGTTTTCTTATATATAATTATTTCATGGGAAAATACAAAAAAATAGGCTTTTTTTTATGAAATTAATATTTCCTTTAATTGTTGTTATTTACTTAATCTTTTATTTAATATCTTTTATTCAATTTTTTTTGTTATTTATTTACCTTGACAAAAAAACAATAAAACATTTCAAATTTGAGTTTCTTTATTTGTTTAAACCTTGATACCTCACTCTCTTAGGTAGCTCCGTGAAGAGATTAAATCCCATTTCGATCGCTTTATGTCGAAGTCGAATTTTAGCTTACTTGTACATAACAAACAATTAGGTTTCTAGTCTCCCTCTTAAAATTTGTTCTTCTTTTGTAATTAAAACATAACATTCACAAATAAAAAATCCAAAAACTTTTAATCATTACTTGAATTTATTTTAAAACCCAGAAAACACTCAACCAATCAAAACTCCCCCAAGGGGCATGTTATCTCCATTCTACCGCGATATCAGTCGTGCCTATTGCTAGAATGTGTGTGTTAATGTTGTCCACTAAAAAACACAAACAAACAAACCATTTTCTAGAGGAACTACGATGTTCTGATTACTTCATTGGATACACAGGCAAAGGGTCGCGAAACCCTCACGAATGCAATAATAAAAAACCATTCTTTTCCCCCTTAAGCGAGTATAGTTGTAAATAAACACACCCTTTAAGACAAACAATCAAAATGGATCCCGTTGAGTACAACAGATGTGAGGGTGCTAATACCTTCCCCTTGCATAAACGACTCTGTTACCCTTTCTCTTGGTCACAATACCATCTTATCCATTCCCTTGTGGTTTTATCGATATTTCCCCTTCCTTCGGGATAAACAAAGTTCGGTGGCGGCTTTGTGTTTTCTGCCGGTAGCTTCAGCTTGCGACTCTGTTGGGGACCTTTTGCGAATCTATCCTATTTTTGTTTATTTTTCTTTTTGGGTGTTTATTTACTTACTTTATTTTGCTTTACTGTTTTATAATTGCTTTATTCTTTTGTATATATTGCATATATTGTTGCTACTCACATATTCTGGATACATTGTGATGTTGGGTTGGGTGATTACATTTGATAAGTCCTATACCCAGACTTCGGTTACACTTGGGATTAAGACGAGTGGTATAGTCATGTTAACTTTGAGGGAGTAATCTCGAATAAGGAGGCATGAAAATCCCCCACTCAGTGGAGGTCCCCTTGAAAGTAGTGATGTTTACTGAGTAATTGGGAAGACATCGTTGCTTTCGACATGGGAACTCGAGAAGCTGAGGGTCGTAGAACCATTAACCCATCCTGGACTTTTTAGGTGCAGCGCGGAGGTTATAACAGAGTAATCCGGAAGTAGTTGTCACGCGAAATTGCACTCGTACGAGTTTTTCCTGCGAATATTACTGATTACCAAGTAATTGGGACGTCGGTAATATCCAAAGGAAGAGCGTAGACTCTGAGATCTCTTTAGAACCTTGTTCGGTATGTGATAAACCTATACTACATACCTTATGGTTGGTTACTTTGACTCCATGCCTGTGACGTCGAAATTTTGATCTTGTTACTTTCAGCCTGTGCAACGGACTACGCAGTGGTTTTCCAGAATATGTGGAGTTGAGACTTCATGCCATAGCATACCATGACATCATATCATCATATATATATATATATATATATATATATATATATATATATATATATATATATATATATATATATATATATATATATATATATATATATATATATATATATATATATATATATATATATATATATATCTCATATCTAAGGAAGTACAAAGACAATTCTCGTTGGTATATCTTTTCAAAAAGGAAAATTTTAAAAGATAGACGAGTCTTTGGATTTCCTCATAAATGAAGATAAAGCATTCATTTATACTATCATGCATTCATGTTTCACAACAAAAACTCATTGGTGCCCCTTTTCCGATAGAATTCAGTAAACAGCAAAGACGACTTCTCCACATCCTTACTGTACAAGAGGCAGCCAACGAAGGCTTATGGATGTTTTTGAAGAAAATCAGAATGCACTCCGCCGAGATATGGACACCATGGGCACTCGCATGGATCAGCTTATAGAAACCCTTCATGTTGTGATCAAGGGTCAAGAGGAGTTACATCAAAGTGTTGTCAAGCTTACTATTGTTGCTCTCTCCACTTCTACTAATGGGAGGAATGACAATGAAAATGTTTTGACCCCTACTAGAGCTCCTAGGAATGATGTTGACAATCATCACAATGTTATTAATCTTGATGAACCTCAAGTGAACCTTGTCGCCAGAGTTGTCGAAACTACAAAAATGTACCATCCTCTCGAAAAGCGTCTTAAAGCCATGAAGGGTATCAAGGCTTCTGGATTTAATACTGCTGCAATGTGCCTCACTCCTGGGGTAGCTAATCCTCCCAAGTTCAAAGTTCCAGATTTTGACAAATACAAAGGCACTTCCTGCCCAGAGACTCATCTCCGTTCCTATTGTCGCAAGATGGCTGCCTATGCTTAAAATGAACCGTTACTCATGCTCTTCTTCCAAGATATCTTGACCGGGGCACCATTGGATTGGTATATGCAATTTGAAATATCTCATGTCAGTACTTGGGTAGAACTTGCTGACGCCTTTTTGAAACATTACCATTACAATACTGCCATGGCTCCTAGCCGTACTCAGCTCCAAGGGATGATACATAAATATGAAGAGTCATTCAAAGAGAACACTCAGAGGTGGCGTGAACTGGTTGCAAGGGTCTAACCTCCCCTCTTGGATCGTGAATTGATTGATCTGTTTATGGGTACTCTACGAGGCCCTTATCTCCAACATATACTCAGTAGTACCTCTACTTCTTTCTTTAATATGGTCATTATTGGTGAATGTGTTAAGACTTGCATTAAGGCTGGAACGATCCAAGGTGTCCTTAACAATACTAACAATAATGTGGGCATTGATAGAAATCCATTTTCTGGTTTTGTCAAGAAGAAAGAAGGTGAGACTAGTGATATCTCCATCAACCAATGAAAATCTCCTGCATTTCCTCAAGTCTGATTTCCTTATTTTCCTACGCCTACTGCTGCTCCCAACCAATTTGTTCCTCAAGTGTATGCTGCTACAACTCTAGCACCCTGGATGGCCCAACAACGACCTTTCACTCCACAACCATAATATCTTTCACAACAACAATTTGCACCTCCTCCAACTTATCAACAATAGAATCAACAACCTCAAGGTCCGAGAGCTCCTCAAAGACAAAGAGTTCCTGAAAGGAGATTTGATCTCATTCCTATGTCTTACGCTCAACTTCTCCCTCAGTTACTTGCAAATCGGTTTGTTCAACTACGTGAACTTGGTCCACCACTGAATCCTCTCCCTAGGGGGGTATGACATTAATGCCCATTGTGAATTTCATTCTGGTTCCCCAGGCCATACAATTGGGAATTGTAGAGCATTCAAATGTAAAGTTTAAGACCTCCTCGATGAAAAGGCCAATTTCAACCCTGTTTGTCCAAATATTCAGAATAATCACATGCCTCCTCACCCAGGGGCAACGGTAAATGCTATTGAAGAAGGTAGTGAACAGATTCTGGTAACCAAGATCAACGAGATCAAGATATCATTAAGAACTGTTAGAGATCATTTGTTGAAGCATGAGGTGTTACAAGAACTCCATGATTTCTTCTTAACATGTTCTTCTAAACCTGAAGAGTGTACTGGTTTGAAGACGGTTATCCAACAGTTGATAGATGAAGGTGTCCTACAGATATAGAATATATTCTAAGAAGAAGATATTGATGTCTTGTAAATTCCCTACTATCCGAGAAGCTTTTCAGCAACACCAAGTATTTCGTTGACAATTTAGATTCCTACTACCCCAGTAATGATTCAAGCTCCCGCTACCCCTGCAACGATTCAAGCTCCTATTCCTCCTACAAGTAACGACTCGAAGGCAGTTCCATGGGAGTATAATACGGTCTATATTCATGGGAAGAAGTACGAGTGTCATCCAGTGGTTGACAATAATATTACCAACATTGCAGGAACCAGTAACATGACTCGCAGTGGTCGGATCTTTTCTCCTCCACCATCGCCTCCTAAAGAAAATAACAGTGATGCTCTAGCCAAGGCTGGGGGAAAGCAAGTGATGGATAATCAACCCGAGCCTTCTATAGGACAAGAAGCAGAGCAACTTTTAAGGATTCTTAAACGAAGTGATTACAAAGTGGTGGATCAACTTAACCAGACGCCATCCAAGATTTCCATCTTGTCTCTCCTTTTGTGTTTAGAGACCCACCACAATGCCTTATTGAAGATTTTATGTTCCGCTCATGTTACCCAACATCTCTGTGGCCCAGTTTGGAGGAATCGTCACCAATATTGTTGTGGGAAATTGTTTGGGTTTCTGCGATGATGAACTCCCGGTTGAAGGAAGATCCCACAATAAAGCGCTGCATGTTTTTATGAAATGTTTAGACACTGTTTTATCTCGAGTTTTGGTAGATACAGTTTCTTCACTCAATGTGATGCCTAAGGCTACTTTGTTTAAGTTGAATATGGATGGAGTAATGATGAGGCCTTCCACTCTAAATGTCCGAGCGTTTGATGGTTCAAGAAGATCTGTGGATGGAGAAGTGGACTTGCCTGTCAATATTGGTCCCCACACTTTCTATTTGTTATTCTATGTTATGGACATTCGCCCATCCTATACTTGCCTTTTGGGTCGTCCATGGATCCATGTAGCAGGAGTTGTGACATCTACTCTTCATCAACGCCTGAAGTTCATTGTGAATGACCAAGTTGTCGTCGTTTGTGGAGAATAAGTATTAGTGATTAACAATCTGACTACCTACCGTTATGTGGAAGTAGAGGGAGAGGTGTAGGAGTTTCCCTTTCAAGCTCTAGAGATTTTTACAGTTGACAAGTTCCCTGTCATGGAATGTAAGAAGTATGAAGCACCCCTGGCCTCTTTGAAGGATGCCAAAGCCCTCATAGAAGCTAGACCTCCCCATGACAGTTGGGGCAAATTGATTGAAGTTCCAGAGAAGAAGGATTGCTTGGGTCTTGGGTATCAACCATCATCCTCCGTGCAAGCTGGTTGGGTTCCTCTCAAAGGAAATCAGGTTCCCCCAATTTCTAAAATGTTCGTCAGTGCTGGTGTAAGCAAAGAAGGACAAGTGCTATCCACAGATGATGAAGGTGACGATGAAGATGTTTCAAGATTTATCTATCAAGTTGCGTCGGACTAGGAGCTCAGCAATTGGACTGTCGTGGACATCCCTGAAGTTGCTTTCCTTGATGTGTAATTTTCTGTTTCCATTTAAGTCATATGTCCTGCCCAAGGCATAGTGAAAGCTTGTAGAAGGGGCCCCTTATGTTTCAATCTTCGTTTAACATTGAATGAAAAATCACACTTTCGCATACAATTTTGTTCCCTGTCTTTTCTTTTACTTTTACTTTTTCAAAATAAAAATGGATATACTTTTCTTTTCATATTCTAAATATTCTCTTTCACTTTCTAAAAATAAAACATAAAATCATCGATCATGCAGATCCGTCTTGGACTCTATTGGAAATGATAGTGATATGGTTCCTTATATCCTTGAGAATTCAGTTGATCATGCTAACGAAGATAGTGAGGAAGATTATGAAGCCCCTGAAGAACTAGCCAAGATCTTGAGACAGGAAGAGAAGGTCATCCAGCCATATCAGGAAGAAACAAAAGTCGTCAATCTTCGTACTGAAGAGGTAAAGAGAGAAGTCAAAATAGGTGTTGCCTTGTATAGAAAAGAAAAGAAGGGGTTGATTGAGTTGCTTCGAGAGTATGCTGACATCTTCGCCTGGTCGTATAAAGACATGCCCGGTTTAGACACTGATATGGTGATGCACAAATTTCCACTCAAGCTATAATGTCCTCCTGTAAAGCAGAAGCCGAGAAGGACCAGACCTGACATGGCTTTGAAGATCAAAAAAGATGTTCAGAAATAGCTTGAGGCAGGTTTCCTATCTCTGATAAATTATCCGCCTTGGATTGCTAACATTGTGCCTATACCTAAAAAGGATGGTAAGGTACGCATGTGTGTGGACTACCGAGACTTGAATAGAGCAAGCCCAAAGGATGCTTTCCCGTTGCCTCATATTGATGTATTGGTTGATAATACTGCTCAGTCTTCAGTGTTCTCCTTCGTGGATGGGTTCTCGGATTACAATCAGATAAAGATGGCTCCAGAAGACATGGATAAAATAGCTTTCACAACTCCTTGGGGTACATTTTTCTATAGAGTCATGCCTTTTGGTCTCAAAAATGCTGGTGCGACATATCAGCGAGCTATGGTGACTCTCTTTCACGACATGATTCGTAAAGAGATCGAGGTGTATGTGGATGATATGATTGCAAAATCACAGAATGAGGAAGAACATTTGGTCCATTCTTAGAAGTTGTTTGATCGTTTATGAAAGTTCAGGTTAAGGCTTAATCCCAACAAATGCACCTTTGGGGTTCGATCGGGTAAGTTACTTGGTTTTATTGTGAGTTAACGAGGAATTGAAGTAGATCCAGAAAAAGTGAGAGCAATACAGGATATGCCAGCACCGAAAAATGAAAAGGAAGTACGGGGTTTCCTTGGAAGGTTGAATCACATAGCCAGGTTCATTTCTCACCTTACTTGTACCTGTGAACCCATCTTTAAATTGTTACGCAAGAATCAAGATGTCCGTTGGGATGAAAGTTGTCAAGAAGCTTTCGACAAGATTAAGCAGTATCTTCAAGAACCACCAATACTCATACCACCAGTTCCAGGGATACCTATCATTATGTATTTGACTGTGCTTGAAGGATCTATGGGTTGTGTGATCGGATAACATGATGATACTGGACGAAAAGAACACGCTATTTATTACCTGAGCAAGAAGTTTACTGATTGTGAATCAAGGTATTCCTTACTTGAGAAGACTTGTTATGCTCTTACGTGGGAAGCTCGGCGTTTGAGGGAGTATATGTTGACACATTCTACACTTCTGATATCTAATATGGATCCTATAAAGTACATCTTCGGGAAACCAGCACTTACAGGAAGATTGGCTTGGTGGAAAATGATTTTGTCTGAGTATAACATCCAGTACATCACACAAAAGGCTATCAAAGGTAGAATTCTTGCTGATCACCTCGCTCACCATCCATTGGAAGAATATCAACCCATGAAGTTCGACTTTCCAGACGAGGACGTTGTGAAACTTGATGATAATGAAGGACCTGAACCAAGGGAGAGATGCACTCTCACGTTCGATGGTGCATCAAATTCTATGGGCCACGGCATTGGGGAAGTTCTGACCTCTCCACACAATACTCACATACCTTTCACTGCCAGATCATGTTTTGATTGTACGAATAATGTCGCTGAATACGAAACTTGTGTGATGGGTCTTGAAGCAACCATTGATTTGAAGATCAAGATTCTTGAAGTTTATGGGGAGTCTGCCTTAGTGATACACCGAGTACAAGGTGATTGGGATGCACGACACCCTAATTTAGTTCCATACTGGGATTACATATTAGAGTTATTGCCCGCTTTCGATGAGGTCGCCTTTAAGCATATTCCTAGAGAAGAAAATCAATTGGCAGATGCTCTGGCCACTTTAGAAACAATGTTCAAAGTCAGTTACCTGAATCATGCGCCTAATATAAGGATCTGTCGTTACAAGGAACCATCGCACATTTTCCCTGCTCATTGTCTCACAACTGAAGATGTATCGGGCGAAAAGCTGTGGTACTTCGACATTAAAAGATATATTGAGAAGCAAGAGTAACCCGAGGGTGCTACAATTTGTGATAAGTGGACTCTTAGAAGGTTAGTGTATAAGTTTTTACTGTCAGGAGACGTTCTGTACAAGAGAAACTATGATTCGGTTCTGCTCAGATGCGTGGATAGACACGAAGCATAATCCATTATACGAGAGATACACGAGGGATCTTTTGGGACTCATTCCAGTGGACGTTCCATGGCCAAGAACATCCTACAAGCAGGTTATTTCTGGATGACGATGGAAAGAGACTATTGTGTATATGCAAAGATGTGCCACAAATGTTAGGTTTACGCAGACATGATACATGTTCCTCCCACTCCTTTGAATTTTATGACTTCACCCTGGCCCTTTGCAATGTGGGGGATTGATAAGATCGGACGCATCGAGCCAAGCACATCAAATGGACATAGGTTTATTCTTGTTGCTATTAATTACTTCACCAAGTGGGTGGAAGCGGCTTCGTACAAGAATGTTACCAAGCAAGTTGTTACCCGCTTCATCAAAAGAGAAATCATATGCCGGTATGGAACTCCTAACAAGATCATCACTGATAACAGGTCGAATCTCAACAACAATATGATGAAGGAAATATGTGAAGAATTCAAGATTGAGCACCATAATTCATCACCTTATCGGCCGAAGATGAATGGTGCAGTCAAAGCTGCTAACAAGAACATAAAGAAGGTCGTCCAAAAAATGGTTATAACATACAAAGATTGGCATGAGATGTTTCCTTTTCCCTACATGGCTATCGAACTTAGGTGCGTACTTCCACTGGGGAAACTCCATTTTCTCTAGTCTATGGTATGGATGCGGTACTCCCAGTCGAAGTGGAGATTCCTTCCTTGAGGGTTCTGATGGATACTAAACTTGATGATGCTAAATGGATTGAAACGAGACTCGACCAACTCAATCTCATCGAAGAAAAACGCCTAGCAGCCATTTTCCACGGTCAGTTATATCAACAGCGTCTCAAGAGAGCATTTGACAAAAAGGTTAGACCTCGAGAGTTCCACACAGGTAACCTAGTCTTAAGGAAGATTCTCCCAATCCACACTGATCCAAGAGGCAAGTGGACTCCCAACTATGAGGGACCGTACATCGTGAAGAAAGCTTTCTTAGGAGGTGCTCTAATCCTGACAAACATGGATGGGGAAGACATTCCGCTTTCGGTAAATTCAGACTCAGTCAAAAAATACTACGCATAAAATGACCCGCTAAGCCGAAAACCCGAAAGGGAGGCTTAGGCAAAAGTTAGGGCTAAAAAATAAGAAAAAATATAACCCGCTAAGTTGAAAACTCGAAAGGGCGGTTTAGGAAAAAATGGGTGTCCCGGTGGATTGAAAACCCGAAAAGGGCGATCCAGGCAAAAATTAGGGACAAAAAAGCGAGAGATTGCAGCCTGAAGACTCTCCACGTACACCCTCCTAATACGGGAATGGATCAATTCCGTTATTATCCTTTGGAAGCACGGTACTAGGACGACCCGGGATATGGTAACTATAGTAATATCAGTTTTAATGGAAGTTCGAGATTTTCTTATTGCCATTTTACTTATTGTATTTTGTATTTTTCCTTTCAACTTCCTCATTTAGGAGTTGTTTCCATGTACGAATGCCTACTCACAGGCCAAACTCATTAATAAAAGTTTTTCCCTTCCACCATGTTTTTGTCCTTTTTACTTTATTTTCGTATGCGAATTGTGATTTATATTCTTTGTTAAGCATTGCATTGAAAATAATAAGTCAATAATAATCACAAGATAAGATGAGAAACACTACATTACAAGGATATGAAGACATCACAAGGGAATGCCGCAACATTCAAGTGTTTATTTTTCTGTGCAGGTAGCAAGTCATAGTGGTCACCTTGACCAAGCTTTCACCCTCGCCGCCTCCTTACAGTCGACCGAGCGCCCGATTCTCCAACACCGAGAAACTTGGGGCATTTGATAAGATCCACGTCTCTTTTCAGTTATTCACAAGAAGTCTAACATATAAAGAAATTCATATCAAGCTACTTCTCCTCAGCAAGATTTTATCCCCAGTAAACTCGACAAGGCTATCTCTTTCTCTCAGATTTCAACCACCAGTCCATATTGGTACCTCGAGATGACGAGCAACGAATCCCAATGAGCTTAGAATTTGGCACTTTGCATACAATAATCATCACTGCATATTGCATTGCATCCTCAAATGCATAGCATATCCATGGATCATCATGCCACACTTCAAATGCATATGAAGCATGAGAAGATTTTGTACCTTACCCGAAAGCCCCAAATCAATACCAAATCAACAAAACATCCCCACAAAGAATATCATCCTCATAATTTCCAGTCAACATCTGTTATTACACTACCGACTAAAATAAACCATGGTGTCAGTTCATTGTACTCCCCAACTCTCAATACTCTCCTCATCTTTTCTAAGGTCGTAGGTCGCTCGTAGGTCTTACCCTCACATTATCTTTTTTAGCGTCGTAGGTCGCTCGTAGGTCTTACCGTCATGTTGTCTTTTATAGGGTCGTAGGTCTTACCCTCGCATTATATTTTCTAAGGTCGTAGGTCGTACATAGATCTTACTTTCACTTTATCTATCTTAGGGTTGTAGGTCGTCTGTAGACTTTATCCTCCCCTCATCTTGTTTTTAGGGTCACAGATCGTCCGTAGATCTTACCATTGCGCTATCTTTTCTAAGGTCATAGGTCATCCGTAGATCTTACCTTCATGTTATCTCTCTTAGGGTCGTAGGTAGTCCGTAGACTTTACCCTCATCTCATCTTGTTTTTAGGGTCATAGATCATCCGTAGATCTTACCATCGTGCTATCGTTTTTAAGGTCGTAGGTCATCCATAGATCTTACCTTCACTTTATCTCTCTTAGGGTCGTAGGTCGTCCGTAGACTTTACCCTCTCCTTATCTTTTAAGGTCGTAGGTCGTCCATAGATCTTACCTTCACTTTATCTCTCTTAGGGCCGTAGGTAGTCTGTAGACTTTACCCTCTCCTCATCTTTTAAGATCGTAGGTCGTCCATAGATCTTACCTTCATTTTATCTCTCTTAGGGTCGTAGGTCGTACATAGACTTTACCCTCTCCTCATCTTGTTTTTAAGGCCGTAGGCCGCTCGTAGGTCTTACCCTCGCATTATCTTTTCTAGGGTCGCAGGTCGCTCACAGGTCTTACCCTCATGTTATCTTTCTTGGGTCATAGATCATACGCCAATCTTTACCCATTGTCTTTACCTGTCTTTTTAGGTCGTGAATCTCGCACGATAGATTCTCTGTTGTCGTCAAATTCTACCCGTCATATTTAAGTTATTATGTTGTTAGTAATCCTATCTTCAGTCACCACGACATCGTCAACCATATTCTTTCACTTACTTTACCGCCCACTCCCTCAAGAACCTTGTATTGGCATCGTTACCCTAGTACGAGCTACCATTATTCAACCATGTTCATCCATCATGACTAGTCCACCAGAAGACCAATTTGTCTTTCCCCAGAAGACACTCACACCATCTCTCCAGGACAAATTTTGGGTCCTGGTATTTAATCATCTTCCACCTTGAACTTTCGAAAGGCTGACGCCAATCTCACCTTTAGGTTTAAGACGATTAAATAGGGGCAACTGTCGTACCCCAAATTTTCCCTACCTCTTTTTACTTTTGTTCGAATTTGAACTTTGCATCCCATTTGCATCATTTTTACTAAGTCATTTTCATATCTTGCATCTCATGGAATCAGGCGCCTTGGATTAAGGTATTAGGGTTGTGCCCTCTTTATGTATAATTTTGTTTTGAAGTTCTCTTATCAATTAAAAGGGAAACTCATCTGGTTCTCGATTAGTGGATCATGGGGTGGATTCTTGAGGTATCATGGATAGATTTCTTATCAAGTTACAAGGTTGTTTCTCACTCGAATGCATCAGAGCTTGGATTAGGGTTTATTTCCCTATTTGTTGGTCAAGATGCTAAGGTTTTGGATCCCTGGTTTTTGTGAATTATTTCTTTCACCTGCCTCAAAGATAACTCTAATTCAAGTACATTTGGTTACGGGTTTCATGTTTAATATCTCCTCGCACTTCAAGTTTTCTTTTTAAGATCTCTAAATCACTGAGTCAGGAGTTTGAAGTTTAAAAGGATGAACATGGAATCTGGGTGTAAGAAATAAGGTTGGGGGGTTCATGACGATCAAGGAGTTTTTTTGTTGCTTAAGTTACAAGTTACTTGTGGTTTGGATATCAGAGTTAAATTTCTTGTTGAGAGGGCAAGTTTGGTTTAGGCGTGATATGAAGATTGAGGATTGAAAGATAAGGTGTAAGGTTCTTGGAATACAAGTTACAACAATTGTTTGTGATTTCTTGAAATTCAAGTTACAAATGCAAGATGTGCATTCAAATCATTCAAGTGGGAATTTCAAATTTTTACCAAGTCCAAGAGTTGTTTAATTTCTATACAACAAAGTTCATCATTAATGAAATTTATTCAAGTTTGCATTCATTAAATTTTTTTGTCGGATGTTTACAAAAGGATTACAAGTTAATGCAAGCTACAAATATTGTTTTGTTTACAAAGAAAGAAATAATGTTTGTTTTTTCAAGTCTTATTTGCTTCATCTTCAAGCAACTCATCCACTCCTTTCTATCCATGGTCTTCTCTTCATCTTTTAACCTTGCCTCGCTTGCCATCCACTCCTTGTGTTCATGAAACAAGAAAAGGAAAAAATTAGCAAACAATCAACATGTGAAAAATTCAAGCAAGAATTATTTGTTAAACAAGAAAGTGCATCATTAGGATTTGCATTTGGAATCAGAACTAAAAGGTTTGTTTTTAATCATGGTCTATCTCCTACTTTTGCAAATCACAAAAAATTTGATCCTTTTGGTTCACAAAAGGAAAAGAAATTATTATATATTTTCACTGCCAAAGAGCAAAGTCAAACTGCAAACACATACAAAATTATCCAACAGTAAAAAAAACCAGCAAACTGCCCAAGACACTAAAACAAACAAAAACCAACAAACTGCCCAAGACAGCAGGCCAGCAGACCAAGCGAGCATGGTAGCATAGGCTTCTAAATTGACAGAACAACGCTGCAAAAATAATAGGCAGTAACAAGCCAAACAAATGCAGCGCAAATAAAGCCAAGACTGCAGCGCAAAAGCAAAAACAACAGCCTAAACAAAACAACAAAATTGCAGCACAAAAGCAAAAACAGTAGCCTAAACAAAAGCAAACAGCAAGGCAGAAACATGCCTAACAAATGCAGCACAAATAAAGCCAAAACTGCAACACAAAGACAGGCTACTAAAGCAGCCAACAACAACAACATAGCAGCCAACAGCAACAACAAAGCAGCCCATAATAGCAAGATTGGAAAATAGCAGTAATGCCAAAACCAAAAACAATAGCAGTACTTCACAAAACAATGCAAGCTAGCATTGATTCATAGCTCTTATATCATCATTTTCCCTAAAATGCAAACCCTTCATAATTTTTCGAAAAAAGAAAAATGGCTTTCATCATAGAGAGACAAGGAGGAAAAGATTAGGATTTAGAAAGATGTCACCTAACCAAAACAGTCCAAATTTGCTTCAAACCAAACAGAACATGCCAAAACCTGTGCCAAACATATTGCAAGCCTAAAAAAAACCAGTTGCACCAAATAGACATAACCTAAACATGTACTCCAAAAAAATCAGTTGCACAAGGTCAGCTTTCCAAATATGTTCAAAATTTCACCAATTTTCCACTCTAATTTCCACCTGTATTTCACTATAAAGAAAGGCCATTGTTTCATTGAAAGGGGTGGATTTTGAGGAGAGCACAACTAGCAAAAAACACACAAGAGTCAGCATAAGAAAACTGAGAGAGAGAGAGAGAGAGAGAGAGAGAGAGAGAGAGAGAGAGAGAGAGAGAGAGATAGAGAGAGAGAGAGAACCGAGCCAGCAAAAACCAAGAAAGTGAGAGAACTGAGCCAGCAAAACCAAGAAAGAGAGATTATACACAGAGCCAAAAAAGTGAGAGAACCAGCCAGCATAAGAAAACCAAGAGGGTTGATACCAAAATTCTTGAAGCTTCTGCATAAACTTTACTCACCACAAATATCATCAGTATCTTTTCATAAAAGAGAAGGGAAGAAGAAATCAGAGTAGAATCAAAAGTAGAGAAGAAAGGAAGTTACCAAGAATTTAATTCACTTCCGAGAACATTCAAAGTAGATATTGTTTCTGAACTCTTCAACTGCTTCCACTTTAATATATGTATCCATACTTGACTTTGTTGTTTGAACATTTCAATCTGCATCAAAATGTTATTTCTACCTTAGAATGTTTGTGTGTATTTCATTTGTTTTATTCCTACTAAAACTTAGATAATCGAAAGAGAGCGAAAAGAATAGAGTGACACAAAAAATAAAAAATAGAAGAAAAAAAGGAGAAGAAAATACGCCATGAATCACAAGAAACTTCTTCATTACCTTTCAGTATGTTCTTTAACCTCCACCAATATCACTCTATTTCACTCAATAGGCATCAATCTGCATCTGCTCTGAGCTGTAGCATAACCCCCTGGTAAATTACCAAACCATTCAACTCTCAGACACTTTAAATATAAAACTGTAGCCCAACACCCCCTGAAAACAACCTTCAAATCACTAATCCCTCACAAACCATTCATAAACAGCTCTTCAACCTCAACATGCAACAAGATTTAAAATCAAATCAAACTATCGCAAAAAGAACCTTCAACGCATTCATTAAACAAAAACGAATCTTAAAAGAAAAGAATAAAAAGAGACCATAAGTTTTACCTTACGTTATCGCTGAATCATTCTTTAACTTAGCAAACCTATTTTCGTGTTCCTTTTTTTGTGCTGATTTTCTCGATCGAGTTTGTAATTGGGGTTTCAGATTCTCGTTTCCATTGTGTTTGTTTTTTAGTGTGTAAATCCATTTGAACCCATATTAAGAGAGAGATAAGTAGAGATAGTCGAGTGAAATCGAACAAAGGCCATTGTTGTTGTGGTTCGATCGAAACATAAAGTAGGAAGAGGTCGAAAATTATTTGAGGGTGAGATGAGAAAATGATGGTAAAGATGAGAGAGGGGAAGCTGCGTTTTTGTTTCAACCTTATTTTTTCCCTTTGTTTTGTTTTACTGTTAAATTACCATAATAATGATGATTATGCGTTTCTCCTTCCCAATAATTAATAATAATGATTAAATTTTCTGGGTGTTCCCCATAACACTCCCAGCAGTGCGTTCTTTCTCTCTAGGGTTATAAGACTCTTCCTTGTCTCTTTCCCCCAGCCGGGTCAGCCCATTGGGCCTCTTGGCCCAATCAATCAACTGTTTTTCAGATTTTGTATTAATTAAATCATGTTAATAACAGATAAATAACTTAGTACAACTGGAAAAGCACATCACCATTAACTTTAAAGATCCGGGTTCAACCCCTCCTGGGGCCTTTTTTGGTTTTTAGTTCTTTAGGTCTTATCTCCCCATATTTTATTATACTCTTAAGCAAATATTTATTTAGTTTTCTTATATATAATTATTTCATGGGAAAATAGAAACAAAAAAAACAGGCTTTTTTATTTATTAAAATAATATTTCCTTTAATTGTTGTTATTTACTTAATCTTTTATTTAATATCTTTTATTCAATTTTTTTGTTATTTATATACCTTGATAAAAAAATAATAAAACATTTCAATATTGAGTTTCTTTCTTCGTTCAAACCTTGATACCTCACTCCCTTAGGTAGCTCAATGAGGCGATTAAATCCCGTTTCGATAGCTTTATATCGAAGTCAGATTTTAGCTTACTTGTACATTACAAACAATTAGGTTTCTAGTCTCCCTCTTAAAAAAATTTCTTCTTTTGTAATTAAAACTTAACATTCAAAAATCAAAAATCCCAAAACTTTTAATCATTACTTGAATTTATTTTAAAACCCGCAAAACACTCAACCAATCAAAACTCCCCCAAGGGGCATGTTATATATGTTCTACCACGATACCGGTCGTGCCTATTGCTAGAATGCATGCGTTAACGTCGCCCACAAAAAAACACAAACAAACAAACCATTTTCTAGAGGAACTACGATGTTCTGATTCCTTCATTGGATACGAAGGCAAAGGGTCGTAAGACCCTCATGAACGCAATAATAAAAAACCATTTCTTTCCACCTTAAGCAAGTATAGTTGTAAATAAACACACCCTTTAAGACAAATAATCAAAATGGATCCCGTTGAGTACAACGGATGAGAGTGGTTCTAATACCTTCCCCTCGCATAACTAAATCCCTTACCTTTTCTCTTGATCGCAAAACCATCTTATCCTTTCCCTTGTGGTTTTATCGATATTTTCCCTTCCTTCCGGATAAATAAAGTTCAGTGGCGGCTCTGTGTTTTCTGCCAGTATCTTCAAGACCTGGCTGGCAGGGTGCATCCACCCTTAATTGACAGGGAACTAATTGACATATTTATGGGAACTTTTAGGGGACCTTTCTTTAATCACCTAATCGGAAGTTCCTCAGCCGGGTTCACCGAGATAATATTGACTGGCGAAAGGGTCGAAGCTGGAATCAAAAGCGGAAAGATCCAAGGAGTTATACCCTCTGATACTCAGAAAAATCCATACAATTGGAAGAAAGAGTCCTATGTTGTGTGTGGTCAAAAGAGTCATAACAAGAATAACCACGAACAACGTGTGGGGGAAGTCCTAATCTCTAGTCCTGCATCAGTGCGACAACAACAACGAGGAAATCAGCAAAGGTAATAAGAGCCCAAGAGACAGTTTACCAACATCAACATGCCACTCTCACAAGCATTGTAACACATATTGAGGATGGATCTGATCACATTAATAGGACCTCATCCAAACCCCAAAACTTCTTCCCCTAACTACAATCCTGACGCAATGTGTGCTTATCATTCCAGTAGTCCCAGGCATGATACTAACGATTGTTGGGTGCTGAAATACAAAATTTAGAATATGATTGACGCTAAGGTGATTGAGTTTGGTCCTTCTGAGACTCAAAATAAGATCACTTCTCCCATGCCAAATCATTGAGCGTTCCAGTTCATTTTGAATTTTCAATTGTAATTTCTTTTGTTGTTCAAACACTTATCTATTAATGTTAAACTATGTTTTCATTAATGCATTGCATATGTTTGTCTTTAATTCATCCATTCTATTTCACTATATATAAACTATGTTTTTTACTCTCTTTATGACATTCAACTCTTGCTAAAAGTTATAAGCCTTTAGAAGGAGTATGACGAAAACAATGCCTTAATCTCATACAATATGCTTTTGGAAAGACCTTGCTGACGATGTATAGGCGTTCGTTTAATTCCTAAACACTGAAGTTATAAGGAGGATAATCCCTAGTCAACCCCTTTGAGCCAAAGAAGTAGGAGTTTCCTTTTTACACAATTTGAAACCATTAATCAAAACCTGGGACATGGTAGTCTCTCAGTTAATTCAAATGCGCGTTCAGTCGCAAACTTTCACTTTGTATACAACGAATGAAATCAAAAATATTCCTTATGAAACAAAAGATGGTGATGCTTCCCTATCAAATAGGCAATCATTATCTCTCAAAAGAAAAAGCCCACCAAGTCAAAACCTATGTAGGAGACTTAAGAAAAACTGGGGCATCCCGCTGATTGTAATCTCAAAAACAAGAACAGTCAGTCAAAATCAGGGATAATAAGTCAAAAATAGGTCACTACAAATCCTTAACAACATGGAAAATATGGAAAAAAATGACTGCCTTCTGACAAACTTAACTTATCTGAACCATCACCAAGACATCATTTCAGACTCAATTGGAGTTCAAACACACAATTAATTGAGTTTAGGACTGAAGAACATCACGAAGAATGGGCGGGTACAAATACACTTTGAGCCTTATCCTTTGTTTCTTAAACCATGAACCAAGTCACTCTATAACCCTTCAAAAGTCATAATTGAAGCATAGGTTATTTTAAAGCATACTATTACAAAAGGTATCCTGACTCCTATAAGGCTTACTCCAAATCCTGAGTTGAATTCATATTCTTACAAAAAATTATTTTATCTGCTAAAAACGCATTTTTAGAACTTCAAGACAAGCATAAACTTCGCATTATTTGAATATTGTTGTTTGCATATGGCTAATTGTTTGACAACAAAGAAATTCACACGATGAATATCTAGTGAACAAAAAATCTCTCAATGAACAAAATCACTTCAAGTGGGAAGACACTTCGAATAATAAATCTCCTATGAGCAAGGGGGCATGACGTGTCACTGTCCAACACATCTGGGGCAGTCCAGTCAAGATTCCAAGAAATCTCTCAAGAAATGCTGAATATACCAGGGGCATGCCTGTATTTGAATCACTTAGGGCATTAAACATGAATCCCACCAAAGGGTTACGTATAGTCAAACATTTTCTTGGAAGTGCCACAAACACTTGCTACTAGGGCCAATGACAAATCCCCCACAAAGTCCTTTTCATAAGGTGATCCCCAGCCAGAGTTTCAATCTCTCGACAACCCTCTCCCCAGCTGAGTTGGTCTTAAAAGAAGAAGCCTTGTGGATTTCTTCTTAAAGAATTCATCTTTCCAGCAAGTCATCAAATTTTCTTTTCAACAGGGTTTATTCCTTAACAAAATAATACACCCTCCAACAGAAACATTTTTGTTCAAACAATTTTAGGTTACTATGAAGCCTGGACCCGACCAGATAATAGTATAACCTCTGAAGTTACTATGAAGCCTGGACTCGACCAGATAATAGTCTAACCTCTCAAGATATTGTAAAGCCTTGACCCAACCAGACAATGGCTTAACTTCTTTCCCCAAGAGAGTTTGCTTCTACCCCTAGCAAGTTATTGTGAACCCTGGACCCGACCAGATATCAGTTTGACTTCATCCTTTTAAGCAAGTTACTGTGAAGCCTAGACCCGACCAGATATCAGTTTGACTTCATCCTTTTAAGCAAGTTACTGAGAAGCCTGGACCAAACCAGATATCAGTTCAACTTCATCGTTTTAAGCAAGTTACTGTGAAGCCTGGACCTAACCAGATATCAATTCCACTTCATCCTTTTAAGAAAGTTACTGTGAAGCCTGGACCCGCCCATATATTAGTTCAACTTCATCCTTTCAAGCAAGTTACTATGAATCCTGGACCCGACCAGATATCAGTCCAACTGCATCCTTTCAAGCAAGTTACTGTTAAGCTTGGATCCAACCATATATCAGTTCAACTTCATTCTTTTAAGAAAGTTACTGTGAAGCCTGGACCCGACCAGATATCAGTTCAACTTCATCCTTTTAAGCAAGTTACTATGAAGCCTGGACCCAACCAGATATCAGTTTAACTTCACCCCCAACAAGTTATTGTGAAGCCTGGACTCGACCAGATATCAGTTCAATTTCATCCTTTCAAGCAAGTTACTGTGAAGCCTGGACCCGACCAGATATCAATTCAACTTCATCCTTTTAAGGAAGTTATTTTGAAGTTTGTACCCGACAAAATATTAGTTCAACTTCATCCTTTCAAGCAAGTTACTGTGAAGCCTGGACCCGACCATATATTAATTCAACTTCATCCTTTTAAGCAAATTACTGTGAAGCCTGGACCCGACCAAATATCAGTTCAACTTCATCCTTTTAAGAAAGTTACTGTGAAGCCTGGACCCGACCAGATATTAGTTTAACTTCACCCCCAGCAAGTTACTGTGAAGCCTGGACCCGACCAGATATCAGTTCAACTTCATCCTTTTAAGGAAGTTATTTTGAAGTTTGGACCCGACCAGATATCATGTCAACTTCATCCTTTTAAGAAAGTTACTATGAAGCCTGGACCTGACCAGATATCAGTTCAACTTCATCCTTTTAAGACAGTTACTGTGAAGCCTGAACTCGACCAGATATCAGTTTAACTTCAACCCTAGCAAGTTATTGTGAAGCCTAGATCCGACCAGATATCAGTTCAACTTCACCCTTTTAAGCAAGTTACTGTGAAGCCTGAACCCGACCAGATACCAGTTCAACTTCATCCTTTTAAGCAAGTTATTGTGAAGTCTTGACCCGACCAGATATCAGTTCAACTTCATCCTTTCAAGAAAGTTACTGTGAAGCCTAGACCCGACCAGATATCAGTTCATCTTCATCCTTTCAAGCAAGTTACTGTGAAGCCTGGACTCGACCAGATGTCGGTTTAACTTCATCCTTTTAAGCAAGTTACTATGTGTGATACGGTGGGAGAACTGACTTGAGGTTTTTCATTTGTGCTCGCAAATGTTTCGGTTTAGCAAGAGTCGCCACCGACTTTTTATTTTATCCAAAGGAAAGGTCAAAAAGCACAGGAAAGACCTTTGAGATGTTTTCTTGGGTTCGGGGGGTAGATTATGAAAAGGGAAGGTGCTAGCACCCTTTTCATCCATGGTTTTCCATGGGCTCTTAGTTACTTGTTTAGATCACTTGCTTTGCTTTTCCAATTGTTTGAAATGGTGCTTTGTGTGGTTTTGAAAGTATTTTGAAAAGAGGCCATCATTTTGGCAATCTTTGTAATAATTCTTGTTTGAAGAATGTATACAAAGATGTTTGTCTTTTGAAAAATGTTTCAATGTTTGAAAGTTTGTTGGGAAATGTGTTGAAATTGTGTGTGTTTTTGAAATTAGCAAGGATGGTTTGCAAGAGATCAAGTAACTAGGAGTTGTCTACCCTACTCCAAAGTCTTTCTTGTACATTTTTAACCCTTTGACATTTTTGTTTTACCATTGTATTTGGTAAAAAATCTTATCTTTGGATGTTAAACGGGACGGACGTGGGTCATCGTATGACCATGATAGCAATGGTGCCAAGTATCTTAGCAAGTTTTTGAGGGACTAGATCATTTTTGTTTAGGCAACCAAGATAGCGTCATCGAGGGACTATGATCTTTTTGTTTTGTTTTTGTTTTTCCAAGATACCTAGCATGCATACCATGGTCATTTTAAGGCAACAAAGTGGATGAAACCCTAGGGGTGCTTGTGTGTATTGTGTTGTCATTTTTCATGTATTTTTGTCTTGTGTTTAGTCATGCTATTTGTTTTGATTTTGGTCTTTGCATACAAAACCCTAATCTTACTATCATGCATATAATACAATAAAATACGTAAAAGTAAATCTAAGACTATTACAACAATATTATGGGGAGGGGGGTACAAGTTTGAATAGGGGGATATTGCTCAAAATAAAATCCTAAAACTATTACAACCATATTGAATTTATTGTACAAATAACTAAATAAACAAGTATTTAAATGTACAATAAAAATATAAATATGCACAAAATGTTTTTTTTGTATTTATTTTGTATGTAAAAAGAATTTATTTATGTCTTAAAAATAAGAAAATAAAATGACTATTTTTTTGAAAGGGTGAAAACCCTAATTTTTTGATTTAAAAGAAATATTGTTTATATTATTCATTTATTCATTTTTTGTTTAAGAAAAATAATATTAATATATACAAAAATGTTAAAAAAATAAATATTGTATGAAAATATTAATTTAAGTGTATAAATAGTAAAAATAAAAATATATTTTTGTATTATTTACAAGTTTATTTAAGAAAATAAAAGTATATTTTGTTTAATAAACTATTTTTATGCCAAGAAAATAATGAAAATAATAAAATAAAATGTGAAAAATTAAGAGAATATTTTTTGTGATTTTAAATATTTAGAAAAAATAAATAAAGTCAGAAAATATAAAAAGAAATGAAAAATAATACAAAATATAACAAATGGGCCAAGGGGTGCAGAAAGTAAGCAAGGGGGTGTGAATAGTCAGAAATAGCAAGCCCAAGCCCACTTCATTTCATCCCTGTCCTTCAGACAAAAAAATGCGCGCGCCCTTGTTCAAACTGTAACTCCTGCATACGTGCTTAAAAACAAAATCTTGCAACATGAAACTTGTAGCATTTTTAGTCACGATTCCATTGATATAAAAACTTGACCTAACTCTCAAAGATCAGAGAGAATTTTCTCATCCCTAATTTCTGACCTAAAATTTTCAGCAAGTTCAACTGTCAAATACTCCTAGCTCAATAAATATAAATGGAAGCTATGCATATGTACAGCTCAAGCACATTAAAGACTACATTTTTGCTTCACAAACCTAAGCCTAAGGATGTCTAAATAAGGAGATAGAAAGTTGGAAATTACCTTGTTCAGTCAAGTTCAAATATGGCAATGTAGAAACTTTGAAGGAGGCCTGAAGGACTTTTGAGCTTGCTTGATGTTCCCTTGACCTTTCCCAATGCTTAGCTTGCTTTGAAATGGCTTGAATCTCATTGTAGAAGTCAACCTGCAAACTCAGAAATTGAAAATGGTGAAGCACAAAACAGGGGTTACAGTTGCTTGACAGGTGCTTGGATAGTTCAGGTGGGTTGTAGGGAATGTGTTTGAAGTGGTTCAAGACAAAACGCACGAGTCAATTTGGTTTTGGAAGTGGTTCTGCAGCAGATGCCATGTTTGGGCAAGAACTTGGTGTTTTTGTGTTTTGGAGGGTTTGAGAAGTTGGTAACTCGTGTTTCTGGCTTGGTACAATATGCTGAGGTTGTTTGAAATGATCACCAAGCTTGGTTTTAACAGATGCACAAGTTATGTGGACTTTTTCACAATTGCTTTCTTTTGAAGAAAAGTTGGAATTGACAATGCCAAGGCATGTACAAGCCTGTTTTCTAGCTGCACATAGTTGGTGAACTTTGCCTAATATTCATGGACTTTGTTTGCAGCAAAAGGCTAGGTCCATGGCTCAAGATAAACAAAGTTACATAGAGTGAACTTTATCAAAGTAACAATGTTATCTTTTTGCCATTTTTGGATTAAACACTTGTACAAAGTTTCAAAGATCAAAATAATGCCATTAACCATTTTATTTGCATTCAATTTTGGAGTGTAAAAATGATTAGAACCTGTAATTCAAGTACAAGCATGATTCAAACTGATTTGCAAATTTAGATTAATTCAAGTACAAGCATGATTACAAATTTAGGTTTCTTGGTTAAAAGGTTTCATGTTTTGGCACATATTGATGAAAAATGACCCTTGGCACTTGATTTTGACTAAAAAGTCAAAGTTTGACTTTTCAGTGTACAATTGATTTATGATCAGTTGACTGGAAAATTCATCTGTCAATCCAATGCATTTGAGATCTTTTGAACCTTGTGATTAGGTAAAGATGATGCCATTGAGTCCTTGAAACCATTCTTGAACCCAATTTTCCATTGGCTAGGTGAAAAATCAGAAATTTCCCTTCCACAGTCAAAACCCTAATTTTGACCATTTTGCCTTTTTGATAATCTGATCAAATTTCTTGAGGAGTTGTGGTCCAAACTTGATCAAATGGTTCATATGAGTCTATAATGTTGATGTGGATAAAAAATCATGAGGTTTGACTGTAAATTGGCCATAGTTGACTTTTTCCCCAATACAACTGATTTTTAGGTCAACTGTCCAATTGACTGGGCAAAAATGTAATTCAAGGCTTGAAACTTGGTATGAGAAATATTAGGAGTCCAACATGAAGTATGAAAGTCACATGAGACATTGGAAGTCCAAAAATCCTTGTGCAAACTCAAACCCTAATTTCAAGTCATCGGTGCAAGGAGATGTCTTGAGCTAAGCAAACCCTAATCTGGTCTTGAGTCCAAAGAGTCTTGTGGGGAAAATCTTGATAAAATGAGAGGGGAAATTTTGGGGTACAACACTATGAATCCTGGACCCGACCAGATATCAATTTAACTTCACCCCCAGCAAGTAACTGTGAAGCCTGGATCCGACCAGATATCAGTTTAACTTCATCCTTTTAAGCAAGTTATTATGAAGCCTGGACCCGACCAGATATCAGTTCAACTTCATTCTTTCAAGCATGTTATTGTGAATCCTAGACTCGACCAAATATCAGGTCAACTTCATCCTTTCAAGCAAGTTATTGTGAAGCCTGGATCCGACCAGATATTAGTTCAACTTCATCCTTTCAAGTAAGTTATTACGAAGCCTGGAGCTTGACCAGATAACAATTAACATCATCCTCCTTAGAAAGTTGCTGTGAAGCCTGGAATCCAACCAGATAACAGGCTAACTTCACTCTCCCAAGTAATTTCCTGCGAAGCCTGGAAACCGACCAGATGATAGTTAATTTAATCTTCCCTGGTAAGTCGCTGGGAAGCCTAGAATATGACCAGATAACAGCCAACTTCATTATCCTCAATAATTTGCTGCCAAGCCTGGATTTCGACTAGATAACAGCTAACTTTTGACTCTCTCCAGTCAGAAATAACTCCCCAATAGAGTAACGAATAACTAAGACTCCTAAACTCTTTTCCCAAAGCAGAGATCAACACTCTCCACAGAGTCTTCTTAAACAAGCCAATATTCCCCAATGGAGGTTCTCCTCAAACAATAGAACGGGATTTCCCAGCGGAAATATTCTAAACAAAGTTGAAGATACATTTGTTCTCCAACAACAATTAAGGGATTCAGCCTCCCAAGATTCCCCAGCATGCTGTCAAGGATTTATTTTCCTAGACAAAGACACACTGCAATAAACGCATCACATTCATACACCATATAACATACATGATATATGCATACAACACAACCTCATTTTTTAGAACATCATTACATAATGCATTTCATACATCATGACATTGCATACAGCTAACCCTTTACCTTTTCAGGAAAGATCAGTCAACAGATAGCTATCATCAACAATTTTCAACAAGTCCAAGATTAGTTTCTGAAGCAAGACAGAGCAACTACCTACGTTTCCAGATGCAGTTTTACACTGACTCATCATGAAGAACCCTACCCAGGTTCCTTCTCTTAAATTCTAGATAAAGTTTTACACGAACTTATCATGAAGCAACCCTACCCAGGTTCCTTCTCATTTCTATATGCAGTTTTACACTGACTCGTCATGAAGCAACCCTACCCAGGTTCCTTCTCTTAAATTCCCGATGAAGTTTTACACGGACTCATCATGAAGCAACCCTACCCAGGTTCATTCTCATTTCCAGATGCAGTTTTACACAGACTCATCATGAAGCAACCCTACCCAGGTTCTTTCTCATTTCCAGATGCAGTTTTACACAGACTCGTCCTAAAGCAACCCTACCCAGGTTCCTTCTCTTAAATTCCAAATGAAGTTTAACACGGACTCATCATGAAGCAACCCTACCCAGGTTCCTTCTCATTCCCAGATGTAGTTTTACACGGACTCATCCTAAAACAACCCTACCTAGGGTCCTTCTCTTAAATTCTAGATGAAGCTTCACATGGATTCATCTTGAAGCAGCCCTACCCAGGCTTCCCCCTCATATGTCTCCTAAAGCAGCCCTACACAGGCTCATCATAAATTGAGAATATCCAAGACCTTTGTTGTTTCAGTTTAAATTGATCAATGGTTTATCCTGATTCCTTTCCGGTAGACACTTCCTCTGGTTCAGATAAGTCACTCCAAAGATTTATTCTGATTCTTTTCCAATTGAAGTCAAATTTAGACTCAGTCTAATTTCTACCAACAATCACTTATAGGTGGCATCTTTAAGCCCATTCCTTACACCTGAACCACAGTTTCATCAAGTGCAAATTTCTGGGCGCTTTAGTGTTCAATCATCTTCCACCTTCAAGTCACGAATGGCGGACCCGCCAATCTAACTCTTCAGGTTTAAGCAAATTGAACAGGGGAAACTGTTGTACCCCAAAATTTTACCTCTCATTTTTCAAGGCATTTCTCACAAGGATTCTCAAATTTCAAACCTACACAAAATACATTTGGATTTTTCAGCATCAAGATTAAAGAAGAAATTTCTAAAAAAGGACAAAACAGGTGAAAATGCTCTTTTTGACAAAATTAAAGGAAAAGAAAGTTCTTTTCAATTTTGCGTCCTTCGATTGGACACTTTGGCTTTGGTTGCATCTTTGTTTGAGCGCTTGACTCCTTTGGGGGAAAGTTCATTTCATGCTTCGATTGTGGCACTGGCCTCATTTGGGCAAGTTCATTTAATGCTTTGATTGGGGAACTAGACTCACTTGGGCAAGTTCATTTCCTACTTTGATGGATACTAGGCATTCGTTTGAATGTTTGTGAAAATCTTTCATTTAGCCACATAGCATCTTTCATGCGTGTTAACCAAGACTTACAAGGAAAAATTTCCTATCATGTTAACATGTACAAAGCCTCTCTTCTGCCATCTTTCGATTACACATCTTGACTCCTGCAGGCCTCCTTCGTTTAGGATAATGGCCTTCCCAGTATTGCAAGCTTCGATTGAGCCTTTCATCCCCTGCATGCATCCTTTGTTTGGGGTGTGTGAATCCTTCAACACGAACTCTTAGTCATGCCTTTTGTTTGGGCATGTGGCTCCCTCTTTAAAAACATTTGTTTGAGCATATTTGCATAATGTCATAAGGCAGGGACCTCCTGCATACACCTTTCATTTCGCCACATGGCCCCTTTGCAGGAAAGTTTGAGTGGACAGTATCCCCTTGGGAATGGCTTGCTTCAACACATAAATTCTACACTATGCCTTTGTCTCATATGAAAGAAGTACCATGGTGGCACATTCGAAGGACTTTCCAGACATGTCTGAATGTCCCAATCGAATGACATGTTTTACTGACCCATTATAAGAACACACAGTTGGTCCATTCGAAGGATGCACAACTGATGGAAATGAATGATGCTTTGTTGAGTCTGGTCGAAGGTTATAGAAAGGTGAAGGATTCGATTCAAAGAGTCAAGTTGTCCATAGGTCAGGCTACATAGGTCTCCAACTTGTGCCTCACTCCATATTAAATTTTTCTTCAAGCCAACTTTCTCTTGATGACATCACTATCTTTTTAGAAAGTTTTTGAGCCTTGCGCCTGTCTCTTCTGCACACTTGCCCCCTATAAACTAGGAGCCACCCATCTAAACCATTTATTTTAGAACTTTTACCTTGGGATCACAAAAAGTTGACACAAGTGGATGTTGGCCTTTCAAAGAAACTATATTTTATTCTTTCACAAAGCTGCTCATTCAAAAAATTTTCTCTATAAATAGAGAGTTCATTTGCACATCAAAAGTGTGCTGGGAGGCAACAAGAGAAAGCGTTGGCAGATTTTGGCTGTGTGGAAAGAACCTTCAGAAAATTCTCAAACTCTCAAGATTCCTAAACACTAAATACACTCTCAAACCAATAATCTAAAGAAACACAAGACCTATTTCTTTCCTCTTTCGAATCCAGAAGTAACCACACCCTTTGTTTCTGCTTCCTTCAAATCTAGTCAAAGAAACACCACACTTGTTTCTTTCCTTTAAATCCAGGAGCATCCAGGGTTGTAACTTAGATCCAACACTCATATCCCAGCTTCAAGCAAGGTAAGTCATTCTGACCTTAACCCTTTCATTTTAAACATGTAAATAACATTTGTTCACTCTTTGTTTCTATACTTTCATTTGTATGCTTTTATTGTCCAAGTACACGTTGAAACTAACATGTACAGACTTAAAACGAAAGAAAAAGTTATGTGTGAAACGAAGCCTTAAGCTTCACCCCTATACTGCTTCACAGTCCAAATGAAGGGTTAAGAAGGGAGAAACGAAGGGTGCACACTCACGTTAATTCCCAGACCCAGTCGAAAGAAGCAGCAAGAAGGGTGAATCGAAGCTTACTTGCCCACATTAACCTCCAGGTCAAACGAAAGAGGCATCCAGAAGGCATACCATGTTGACTTCTTGGCCCAGACGAAAAGCATGCCTACACTGATTCCAGGCCCAATCGAAAGGCACTCCCTCACTTCTCTCAACCCCCAGTCGAAGGAGGAAAAAAGGCAGATTACATCTTGCACTGGTTCCATGCCCAGTCGAAAGGCACGACATGCTGACTTTCAGGCCCCAATCGAAAGGCACAACATCTTGACCCCCAAGCGTTAGTCGAAAGTCATGCCTTCACCCTTTTCAAGCCAAATCGAAGAGATCCAGAAAATGCAGAATTGAAGGGGTTGCTTCCCTAAATCGAAAGATCCATTTTTCTTGCTTCTATTTTATTTTTGCCTTTATATTTTTCATGCAATTTAATATGGTTGTAATAGTGTTGTATTTTATCTTTCTGCATTTTATTACTTTTGTATGATTGCTAGTAAAATAGGGTATATATGGCAAGATAAAATCAACAAGTAGACCATCCTGATCAAAAAGACAAAAATGCATGCAATCAAACACACTTTGCACACGTGCACCTCTAGGGTTAACTCCACGTGTTTCCTTATGAAAAATGGTCATGTTATGCATGTGAGACATCATAGCAAAAATAATAAAAAAAATACAAGATCATAGTCCCTCGATGACGCTTCGAATATTGCCTTACAAATTATCTTAGTCCCTTAAGAGAAACACTAAGATATCTCACAACATTGTCATCATGACTATACGATGACCCACACCCGTCCCTTTACATCCAAAGATAAGGGCTTCTTACCAATCAATGGCAAGATAGCAACATCAAATGAAGAGAGGAATGAACAAAAGTCTTTTGAGTAAGGTAGAATGTTCCTAATTGCTTGTTCATCTTCAAACACAAACACCTTTTCAAATGCACCAACACTTTCCATGAAATATTTTCAAAAGTCCAACACTTTTTATACATTCTTATAGAGACGAGAATCATTATAAAGTTTTCCTAAATGAATGCGCTTTTCAAAAATACTTTCAAAACCCACCATAAAGCACACTTTCAAACAAAAGCAATGATCTAGCAAGAAACTAAGAGCCCATAGATAACTATGGTTGAAAAGGGTGCTAACACCTTCCCTTTTTATAATCGACCCCCTGAACTCAAGAAACTAATATCAAAGGTCTTTCCTGTTCTTTTCACCCTTTCCTTTATTTGGGTAAAAGAAAAGTCGGTGGCGACTCTTACTATCCGCAACAATTACGATAAAACGTAAAACACCCAAGTCAGTACTCCTACCGTATTACAACCATCATATGATAAAAATTGAGTGAGATTTGGTTTGTGCAAGTTGGGCAATTATGAGAAAATGCATGGAGTTCAATTTGAAGAAATCTGAATTTTTAGGCTAATGGGCCTATCTTTTAAGGTGCAAACGTGTTCCTGGCCTCATAATAGACTCCTAAATCCATTCATTTATTTTTATGGTTTTTATTTCTTTTTATTTTGACTTTTATTCATTTAAAAGAAAAATAAATCAAATAAAATATTAAATAAATGATACAAGGTGTGGGGATCTATTTTGAATCAAATCATGAGTCCACTATCATATAATCATGCTAAAAAATCGTGAGGGATCATGAAGATTGGATTTGGCACAAGATTGAGCTCAAAAAGTTATGTTTCCATGCAAAAAAATCAAATCAATTATTTTATCATGAAATACAATGATTTGATTCATGTTTGTTGACCTAATTCATGGCCTATAAATAGAGAACATATTCATACCATCAGAGATCACGAAATTTCCTCAAGAAGAACCCTAAAAAATCTCAAATTTCTCAAGAGCTAGGGCAAACACAAACCCTTATCTCCAGCCATTCTTAATCAATTTTGAGCGTCAATTCACCTTCCTAAAGACTTCAGGAGTTAATCCATATCATTACTTAAGCTTGAATCACGCCATATCTCTCTCCCTCAATATCATCGGTTTTGCACAGGAATCAAAATTTACCATTGTTAGGGCATGAAGCTCTCAAAGCTATGAATCTATAGTTGTAGGCTATTACAGATGAAAGTAATCACACCGCTGAACTCAGAGCCTCTTAATTAGCCAATTTGGGCACTATGTTACGTTGTTTACTATTGATTTCGCAGGTTTAAATGTTTAGCACCATCGGAGAAGATGGTTGTAACCTCCATCCACGATGGTTGACCGGCCAGTTGAATCTTTGACCTAGGCGTGTCACCATCTCATTCATCCATTCAAATATTGGGACCCCACCACCAGCGCGCGTGTTCAGTTTCATTTAACCTCTGATTTTCTGATTTAATCTTCTTATATATATATATATATATATATATATATATATATATATATATATATATATATATATATATTGTTGTTCATATGTTTGACAAGCAACAACAGGTGGTGTGGTGGTAAGATCATTAACTGGTAAAGGAAGGGCGTGCATTTAACACGCACCCCAGACATTCTTTTTTTCCAATTTTTCATTAACCCTAATTTCTTCTTATTTTATTAACTATTTTCTAATTAATCATTAATACACTTTAATTCCTTTTAAATTAGGATTAGGGTTTTTAATGAGTAATTAATCTTTTTGACAATTTTTTATTTTTTATTTTACTAATTAATTAAATTAATTAACATTTTTCTTAATATTAAAATTATTTATAATTAGGGTTCTTTTAATCAATAATCAATTTTTGACATTTTTTTATTTATTAATTAATTAGGATAATTAATATTTTCTTAAATATTAAAATCAATTAGAATTTAGGTTTTAATTATTATTATCATTTAATTATTTTCTCTAAAAATACAAACTTAGGTTTTATAACATTCAAATATTTTTCTAAACATTTTCTTATTTCTTTTTGCTATTTATTTTCTTAGAAAAATGTATAGGTTGCACTCTTTAATTGTAAAAACTTAGATTTATTCTCTCGCACTTTTTCTCTATTATGTATCTGCTCTTGGGATGTAATAGTTTTAGGGTTTATTTTCCCACATTTTCCTACTTATGTAACTGCCCCAAAGCCCTGCAATAGCTTAGGTCTTTACACTCCACACTTTACTTTTCCTGATATATTTTATACTGCTAGTAACTAGGGTTTGTATGACAAGACAAAAAATAATCGATAGAAAACCCTAATTTAAGATAAATATAACTGAACTGAACACACTTTTCATACCCACACCTCTAGGGTAACCTCTCTTCGTTGCCTTTGAATAAATGTTTGTGTCCCTAGAAAGTGGGGATACTTTAGCAAAAGACCCTCGAATAAAGATCATAGTCCCTCGATGACCCTTCGATGTTTCCTACAAAAAATGATCTAGTCCCTTCGATACAATTGCTAAAGTATCTCTACATGTTGCCTTCGATGACCATATGATGACCTTTCGCTTGTCCCTTCACATCCAATAGACGGGGGCTACCTATCAACTAATGGTATGGACAGCACTATCTCTAAAGAGAAGGAAAATAAAATGAAAGACCTTTCGTGGGTAAGAAACCCTTAATTACTTGCTCACAAACAAAACATTTTCCCACATCTTACTTTCAAAACAAAAAATATTTTCAAAAACACTTTGTATACATTCTTGAGGACTGATACAAGAATTATTACAAAGTTCGCCTTACATTGGAAATTTCAAAATATTTTCAAAGAAATCATGCACAAAGCAAATTTTCAAAAGTGAGCTAAGTAATTAAGAGTCCGTAGATAACTACGGGTGAAAAGGGTGCTAACACCTTCCCTTTTCATATCTTATGCCCCCCCCCCCGAATTCAAAATCTATCAAAGATTTTTCCTGTTCTTTTTACCGTTTCCTTATTAGATAAAAGAAAAGTCGGTGGCGACTCTAGCTATATGCACATTTGGATAAAACCAAAAAGTCAGTCCTCCCACCATATTACAGGTACTTTACAAGGGTTGTAATATGATAAGATGGTAGGAAGCGTCTCTTTCGAATTTTCTGATTTGGTAACTACTGGAGAAAGGATTGAAGCGTGTATAAATAGTGGAAAGATACAAGGATAATTATATAACACCCATTTTAATCAAAGATACAGGTCCCTAACTTCTCAAAAAAGAAGGAAGGAGAAATTAATATTGTCGCATCGCATCCAAGGGCACAATAGTCATTGGTAATTCCACATGAACAAAAAAAACAAAATAGGTTTGAAAGGCCTCAGAGAAGATTTGATCCTCTCCCCATGCCTCACAATCAATTTCTGTAACACTTGTTCAAAGCATCTTTGGTAGAGATGAAACCTCTAGCTCCTCCAATTGGGGCAGTCCCGCCAAAGTATGATGCAAATGATAAGTGCAAATATCATGCCAATACTCCTGGGCATACCAGAGAAAAATGTTGGGCCTTCAGACATAAGGTTCAAGATTTATTGGATTCCCAAGATATCACTTTTGAAAAGCCAAACATCAAGACGAACCACATGCCTCCGCATGGTGGACCAACTGTGAATGCAATTGAAGTGGTCACTAACTTTGGGGCAGGCAGAAAAGCAAAGGCTTCAATAAACCTTTTAAAAGAATATTTTTTTGAATGTGGGTTCCTCTTGGAACACAATGAAGCTTTTGAGAAGACTTTACAAAAATTGGTGGATCAGGGGATAGTCCAATTCGGGCAATACCCTAAAGAAGAATATGTAGCTATGATCGATGGAAGTATAAAGAAGCCATTGGTAATTCCTTGCCAAGGCCCAAGTCCTAATAAGAAAACTCTTGTGATTCCATGGGGAGAGTCAATAGAAGCACCAGTGATGATACCAAGCCAGACTCTGATAATTCCAATAATTCTAAAAACTACAATGGTGATTAAGGGGCCATCTCCCACTCCTTACAAGAGTAACAAAGCGATATTGTGGACTTATGATTCTACTGTCTATGTCAATGGTTTAAATCAACAATGTGAACCATCGACGAGTCAAAGACTTGCGATCATAAATATAGCTGGAACATAGGGCATGGCTCGCAGTGGTCAAATCTATGGTCCTGAACCACAAAAGAATAATGATGTTGTGGTTAAGGATAAGAGGAAAGTTATGGTGGAGGCAAGCCAAGAACAAGAACCTCCAAGCAAGAATTTTACTGACCAAGAGGTGGAAGAATCCCTGAAAATAATCAAGAAAAGTTATTATAGGGTGGTGGATAAACTACACCAAACCCAAGCCAAGATTTCAATACTCTCGTTGCTCCTCAATTTTGATGCACATCGAGACTCTCTAATAAAGATTCTGAGTTTGGCTCATGTTACGAAGGAGATTAAAGTAAATTAATTTGACACTGTCATAGAAAACTTAACGTCTGGATCATATCTAGGATTTTATAATAATGATTTGCCTCCACAAGGTAGAGCTCACAATAAGGTGCTGCATATTTCCATTCAGATAGGAACAACCAACCTGTCCAGGGTACTCACTGATACTGGTTTTTGTTAAGCCCAATAGAATAATAATATTATTAGATTAAGTTAAATAGAAATTAGGTTAATTAAAAGGTTAAGAAGAGTCTTAGAGCAGTACGTGAGAAGTTACAGAGAAGAGGAATAAGAAAAGAGGCAAAGCTAGGTCAACCATAGAGTTACAGAGCAATCTTTAATCCAAGGTAATGGTGGGGTTCTAACTCTATAAGGGATTGTATGATGGTGGATTATGGTAGAGTCAGGTTATGTAATTCTATAATCTCTTTGTCTGAATTTTATGTGTATGGGGTTTGTATGTGTGATGATTGATGATGATGAATTGGTGTAGATTGTTGATTTAATCCGTTGAAATTGACTATAATCGATGAATTGATGTTTTCAATTGTGTGCTAATTGATGTATGTTGATAGAAATGATAATTAGATGTTTGATTGCGTATTACTTCATGAAGTTTGTGTTTTTGGAATTGATAAAAAAGGGTTTTCGTACTGCACTTTACAGAATTCGTAAGACTGTTTGACAACATTTTTGAAAACATGAAAACTCCATAACTTTTGACTTGGGTGTCCGTTTGATGTGCCGCTCGAACCTACAGAAAGCTAAAAACATTTTCTACAATGTGGTAATAATTTTGATGGCAATAGACTAGTATTTTATTGGAAGAATTCTGATGTGTTGGTTTGTTGTATGTGTTGTAATGCAAAATGTTGCGATTGAATGTATCAGTGTTGTATAAACAATGTACGAAGGATCTTGCATGATGTATTAATAGTAATAATGATATAGTATTATAGTATAATAATTATTAGAAGTTTTGTAATTATAAATAAGAATTTAAATAATTAATTAACTGGAAATAGTCGAAATAGTCTGGATAATTACGCGGCTTATTTGTAGTAAATTTTGGTTTACTCGTTGTATTGTATTCTTTGTTAAAAAATGTGAATTATTGCTAAGTTGTAGGCTTATGGCCAGTGTTAAATTATTGCTAAGTTGTAGGTTTATGTCCAGTGTTGAATTATTTCTAAGTTGTAGGCTTATGGCCAGTGTTGAATTATTGCTAAGTTGCAGGCTTATGGCCAGTATTGAATTGTTGTTAAGTTGTTGTTAAGTTGTTGTCGAATTGTTGTTGTTCTGTTATTGTTGTTAAGTTGCTATTGAAATGTTGTCGTTGTGTCGTTGTTGATGCGTTGTTGTTGAATTATTGATGTTGTAGTTGTTGTTGTGATTTATATGTTGTCGCATACATAGCATATCAAGTTGGGAGCTCATTCTCTGTAAGTTGGAATGGATTGGTAAATATTAATTTGAAGGCTTATGCCTTGTTGATGCCTCTATTTATTGACAGCTTTATAACTTAGGGGTTTTACTCCATTGATACCACATACATGTGCATTGTAACGAGTCGCATTTCGTGTTGAATATTTAAGTTGTTGTGTTGTTGACTTGTGATGATTGATGTAGGCTGAAAGTTATGATTTTATATAATCTGATTTAATATATTGTTTATCATACACTCAATTATATGGTTTAATATCTCACCCATTCTGTTTGAATGTTGCCCTCTGTTGGTAACATGCAGGTAATCAAGAAGGATAGTTGTTATCTTCGTTAGTCTGATACGGTGTTTTACTCTGATACGTAGCACATAAGGATGAACGCATGTTTTCTTTATTGTTGGTTTTCATTATGTTGCTGAATTTTTAAGTTGTTTTCATTAAAGACTTGTTGTCTTAAAGTTGTTTTGAGTTGGACAAGATGTCATGGTATTTTCAGCTAAATTTTGTGAATCCGCTGTGTAGTAATGAAAGTTTTTTTATTTTTAAAGACTAAACAGGTGGTTATCGGTTCATCCAAAATTTTATGTGTTATGTATCCGATTTACAGGTGATTGTTTGTCGTTGTTCTAAGTTGAAAGTGTAATATTTCATATGTTGTTGGAAATTTTGAAACTCTGATTCTATATAATTTGTTGGGTAGAAATGGGGTGTTACATTAGTGGTATCAGAGTAGGTCGGTCTGTCCGACCAAGTTGTCGAGTCGTAGTTTTATCTAATAATCGAGTATTGTTAACATGAGTTCTATTCGTTGTTTATGTTTTAGTGATAATTTGAGATATTGGAAAAAGGTAAATTTTCGAGGATGAAAATATTCTAAGTGGGAGAGAGTTGTAACACCCTATATTTAATTAATTATTTAATTAAATATTTTTGAATTTATTTATAAAATTGGTTGATGTTGTGAAATGTCGATTTAAGTTTCTATGTGGTTATTTGATAAATAGGTTGATTTAAGTTGTAGAAATAATATTATTAATAATATTAGAATTGTAGAATATTAATAATATTAAGATGATATAAGGTTAATTGTTTTGGGCCTATTTTTATGGTTAGAAGTAGTAATATGGGGGTATGTTGTTAAGCCTAATAGAATAATAATATTTCTAGATTAAGTTAAATAGAAATTAGGATAATTAAAAGGTGAGGAAGAGCCTTAGAGCAGTACGTGAGAAGTTACAGAGAAGTGGAATAGTAAAAGAGGCAAAGTTAGGTCAATCATAGATTTATAGAGCAACCTTCAATCCAATATAAGGGTGGATTTCTAACTCTGTAAGGGATTGTATGATGGTGGGTTATGATAGAGTTAGGTTATATAATTCTATAATCTCTTTGTGTGAATTTGATGTGTATAGATTTTGTATGTGTGATGATTGATGATGATGAATTGGTGTAGATTGTTGATTTAATCCGTTGAAATTGACTATAATCGATGAATTGATGTTTTGAATTGTGTGGTAATTGATGTATGTTGATAGAAATGATAATTAGATGTTTGATTGTGTATTATTTCATGAAGCTTGTATTTTTGGAATTGAGAAAAAAAGGGTTTCGTACTGCACTTTACAGAATTCGTAAGACTGTTTGATAACATTTTTGAAAAAACATGAAAACTCCATAACTTTTGACTCAGGTATCCGTTTGATGTGTAGTTCGAACCCACAGAAAGCTAAAAATATTTTATACAATGTGGTAATAATTTTAATGGCAGTACACTAATATTTTAGTATAAGAATTATGATGTGTGTGTATGTTTTATGTGTTGCATTGCAAACTTTTGCGATTGAATGTATAAGTGTTGTATAAACGATGTATGAAGAATCTTGCATGTTGTATTAATAATAATGATGATGTAGTATTACAGTATAACAATTTTTAGAAGTTTTGTAATTATAAATAAGAATTTAAATAATTAATTAACCGGAAATAGTCGAAATAGTCTGGATAATTACGCGGCTTATTTATAGTAAATTTTTGTTGACTCGTTGTATTGTATTCTTTGTTGAAAAATGTGAATTATTGCTAAGTTGTAGGCTTATGGCCAGTGTTTAATTATTTCTAAGTTGTAGGCTTATGGCCAATGTTGAATTATTGCTAAGTTGTAGGCTTATGGCCAGTGTTGAATTATTGCTAAGTTGTAGGCTTATGGCTAGTATTGAATTGTTGTTAATTTGTTGTCGAATTGTTGTTGTTGTGTTGTTGTTGTTGAAATGTTGTCATTGTGTCATTATTTTTTCTTTGTTATTGAATGGTTGATGTTGTAGTTATTGTTGTGTTTCATATGTTGTCGCATACATATCATATCAAGTTGGAAGCTCGTGCTCTGTAAGTTTGCATGGATTGGTAAATATTAAGTTAAAGGCTTATGCCTTGTTGATGCTCCTATTTATTAACAGATTTCTAAGTTAGGAGTTTTGCTCCATTGGTACCACATACATGTGCATTGTAACGAATCGCATTCTGTGTTGCATATTCAAGTTGTTATGTTGTTGACTTGTGATGACTGATGTTGGTTGAAAGTGCTGAAGTGGTGATTTTATATAATCTGATCTAATATATTGTTTATCATACACTCAATTTTATGGTTCGATATCTCACCCCTTCTGTTTGAATGTTGCCCTTTGCTGGTAACGTGTAGGTAATCAAGAAGGATAGTTGTTACCTTCGTTAGTCTGAGTCGGTGTTTTCACTCTGATACGTAGCACTCGGGGGATGAACGTATATTTTCTTTATTGCTGGTTTTCATTATGTTGCTGAATTTTTAAGTTGTTTTCATTAAAGACTTGTTTTCTTAAAGTTGTTTTGAGTTGGACAAGATGTCATGGTATTTTGAGTTGAATTTTTTGAATATGTTGTATAGTAATGAAAGTTGTTTTATTTTAAAGACTAAACAGGTTGTTATCGGTTCATCCGAAATTTTATATGGTATGTATCCGATTAACAGGTGATTGTTTACCGTTGTTCTAAGTTGAAAGTGTAACATTTCATATGTTGTTGGAAATTTTGAAACTATGATTCTATATAATTCCTTGGATAGAAATGGTGTGTTACATTAGTGGTATCAGAGTAGGTCGGTCTGTCTGACCAAGTTGTCGAGTCATAGTTTAGTCTAACAATCGAGTATTGTTAACTTGAGTTCTAACCGTTGTTTATGTTATAGTGATAAGTTTAGATATTCGAACAAGGTAAATTTTTGAGGACAAAAATATTCTAAGTGGGGGAGAGTTGTAACGCCCTATATTTAATTAAATATTTTTGAATTTATTTATAAAATTGGTTGATGTTGTGAAATGTCGATTTAAGTTGCTATGTGGTTATTTGATAAATAGGTCGATTTAAGTTGTAGAAATAATATTATTAATAATATTAGAATTGTAGAATATTAATAATATTAAGATGATATAAGGTTAACTGTGTTCCGCCTATTTTTATGGTTAGACGTAGTAATATTGGGATATGTTGTTAAGCCCAATAGAATGATAATATTATTAGATTAAGTTAAATATAAATTAGGTTAACTAAAAGGTGAAGAAGGGTCTTAGAGCAGTACGTGAGAAGTTATAGAGAAGAGGAATAGGAAAAGAGGCAAAGTTAGGTCAATAGTATAGTTACAGAGCAACTTTCAATCCAAGGTAAATGTGGGGTTCTAACTCTATAAGGGATTGTATGATGGTGGGTTATGGTAGAGTTAGGTTATGTAATTCTATAATCTCTTTGTGTGAATTTGATATGTATGGGGTTTGTATGTGTGATGATTGATGATGATGAATTGGTGTAGATTGTTGATTTAATCCGTTGAAATTAACTATAATTGATGAATTGATGTTTTGAATTATGTGGTAATTGATGTATGTTGATAGAAATGATAATTGGATGTTTGATTGCGTATTATTTCATGAAGTTTATGTTTTTGGAATTGAGAAAAAGGGGTTTTCGTACTGCACTTTATAGAATTCGTAAGACTGTTTGACAACATTTTTGAAAATTTGAAAACTCCATAACTTTAAAATCGGGTTTCTGTTTGACGCGTCGTTCGATCCTACGAAAAGCTAAAAATATTTTCTATAATATGGTAATAATTTTGATGTTAGTATACTAATATTTTATTGGAAGAATTATGATGTGTGTGTATGTTGTATAAACGATATACGAAAGATTTTGCATGATGTATTAATAATAATGATGATGTAGTATTATAGTATAATAATTTGTAGAAGTTTTGTAATTAGAAATAAGCATTTAAATAATTAATATACCCGAAATAGTCGAAATAGTCTGGATAATTACGCGGCTTATTTGTAGTAAATTTTGTTTGACTCATTGTATTGTATTCTCTGTTGAAAAATGTAAATTATTACTAAGTTTTATGCTTATGGGCAGTGTTGAATTATTTCTAAGTTGTAGGCTTATGGTCCATGTTGAATTATTGTTAAGTATTAGGGTTATGGCCAGTGTTGAATTATTGCTAAGTTGTAGGCTTTATGGCCTATATTAAATTGTTATTAAGTTGTTGTCGAATTGTTGTTGCTGTGTTGTTGTTGTTGTTAAGTTGTTGTTGAAATGTTATCGTTATGTTGTTGTTAAGTTGTTGTTGAAATGTTATCGTTATGTTGTTGTTGTTGCATTGTTGTTGATTGGTTGATGTTGTAGTTGTTGTTGTATTTCATATGTTGTTGCATACATACCATATCAAGTTGGGAGCTCATGCTCTGTAGGTTGGTTTGGATTGGCAAATATTAAGTTGAAGGCTTATGCCTTGTTGATGCCTCTATTTATTGGAAGATTTCTAAGTTGGGAGTTTTTCTCCATTGGTACCACATGCATGTGCATTATAACGAGTCGCATTCTGTGTTGCATATTTAAGTTGTTGTGTTGTTGACTTGTGATGATTGTTGTTGGTTGAAAGTTGTCAAGTGGTGATTTTATATAATCTGATCTAATATATTGTTTATCATACACTAAATTATATGGTTTGATATCTCACTTCTTCTGTTTGAATATTTCCCTATGTTGGTAACGTGCAGGTAATCAAGAAGGATAATTGTTACCTTGGTTAGTCTGAGTCGGTGTTATCGCTCTGATACGTAGCTCTCGGGAGATGAACACGTGTTTTCTTTATTGTTGGTTTTCATTATGTTGCTGAATTTTTAAGTTGTTTTCATTAAAGACTTGTTATCTTAAAGTTGTTTTAAGTTGGACAAGATGTCATGGTATTTTCAATTGAATTTTTTGAATCCGCTGCATAGTAATGAAAGTTGTTTTATTTTTAAAGACTAAACAGGTTGTTATCGGTTAATCCGAAATTTTATGTGTTATGTATCCGATTTACAAGTGATTGTTTGTCACTGTTCTAAGTTGAAAGTGTAACATTCCAAATGTTGTTGGAAATTTTGAAACTCTAATTCTATATAATTCGTTGGATAGAAATGGGGTGTTACAGTTTAGCCCTCAATGTGTTACCAAAATCCAGCTCGATGAAATTAACACTAGACGGTGTTATTATAAGACCAAGTCCGACGATAGTCAAAGATTTTGATGGTTCTCAGAGCATAGTGTTTGAGGAAGTGGATCTCCCTGTCAAGATCATTCTGCATATGTTTTATATTACCTTTCAAGTAATTGATATAGATTCAGCATATACATGTTTGCTTGGACGACCTTTGATTCATGCAGCAGGGGCTATTACTTCGACTCTACAACAGAAATTGAAGTTCCTCATTGAAGGGAGATTGATTATAATCTACGGTAAAGAGGTCATCTTTGTAAGCCACATAGAGTCCTACAGATATGTCAGTGCAGATGAAGACTGCATAGCAATGCCATTTCAAGTCTTAGAGGTTGCTTTAATGGTAACCCTACCAATGGAGAAAATTAAGAAACATAATGTGACTTCATGGAGATATTTACAAGCAGCTGTGGGAGATGGTACCTCAAAAGGATGGGTTAAAATTATGGAGATACTTGAGAAGAAAGATAGTTTTGGTTTGGGCTACAAACCGGAAAAGGTTGCTCTGAAAGGCAAGGCGCAGTTTCCTCCCATCCAGAAAACCTCCATCAACAAAGTGTTGTACCCTAATTTTTTCCCCTAAGATCCCTTCATCTTACCACGTTGATTCAATTACAACAAGATCACATTAGGGATTTTGGTTCTCCTTCCTATCTTTAGCTTTGCTCTTTAAGGAATCACCAAGCACCTTGACTTGTTTTCTTTTGTGATCATGAATATTTTGTCTTGATTTTATTTTTAATTAATAAAATGCAATGTTGGTTTGTCTTACTTGTTAATAATGTAGGTAAAGGCAATGAGGCTTAGCAAGTTGCTCCATGGGTTCATGAGTTTATTTTCATGCCCTAGTCAATAAAGCTTGAGAAATCCAAACCTCACCATTGAAGTTGTTTTTGAATAAATGGCATGGAAAGGTTTATCTTGGTTTAGCACATTTAAAAGTTATCAATATTGATTCAAAAGCACAAGGGGTTGATTGAAGAAGTAGTCATGTTTGGAAAAAAAAATTTTCCCCTTGGTCACAAGTGCATATTTCTATCAATTCTCAAAATATGGAAGTGGTTTTGGTGGCTATGAGTTCTCATTATCATCTTCAACAACTTCTATTTACAAAGAAAAAGTTTTGGTACAAGAAATTTGTTCAAAATTGTCAAAGTTCCCCAAAGCATTTTCTTGATCTAGGAGCTAGGGTTTTGAACTTCAAAGAAGTATATCTTGATCATATTTTGGTATTTTTGAGTGATTCCAAAGAAATGCTTCTCTTAAAAAGGTTATTAACAAATCACTTCAAAAGTTTCAAGGAGTTTTCATGTGGAAGAAACTTGATGATGAAGAAAGATTACAAGTCCTCCAAGTGAACCCCCATTTTCCCATGTGTGACTTCAAATGATCATAACTTGGTCAATTTTTATCGCATTGAGCCCACTCTTTTTCCATAATGATCTTAAGGATGTGAAATTTATTTCTTATTTTATGTGAAAAGTGATAAAATGGATAGATGATGCCCTAAGGATGCAAACGATTATAGGTTATTTCATTATTTTTTGTTAACTTCAACAATTCATAACTCTCTCATTTTTGGAGATTTTGAATGGTTTCAGTTTCAAAATGTCATTCAAGAGGTCTATTTCATGCCATATTTTTTGGTCAAGACCAAATTCCAAGTGGAAGGCCATGTTTGGATGCAAAACATTATAGGTCACTTTTGAAGAAAAATTTGAAATATTTCTAGGTATGGAAAGTCAACCTTTTTTCCCCAACTTTGACTCAATGCAACTTTCAGCTCAAACATCCATTTGATTCCATTCTTTTTCCATTGAAAAGCTTGTAATCTCATCTTTCTAAAGCATCAATAATCATGCCTTAAGACTCCTTGAGCTGAGAATGCCATTGGATTGAACTTGGTAACTTGGAATTGAAGTTTCTTCATAAGTCAGAATTTGAAATTCATGTTTTGGCTTCTAAACATCAAATTAGCACGCGTTTATGATCTAAACATGTTTAAACAAGTTTCCAAAGTGGATTAGAGCCTCAAAATGCAAGGATTGGATGAGTTTTGATGCATATCAGATCACACTTTGCTCGTGGACCAGGTTCACACGATTTCCCTCCAAACTTCATCATTTCACACGCTTGAACATTCCATTTGATTCCCTATAAATAGAGGGTCATCCCTCATTCATTTCCTCAAGCTTTAAGAGCCAAATACACTCTGTCAAAACCTCGCACGAACTTCAAATTTTTGAAATTAGTTTATGTGATTCCATCATTTTATTCCAAAATTCTTTGCATATTCATCTTCCTTAAACATCATACAAACTCCCCAGCACTTAAACTAAACAAAACGAGTTATAATCCAAGCTACAGAAGTCCAGTTTCAGAGCTTCTTTTTTGAACTTCGAAAAGGTAGAATTCTCCCCTCATTTGGATCCAAATAAAGCACTAAGATATTCTACTCATTCTCTTGATTCTTGTGCTTCTTACAACTTTTAAATCCATTGAGAATTGAAAGAGAAATCTCAAATTGAAGGTGCTCACTATTTTCTGGGTTTTTGATTCATATCTCTTTGCATACCTTATATAAATTTGGCGCGATGGTGGTGTTAGGATCGTCTTGAAGAGACGAATCCAATGATACTGGTATGGGATCCTAATTTTTCCATTTGAAAGATCTCACAAAATCTCCATTGCAGGGTGGCTGGAGGTTGAAGACGATGACATGTCTCGTCTCAGCCAGTGATAGCGTGCCAAACGTTTTAATTTCATTGGTTGTCGTTTTTCTGATCCCATGCGCATCTTACTATGGTCTATATCAAGCACAACGGGTCTGGTCCATTGGATTAACTTACTAACGCGTTTTGACTATGATCTAATGGCCCATATCTTTTTGGTTTTATTTTATTTTCTTACTTCATATTTTAATTGATTTAATTTTCAAAAATTCATAACTCTTTTATTTTTTATCCAAAAATTATGAAAAAAAATTCATAAAAATACTTTGAATTATTTCTGATCTCACGACTATTTTTTCACATTTTTATTTTGAAATTTGATATTTTTTATATTTTTTTGCATTATTTGCTTCCTTTTAATTATTTTAAAAATATTTTCTAACATTTTTTAATTCTAAAAAATTTCATAAATATCATTTTACATATTTCTGACTTTTTTGAAAATTTTATGGAATTTTATATTGATGTTTACTATTTTTTATCTATTTTCTATTTGTTTGAGCAATTTTAATTAGCTAAAAAATAGTTTCTGACTTTAAAAAATTACCAAAAATTTTATAAAAATATTTGAGTCCATTTCTGATTTTTCTATGGTCCTACTTGTTTTTTCTTGATTAGTTTGAACATAGTTGGTATTTTTCTTTCTTATTTCCTTTTTAAAACCCTTTTTAAAACTTTTTTTAATGTATATATTAAATGCAATATTATTTTGTGATTATTTTCTGGCTGATCTTAGGTTGAATTTTTGATCATGAACTTTGTTAACATCATTGGATCCATGGTGTTGAATTTAACTCCATAAAAATAGATGAATGATTTTAATAATAGTTTGATTAAAATTTAATTCAAATGTGGTTTGTATTCTTTCCCACCCCTTTTCATCTCATCCCTTTCTTATTGCACTAGGTGTTATTGGAGCATGATCTTTATATCATGTCTCAAAACAAATGGTGCATAGATTGCTATTGACGGCCTCAAAATAGGTGTGACTTCTATATAAGTCCACTTACGATTGCTTAACATAGCGCTAAATTTTATCCCGATTCGAATAAATGATCATTTGTAGCCCAAACCTATGCTTGCAAGCCCAAGTATGTTAATTTGATCTCTTTGATCCAATAACTTTGAGATTCATTATGTGGAGGCTTTGGTTCTACCAATCCTCTAATGGATCTACAACACTTTTGGTCAACACGGATCACTTAAACATCGTTGATCGTTAAAATGTATTTGTGAGAATTCCAGATGGATGATATACTTGACAAAAAGCAATGCAACTTATTATGTGGAGGCTTTGGTTCTACCAATCCTATAATGAGTTACAAATGCAAGTTTCAAGATGGTCATCCAACTAACCACTAATTACTAAATTATTCTACTTTATGCTTTTATTTTTATGCTTTACATACCACTTACTTTAAGCATTATATTTCATGCCATTTTTATTTTGCTCACTTGAGCATTTATATTCTTTTTATTTTTATTTTGCTCACTTGAGCTTTTATCTTCTTCTTCAAGACACCTAATAATCAACATGAACCATAAAAATCTTTAATGATACTTGGACTATTTGGTTACTATCCTTGGCATTATGGAGTATTAGACTTCTTGGACTTAGGGTTAGAAACCTTGGCATATGTTAGAGACCTTATAACCTTAATTGATATTTTGTCTGGAGTTCTTGAGGTTTACCTCAAGACATTGGGTTGTTTGTTTTGTGTGCAAGTTATTGTGATTACATACTTTGTTTGTAATCTGGAATTCACCCGTATACAGCCGTTATTCTGCCAATTTTTGTGAAGACTTAATGCATTTGAAGCTTGGTTCTCTCAAGAGGTATAGTATATTTGCTTGTTTGGTTTTAATCTAAGGAATGAGAATTCTATCTTAACTCATAATGTCAAGTATTTACTTCTTGTTGGTTAGATGGTTCTTATCCCTAGCTTTTACCTTATGCTTTAGGATAGTCTCTTCTTCTCCTCCCATCTTCTTTAATTTCAAAAATCTTCTTCCTCCTTTTGAAAACTCTTCTTGTTTCTAAACTTGAACCACTTTCATAATAAACTTGGACTTAGGTCCATGCATTTTCAAAGAATTTTCATAAATAAACTTCAATCAACTTAATAATACCTTGAAATTTTTTATGAGAAGACAAAAAGTCAATCAATCTCATTTCAAACTATTTTTGCCACTTTGGCTTTTTTACTTTAAAACTTTTTCTCAAAAGATTGAACTCTTATCAATCCTTGTAGTGATGTAAACTACTATACTTCTATAATATGTAGTGAAGTGAGATATTTTCCACTTGGGTGTGAGTGAGGCATTGTTGATTTTAAAATCCAAGCCATATCTTCCACTTTGAGATGATGCAAGTTCTCCTTTCTCATGATTGTGGGTAGTAAGTATGTTTTCCACACGGACAATGATGATGATGTCTCATCTCATAAAATTAACCAACACATTTGTGTTTTAAAATTTTCAAAGAGGAACTACGTGTACCCTGATCCCCTATTGCATGGAAGGTGGTACATAGGAACTAAAGGTTAGCAACCGCGGCAGGTGAAAAAATCATAAAAAAACACTTCTTTTCTCACCTCCACCATCTATTTTACCTACAACATTTTATAGCCAAAATATACAGATTTTACAAAGAGGTTCATGCGGAGTACCGTAGATGTTTAGGGTTCTAATACCTTCCCTTTACATAACCAACCCCCTTACCTTGAATCTTTCCCCCTCTTTTTGGGTTACTCGCTCTTTTCCAATTCCTTTGGAAACAATAAAGCGCGGGTGGCGATTTTTATTTTGATATGTATAAGTCTAGTCAATCTAATGGCTTAGTCTTAAACATTTCTACCACTACAAAAAAATGGCGACTTCACTGGGGAAATATTGACCTCTTACCGGTCCATCCCTAAGTGGGTTGAGCCTATCTTTGTTTATATCTGTATATGTGCTATTGTTGTTTATGTGTCATATGTTGTATATATATGTTTGTATGGATTTCCATGGTTTTCTGGGTGCTTAGTGATTACTTATAAGTCCTATACCCGAACTTGGACAAACTTTAAGATAGGACGGGTGGTATAGTCATGTTAAATTTGAGGGAGTAATCCCAAAAAAGGAGGCATGAGATCCCAAACTCAGTGGAGGCCTCTTTCACTATAGTGTCATTTACTAAGTAATCGGGAAGACGTATTGCTCTCGACCTGGGAGCTTGCTGAAGCTGAGGGCCGTAAAATACCTAACCCATCTTGGCCTTTTAGGTGTAGTGCGGAAGTTATGACAGAGTAATACGGAAATAGTTGTCACGCGATACTACGCTCGGTCGAGTTTTTCTTAAGAATATTACTAATTACCGAGTTAATCAGGAAGTTAGTAATATCCAAAGGAAGGATGTAGACTCTGGGAACCTCTAGAACCTTGTTTGGCAGGTGATAAATTTTAGACCATACCTTATGGATAGTTCCTTCGACCTCATGCTCGTAATGTTGAACCTATGAACCCTATATTTGTGATCTTTAGTGTGATTGTTACATCATGCATCCATGAACCCATAAGCATCTTTTGAAGCAATTTCATTTCAAGGGACTTAAAAGTTGACCATTTATGAATATCTCAGGTACCTTTTGGCCATGGATTCTAGAAAAATAAAGACCGGAAAATACAATTTTAAAGATCCCAAGATAGATGAGTTGATCAGTCTAGTTCCTGAGATTGAGTGTTTTGCAGATTTTCGGAAGAAGTATGGATCCATCATTCCTCTCATGAAGCTTAGGATGAAAGAGGGAATTCTATCGACCTTGGTCCAGTTCTATAATCTGATGTATTATTGCTTTACTTTCCCTGACTATCAGTTGATGCCTACACTAGAGGAATATTCTTATCTGTTGGATTTACCTATTAGTGATCGTGTTCCTTTTACTGGTTTGGAGGGTGATCCAAAATCGCATGAGATTGCTGCTTTGATTCATCTATGGAAGTCTGAGGTTGAAGCCCATATGATTACTAAAGGAGGGATTAGAGGATTACCAGCTCAGTTCTTACTGGAGAAAGCTCGTTACTTTGCCAGGATGAAGAGTACAGTCGCTTTTGAAGCCATCTTTGCTCTACTTGCTTACGAGTTATTCTTATTTCCTAACGTGGACAAGTTTGATGACGTTAATGCTATCAGGATCTTCATGATTGTAAACCCAATTCCTACATTGTTGGGTGATGCTTATTACTCCATTCATCTTCAGAATTCTTATCATGAGGGGATGATTATCTGTTGCACACCTCTGTTGTACAGGTGGTTTATCACTCATATGCCTCAGTTTGATGCTTTTTGGGATGTCAGGAAGGAACCCCGTTGGGCTCCTAAGATCATGGCACTTACTCACTCGGATATTGATTGGTATCATTGAGCTTACCAGGATATAGAGATTGTCGACAGTTATGGTAGTTTCCCCGATGTACCTCTTCTTGGTACAAAGGGAGCAATTAACTACAACTTTGTTCTTGCACGAAGACAACTTGGTTATCCAATGAGGGATAAACCAAATAATATTCATTTAAGTAGCTTCTTCCTGAAGGAGGTAGAAGACCATAAGGAAGTTAGGGAGCAGATTATGAAGGCCTTGCGTCACATTCATAGGAAGAGTAGGAAAGACTTGGGACCTAGGGGGGGTGTTTCTTTGGAGCCTTATCTTCAGTGGGTCCAAACGAGAGTTGTTCAGTTGAAGATGTTGAATTCCCGGGAAGCACCTATGCCTGATTTATTTGTGAAGACCACTCCTCCCTTATTGGATGATGTGGAAGAGCTACAACTTGCTTTAGTCAGGATGCAACAGGAAAAGGATGCTTTGAAGAATAAGTTCCAAACTTTAAAGATTTCCTATAGAGCAGACTTGAAGGAGAAAGACGACTTTATTGAGATTCTTGAAAGTCGGGATGTAGAGATGATGGAGAGGCAAGGGGATTTATTTTCTCCTAATCCTCGGCCAGTTGCTAGTTTCTCACTTCCTGATTCAGGTGATTGGAAGGAGGTTGCCACCAGATATGCGGAAGAAAACCAGAGGTTGAAGGCTCAGATTGTCAGGCTTACAGGGAAACACCAGTGTATAAAGTGATCTCCATCAGCTTTGCTTCTTAGGGTTATAGACTTTATTTTCATCTTGTACTTAGGATTATTGAAACTTGTAATCCATTTTGAAGTTATTATAATAAAAAAATTTGTATTTCAAATATGTTATTACTTTGATATTGCAATATGCTCTAAATCTTAAAGTCCCTTGAAATATTATTAAAATAAATAATGTGCATTGCACATATTTCTTGCATTTATTGGCATATCCAGGCATCTTACCAAGCTTCTTTACTTCGTTCAGCAAGATGTATCACCACTACAACATTCGAGCTAATTTCAGAAGGAAGATGGACAACTTAGAACAAGAGAATCACGAGCTGCGCGAGGAGGTTTCTACTTTGAAGGTCGGCATGGCCAATCTTACTGCTCTGATAGAATCTCTGGTGGCTGCTTAGAATCAGCCACCGAGTGTTCAACCGCAACCAACAAGGGTTACTACTGAAGCTCTGGCTGTTCCTGTGTCTGCTACTCCAGTTGTTGTTTAGAATCGCATGCCTCAAGGTTATCAATGGGGAATTCCAGAGAACTTTGCGCCTGAAGGTTTCAATCTTGGTCCTCAAGAAGCTCCAGTTGTTTAGACTACTGTTACTCCTGCACCTCTTGTGGTGCACGTTGCTCCTGCTGCGCATCCTTCGGTGAATATGGTTCCAATTGTTAATGATGATATGTGTCGTCCTTTTCATACACCAAGTGAAGACTTGGGTCTTTATGATAGAATGGATGATTTTCAAGAGAAGTTTGACAAGATGCAGAGGGAGGTGAACTCCCTCAGAGGAAAGGAATTGTCCGGGCAGAATGTGAATGATTTATGCTTGGTCCCGAATGTTAAGATACCTGCGAAGTTTAAGGTCCCGGAATTTGATAAGTACAAGGGCAGCACTTGCTCTCGTGCTCACCTTGTGATGCGTGTAAGGAGAGTGTCTACCCATACTGATGATCAACGTCTGCTGATTCACTTTTTTCAGAATAGTTTGACTGGTGCTACATTGAAGTGGTATATGAGTTTGGATAGCTTCAATATCCATACTTTCAAGGACTTGGGAGAAGCATTTATCAGACAATACAAATACAACATGGACATGGCACCTGATCGTGATCAACTCAGGGCCATGGTTTAGAAAGACATGGAATCATTCAAAGAATATGCACAAAGATGGCGTGAGGTAGTCACCTAAGTGATTCCTCCCATGGAAGAGAAGGAGATAACTAAGATTTTATTGAAGACTCTGGGTGCTTTCTACTTTGAGAGGATGGTAGCAAGTGCGCCAAGTGACTTTACTAAAATGGGGGACATGGGTATCCACTTAGAAGAGGCTGTAAGAGAGGGCCGTCTAACAAAAAGTGAAAGTTCTAGAAATATGAAGAAGCCATCCTATGGGTTTGCCAAAAAGAAAGAAGGAGATACAAACACTGTCATGCAAGAAAGAAGAGTTAATCCTCCTAGAAAAAATTATCAGCGTCATCAGCAAGTCGCCTCAGTTACTCCAGTTATTGGTGTAGCTCCAATCACCGTTGCTTATCAGAGACCACCCCAGCATGGGAATCAAGGGTATAATCAGAGAAGGGAGAGTTATGACCCTATCCCTATGAGTTATACAGAGTTACTCCAGGCGTTAATTCAGAAGAAGTTGGTTCAGACCCGACCACCTCTCATAGTACCATCACTGTTTCCTTGGTATTACAAGGCAGACCAAACATGTTCTTTTCATCAGGGAGCACCAGTGCATAATGTTGAGAATTGCTATCCTTTGAAGACTGAAGTACAAAAATTGGTGAAGTCTAGTATTCTATATTTCAAGGATGTGGGCCCTAATGTGAAAGAAAATCCTCTACCCAAGCATGGAGGAGCAAATGTTGTGAATATGGTGGTTGGTTGTCCAAGCGACTTCAAGATTTTTCATGTTAATCTGGTTAGAGGAGATTTTGTGAAAATGCATGCAGACCTCTATGAATTTAGCTACTATACACATGACTATTCCGGTTGTGCTATTTGCAGTACAAATATACAGAGTTGTGACAAGATAAAGGCAGATTTGCAAGAGATGATGGATGAGGGCCTCATCCACATAATCAGTCCTAGGGAAGAGTATGAAAAGGAAGTAAACATGGTTTCTGGATGTCCTAGAGAGTTCAGAATTTTTGATGTGGAGTATATGAATGAGAACCTTGTGCAATTGCATGCTACTTTCTGCCACATGGCTGGTCAGGTGGAACATCAAGATGGATCTTGCCGAATTTGCTGTCGGGACTCCCGAGGATGTTCAATTGTAAGGAAAGGTGTTCAGTTGTTGTTGGATAATGGAACTATCAAGGTTACAGGTCAAAGGGATGATTACCATGAAGTTGATATGATTGAGATTTGTTTGGCTGAAGAATATTCAGATGATGTGCATGCCTCTGTAGATGAGTACTTCTCTTCAGATGAGGATTTGTTTTCCAGAGATGACTCCGTAATGATTGATTATGTTGAAGAGGGAGTAAACATTATTGTGCCTTGTTTTGGTGCACCCGCCCATTTTGAAGTTGAATATCATAGCAAGCCAGCTATTACTCCATTGGTAATTAGTTTGTCGGATCCTGTCCCCTACAATTCAGATAAGGTTGTACCCTACAAATATAATGCTACAATTTTAGAGGATGGTGTGGAAATTCCCATCCTACCAATGTCTAATGTTGGAAATATTGTTGAGACTATAAGTGTGACCCGCAAAGCTTGTGTATTTGCACCGGTTGTTCGGGGAGATGTTAGTACTGGAAAGAAAATTATTGAAAATGTTGAACCCATGAAGGCTATGGGTTAATCTAGTGAGGCTACGCTAGAAAAGGAGGTGGATGATATTTCGAAGATAATCAAGATGAGCGACTACAGAATTGTAGATGAGCTACTACAGACTCCTTCAAAAATATCTATCTTGGCTTTACTGATGAACTCCTCTACCCACAGAGAATCTCTAATGAGGGTATTGGACCAAGCTTTTGTAGAAAGTGATATGCCTGTAGACCAATTCATTAGTGTAGTAGGGAATATTACGTCATGTAATAACCTGAGTTTCTGCGATGATGAATTGCCCAATGAAGGAAAGAATCACAACCTGGCCCTCCACATCTCTATGAACTACAAGGAAGATGCATTATCCAATATGCTGATTGATAATGGATATGCATTGAACATTATACCGAGGAGCACACTTATGAAGTTGAAATATCAAGGAACGCCCATGCGCCCAAGTGGCATTATTATGAAAGCGTTTGATGGATCAAGGAAATCTGTTATTGGTGAAGTGGACTTGCCTATTCATATAGGCCCACATTTGTTTCAGATTACTTTCCAGGTCATGGATATCATACCCGCTTATAGATGCTTACTGGGAAGGCCGTGGATACATGAGGCAGGGGCTGTCACTTCGACTTTACACCAGAAGCTCAAGTTTATACATGAAGGAAAACCGGTAATTATAAATGGAGAACAAGCATTATTGGTATCTTATTTGTCCTCTTTCAGAATTGTAGAGGCGAATGAAGCTGCTGTTGGAACCCAGTTCCAAGCTTTATCCATTGACAACATAAGAGAAAATGAGAACTCTATAGCTTCATTTAAGGATGCGCAACAAATTGTGCATAATGGCCATAGCGACGTTTAGGGACAGATTGTTGATCCACCTGTGAACAAGAATAGAGTTGGCTTGGGGTTCTCTATGGAGAATGATAAGGATAAGAGCATGAACCTGAAGGCTACTGCAGGAAAGTATCAAAATGTCTTTTGTAGCGGGGGTTATCTGCATCCAACTGTTTCCGGGATTAATGCCATTGTGGAAGCTGAAGCAGAGCCAGAAATTCTGAATTATGTGACGCACGGAGTTAGGGTTCAGAACTAGATCACCATTGATGTTCCCTCTATCATACATGTTTCAAAGTAATTTGTTTTTTTAATCTTTTTGGAAAGCTTTCACTATGCCCAAGGTGAAAGTATTAATATTGTATTGTCTTATCTGTTTGCTGTGACTTTTAAAATCAATAATAAAAGTTGTCTTTGTTTCCCAAATTATGTTTTTATTTTTTTGCCTTTTTCTTGGAAAATGGTAATCAGAAAAAACCTTTCAAAATAAATAATAACTGAAATTCAATTTGCATGATCACTTGTTATATTTGTCAGTTTCTAAAGGCAATCACAAATCATATGTGAAGATTAATTAAAAAAACCCGTTGAATACAATAACCCTGCACCCTCTCCTAACTTTGAATGTCCTGTGTATGGGGCCGAAGAAGAAGACTATGATGAGATTCCAGAAGAGGTCTCACGGTTGCTTGAGTGCGAGGAGAATTCCATTCAGCCATATAAAGAGCCATTGGAAGTAATCAATTTGGGTTCAGAAGAAGATCCGAAGGAAGTCAAGATTGGAGCATTGATGCATCCTGATGTGAAGAGCAGTTTGATTGAGATGTTGAAAGAGTATGTGGATATTTTTGCTTGGTCTTACTAAGATATGCCTTGTCTAGATACAAATATTGTAGAGCACCGTTTGCCGCTTAAGCCAGAGTGCCCCCCAATCAAACAGAAGTTGTGAAGAACTCACCCAGATATGGTAGTGAAGATCAAAGAAGAAGTTCTAAAGCAGATTAATAATGGTTTTCTTGTGACATCAGTGTACCCTCAGTGGATTGCCAATATTGTCCCATTATCGAAGAAAGACGGAAAAATTTTCATGTGCGTAGATTACAGAGATCTAAATAAAGCTAATCCAAAAGATGATTTTCCATTACCATACAATGATATGTTAGTGGATAGCACAGTAAAATTCAAAGTTTTCTCGTTCATGGACGGATTTTCCGGATATAATCAAATAAGGATGGCTCCTGAGGACGTGGAAAAAACAACGTTTATCACACCCTGGGGAACATTCTGTTACAGAGTGATGCCCTTCGGGTTGAAGAACGCTGGTAAGATGTACCAAAGGGCTATGACAACCCTATTCCATGATCTGATGCACAAGGAAATTGAGGTATATGTAGATGATATGATCGCTAAATCCGAGACTAAAGAAGGGCATGTAGAAGATTTATTAAAGTTGTTTCAGCATTTGAGGAAGTATCGTCTCCGCTTGAATCCAAATAAATGTACCTTCGGTGTTCGATTAGGAAAATTGTTGGGTTTCATTGTTAGCCAGAAAGGAATTGAAGTTGACCCTGATAAAGGCAAAGAAATTCAAGATATGCCAGCGCCTAGAACTGAAAAGAAAGTCAGAGGGTTCCTCGGGTGTCTAAATTATATTTCCAGATTCATTTCCCACATGAATGCAACGTGTGAACCGATCTTTAAGTTGTTAAAGAAAGATCAAGGTTGTGTGTGGACAAATGACAACCAAAAGGCATTTGAAAGTATTAAAGAATATCTGCTTGAACCTCCTATTTTGCTCCCTCCTATTGAAGGAAGACCATTGAATATGTACCTGACAGTGTTAGATAATTCCATGGGTTGTATTCTGGGACAACAAGATGAAACAGGGAAGAAAGAGTATGCCATTTATCATCTCAGTAAAAATTTTACTGATTGTGATTCGCGGTATTCCATGCTGGAAAAGACATGTTGTGCTCTGGCTTGGGCGGCAAAACGTTTGCGGTAGTATATGTTGAATCACACTACTTGGTTAATCTCCAAAATGGATCCAATCAAGTGCATTTTTTAAAATCCTGCTCTTACTGGGAGAATTTCCTGCTGGCAGATGTTGTTATCTGAATATGATATCGAATATTACACTCAAAAAGCTATTAAAAGCAGCGTGTTGGCAGATTATCTTGCTCACTAACCAGTCGATGATTATCAGTCTGTGAAGTATAATTTCCCTGATGAGGATGTGATGTTTCTGAATGTGAAAGATTGTGATGAACCATTGCCTGAGGAAGGTCCTAATCCTTAATCTCGATGGAGTATGATATTTGATGGAGATGTGAATGCTTATGGTAAAGGAATTGGTGTTGTGATTGTAACTCCACACGGATCGCACATTCATTTCACTGCAAGGTTGACATTTAATTGTACTAATAATATGGAAGAATATGAGGCTTGCATCATGGGTCTCGAGGAAGCTATTGATCTCAGAGTTAAAATTCTATATGTGTATGGCGATTCAGCTTCGGTAATAAATCAGATTAAAGGAGAGTGGGATACTCATCACGCCGGCTTAATCCCTTACAAAGATTATGCTAGAAGATTGTTACCCTTCTTTAATAAAGTTGAATTCCATCACATCCCTAGAGATGAAAATCAAATGGCGGATGCTCTGGCAACTCTGGCTTCTATGTATCAAGTGAATACGTGGAATGATATACCTCGAATTATAGTTTGGCGATTGGATAGGCCCGCTCATGTGTTTACAATATAAGAGGTAGTATATGAGAAACCTTGGTATTATGATATCAAGCATTTTCTTCAGACTCAAGAATACCCGATTGGTGCTTCGAATAAAGATAGAAAGGCATTAAGAAGATTGGCTGGCAATTTCTTCCTCAGTGAAAACGTGTTGTACAAGAGAAATCATGACATGGTCCTGCTCAGATGCATGGATAGACATGAAGAAAACATGTTGATGCATGAGGTTCATGAAGGTTCATTTTGCACTCAAGCCAATGGACATTCGATGACTAAAAAGATGCTAAGGACAGGTTACTATTGGCTGACAATGGAATCTGAATGTTACAAATTTGCAAAGAAGTGCCATAAATTCCAGATTTATGCAGACAAGATTCACCTGCCTCCGACACTGCTCAATATTATTTCTTCCCCGTGGCCTTTCTCTATGTGGAGTATTGATATGATTGGAATGATAGAACCCAAAGCTTCGAATGGACACCATTTTACTTTGGTAGAAATTGATTACTTCACCAAATGGGTGGAAGATGCTTCATATGCTAATGTTACTAAGCATGTGGTTGTGCGCTTCATTAAGAATAACCTTATGTGTCGGTATGGTGTGCTGAGCAGAATTATCACCGACAGTGGCTCGAATCTGAACAACAAGATGATGACAGAATTCTGTGAAGAATTCAAGATTGTCCATCACAACTCATCTCCTTACAGGATAGAGATGAATGGGGCTTTTTGTACCCCAAAATTTGCCCTCTCATTTTATCAAGATTCTCCTCCCAAGACTTCTTGGACTTAAGACCAGATTAGGGTTTGCTCAGCTCAAGACCTCTCCTTACACCGATGACCTGAAATTAGGGTTTGAGTTTGCACAGATATTTTTGGACTTTTAATGCCTCATGATACTTTCATACTTCATGTTGGACCTCTAAGATTGCTCATACCAAGTTTCAAGCCTTGAATCACTTTTTTGCCCAGTCAATTGGACAATTGACCTAAAAATACACTGTATTGGGGAAAAAGTCAACCATAGCCAATTTACAGTCAAACCTCATAATTTTTTATCCAAATCAACATTATAGGCTCATATGTACCATTTGATCAAGTTTGGACCACAACTCCTCAAGAAATTTGATCAGATCATCAAGAGGGAAAAATGGTCAAAATTAGGGTTTTGACTGTAGAAGGGCAATTTCTGATTTTTGACCTAGCCAATGACCAATTGGGTTCAAGAATTATTTCAAGGAATAAATGGCATCATCTTTACCTAATCACATAGTTCAAAAGATCTCAAATGCATAAGATTGATAGATGAATTTTCCAGTTAACTGATTAAAAATCAATTGTACACTAAAAAGTCAAACTTTGACTTTTTGGTCAAAATCAAGTGCCAAGGGTCATATTTCATCAAGATGTGTCAAAACATGAAATTTTTTCACCAAGAAACTTAAATTTGGAAATTAGGGTTTAAGTTTGAAAAAATTTCATAACTTAGAATTTTTCTAAGTTATGAAAATTTCTTATATTTTCTCAACTTTTCCCAACTTTTTCAACATGATGTAATTGGATTCGAAGAAAACTTCCAACATGAAAGTTGTAGTCCTTCATAAAATCTACAACTTTTATTAACAATGTTTTCCCAAAAGATGCTTGGATCTCAAGTTATGATTTTGTGAATAAGGGTCCATAAACTTTTTAACTTAGTGAAATTTTGCCCTAGTTTAGGCAGATTTTTGACCTAACTTCATGGTAACTTTTCACATAGTTCCAAGTGTAATCTCAAAATTAATTTCAAAGATGGATTGTATAGCATGTTACAAGCTTTCCAAAATGTCAAAGAACTCTCCAAGATCATTTATGGTTAGGGAGAATCGAAGGAATGAAAATGGAAATTTATCACTTTTGTGCAAGGCATTTTCACAATGTTACAAGTTGCAAATCAGTTTCAAACATGCTTGTACTTGGTTTTACATGTCCTAATCCTTTCTACACTCCATAATTAAATGCAAACACATTGGATAATGGTCTTGTTCTGATCTTTGAAGCATTGCACATTGAATTAATCCAAAAATGGCATAAAGTGCATAATACCATTTTGATAAAGCATGCTTTTTGCAATTTTGTATTTCTTGAGCCATGGACCTGATCTTTGGTTGCAAACAAGATCCACAAACTTCAGGAAAATTACACCAACTCTCATCAGGCCTTAAGCTAGCCTGTATAGGCCTTTGGCTTTGTCAATTCACTTTTTCTTCAAAAACAAGCAAACTTGCAAAAGTCAAGCAAGCTTGTGTATCTGATAAAACCAAGACTTTGTATCATTTCAAAGGACCTCAAAACATTGTTGCAAGCCTAAGACACGATTTCATAACTTCTCAAACACCCTAAAACACAAAAAACACCATTTTCTGCCCAAACAGGGCATCTTCTGCAAATCTCAAGCCATTTCCATTTTGCCTCGTGCGTTTGCCTTGAATCACTTCAAACACATTACATACATCTCATCCAAGCTATCCAGGGCCCTGTCTTGCAACTGTGAGCTCATTTTCACACTTCACCATTTTCATTTTGAAGGTTTGCAGGTTTACTCGTGCAAGGAGTTCTAGCCATCTACAAGACCAGCTGAGCATTGGAGAAGCTTGAGGGAACCTCAAGGAAGCTCACAAGAAATTCAGGCCTCACTCAAAGTTCCCACATTTCCATATCTAAAATCAACTGAACGGTATTTGTCAAGTTTCTATCTCTCTATTTAGGCATCTTTAAGATTAGGTTTGTGAAGCAAAAATGTAGTCCTTAAGTTGCTTGAGCTGTACATATGCATAGTTTGTATTTATATTGACTGAGATAAGAGTATTTGATTGTTGAAGTTGCTGAAAAAACTAGGTCATGTTCTTTATATCATTGGAATCGTGAGATCATGAGCTACCTTTTTTGTGTTATAAATTTTTGATTTTATGCAAGTATGAGCAAGAACAGGATTTGTACACAGAAGCGCGCGTTTTGGAAGAAGGCTGGAGGACAGGGATGAAGTCCTGGGCCTGGCGCACCTTGGGCCTCCTTTTCTGACTTTTTGCACCCCCATGTTTTCTATTTGCACCCCATTTGCATATTTTTATATTTTTTTGTATTTTCTTGCATAATTTATATTTTCTGACTTTATTTATTTTTTTTCTGAACATTAAAAATCCCAAAAATGTTTTCCTAATTTTTTTGTATTTTTATTTTATTATTTTTATTATTTTTTGGCATAAAAGATGGTTCATTAGTAATAATATAATTTATTTTCTTAAATAAACTTGTAAATAATATAAAAATATCATATATTTTTATCTTTATTATTTATACACTTAAAATAATATTTTCATACATATTTCAATTTTTTAACATTTTATATATATTATTATTATTTTTTCTTGAAAAAAATGAATAAAATAAGTGATTAGAAAACAATTTTTCTTTTAAACAAAAAATTAGGGTTTTCACCCTTTCAAAAATAATCATTTTATTTTTCTTATTTTTAAGACTTAAATAAACTTATTTTTACATACATAAAATTTATACCAAATTTTTTTTTTACATACATACATTTTATTGCATATTTAAATATTTGCTTATTTATTTATTTGTACAAAAAATTCAATTTGGTTGTAATAGTTTTAGGGTTTTATTTTGAGCAATATCCCTCTTTTCAAAACTTGTATCCCCCTCCCCATAATATTGTTGTAATAATTTAGATTTACTTTACACAATTCATTGCTTTCATATACCATGATAGTAAACTAGGGTTTTGTATGATAAGACAAAAATCAAACAAATAGCATGACCTAAATACAAGAAAAAAATGCATTTAAAATGACAACACATTACACACAAGCACCTCTAGGGTTTCATCCACTTTGTTGCCTTAAAACATGGCCATGGTATGCATGCTAGGTATCTTGGCAAAACAAAACAAAACAAAAGATCATAGTCCCTCGATGACGCTATCAAAAGGTTGCCTAAAAACAAATGATCTTAGTCCCTTAAGCATGCTAAGATACTTGGCACCATTGCTATCATGGTCATACGATGACCCACGCCCGTCCCGTTTAACATCCAAAGATAGGGTTGTTTACCAAATGCAATGGTAAAACAACAATGTCAAAGGAATAAAAATGTGTAGGAAAGACTTTTGAGTAGGTAGATAAGCTTCTAGTTACTTGATCAATTTGCAAACCATCCTTGCTATTTTCAAACACACACAAAATTTCAAAACATGTTTAAACAACTTTCAAAACATTGAAACATTTTTCAAAAGACAAAACATCTTTGTATACATTATTACGAACGAGAATCATTACAAAGATTGCCAAAACGATGGCCTCTTTTCAAAATACTTTCAAAACCACACAAAACACCATTTCAAACAATTGGAAAAGCAAAGAAAGTGATCTAAACAAGTAACTAAGAGCCCATGAAAAACCATGGATGAAAAGGGTGCTAGCACCTTCCCTTTTCATAATCTACACCCTGAACTCAAGAAAACATCTCAAAGGTCTTTCCTGTGCTTTTTGACCTTTCCTTTTGGATAAAATAAAAGTCGGTGGCGACTTTTGCTAAACCGAAACATTTGAGAACACAAACGCGAAACCTCAAGTCAGTTCTCCCACCGTATCACAGAACTGGCGACTCTGCTGGGGAAATAAGAAAAGTGGGGTTACCTTAGGGTTTAGATCACCTTTACATGCTTATCTTGCTTGACTTGTTTGCTTTACACTTTGGTTCTATTGTTTGGGTTTGAATCCTCTACCCGAATTTGGGAAACATTCATAGGTAAATAGCAATACATTGTGGAAACTGTGTGGGGTATACCAACATGGTCTAAGCAATAACTATGTTAGTGCGACATATTTGTGGGTACCGGTAGCCTTTGAGTCAATCAAAGAGAATACGGGGCCGCTGAGTGATGTCATGAAGCACTAACGAACTTTTAGAACCTCTACTTGACCAACTTGGCCTTTTAGGATGTAGTGAGATGACCGGCTTTGGTGCAGTCCAAAGTTGGTAGATACTCGATACTACACTCATTGAGGGTTGTGTTCTTGGAATATTTCGGTCGCCAGTAAAGTGGCTAAACTGAAACAATGAACACAGAAAACAATCCAGTGATATTGAGCTCCTTAGAACCCGGTTACTATTTATAGGATAGGTTGAGCCAACTAAACTTCAAGAGGGTACTTACCTATGAAACCCCATGCAAGCCTAAACTAGGAACTTGTGTGATTTGTTTGTACATATATACTTGTGCATAACATCATGAACATCATAAAGCATCATATGCATCCACTAACCATTTTAAGGATTTTGGATTTTCATCTTTGTTCCTGTTTTGTAGGTTATGGATTCACTTCGCAGGAAAACCATCCAAGTCAACCTTGTAAGGATTCCCACGCAACTCAAGAATCTAGCTTCAAGGATTCTTGAGAATTCTCCATTCACCGAGAGACATGGTCGTCTACTCAACTTGGTCAACACCAACACTGAGGAGGATATGCTGAAAGTTCTCTTCCAGTTCTTTGACCCTTTGCATCACTGCTTCACATTTCCTGACTACCAACTTGTGCCTACTTTGGAGGAATTTTATCAACTCTTGAGGATTCCTATTCTCAATCAACTACCCTTCAACGGTACGAAAAGTGATCCAAAGCCAGAAGAGATTGTTCAAGCCTTACACTTGCACTCCTCTGATGTCACAACACATTGGGAAACTAGAAGTGGTGTCAAAGGCTTCTTATCAAAGTTTATGTTTGAGAAGGCCCAAGAATGCTGGAATTCTCTAGACCTGCAAGCTTTTGAGGAGATTGTAGCTCTTCTCATCTATGGTTTGATTTTGTTCCCAAACCCTGACCAGCTTATAGATGTGAATGCTGTCAAAATCTTCATGGCTCGCAACCCGGTGCCTACATTGCTTGGAGATATCTTGCACTCTTTTCACACTCGAACAATGAGGAAAATAGGTGTTCTCATGTGCTGCACTCCTCTACTGGCAAGATGGTTTCTTTCTCATCTTCCCTAATCAGTCTTTAAGAATGAGCAAGGTTTGAGATGGTCACAATGACTAATGACACTTAAGCATTCTGATATTCATTGGTGTTCTCGGTCCAGAGAAAATGTTATCATCATGGACCGTTATGGGGAATTCCCTAATGTCCCTATACTTGGCATTAGGGGAGGCATCACCTACAACCCCTTCTTAGCTCTGAGACAGTTTGGTTATGCCCGGAGGGATGGCCCACATGACATACTGATTCCAGACTTGGTTTTTGACTTCGACAACAACGATCAAGGACTTCGACAAAGTTTCATCCGAGCTTGGAGGATGCCAAACAAGGTAGAAAGTAAGACCTTGGGGCACAAGAATTCCATCCCCCTTGAGCCTTACCTCAAGTGGGTACGAACCTGCGCCCAAAGTCTTATGATGCCTTACCCCTATATTATCCCTGTGATTATAGAGCCTGTTATGGAAGGAGAGGTTCCATACACCCTCCTACATCCTAACATGCCAACATCACTCGAAGATCTGCAAAGGAGTTGGATACAGCTCAAGGGAGAACACGATACTTTTGAAGCCCAATTTTACGCCAGAGAGAAGAAGGTTTTGGAACTCACTTGTCAACTTCACAAAGAGCAGACTCTCAACACCTACACTGCACCGAAGAGGATGCGCAACGTCTTTTTACCTTAGAATTTTGTATTATTTTGCCCATGGGGCATTGATGTACTAACAATTCTATATTATTAATATGACGTGTGTTTCTTTTTTTTGTTTAAAACAAATTTGAATTTCTGAATCCTTTAATGCATTACATGAATACATATCATTCATCATATGCATATACAGGTCTTCACACCAAGTTTCCTCATCTCTCTACTATTTATTTCAACAAGATGGATATTGAACAAACGGTCAAAGATTTGCAAGCCCCGAATTCACAATTTCAACAGCTACTCCTGACCTTGGCCAAGGGGCAGGAGGAGCTCAAGACTTTGCTAGAAAAGGAAAAAGAGAAAAAGAAGAAGAAGAGAGCTAGTGTGGCTACCATGGGCAGAAGGTTTGAAGGTCAAGCCAGAAGGGTCCTAGATTTTCCATCAACCACCGAGGAAGGGGAGAGAAAGGGTAAGGAGATTGTAGTGCCTTCAGATTCGGAAGCTTAAGAAGAAGAAGAAGATGAGGATTACTCCAAACAACATTATCCTCCGGCCGATGACAAATACAAAAACTTGGAAGAACGTCTAGCAGCTATGGAGATATAGAGAGTGCCTGGGCTGGACTTTGAAGAGTTAGGGTTGGTATATGGAATTGTAATCCCTCCTAAGTTTAAAGTACCTCTATTTGCCAAGTACGATGGGGTGTCTTGCCCAAAGATGCACCTACGATCATATGTCAGGAAAATTCAACCATATTCTTCTAACAAGGACCTGTGGGTCCACTTTTTCCAGGACAGTCTTTCAGGAACACAACTTGATTGGTTCTACCAGTTGGAGAGGTCTGATTTCCATAATTGGGAGGATTTGGAAGCCACATTCTATAAACAGTATCAATACAACGCCGACTTGGCGCCAACCCGTACTCAGCTACAGAGTATGGCCATGGCTAACAATGAGGGGTTTAAAGACTATGCCCAAAAATGAAGGGATTTATCCGGAAGGGTGCAGCCACCTTTGTCTGAAAGAGAGCTAGTTGATATGTTCTTGGGAACTCTGTCAGGGCCTTTCATTAATCACCTGATAGGAAGCTCTTCTGCAGGTTTCACTGAGTTGATTCTAAATGGCGAAAGGGTTGAAGCCGGTATTAGAAGCGGCAAAATTCAGAAAGATGCATCTGCTTCCGCTGCCATCAAAAAGACTTTTCCGGCAAAGAAGGAAGTATCGGCTGTCTACTCCCAAAGAGGTCAAGGAAGAGTTGAGCACCGGCCAGCGGTGGGGGCCGTAATGATTCAGAACTCTGCAGCTGATCAACCCAGAAACAATCAACCCAGAACCAACCAAACAAGGGTGGAAAGGCTTGTACGGAAATTCACCCGGATAAACATGACTCCTACTCAGGTTCTACCCCATCTCTTAAAGTTAAACCTTGCAAGTTTGAAAGAGACCCCGAAGAACCTGAATACTGCTTCTTCGTACTATAATTTGAACGCCAAGTGTGCTTATCATTCAGAAAGCCCGGGGCACGTCACCAACAATTGTTGGGCCCTCAAGAATAAGATTCAGGATTTGATAGACGCTAAAGAAGTTGAATTCGACGCCCCTGAAAAGCCAAATGTAATCTCTGCTCCAATGCCAAAGCATGGCCACAATGCCCATGCTGTTGAAGAAGATCTATTTGTTGCTATTGTTAATGATTTGATGACTCCGCTACCGATAATCAAGTTGAATTTGCTGAAGGATGGGATTTTCCCAGGTTGTGAAGAAGATTGTCACCTTTGTTCATCCTTACCAACCGACTGTCCATTATTGAAGTTAGGCATCCAACGCCTAATGGATAACCAAGAAATCCTTTTTGAAAAGACTCCTATTACACCGACTCCTGTCAATGATGTTCCAATAATAACCATATCCGCCAATCTTTCCAAGGTCTCCAAAAGACCTGTTAAAATTACATCCACTCCAAAGACTGCACCTTTGAAGATAACCATGCCCGGGCCCGTCCCGTACAAGTACGACAGATCAGTACCGTGGAACTATGGTGGAGAAATCTACTACCACGGTATTAAAAAAATTTAATCAACTGAAGAGAGTTCTGACGAAGAGACTTCCGACATTGGAAACATTGTTGGAACGAGAAAAATCACCCGCAGTGGAAGGATTTTCTCTCCAGAGATTGCCCCTCCAAAGGAAATCTTTGGACCCTCAGCTGCTCCTAAGGTTACCCCTATATCGGTAAACATATATGCGAGAACTCCAATTATTGAAGCAATTGTAACTCCTGTGGTTGTCCCCTCTGCTGCTGCTGATGATAGAGGGAAAGGGGTCCAAGAAGAGCCCGTCAGGACGAGGGTTCAACCATTGGTCATCGCTGAAACCTTTCAAAAAGAAATGGAAGAGATTTTGAAAATAATTAAGAAAAGCGATTATGATGTTGTGGAACAACTGGGGCAAACCCCCTCAAAGATCTCTATGTTGGCCCTACTGCTTTGTTCAGAGGCTCATGCTAAAGCTTTGATAAGATTCTTGAAGACGGCCCACGTGCCACAGGAAACCTCCGCGGATCAGTTCCAGGAATGTGTAGCTAGCTTAACAGCTGACAATGGTCTAGGATTCTCCGATGCTGATTTAACATCCAAAGGGAGAAAACATAATGACGCTTTTCATGTCTCGGTGGAATGCAGAGGGACTACTCTAGCACATGTACTGGTAGAAACTGGTTCATCACTGAATGTCTTGCCGAAGAAAGCCTTGGATAGATTGGATTGTGAAGGCTTAACCCTGAAACCAGTAATATAGTTGTCAGAGCCTTTGATGGTTCTAAAAGGATGGTCCACGGGGAGGTGGACATCCCGATTAAAGTGGGAACTGAAACCTTCAACTCCACATTCTATGTGATGGACATCCGTCCTTCCTATTCTTGCTTGTTGGGAAGACCCTGGATTCACAATGCTGGAGCCGTCACTTCTACTCTGCATCAAATGCTCAAGTACCCTGTCCAGGGGAAAATTTTAACTGTTCATTGCAAAGAGGAATACATGATAAGCCATCTAAATTCTTTTTGCTATGTAGAATTGGATGGTGAATTCATCGAAACCCCTTTTCAGCATTTCGAAGAGGTAGCTCAGGAGATTGCGGCAACCAAGACAGTGTCTTCTGTACCCATGATTACCAGACCTCTGCCTCGAATATTGTCTCTCAAAGATGTAAAGGCTGTGATTGAAGAAGGAGGAAGCACAATCTGGGGGCAGCTTCCAGACTTTCCTTACAAATCAGATAAATTCGGCTTGGGGTTCACTTCTTCTGCTCAAAAGGAGGTACGCCGCGCCCGTGTTGGAGGGCCACCAGTGAAGATCACCCATCATGGAGTCAATTCTTTGGAGGATAGTTAAGAGGAGAGCAGCCTGGAAGACTGGATTTTTCCAACTGTTGACGGAGGACTGTGCAACTGGGAGGCAAAAGACTTTGTTCCGATTACTTTCATACCGCAGTAATTTATCTTTCAAACATTTCTGTTGGTTTGTAATAATTCTCAAAAAATTCGTACACTTTTAACCTTGTGCCTTACCCGAGACACATAGGTCCATTTGTAAGGGTTTGATTTTTCATCTTCATATGCCATTTTAATGAATCGTGGAAGTTTTCACATATAAACTTTTGTGTTCATTGTCTTTCTTTTACATTTTTATTTGTTTAAAGATGGTTATCCCTTACACACACCTACACTCACAAATGCAGGTACCCTTCCATTCCGGATTCCATGGGTAACAATTCTGCTATGGCCTTCAGGGACTCTGAAGATCTGGTCTACCATGCCGAATACGAAGGTGAGGAAGATTGTGAGGTGCCAGGAGAATTGTCTAGGCTGCTACAATAGGAAGAAAGGGCTATTCTACCTCATGAGGAGCTGTTAGAGACAATCAACTTGGATACTGAGGAAGACAGAAAAGAAGTCAGAGTGGGTGCCAACCTAGAGCCAAGTGTCAAGGAGCGCTTAATTCAGTTGTTAAATGAATATGTTGAAATCTTCGCCTGGTCATACGAATACATGTCGGGACTCGATACAAATATTGTGGTTCACCGTCTACCTACAAGAGAAGATTGTCCACCAGTCATACAAAAAGTCCGCCGCATGAGGCCCGACATGTCAGAAAAGATCAAAGTAGAAGTTATGAAGCAGTTCAATGCTGGATTTCTTGCTGTTACTTCCTATCCACAATGGGTTGCTAACATTGTGCCCGTGCCTAAGAAGGACGGCAAAGTGAGAATGTGCATGGATTATAGAGACTTAAACAGGGCCAGCCCTAAAGATGACTTTCCACTTCCGCACATTGTCATCTTGGTTGATAACACAGCTCATCACAAGGTATTTTCTTTCATGGACAGATTTTCAAGTTACAACCAGATCAAAATGGCACCTGAAGACATGGAGAAAACTACTTTTGTTACACAGTGGGGTACATTCTGCTACAAAGTGATGCCATTCGGACTGAAGAATGTCGGGGCAACCTATCAACGCGCCATGGTAGCTTTGTTTCATGATATGATACATCATGAGATAAAGGTCTACGTATATGACATGATAGTCCGATCACAAACGGAAGAAGAACACCTCGACCACTTGCAAAAGCTATTTGTCAGGTTGAAAGAGTACAAGCTAAGGTTAAACCCTAACAAGTGCACATTTGGAGTCCGGTCCGGTAAACTCTTGGGTTTCATTGTCAACAACAAAGGCATCGAGGTTGATCCTGCCAAAGTCAAAGCTATACAAGAAATGCCTGCTCCTCGCACTGAGAAGGAGGTCAGAGGTTTCTTGGGACACCTAAACTAAGTTGCTAGGTTCATCTCTCACCTAACATCTACCTGTGAACCAATCTTCAAGCTATTGAAGAAAGATCAGGTGGTTAAATGGAATGACGAATGCCAGATTGCCTTTGACAGAATCAAAGAGTATTTGCTTGAACCTCCTATCTTGATGCCACCCATCGAAGGAAGACCGCTAATCATGTATCTGACCGTCCTAGAGAACTCAATGGGGTGCATACTGGGCTAACATGACGAGTCTGGCCGAAAAGAGCATGCCATTTATTACCTTAGCAAAAAGTTTATCGACTGTGAGACCCGATACTCACTTCTCGAGAAAACTTACTACACTTTGGTATGGGCTGCTCGCCGGCTAAGGCAGTATATGTTGACTCATACCACTTTGCTGATATCTAAGATGGATCCGATCAAGTACATCTTTGAAAATCCTGCTTTGTCCGGAAGGATAGCTAGATGGCAGATGATCCTGATAGAATACGATATACAGTACACGACCCAAAAAACTATAAAAGGGAGTGTGCTAGCTGACCATCTTTCCCATCAAGCTGTCGAAGATTACCAATCCAAGAAGTTCGACTTCCCTGACGAAGACATCATGACATTAAACAACATTGAAGATTTCAGACCATATGACGGACCTGAACAAGGATCCCGATGGACCCTGTACTTTGATGGGGCCTCTAATGCACTTGGCAACAGTATCGGCGTGGTACTCATCTCCCCAGAGGGTTGCCATACTCCTTTGACAGCCATACTTTGCTTCAATTGTACGAACAACATGGCCGAGTATGAAGCTTGTGTCTTTGGTCTCAAGGCTGCTATAAACTTGGGAATCAAATCTTTGGTTGTGTTTGGAGACTCACCTTTGGTCATCAGTCAGATCAAAGGAGAGTGGGACACTAAACATCCCAACCTCATCCCTTACAAAGAACATATCTTGACATTGCTACCTCATTTCGAGCAGAATACCTTCGAGCATTTCCCGCAAGAAGAAAATCAGCTAGCAGATGCTCTAGCTACAATGTCATCTATGTTTAAACTTAATTGGGATAATGAGGCTCCCCAAATCACCATTGAACGGATGGACGAACCTTCACATTGTCACGAGATTAATACCGAAGAAGTAGTGGACCGACCTTGGTTTCATGAAGTCAAAAGGTATATCGAGGCTCAAGAATATCCTGAAGGAGCTTCAGTCAATGACAAAAAGTTCTTGAGGAGATTCTCTGCCAAGTTCTTCCTGAGAAATGGCATCCTATACAAGCACAATCATGATTGCATTCTGCTCTGTTGTGTGGACAAGATTGAAGCTGAACAGATCATGGCTAAACTGCACAATGGTACCTTTGGCACTCACTCTAGCAGGCATACGATGGCTAAGAAGATCCTATGGGCAGGCTATTACTGGTCTACCATGGAAGCTGACTGCTATCAACATTCCAGGACTTGCCACAAATGTCAAATCTATGCGGATAAGGTACATATACCTCCAGTTCCTCTCATTGTCTTAACAACTCCTTGGCCCTTTGCTATGTGGGGAATCAACATGATTGGAGAGATCAAGCCTACAGCATCCAATGGACACTGCTTCATCCTAGTGGCCATTGATTACTTCACCAAATGGGTCGAAGCATCTTTTTTTGCATCTGTTACAAAGAATGTTGTTGCCTGCTTCATCAAGCAGAACCTCATTTGCTGGTACGACATCCCCGAAAAGATCATCACTGACAACGGTACAAACCTTAACAACACTATGATCACCGCCTTGTGCGAGCAGTTCCAGATTCAACATCACAATTCATCTCCCTATCGGCCAAAGATGAACGGTGTTGTCGAAGCTGCGAACAAAAATATCAAGAAGATCATACAAAAGATGACAGTCACCTACAAGGACTGGCAATAGATGTTACCATTTTCTCTCCACGGGTACCGTACCACGACGCGTACATCAACTGGGGCAACACCTTATTCTTTGGTATATGGCATGGAGGCTGTTTTACCTATCGAGGTTCAGATTCCCTCCTTGAGAATCATGAAATATGCTGGTTTGAGTGAAGACGATTGGATTCAGACCCGGATTGATCAAATTAACTTAATTGACGAAAAGCGACTTACTGCTGTTTGCCACGGTCAGACGTGTCAAAAACGGATGATCAAGGCTTTCAACAAGAAAGTCAGGCGTCAGGTATATCAAGTCGGGGATCTTGTAATCAAGTGGATCATTTTGCTGCAAAGTGATCCCAGGGGAAAATGGACTCCTACTTACAAAGGACCATTTTTAATCAAGAACATCTTTTCTGGTGGGGCAATGATTTTAACCACCATGGACGGCGACGACCTGCCGCACCCTGCAAACGCCGACATTGTCAGAAGATATTACGCATAAATGACCCGCTAGGTTGACACACCTAGGCAAAAAAAGGGCATCCCGATGAATCTAAAACCCGAAAGGGCGGTTCAGGCAAAAATTAGGGATAAATAAAAAATCTGTACACCCGGCAAGTTGAAAACCCGAAAGGGCAACTTGGGCAAAAATGGGTTTCCCGGTGGATCGAAAACCCGAAAGGGTGGTCCAGGCAAAATTTAGGGAATTAAAGCGTATGACTATGTCTCGTCGGATCACTTTAAAGACATTCTATTCACAGACAAGCTCCGGGCTTCTGATCAACTCAATCATCTTCGGACAAAGCAACAAATGGACAAGATATTCAGAGTTACGAAGGCTATAGCAGAATGGGAACCCCATGGAATTTTTACACATAGCCATCTTTCTTTGTATAAATTTTTCTCATTTTTATGACAATGTTCTCTTGCTAGGATGTTTGTCTCCTTTGTACAAAATACTTACACAAAGTTAATACAAATATACTTCAAAGTGCAGAAAACTATTTTCCTTTTCTTCTTTTTTACACTTGTGTTTTATTTGAAAACGTCCAATGATTTATTAATGAGCATATGCATTTGAATATAATCACTGCTTACAAATAAACGAAATGGAAAAGAATAATTACTGTCAGGTTGAAAGTATAGGAAAACGTCTTTAGACTGTTCCAAGAGAAATCACCTGCAGTACATCATCTAGATCCTCAACGGAGCTAAAACCTTGAAATACATATCCCCAGCGGAGTTATAATTTCAAATCCTCAATTCCCATCAGAGTTAGGTTTTTAAACTCCCAATCCCCAACGGAGCAAAAACTTTGAGTTACAGATTCCCAGCGGAGATGAAACCTTCTTCCCCAGTCAAGTCAAGAATCCTAATCCCCAGCAGAAACCATCCATTTCCCCAGCAAGTTTATCTTAAAGCCTGGAAATCAACCAGATAACAGTTAACTTTTGTCTCTCCCCAACCTAGGATAATTCCCCAGTGGAGTGGAATACAACCCAAACTCCTGAGCTTTCTCCAAAACAGGAATAAGTTTTTTCCCCCAATGTCCTGAACTTACTCTCCAGTAGGAAGCCTTCTTCCCCATAAAGTTTTCACTCCCCAGGAGATTGAAGATTCTCATTTCCCCAGTGAAGTCACCAAAGTTTTCATTACTCCTCAATAGAATGAAGATTCTCATTCTTAGTTCCCCGCAGAAATCATCAGAATTTTCCCTATTCCCCAGCCGAGTAAGGATTCCCGTTATTTAACCCCCAGTAGAAATCTTCAAAGTTCTCTGGATTTCCCAAGCAGATTTCTCAAGCAGTTTGACATTACTCTCACAACAGATTTTGTTAATACTCCAACTTCGAGACATGAAGGATTCTCACATCCCCACAGAGGTTGTCAGGAATTTTCCATCCCCAACAGTCACCAAGGATTTCTCATCCTCAGCAATCAAAGATTTTGAATCTCCAGCAGCAGTCAAGGATTTATTTTCCCCGACAGCAGCCAAGGGTTTTATTATCTCTAGCCGTCAAGGATTTATTTTCCTCAACAATACAGCAAATCAGCTTATATGCACATACATTACATTCATATATCATAAACATTGATAAAACACATTTTATTGCATCATACATTTCATGCAACATAACTTTGTGTTTTAGCTAACATTTTACCCTTTTCAGGATAAGATTAACAACTATCTTTAACAAATATTCAAAGATTTCAGATACAGTACGGATACACTCCAGACACAGAAGTCATTATGTTACTCATTCATATCTCTTATTCAGATACAATACAGATACACTCCAAACACAGAAGTCATTATGTTACTCATTCAAAATTCAAAGTCAAGATACAGTTCAGATACACTCCAGGCACGGAAGTCATTTTGTTACTCATTCAGACCTCAACCTCATTATACAGTTCAAATACGCACCAGACACGGATGCCATCCTGATACTCATTCAGATTCAACTTGCAGATCTCTTATTCAGATATAGTCCAGATACGCCTCAGACACGGTTGCAATTCTGTCACTCATTCTGATTTTCCCCAGCTTAGATACACTCCAAACATGGAATTCATTTTGTCACCTATTCAAGATACAGTCCAGATACGCTCCAGACACGGAAGCCATTCTGTCACTTATTCAGATTCAAATCTCCAGATACAACTCAGATATGTTCCAGATACGAATACCATTTTGAGGCTCATTCTCCTGATTTACGACAAGCATTCTTGGATGGCATCTACAAGCCCATATCCAACAAGATTCAATCACCTTCCCAAATAGCATCTTTAAGCCCATTCCCTCACCTACTTCATCAAGTGCAAATTTATGGGCACTCTAGTGTCCAATCATCTTTTACCTTCGAGTCACTAACGGCAAAAATCGCCAATCTAACTCTTCAGGTTCAAGAAGATTGAACAGGGACAGCTGTTGTACCCCAAAATTTGCCCTCTCATTTTATCAATATTCTCCGTCAAGACTAGATTAGGGTTTGCTCAGCTCAAGACCTCTCCTTACACCGATGACCTGAAATTAGGGTTTGAGTTTGCACAGAGATTTTTGGACTTTTAATGCCTCATGGTACTTTCATACTTCATGTTGGACCTCTAAGATTTCTCATACCAAGTTTCAAGCCTTGAATCACATTTTTGCCCAGTCAATTGGACAGTTGACCTAAAAATACACTATATTAGGGAAAAAGTCAACCATAGCCAATTTACAGTCAAACCTCATAATTTTTTATCCACATCAACATTATAGGCTCATATGTACCATTTGATCAAGTTTGGACCACAACTCCTCAAGAAATTTGATCAGATCATCAAAAGGGCAAAATGGTCAAAATTAAGGTTTTGACTGTAGAAGGGTAATTTCTGATTTTTGACCTAGCCAATGACCAATTGGGTTCAAGCATGATTTCAAGGAATAAATGGCATCATCTTGACCTAATCAAATAGTTCAAAATATCTCAAATGCATAGGATTGACAGATGAATTTTCCAGTCAACTGATCAAAAATCAACTGTACACTGAAAAGTCAAACTTTGACTTTTTGGTCAAAATCAAGTGCCAAGGGTCATATTTCATCAAGATGTGTCAAAAAATGAAATTGTTCACCAAGAAACTTAAATTTGGAAATTAGGGTTTAAGTTTGAAAAAATTTCATAACTTAGAATTTTTCTAAGTTATGAAAATTTCTTATTTTTCCCAACTTTTCCCAACTTTTTCAACATGATGCAATTGGATTCAAAGAAAAATTCCAACAGGAAATTTGTAGTCCTCCACAAAATCTACAAATTTTATTCACAAAGTTTTCCCAAAATATGCTTGGATCTCAAGTTATGATTTTGTGAATAAGGATCCATAAACTTTTTAACTTAGTGAAATTTTGGCCTAGTTTAGGCAGATTTTTGACCTAACTTCATGGTAACTTTTCACATAGTTCCAAGAGGAATCTAAAAATTCATTTCAAATATGGATTGTAGAGCATGTTACAAGCTTTCCAAAATGTCAAAGAACTCTCCAAGATCATTTATGGTTAGGGAGAATCGAAGGAATGAAAATGGCAATTTATCACTTTTGTGCAAGGCATTTTCACAATGTCACAAGTTGCAAATCAGTTTCAAACATGCTTGTACTTGGTTTTACAGGTCCTAATCCTTTCTACACTCCATAATTAAATTAAAACACATTGGATAATGGTCTTGTTCTGATCTTTGAAGCAATGCACATTGAATTAATCCAAAAATGGCATAAAGTGCATAATACCATTTTGATAAAGCATGCTTTTTGCAATTTTGTATTTCTTGAGCCATGGACCTGATCTTTGGTTGCAAACAAGATCCACAAACTTCAGGCAAAGTACACCAACTCTCATCAGGCCTTAAGTTAGCCTGTACAGGCCTTTGGCTTTGTCACTCCACTTTTTCTTCAAAAACAAGCAAACTTGCAAAAGTCAAGCAAGCTTGTGTATCTGATAAAACCAAGACTTTGTATCATTTCAAAGGACCTCGGAACATTGTTGCAAGCCTAAGACACGATTTAATAACTTCTCAAACACCCTAAAACACAAAAAAAAACCATTTTCTTCCCAAACAGGGCATCTTCTGCAAATCTCAAGCCATTTCCATTTTGCCTCATGCGTTTTACCTTGAATCACTTCAAACACATTACATACATCCCATCCAAGCTATCCAGGGCCTTGTCTTGCAACTGTGAGCTTATTTTCACACTTCACCATTTTCATTTTGAAGGTTTGCAGGTTGACTCGTGCAAGGAGTTCTAGCCATCTACAAGACCAGCTGAGCATTGGAGAAGCTTGAGGGAACCTCAAGGAAGCTCACAAGAACTTCAGGTCTCACTCAAAGTTCCCACATTGCCATATCCAAACTCAACTGAACAAGGTATTTGTCAAGTTTCTATCTCTCTATTTATGCATCTTTAAGCTTAGGTTTGTGAAGCAAAAATGTAGTCCTTAAGTTGCTTGAGTTGTACATATGCATAGTTTGTATTTATATTGACTGAGCTAAGAGTATTTGATTGTTGAAGTTGCTGAAAAAACTAGGTCATGTTCTTTATATCATTGGAATCGAGAGTTCATGAGCTACCTTTTTTGATTTTATGCAAGTATGAGCAAGAACACGATTTGTACACAGAAGCGCGCGTTTTGGAAGAAGGCTGGAGGACAGGGATGAAGTCCTGGGCCTGGCGCACCTTGGGCCTCCTTTTCTGACTTTTTGCACCCCCGCTGTTTTCTATTTGCACCCCCCTTTGCATATTTTTATATTTTTTGTATTTTCTTGCATAATTTATATTTTCTGACTTTATTATTTTTTTTTCTGGACATTAAAAATCCCAAAAATGTTTTCCTAATTTTTTTGTATTTTTATTTTATTAATTTTATTATTTTTTGGCATAAAAGATGGTTCATTAGTAATAATATAGTTTATTTTCTTAAATAAACTTGTAAATAATATAAAATATCATATATTTTTATCTTTATTATTTATACACTTAAAATAATATTTTCATACATATTTCAATTTTTTAACATTTTATATATATTATTATTATTTTTTCTTGAACAAAATGAATAAAATAAATGATTAGAAAACAATTTTTCTTTTAAACAAAAAATTAGGGTTTTCACCCTTTCAAAAATAATCATTTTATTTTTCTTATTTTTAAGACTTAAATAAACTTATTTTTACATACATAAAAAATGACAACACATTGAACACAAGCACCTCTAGGGTTTCATCCACTTTGTTGCCTTAAAACATGGCCATGGTATGCATGCTAGGTATCTTGGCAAAACAAAACAAAACAAAAGATCATAGTCCCTCGATGACGCTATCAAAAGGTTGCCTAAAAACAAATGATCTTAGTCCCTTAAGCATGCTAAGATACTTGGCACCATTGCTATCATGGTCATACGATGACCCACGCTCGTCCCGTTTAACATCCAAAGATAGGGTTGTTTACCAAATGCAATGGTAAAACAACAATGTCAAAGGAATAAAAATGTGTAGGAAAGAATTTTGAGTAGGTAGACAAGCTTCTAGTTACTTGATCAATTTGCAAACCATCCTTGCTATTTTCAAACATACACACAATTTAAAAACATTTTCAAACAACTTTCAAAACATTGAAACATTTTTCAAAAGACAAAACATCTTTGTATACATTCTTACGAACGAGAATCATTACAAAGATTGCCAAAACGATGGCCTCTTTTCAAAATTCTTTCAAAACCACACAAAGCACCATTTCAAACAATTGGAAAGGCAAAGCAAGTGATCTAAATAAGTAACTAAGAGCCCATGGAAAACCGTGGATTAAAAGGGTGCTAGAACCTTCCATTTTCATAATCTACCCCCGAACTCAAGAAAACATCTCAAAGGTATTTCCTGTACTTTTTTACCTTTCCTTTTGGATAAAATAAAAGTCGGTGGCGACTCTTGCAAAACCGAAACATTTGCAAACACAAACGTGAAACCTCAAGTTAGTTCTCCCACCGTATCACAGGGCTGTTGAAGCTACTAATAAGAATATCAAGAAGATCATCTAGAAGATGGTTGTTACTTATAAAGATTGGCATGAAATGATCCTTTTTGCTTTACATGGATATCGGACATATGTCCGCACTTCAAGAGGAGCAACCCCATTTTCACTTATGTATGGAATCGAAGCGGTACTCCCAATCGAGGTTGAGATTCCCTCTTTGCGTGTGACAATGGAAACCAAGTTGTCAGAGGCTGAATGAGTCCAGAATAGGTTTGACCAATTGAATTTGATCAAAGAGAAGAGACTAAAAACTTTGTGTCATGGGCAGTTATATCAGAAGAGGATGAAGAAAGCTTTTGATAAGAAGGTCAAACCTCATAAATTCAGAAAAGGCGACCTCGTGCTCAGGAAGATCATGTCCTTTAACGTTGATTCTAGGGGCAAGTGGACTCCCATTTTCGAAGGCCCATATGTTGTCAAGAAAGCCTTCTTTGGCGGCGCATTAATTTTTGAAACTATGGATGGCGAGGATTTCCCACGTCTCATGAATGCTGATGCGGTCAAGAAATACTTCGCCTAAAGATATAAAAGAACAACTTGCTAATTTGAAAACCTGAAGAGGCGGCTTAGGCAAAAAAGAGCGTCTCGGTAGGCCGACAACCCGAAAGGGAGGTTTAGGCAAAAATTAGAGACATAAACAGAATACAATTTCCTGCTAAGTTGAAATTCTGCAAGGGAAGCTTAGGCAAAAGTTAGAGACTTTCTTGGCAAATAACTACATCAAACAAGACTTGATCATGGAAGCAACAATCTTCTTGGATCCTCACCATACTTCAACAGAAGCTGATGCTCAGAAATTTAAAGTTGTTAGAGGGAATAATGGTCATTATATTTCAATGTATCTTTTTCATTATATATTATCATTTTCCAAACTCTGTAATTATCCATGGAGTCTCACCATTTGCAGACTACCATTATATCAATAAAATTTGAGCCTTTACCCAATTCTTTGTAGTTACTATTTTTATTTAGCTTACAAAGACTTCATTTATTATTGATAAAAAATTTCAAAGCAAAAAAGATTAAATAACAAAATTGTTTTTCAAAAAGAATTTACAACTTACTTTTACTTTAGATTTTTTGATTCAAGAGGAAAACAAAAGTGGTGATCCCATGGATGGACGAACTCCAGCAATTTTGGGAAATTTTGTTTCCCCCGGTAAGGTTTTCTCAGGACGTTTTCATTGGTATGCGTGTGATTTTTGTATATTGAAGACGATACTAATTGGCGTAAGGTGCAGTATTGAGTTTGTGATCCCAGTGACCCCAGTCAAGTCTTAGTTCATTTTTTCATTTTGGGTTTGCATGGTCTGAAGTCTCTATCCCAGATTCCCCAGCAAAATCTTCCCTCATATGACGAAAGGTCTTATTCCCTTGGTATGCTAAGATCAAACCATTTGCGGAATGTTGTTCTTTTTGGCAGTAATTGGCATTTTTATTGGTAGTTATTTCCCAAGAAGGATATCCCAGAGCATCTTTTATGGAATAAGTTTGCATGATATGAAGACTCAATCCAAGATTCTCTAGTGAAGGCCTCGCTTATTTGATAGAAGTCCTTTCTCCCTAGAGAAAATGGTGCAATAATTACTCTCGAAGAAGAACGTATCTCCAGTTTCCCCAGTGAAGAACGTATCTTGTTTTCCCCTCAATGATGTGGTGTTGACCTCCCCAATGAAGTCAGCGATGTGGTGTTGACCTCCCCAATGAATTCAGCACGAGGTCCCAAGTCGATATCTCGATGATGAAGCGTTATTTCCCTTAGTGAGGTCTGTATAATTTTTTCTCCATTAAAGTTGGCCTGAATTCACCAGTGGATGTTTTGACAATTTGGTTTCCATATGTATTATTTGAAATCAGTTTTGCAATCACGAGTAAAAGTGCTACACATGAAAACATTTATTTCCCCATTGAAGTCTGAGTGCTATTCCCCAGTGAAGCCTGGAGAAGGATGTTATATTCCTGTATCTATACTGTTTTGTCGCTATGTTATGTCTCTCCCCAATGAAGTTAAGCCATGCAGTAGGACTTTGTTTCCTCAGTTGGTGCTTATTTTCTTATGGAATGATCGTCTTGGATGTGATTTACCCGAGTGTTGTTTGTGCCCGAGTTGGTTTTGTTTGTTTATCCCCAGTATTATATGTTTGTTTTATCAGCATATGCACGATAACGCTCATACATTCATACATATATCATGCATAGCTAAACCTAGCAAATCATTGCTCATTCTTAACCATTAATATCTTGTTGACATATTACCCTATTTTGCAGAGTTATGTTATCCTTTCCTTAATAGAGTGTCAGCCATAAGCAGAAAGTGTATATTCTTTCAATTTCCCCATTGAGTTATCCCTTGTGGAAGATTTTTGCTTTATCCTTCTTACACAGCTCTTTGTATGGACAATTTGGGTTCTTCTCAAAGAATGTATTTTGGAAGACCATTTTATTCCAGTTTATTTCTGGTTTGAATCCTTGATCATCAACAATATTATTACTTTGGATTTCTGCAAGCTTCGAGTTTTGGCTTGAGAATGTGCATTTATTTTGCACGAGAAAACTTTATCTCCTCAGCAGGAGTATATTTGCATTTCCCCAGGAAGTCATGTTTCATTTCCCCAGAAAGTCATGTTTCTTTCCCTAGGAGGTCATATTGCTTTCCCCAGGAAGTCATTTTTACAATCATTCCCATAACAGCAATTAGCAGGTCTCTTTATTTGAGCAACTTGTACTTCCCTGTAAAAGTCGACGTTACCTTTTTTTTGGCTATCTTCTCTATAAGTGGATAGTTTGTGGTTCGTTGTCAAATTACTCCCATGGATGGCAAGTCTTTCAATATCGTAGAAACAGTTCATTGTGAAATCTTTACAAGTGGTAGTCTCTTTATCCGAGGTAGCTTATTACCCTTTCCAGGCAGAATGCCTTAGTTAAAGAAGAAGTTGACACCCATTCTAGGCGAAATGCCAGAATTTTGGGGAAACTTGTTATATTTTTGCTACCTTCAGTGAACGTTGGTAGTTCATCTTCAGTGAACAGCGGTGCTATGATATATTTTCTCTCTACCTTCAGTGAAAGTTGGTAGGTCACCATCAATGAAAGTTAGTGATTATTATATTTTTGCTACCTTCAGTTAATGTTGGTAGTTCATTTTTGTACCCCAAAATTTTCCATCTCACTTACCAAGAATTTCCTCACAAGATCTCTTTGACTCAAGACTGCATTAGGGTTTGACCAGCTCAAGACATCTCCTCATGCACTGATGACCAAAATTAGGGTTTGAGTTTGAACAAGGATTTTTGGACTATCAATGTTTCATATGACTTTCAAGGATCATTATGGACCCCTAAGATTACTCATGTCAAGTTTCAAGGCTTGAATCAAACTTTTGATCAGTCAATTGGACAGTTGACCTAAAAACTAGCTATATTGGAGAAAAAGTCAATCATGACCAATTTACAGTCAAACTTCATAATTTTTTATCCACATCAACATATTAGACTCACATGTATCATTTGATCAAGTTTGGACCATAATTCCTCAAGAAATTTGATCAAATCATCAAAAGGGCAAAACGGTCAAAATTAGGGTTTTGACTGAGAAAGGGCAATTTCTGATTTTTGACCTAGAAAATGATCAATTGGTTTGAAGCATGATTTCAAGAGTTCAATTGCATCATCCTGACCTAATGAAATGATTCAAAACATTATAAATCCATTAGATTTACAGATGAATCTTTCAGTCAACTGATCAAAAGTCAACTGTACACTGAAAAGTCAAACTTTGACTTTTTGGTCAAAATCAAATGCCAAGGATCACAATTCCTCAAAACATGTCAAAATGTGAAACTTGTTCATCAAGAAACCAAGGATTTAAGATTTGGTTTTGAAAAGTTAAAATTTCTTAACTTAGAAATTTTTCTAAGTATAGAAAATTTCTTATTTTATCTCAACTTTGAGCCAAATTTTCACCATGATAGAAGATGATTCAAAGGAAATTTCCAACATGAAAGTTGTATATCTCCATGAAATCTACAAATTTGATTCACACAATTTCTCCTAAAAATGCTTTGATCTCAAGATATAATTTTGTAAATACATGCTCATGAACTAAAATAACTTAGTGAAATTTTGTCCTAGTTAGGCAGATTTTTTACCTATCTTCATGGCAATTTTCCACATAGTTCCAAAGGGAATTTTCAAAAGAAATTCAAATATGGGTTGTAGAGCATATTGAAATATTTCCAAAATTTCAAAGAACTCCTTGAGATCATTCCTGAGCATGGAGAATCCAAGAGATGAAGTTAGCAATTTATCACTTTGATTTCAAGCCATTTCACGATGAACAAAAATTCAAATCCAAGCCTAGGCTGCATAATCTTTGCTTTGAAGGACTCAAAAATTTTTCTCACTCCATAATTAAATATTTTCACATATGTTGGAAGCTTTAAGCCAAGCATTGAATGCATTGTACAAGAACAATTCCATTTTTGGCACAAAGTTGCCATTTCCATTTTGATAAAGCACTACTTTTGCCTTTGTCAACTTCATGAGCCTCTAAATTGTTTTCTCTGCACACAAGCAAAGTCAAAAACAAAAGAAACTTTCCTGAAGCCTCTACCAAACCAGACCATGCTTGTACAACACTTAGAGATTTATCTCCTCACTTTTCTTCAAAAACAAGTTATAGAGCCAAAATGCTAGAACTCAGAAACCTTGAGCGCATTTGATCTATAACTTTTCCATACAAATACACAAATGTATTGCAACATAAGACACGAAGGCTAAGACTCAAACACTCCCAAACACTTTTCCATTGAAAATATGCCATAACTTGACAGTTTTGAACCTTACTCAGCCATCTCCAAATCCACTCGTGCGTTTTGAGTTTTAACTACCTAAACACTTAATATACATCACACCTAAGTGATCCAGACCCCTGTTCCATCACTGTAAATCCTCATCCTCCATCCACCATTTTCAAACATCAAGCTTGCAGGTTGACTAGAGTAGGGAGATTCAGGGACTTTCAAGACAAATTAAGGATTGGAATACACTCAGGGAGGTCCAGGTAAGCTAAACAGATCCTCAGGCCTTCTCAAAACTTGCCCAAACTCCATTCATGATCTCAACTGAAAGAGGTAAAAACTCAAACTTCTATCTCTTCATACAAGCATCATTTGGTCCTGATTTGTGAAAGAAAAATGTAGATATCCTTGCTCTAAAGCTAACCATGTTCATAGATTTCATTTATATTAACAGTGCATATAGAATTTTGGATTTGAAATTTCTGTAAAAATTAGGTTTCAAATTAGGGCAAGTAAAATTAGCTTTGATCTTTGACTTTTAGTTTACATAAATTATATGGTTGAACCCGTGAGAAGAAACACTGTAACTTTCATGTTTGAACTTTCCATTTTTATGGAGAAATGAGGGAGATATAGGTGGTCCAGCCATGGCTCAAGGTTAAAGATGAAGTTGCCTTCAGGAGGCGTTTTTTAATATATATTTATGCTTTTGTTTATATGAACGGATGTACAGCCACCCCAGTGGTAAGGCAGCGCACAAAAATGCTATAGGTCACGGGTTCGAGCCTTAGCGCCTTCCTTTTGCAATTTTCTCACATTTTTCCTTTTTTTGTCCCTTTGCAGTGCTGGGCCTCTCATTCTTGGGCCTTTTGTTTTTTTTTTGCTAATATGCTATCTCCGGTTTACTCATGATACCCCTGGCCCATATAATTTTATTTATTTATTTTATTTTCATTTTATTTTATTAAGCATATTTCTCTTAATATTAAAAATAACAAAAATATGAAAATGAAATATTTATATTTTGAATTGTTTTATTTATTTTTCTCACATAAAATATTTCTATTTAGCTATATATGATCTATTTTATTAAATAAACTTATAAATTAAATTATAACTAGCTTAATATTTATTTTTTCTTCACACCTATTAAATATTTTATTTTAATATGGAAAAGACCAAAATATCTCATAATGCCATGTATTATTTTCAAGAAAAAAAAATACAAAAAAAAATACTTACTTTTTCTTAAAGAAATTTGTTTTCTTTTAATCAAATAGAATTAGGGTTTATTCAAAAATGTTTTCTAAAAAATAATTTCTTTTCTTAATTGATTTAAGTTAATCTTGATTTATTTATTAGGTTTAGGTTTAAACTTTTTTCATATAAAAAACCAAAAAAAATCTTCTTTGCACTTACATATCCTTGCATATTTAATTCATCTTGTATATTATTTATTCCAATATTTGTACATATTCAATTTGGTTGTAATAGATTAATTAGGTTTATATTATTGCAATCCCCATTCATAAATTGTATACCCCCCTCCCACAAATGTTGTAATAGCGTAGTAATCTTTAAATTTCGCAATTTATCGCTTTTACATAACATGCTAGTAATTAGAGTTTGTATGGCAAGATAAAACCAATCAAATAAAACGCCCTAATCCAAGACAAAATCAAGCATTAAAATGACACACTTGCACACAAAACACCCCTAGGGTTATCCCACTTGGTTGCCTTATAAAAATGGCCATATTACGCATGTAAAGTGTCTTAGCAAAAACAAACAAATACAAGATCATAGTCCCTCGATGACGCTATTCAAAGTTGCCATACAAAAATGATCTTAGTCCCTAAAAAATGCTAAGATACTTTGCAACATTGCTAATCATGGCTATACGATGTCCCACGCCCGTCCCGTTTACATCCAAAGATAGGTTTGCTTACCAAATCAATAGTAAGACAACAATATCAAAGGAAAATAAAATGAACAAGAAAGACATTTGAGTAGGTAGATTACTTTTAGTTACTTGCTCCATTTCAAAACAAATATCCTTTCTATTTTCAAAAACAAACACCTACACATTTTCAAACATCTTACAAACATTGAAAACCTTTTCAAAAATATCAACATCTCTGTATACATTCTTATGAACGAGAATCATTACAAAGATTGCCTAAAACAATGGCCTCTTTTACAAAATACTTTCTAAACCACACAAAGCACAATTTCAAACAAAAGCAAGTGATCTAGCAAGTAACTAAGAGCCCATGGATAACCATGGATGAAAAGGGTGCTAATACCTTCCCTTTTCATAATCTACCCCCCGAAATCAAGAAACAATCTCAAAGGTCTTTCCTGTGCTTTTTTACCTTTCCTTTTTGGATAAAAGAAAAGTCGGTGGCGACTCTTGCTAACCGCAACATTTGCGATAAAATGCAAATCCTCAAGTCAGTTCTCCCAACGCATCACAGAACTGGCGACTCTGCTTGGGAAAATTCTAAAAGTGGGGTTACCTTAGGGATATATCACATTTATTTGCTTCCATTGTTTGACTTGCAAGCTTTACATTGCGGTTCTTTGTTTGGGTTTGAATCCTCTACCCAGATTTGGGATACATTATAGGTAAGTAGAAATACGTTGTGGAAATTGTGCGGGTATACCGAAATGGTCTAAGAAATAGCTACGTTATTGCAACATATTTGTGGGTACCGGTAGCCTTTGAGTTAATCAAAGAGAATACGGGTCCACTGAGTGATGTCATGAAGCACTAATAAACTTCTAGAACCTTTAATTGACCAACTTGGCCTTTAGGATGTAGTGAGATGACCGGCTTTGGTGCAGTCCAAAGTTGGTAGATACTCGATACTACACTCATTGAGGTTTGGTTTCTTGGGATATTTCGGTCTCCATTTAAGAGGCTTGAGCTGAAACAATGACCAAGGAAACAATCTAGTGATATTGAGCTCCTTAGAACCTGGTTAATATTACTAGGACAGGTTTAAGCCAACTAAACTTCAAGAGGGTACTTACCTATAAAACTCCATGCAAGCTTAAACCTATGACTTATTTGCTTTGTTTGTATATTCATACTTGTACATAACATCATGGACATCATGAACATCATATGCATCCACTAACCATTTCAAGGATTTCTGGATTCATCTTTGTTCTTGTTTTGTAGGATATGGATTCACTTTGCAGGAAAACTATTCAAGTCAACCTTGTGAGAATCCCTCCACAGCTTAAGGAGCTAGCTTCAAGAATTCCTGAGAACTCTCCATTCACCGAGAGACATGGTCGTCTACTCAACTTGGTCACCTCTAACACAGATGAGGATATGATGAAGGTGCTCTTTCAGTTCTTTGATCCTTTGCACCATTGCTTCACATTTCCGGACTATCAACTTGTGCCTACTTTGGAAGAATTCTCCCAAATCTTGAGGATTCCCATTCTCAATCAACTACCTTTCAACGGTACAGAAAGAGATCCAAATCCAGAAGAGATTGCTCAAGCTCTACACTTGCACTCATCTGATGTCACAACCCATTGGGAAACAAGGAGTGGTGTCAAAGGTTTCTTAGTAAAGTTCTTGTTTGAGAAAGCCCAAAGCTGTTGGAATTCCTTAGACTTGAAAGCCTTTGAGGAGATTGTGGCTCTCCTCATCCATGGGATGGTTTTGTTTCCAAATCCTGACCAACTCATAGATGCGAACGCCGTCAAAATCTTCATATCACGCAACCTGGTGCCTACATTGCTAGGGGATATCCTACACTCTTTTCACACTCGCACAATGAGGAAAACAGGTGTCCTTATATTTTGCACTCCTCTCTTGGAAAGATGGTTTATCTCTCATCTTCCCCAATCAGTCTTAAAGAATGAGCAAGGTTCAAGGTGGTCACAAAGGTTGATGGCGCTCAAACATTCATACATTCATTGGTGCTCCCGTTCCAAAGAGAATGATATCATTGTTGACCGATGTGGAGAATTTCCTAATGTCCCTCTACTTGGAATTAGGGGAGGCATCACCTACAACCCATGTTTAGCCTTAAGACAGTTTGGTTAGGCCCGAAGGGATGGCGTGCACGAGATGCTGATTCAAGGTTTGGTATTCGACTACGACAACGACGATCAAGGTCTTCGCCAGAGATTTATCCGAGCTTGGAGGATGCTAAACAAGGTGGATATCAAGAATTTGGGACACAATAATTCCATCCCTCTTGAGCCTTACCTCAAATGGGTACGAACTCGCGCTCATAGTCTTATGATGCCTTACCCCTTCACTCTCTCAGTAATCATTGAGCCTGTCATGGAGGGAGACGTTCCATACACTATCCTACATCCTGACATGCCCACATCTCTTGAAGACTTACAAAGGGATTGGATACAACTCAAAGGGGAGCGAGATACTTTCGAAGCCCAATTCTACGCAAGCGAGAAGAAGGTTTTGGAACTCACTAGGCTACTTCATGAGGAGAAGATTTTGAATTCCTACATTCCACCAAAGAGGATGCACACTACTTTTCTATCTTAGAGTTTTGTATTATTTTGCCCAAGGGGAATTGATGTACTTAAACTTTATCTTATTAATATAACGTGTGTTTCCTTTTTGTCTAAAGCGAACTTGAATATTTGAAATCCTTGGAAACATTGCATGTGCATATACCATTCATCATAACATAAGCAGGTTTTTGCAACAAGTCTACTCATCTCTCTACTGTTTATTTCAGTAAGATGGATCTCGAGAAAACAGTGAAAGATCTCCAAACTCAGAATACGCAGTTTCAACAGTTTCTCATGACCCTAGCCAAGGGGAAAGAAGAGTTGAAGACTCTGTTGGCTGAAGAGAGGAAAAAGAAAACAAAGAAGGTAACCGGAGTCTTAAACATGGGAAGAAGATTTCATGGGTAGACAAGAAGGACTCTGGACTTTGCAACAACATCCGGTGAAGGAGAGGAGAAAGGCAAGGAAATAGTTGTCCCGTCAGAATCGAAAGAGGAGGAAGAAGAAGAGGACTACTCTGAGGAACAATACCCTCCAGCTGATGATAACTACAAACATCTCGAGGAGCGATTGAGCGCGATGGAAATCCAAAAGGTACTAGGCTTGGACTTTGAGGAATTGGATTTGGTGTCGGGGATTGTGATTCCTCCGAAATTCAAAGCACCTGTATTAGCTAAATATGACAGAGTTTCATGCCCTAAGATGCATCTCCGGTCATATGTAAGGAATTCAATCCCATACCATTGATAAAGATTTATGGGTGTATTTCCTCCGAGACAGTTTGTTTGGGACTCAACTTGACTGGTTCTACCAACTAGAAAGAGCTAATGTTCACAATTGGGAAGATCTTGCCGCAACTTTCTACAAGAAATATCAATACAATACTAATTTGGCGCCTACCCGTACTCAACTCCAGAGTATGGCCATGGTTTCCAATGAAGGTTTGAAGGACTATGCACAAAAATGGAGAGATTTGGCTGGAAGATTTCAACCCCCTCTATCTGAGAGAGAATTGGCAGACATGTTCTTAGGTACCTTATCTGGTCCCTTCTTCAATCATTTAATCGGAAGTTCATCTGTTGGCTTTACTGAACTAATATTGACCAGAGAAAGGATAGAAGCCGGTATAAAGAATGGAAAGATTCAGAAAGATACATCTTCTTCTACAGTTATAAGAAAGCCTTTCATCCGGAAGAAAGAGGTGGTTGTCGTATATCCATAAAGAAACCAAGATAGGGCTGAACACCGACCAATGGTGGAGGCTGTTATGATCCCAAAGCCCACATCTGATCAACAAAGAAGTAATCAACCAAGGGTAGAAAGGCCAGTCAGGCAGTTTACCAGAATCAACATGACTCCGTCTCAAGTATTACCGCATCTGCTAAGATCCAATTTTGTGACCTTGAAAGAAGCTCCGAAAAACCCCAATACAACATCCCCTCATTATCATCCCAATTCCCGTTGCGCATATCACTCCAAAAGTCCTGGTCACGATACTAATAACTATTGGGCCTTGAAGAACATAATACAAGACCTCATTGAAGCAAAATAAATTGAGTTTGATGCGTCCGAGAAGCCAAATGACATTTCTGCTCCTAAGTCCAGACATGGTCACAATGCCAATGCCATTGAAGAAGGATTGTTTGTTACTTCAGTTAATGAACTCATGACCCCAATTTTGATTGTTAAAATGAATTTGTTGAATATCGGTGTGTTCCCGGGTTGTGGTAAAGTTTGCCATCACTGCTTATCCTCACCAACTGGATGTCCTTTGTTGAAGGCAGGCATTCAATGCCTGATAGATAACAAAGAGATTTTGTTTGAAAAGACTCCTGTCTCACCTATTCCTGTTGAAGATGTTTCTATCATTACCATTTCCGCCAATTCTTCCAGGGTCTCCACCAAAAGACCCGTTAGAATTACATCAGTTTTGAAAGCAGCTCCTTTAATAATCACAATGCCTGGGCCATTCCCATATACATCAGAAAAAATCATACCATAGAATTATGGAGGGGATGTCTACTACCATGGTATCAAGCTAAACTAGCCGGCCGCCGAAGAAATAATTTCCAAGAAAGAAGACTCTGACATCAGTAACATTGCAGGAAATAGCAAAATTACCCGAAGCGATAGGATCTTTTCTCCAGAAATTTCTCCCCCAAAAGAAGTTACTGGACCCGTAATCATTCCTGCTGTTTTTCCCCTGAAAGCTGTTCCCGGTCCCACATTTATCTCCAACAGTACTCCGATTGAAAAAGCCGTTACAACCCCTGTAATCATTCTTACTGACACTCCTGCTTCTGAGTTAACCAAGGCTCTAGGAAAAGGTGTTATGGTTGAGCCTGTCTGGATGAAGGCTCAGTCATTGACTATCCTTGAGACCTCTAAGAAGGAAATGGAGGAGATCTTAAAAATTATAAAGAGAAGCGACTACGATGTATTTGAACAATTGGGGAAAACTCCCTCTAAGATCTCCATGCTGGCATTACTACTATGTTCCGAGGCATATGCAAAATCCTTGGTGAAATTCTTAAAAACTGCCCATGTACCTCAAGAGACATTTGCTGATTAATTTAAAGACTGCGTGGCCAGCCTAACTACGGACAATGGTTTAGATTTTTCAGATGTTGATCTAATGCCGAGGGGAAGAAAGCATAATGAGGAGTTACATGTCTCAGTGGAATGTAGGGCTACCACTCTGGCACATGTTTTTGTGGATACCCCTTTTTTTATTTATTACCCAAAAAAGCTCTTGACAGACTTGACTGTGAGGGGTTTCCTTTGAAGCCAAGCAATATAGTGGTAAGGGCTTTTGACGGTTCGAAGAGGATGGTACATTGGGAGGTTGACATTCCCATAAAGGTTGGAACCCAATCATTTAATTCAACTTTTTAAGTGATGGACATCCGCCCTTCATACTCCTGCTTGCTAGGCCGGCCATGGATCCATAATGCTGGCGCTGTTACCTCTACATTGCACCAGATGCTGAAATATCTAGTTTAAGGGAAGATTATCACCGTACATGGAGAGGAAGAATACATGATCAGCCATCTCAATTCCTTCAGATATGTGGAATTAGATGGTGAATTCATTGAAACTCCATTTCAACACTTTGAAGAGGTCCCCCAAGATGTGGCAGTGACCAAGACTGTGTCTCAGATTCCCAAGGTTATAAGGCCTCCACTCTGGATGTCATCTTTGAAGGACGCCAGAGCAGTGGTAGAAGAAGGAGGGTGCACTATCTGGGGATAACTCCCAGATATCCCATATAAGTCTGACAAGGTTGGCCTAGGTTTCACTTCAAGTGCTCAAAAGGTTGTACGCCGTGCCCGTGCTGGAGGGCCACCCTTGAAGATCAGCAACCGTGAAGTCAATGCAGTGGAAGATGGTGAAAATGGTTGCAACCTGGAGGATTGGATCTTCCCGACTGTCAATGGAGGGCTCAACAATTGGGAGGCTAGAGACTTCGTCCCGATCACTTTCGTCCCTCAGTAATTTGTCTTTACATTTTGTTGGATCTGTAATATTCAAAACAATTCGCACTCTTAAAACCTTGTGTCTTACCCGAGGAATAATGGTCCATTTGTAAGGGTTATTATTTCATCTTCATATGACATCCATAAATCATGGACGTTTTTCGCATACAAACTTTTGTGCTCATTGTTTTTCTTTTACATTTTAATTTCCTTCAAAGATAGTTATACCCTTACACACACCCACACTCACAATGCAGGTATACATCCATTCGGGATCCCATGGGTAACGATACTGCTATGGCCTTTTGTGACTCTGAGAATCTGATTTACCAAGTCGAAGACGAAGGTGAGGAAGATTTTGAAGTACCAGGGGAATTTTCCAGACTGCTACAACAAGAGGAGAGAACCATTCGGCCTCACGAGGAACCCGTGGATACAATCAACCTAGGTACCGAAGAAGATAAAAAAGAAGTCAAAGTGGGTGCCAATCTGGAACCCATTGTCAAGAAGCGTCTGATTCAGTTGTTGCATGATTATGTCGAAGTCTTTTCTTGGTCGTATGAAGACATGCCAAGACTTGATGAAGATATTGTGGTACATCGTCTGCCTACAAGAGAGATTGTCTGCCAGTAAAGAAAAAGGTTCTCTGCATGATGCCTGATATGTCAGAAAATATTAAAGCAGAGGTCATGAACCAATTCAACGTTGGATTCTTGGCTGTATCCTCTTACCCCCAATGGGTTGCCAATGTTGTTCCTGTGCCTAAAAAGGACGGCAAGGTGCGAATGTGTGTGGACTATAGAGATTTGAATAGGGCAAGCCCTAAGGATGACTTTACACTCCCCCACATTGATATCCTAGTTGACAATATGGTACAACACAAAGTGTTTTTCTTCATGGATGGATTCTCAGGTTACAACCAAATCAAAATGGCGCCTGAGGACATGGAGAAAATAACCTTTGTCACACAGTGGGGCACTTTCTGCTATAAGGTAATGTCATTCGGACTAAAGAACGCCGGGGAAACCTATCAGCGTGCCATGGTAGCTCTATTTCACGACATGATACATCACGAAATAGAGGTCTACATGGACGATATGATAGCCAGATCTCAAACAGAACAAGAGCATCTTGATCACTTACAAAAACTGTTCGAGAGACTGAAGAAGTACAAACTGAGGTTGAATCCTAACAAATGCACATTTGGGGTACGATCTGGTAAACTCTTAGGCTTTATCGTAAGCAACAAAGGTGTCAAGGTCAATCCTGCAAAAGTTAAAGCAATACAAGAGATGCCTGCTCCTCGTACTGAGAAGGAAGTCAGAGGATTCTTAGGACGTTTGAACTATATCACCAGATTCATTTCTCACCTGACAGCTACTTTTGAGCTAATCTTCAAACTGTTGAAGAAAGATCAAGTAGTCAAATGGAATGATGAATGCCAAATTGCTTTTGACAAAAATAAAATAATACTTACAAGATCCTCCTATATTGATGCCACCAGTCGAGGGAAGACCGTTGATCATGTATCTGACTGTTTTAGAAAACTCAATGGGGTGTGTATTGGGGAAGCATGACGAGTCTGGCCGAAAAGAGCACGTTATTTACTACCTGAGCAAAACGTTTACCGACTGTGAAACCAGATATTCACTGCTCGAGAAAACTTATTGAGCTCTGGCATGGGCTGCTCGTTGGCTAAGACAATATATGCTGACTCATACTACCTTGTTGATATCTAAGATGTATCCGATATAATACATCTTCAAGAAGCCTGCTCTTTTTGGAAGAATAGTGAGATGGCAGATGATCTTGACAGAATATGACATACAGTATACTACCCAGAAAGCTATAAAGGGCAGTGTATTAGCCGATCACCTTGCTCACCAAGCTGTAGAAGACTACCAGTCCATGAAGTTCGAATTTTCGGATGAAGACATCATGACCTTAGACAACTGTGAAGAATTCAGGCCATATGACGGACCTGAACAAGGATCCCAATGGACCCTGTTCTTTGATGGAGCCTCCAATGTACTTGGCAATGGTATTGGTGTTGTACTCATATCTCCAGAAGGGTCTCATACTCCCTTTACTGCCATACTTTGTTTCAATTGTACAAACAACTTGGCAGAATACGAAGCGTGCATCTTTGGTCTCAGAGCTGCCATAGACTTGAGGATCAAATCATTGGATGTATTCGGAGATTCAGCCTTGGTAATCAGCCAGATCAAAGGGGAATGGGACACCAAACACACTAACCTTATCCCTTATAAAGAACATGTTTTGACATTGCTACCACATTTTGAGAAGATTACCTTCGAGCATTTCCCGCGAGAAGAAAATCAGCTAGCAGACGCTCTAGCCACAATGTCATCTATGTTTAAACTTAATTGGGATAACGAGTCTCCCCAGATCACCATCAAACGAATGGAGGAACCATCACACTGTCACGAGATTAATACTGAAGATGTAGTGGACCAGCCTTGGTTTCACGAAGTCAAGAAGTATCTCAAGACTCAAGAATATCCAGAAGGAGCTTCAGTCAATGACAAGAAATTCTTAAGGAGATTCTCTGCTAAATTCTTCCTTAGTAACAACATCTTGTACAAACGCAATCATGACTCTGTGTTGCTACAGTGCGTAGATAAGGTTGAAGCTGAAAGGATCATGGCTGAATTACATGATGGCACTTTTGGCACCAATTCTAGTGGGCATACGATGGCAAAGAAAATCCTACGGGGAGGCTATTATTGGTCTACCATGGAAGTAGATTGTTATCAACACTCTCGAACCTGCCATAAGTGTCAAATTTATGCTGACAAAGTACACATACCTATGGTTCCTCTGAATGTCTTGACAACTCGTTGGCCTTTTGCTATGTGGGGAATTGATATGATTGGGGAAATCAAGTCGACAGCCTCCAATGGACACCGTTTCATCCTAGTGGCCATTGACTATTTTACAAAGTGGGTGGAGGCAACTTCCTTTGCTTCCATCACCAAGAACGTTGTTGCCCTCTTCATCAAGCAAAATCTCATTTGCCGATACGGTATCCCGGAAAGGATCATCACTGACAATGGAACAAATCTCAACAACACTATGATCACCGCCTTGTGCGAGCAATTCAAGATTCAACATCACCATTCTTCTCCCTATCGCCCGAAGATGAATGGTGTTGTAGAAGCTGCAAATAAGAACATTAAAAAGATAATACAGAAAATGACAGTCACATACAAAGACTGGCATGAGATGTTACCATTCTCTCTCCACGAATATCATACCACAACTCGCACATCAACCGGGGAAACACCCTATTCTTTGGTATACGGCATGGAAGTTGTCTTGCCTATCGAGGTCCAGATCCCCTCTCTAAGGATTATGAAGGATGCAAGGTTGAACGAAGAAGATTGAATCCAGACTCGACTTGATTAACTGAACTTGATTGATGAAAAGAGACTTTCTGCTGTTTGCCATAGTCAAATGTATCAAAAACGGATGATCAAGGCTTTCAACAAGAAATTCAGGCGCCAAGTGTATCAAGTTGGAGATCTAGTGATCAAACGAATCATGTTGCCACAAGGTGATCCCATGGGAAAATGGACTCCTACCTATAAAGGACCATTTGTAATCAAAAATATATTCTCCGGTGGGGCAATGATCTTGACCATCACGGATGGCGATGACCTGCCACACCCTGCGAACATGGACATAGTCAAAAGATACTACACATAAGAGACCCGCTAGTTTGACACACCTAGGCAAAACAAGAGCATCCCGGCGAACCAAAAAGGTTCGGGCAAAAATTAGGGATAAAAAAAAAATTTGTACACCCGGCAAGTAGAAAACCCGAAAGGGCGACTTGGGCAAAAAAGGGTTTCCCGGTGGACTGAAAACCCGAAAGGGCGGTCCAGGAAAAAGTTAGGGAATTAAAGCGTATGACTATGACCCGTTGGATCACTTTACGGACAACCTTTGGCTTCCACTGACAAACTCAGAGGTTCTGATCAATTCAATCATCTTCGGACGAGGCACAAATAGACAAGACGCTCAGAAATATGAAGGCTATAGAAGAATGGAAACCCCATGGGATTTTTTTGTACACATAGCTATCTTTTCTTTGTATCAAAATTTTCTTTTTATGACAACATTCTCTTACTAGAATGTTTGTCCCATTGTACGAAAAAATACTTATTCAAAATCAATACAAAATATTCCTTTGAAAGTGCAAAAACTATTTGTCTTTCATTTACGCTTATTTTGTTTACAAAAACGTCCAATGATTCATTGTTGAACATATGCATTTGAACATAATTACTGTTTACCAATGAACAAAATAAAAAAAGAGGCAATTACTGATAGGTTGAAAGGATAGGGAAATACCTCTAAGCCATCCCATAAGTAATCCCCTGTAGTACACACTTAAATCCCCAGCGGAACAAAGTTTCAAATTGTGAATCCGCAGTAGAAGTCGTCAATTTTCTCAAGATTCCCCAGTAGAAGTCGTCAAACTTCTCAGGATTCCCCAGTAGGATTTTACAAGCAGTACATGGCATTGCCCTTACAACAGAGTTTATTTCTCTCGGTAGAAATTCACCAATACTTCGACTTCAAGGCGTGAAGACTTATATATCCTAAACAACAGTAAGGGATTTATTTTCCCCAATCCAACTACAATGCAGCAAATTAGCTCACATACGCATACATTGCATCCTTATATCATAAACATTGATAAAGCAAATGCATCACATCATACATTTCATGCAACATGACTTTGCATTTTAGCTAAAATTTTACCCTTTTCAGGATAAGATTAACAGCTACCATTAACAATATTCAAAACCTGATAGAGTTTAGATACGCTTCAGACACGTATGCCATTCTGATACTCATTTAGATTTCAAATTCAGATACAGTTCAGATACACTCCAAATACGGATGCCATTCTGATACTCATTCAGATTTCAAATTCAGATACAGTTCAGATACACTCCAGATATGGATGCCATTCTGATACTCATTCAGATCTCAACTTCAAGATACAATACATATATGCTCCAGACACGGATGCCATTCTGATACTCATTCAGAACCTCTTTCAGATACAGTTCAGATACGCTCCAGATACGAATTCCATTCTGATACTCATTCAGAACCTCTTTCAGATACAGTTCAGATACACTCCATACACAGATTCCATCCTGATACTCATTCAGATTTAGTTTTCAGATACAGTTCAGATACGTTTCAGACGCGGATGCCATCCTGATACTCATTCAGATTCAGTTTTCAGATACAGTTCAGATACGCTCCAGACACGGATGACATCCTAATACTCATTCAGATTCAGTTTTCAGATACAATTCAGATATGCTCCAGACACGGATGCCATCCAGACACTCATTCAAAACTAGCTCTTAGATACAGTTAGATACGCTCTAGACACGGATGCCATTCTGATACTCATTCTTTCAGCTTACAAATTACAATTCAGCAATCACTCTTGAATGGCATCTACAAGCCCATCTCCAAAAACTTTCTATCACCTCTCCAAATGGCATCTTTAAGCCCATTCCTTCTACCGTCGCATCGCCAAGTGCAAATTTCTGGGCACTCTAGTGTCAAATCATCTTCCACCTTCGAGTCGCGACTGGCAAAACATGCCAATCTAACTCTCCAGGTTTAAGAAGATTGAACAGGGGCAGATGTTGTACCCCAAAATTTTCCCTCTCACTTATCAAGAATTTCCTCATAATATCTCTTTGACTCAAGACTGCATTAGGGTTTGACCAGCTCGAGACATCTCGTCAGGCACTGATGACCAAAATTAGGGTTTGAGTTTGCACAAGAATTTTTGGACTATCAATTTTTCATATGACTTTAAAGGATCATTATGGACCCCTAAGATTACTCATGTCAAGTTTCAAGGCTTGAATCACTCTTTTGATCAGTCAATTGGACAGTTGACCTAAAAATCAATTGTATTGGGGGAAAAGTCAACCATGGCCAATTTATAGTCAAACTTCATAATTTTTTATCCACATCAACATCTTAGACTTATATGTATCATTTGATCAACTTTGTACCACAATTCCTCAAGAAATTTGATCAAATCATCAAAAGGGCAAAATGGTCAAAATTAGGGTTTTGATTGAGAAAGGGCAATTTCTGATTTTTCACCTAGGAAATGATCAATTGGTTTGAAGCATGATTTCAAGAGTTCAATTTCATCATCTTGACCTAATGACATGATTCAAAATATTACAAATCCATTAGATTTACAGATGAATTTTTCAGTCAACTGATCAAAAGTCAATTGTACACTAAAAAGTCAAACTTTGACTTTTTGGTCAAAATCAAATGCCAAGGATCATAATTCCTCAAAACATGTCAAAAGGTGAAAAATTTTCATCAAGAAACCAAGGATTTAAGATTTGGTTTTGAAAAGTTGAAATTTCGTAACTTAGAAAATGTTTCTAAGTATAGAAAGTTTCTTATTTTTTCTCAACTTTGAGCCAAATTTTCACCATGATGCAAGATGATTCAAAGGAAATTTCCAACATGAAAGTTGTAGATCTCCATGAAATCTACAACTTTTCTTCACACAATTTCTCCTAAAAATTATTCGATCTCAAGATATTATTTTGTAAATACATGCTCATAAACTAAAATAACTTAGTGAAATTTTGCCCTAGTTAGGAAGATTTTTTACCTAACTTCATGGAAATTTTTCACATAGTTCCAAAGGTAATTTTCAAAATCAATTCAAAGATGGGTTGTAGGGAACATTTCAAGCTTTTAAAAATGTCAAAGAACTCCTTGAGATCATTCTTGAGAAGGGAGAATCGAAAAGATGAAGTTAGCAATTTATCACTTTGATTTCAAGCCATTTCATGATGAACAAAAATTCAAATCCAAGCCTAGGTTGAATAATATTTGCTTTCCAAGCCTCAAACTTGTTTCTCACTCCATAATTAAATGTTTTCACAGATGTTGGAAGCTTTAATCCAAGCATTGAATGCATTGTACAAGAACAATTTCATTTTTGGCACAAAGTTGTCATTTCCATTTTGATAAAGCACTACTTTTGCCTTTGTCAACTTCTTGAGCCTCTCAATTTTTTCTCTGCACACAAGCAAAGTCAAAAACAAAAGCAACTTGCCTGAACCTCTACCAAACCATACCATTCTTGTACAACACTTTGAGAGTTGTCTCCTCACTTTTCTTCAAAAACAAGTTATAGAGCCAAAAGGCTAGAACTCAGAAACTTTGAGTGCATTTGATTTATAACCTTTTCCATACATATACACAAATGTATTGCAATATAAGACATGAAGGCTAAGACTCAGAAACATTCCCAAATACTTTGCCATTGAAAATATGCCAAAGCCTTACAATTTTGAACCTTACTCAGCCATCTCCAAATCCACTAGTGCGTTTTGAGTTTTAACTACCTAAACACTTAATATACATCACACCTAAGTGATCCAGACCCTTGTTCCCTCACTGTAACTCCTCCTCCTCCGTCCACCATTTTCAAACATCAAGCTTGCAGGTTGACTTGAGTAGGGAGATTCAGGGACTTTCAAGACAAAGTAAGGATTGGAATACACTCAGGGAGGTCCATGAAAGCTAAACAGATTCTCAGGCCTTCTAAAAACTTGCCCAAACACCATTCACGATCTCAACTAAAAGAGGTAAAAACTCAAACTTCTATCTCTTCATACAAGCATCATTTGGTCCTGATTTGTGAAAGAAAAATGTATATATCCTTACTCTAAAGCTAACCATGTTCATAGATTTCATTTATATTAACTGTGCATAGAGAATTTTGGTTTTGAAATTTCTGTAAAAATTAGGTTTTAAATTAGGGCAAGTGAAATTAGCTTTGATCTTTGAATTTTAGTTTACATAAATTATATGTTTGAACTCGTGAGAAGAAACACTGTAACTTTCATGTTTGAACTTTCCATTTTTATGGAGAAATGAGAGATACAGATGGTCCGGCCATGGCTCAAAGTTGAAGATGAAGTTTCCTTCAGGAAGCGTTTTCTAATATATATTTATGCTTTTGTTTATATGAACAGATGTACAGCCACCCCAGTGGTAAGGCAGCACGCAAAAATGTTATAGGTCACGGGTTCGAGCCTTAGCGCCTGCCTTTTGCAATTTTCTCACATTTTTTTCCTTTTTTTATCCCTTTGCAGCGTTGGGCCTCTCATTCTTGGGCCTTTTGTTTTTTTGTTGCTAATATGCTACCTCCAGTTTACTCATGATACCCCTGGCCCATATAATTTTATTTATTTATTTTATTTTCATTTTATTTTATTAAGCATATTTCTCTTAATATTAAAAATCACAAAAAATATGAAAATGATAGATTTATATTTTGAATTGTTTTATTTATTTTTCTCACATAAAATATTTTTATTTAGTTATATATGATCTATTTTTATTAAATAAACTTGTAAATTAAATTATAACTAGTTTAATATTTGTTTTTTTTCACAACTATTAAATATTTTATTTTAATATTGAAAAGACCAAAATACCTCATAATGGCATGTATTATTTTCAAGACAAAAAAAATACAACAAATAATACTTACTTTTTCTTAAAGAAATTTATTTTCTTTTAATCAAATAGAATTAGGGTTTATTAAAAAATCTTTTCTAAAAAATAATTTCTTTTCTTAATTGATTTAAGTTAATCTTGATTTATTTATTAGGTTTAGGTTAAAACTATTTACATATAAAAAACCAAAAAAAAATCTTCTTTGCACTTACATATCCTAGCATATTTAATTCATCTTGTATATTATTTATTCCAATATTTGTACATATTCAATTTGGTTGTAATAGATTAATTAGGTTTATATTATTGCAATCCCCATTCATAAATTGTATACCCCCTCCCACAAATGTTGTAATAGCGTAGTAATCTTTAAATTTCGCAATTTATCTCTTTTACATAACATGCTAGTAATTAGAGTTTGTATGGAAAGATAAAACCAACCAAATACAAAACCCTAATCCAAGACAAAATCAAGCATGAAAATGACACAATTGCACACAAAACACCCCTAGGGTTATCCCACTTGGTTGCCTCATAAAAATGGCCATATTACGCATGTAAAGTGTCTTAGCAAAAATAAACAAATACAAGATCATAGTCCCTCGATGACGCTATTCAAAGTTGCCTTACAAAAATGATCTTAGTCCCTAAAAAATGCTAAGATACTTTGCAACATTGCTAATCATGGCTATACGATGACCCACGCCCGTCCCGTTTACATCCAATGATAGGTTTTCTTACAAAATCAATGGTAAGACAACAATATCAAAGGAAAATAAAATGAACAAGAAATACATTTGAGTAGGTAGATTACTTTTAGTTACTTGCTCCATTTCAAAACAAATATCCTTGCTATTTTCAAATACAAACACCTACACATTTTCAAACATCTTACAAACATTGAAAACCTTTTCAAAAAGATCAACATCTTTGTATACATTCTTACGAACGAGAATCATTACAAATATTGCCTAAAACAATGGCCTCTTTTACAAAATACTTTCAAAACCACACAAAGCACAATTTCAAACAAAAGGAAGTGATCTAACAAGTAACTAAGAGCCCATGGATGACCATGGATGAAAATGGTGCTAATACCTTCCCTTTTCACCCGAACTCAAGAAACAATCTCAAAGGTCTTTCCTGTGCTTTTTTACCTTTCCTTTTTGGATAAAAGAAAAGTCGGTGGCGACTCTTGCTAACCGCAACATTTGCGATAAAACGCAAATCCTCAAGTCAGTTCTCCCACCACATCACATTAATCATCAATGAACGGCGGTGCTATGATATATTTTCTCTCTACCTTCAGTGAATATTGGTTGGTCACCATCAGTGAAAGTTGGTGATTGTTATCTTTTTACTACCTTTAGTGAAAGTTGGTAGTTCATTATCAGAGAATGGCGGTGCTATGATATATTTTCTCTCTACCTTTAGTGAAATTTGGTAGGTCACCATCAGTGAAAGTTGGTGATTGTTATCTTTTTGCTACCTTTAGTGAATGTTGGTAGTTCATCGTCAGTGAACAGCGGTGATATGATATATTTTCTCTCTACCTTCAGTGAAAGTTGGTAGGTCACCATCAGTGAAAGTTGGTGATTGTTATCTTTTTACTACCTTCAGTGAAGGTTGGTAGTTCATCGTTAGTGAATGGCGGTGCTATGATATATTTTCTCTTTAACTTCAGTAAAAGTTGGTAGGTCACCATCAGTGAAAGTTGGTGATTGTTATATTTTTGATACCTTTAGTGAATGTTGGTAGTTCATCATCAGCGAACAGAGGTTCTATGATATATTCTCTCTCTACCTTCAGTGAAAGTTAGTAAGTCACCATCAGTGAAAGTTGGCGATTGTTATCTTTTGGCTACCTTTAGTGAATGTTGGTAGTTCATTGTCAATGAACGACGATGCTATGATATTTATTTTCCTTCTACCTTCAGTGAAAGTTGGTAGTTCATCGTCATTGAACGTCGATGATTCTTTCTCTCTACCTTCAATAAAATTTGGTAGCTCACCGTCAGTAAACGTCGGTGTTGTTATTTCTTTCCTCTTTCTACCTTCAGTGAACGTTGGTAGTTTCGCCTTCAGTAGAAGTTGGTGTATCCTTTGACTTTTTATCAACCTCTATGAGTCGGGTCCTTTGGTTAACCAATGATTCATTTTCCTGGTCGGGTTTCACTCTTATTTCTTTATTTCCTTTGTTACACCCCTGTTGTACCCCAAAATTTGCCCTCCCATTTTACTCAACATATGTTCATGGAGATCCTCAACTTGCTCAAGGATACCCAAGAGTTGACCAGACAAAATCTCTCTTAAAGCAAGGAACCTCCAACTAGGTTTTCTCTTTTCATCAAGATGGGTGAGCTCCAAAGACCTAAAATCTTTTCCATGGTCCTAATATGTTCTCAAGAAAATCCATGTCAAGTCTCATGCCCTGCACAAGAAGTTTGCTCAGTCAAACTCCTCAGATGCTTGAAAATCAACTGTATTAGGTCAAAAGTCAACTGTGACCCACATACAGTCAAACTTCAAGATTTTTGGTCAACATCAACATTTTGAAGTGATATCCATCATTTTATTAAGGGTTGATCATGATTCCTCAAGGAATGCTCCTAATTCATCAAAACACAAAAGTTGTAAATTAGGGTTTCTCAGGAAAAGTCAACCAAACTTTGACCAAGCATAAATTTCTCATACTTTATTAGACATTTTTCATCCAAGGCTCATTTTGAAGAGAATCAAATTTCCTACAACTCATCTTCAGCCCTCAAGTTCAAAAAGTGCACTCATAAAAAGATATGAATTTCTACATTATAGGTTCTTTTGAAAAGTCAACAAAAACACGTTTTCGGTCAAAGCTTCTTACATGAACATGGAAGACCCAATTGAGATGAACCCAAAAGGGTTGTTTAGGGGACATCCTAAGCTTTCTAAAAAGTCCAATAACATCTTCCTAGGGTTAAAATTGGAAGATATATGCATTGTCAAAGTTGGCCATTTTTGGAAAATTGCCAAAAGTCAAATGTGCTCAAAAGTGCATTTTTTGTCAAATGGGCCTAGCTTTTCATGATTGTATCTTGTTGAAGACATGGTCCATGACCCAAATCAGCATCCATATATTATTTTCTCTATTTACTTATTTTATTTTTATTTTTATTATTTAAAAGTCAAATTAAATCAAATAAATGACAAAAAATATAAAAGATTGATTTTTTGATATGATTTTTGTTAGAATCAAGTCTAATTAAGCTGGCCTAATCAGATCAAATGAAATCAAGGCAAATTGAGGAAAAAATATCATGATTAGGATGGTTTTGGAAATATATCATATAGCAAAGAAATCACATTTAATTTCCATGATTAGAAAAGATTCAAGTTGTTTTTGTTGCCCTAATTCATCACACTGCATATATAGAACATACACAAGCCAAAAGAACAAGGGTTGCATACGTGAGAGCTCGAGAAGGAAACTCCAAAATTGGACCAAAAGTGTGGATCTGATTTCTAACCTAGGGGACGATTCAAGGCCATTCAAAGCTTCTAATCGCTTCCTGGACATCTCCTGAAGCTAATACGATCGTTTGTAAGCCTTCCCAAGCCCAGAATCGCTCCTGGTAAACCCATGGTTTGCACATACAAGCTTGATTTTGATTTTACAATTTACGCATGATTAACCAATTTTAAGCATAGAATTGTATTTGTATCATCAATTGGAATATTTTGGTTCAATTAATTTTGAGTTTTGATGATTATTTCGCTAATTGCCATTGCTAGGGTTTAGGGGGCCGTTTTAGGGTTTCTTTGTACAGGTTAAATTGGACCAAGAAAATGGTTCTATGGTACTCGTGAAATCAAGACGAGTTGATTGGTATAGCTATAATTAATTTATCATGCGTTTTATGAATTTTTGAAGCTTGCAGGTTTATAGCCATGGAAGGTGTCCGTAGGAATAAGTCTGATACCTAAAACGACACTTCTAGGAAGAAGATAAAGGCGTGGCACTCAAGCACTGGTCCATTTGAAACTCATGCGTTTTTGGAGGAAACTATGTGGCTTGTAATTATAATATTGTTTTCTTATTATATTAACAATTAACAGCGCAACGCAGATGGCAAGGGGTATAGGCGTGTGAAGCAAAGGACCTGTGTTCGATCCCAGGTCCAAACATTTTCTTATTTTCTGAACAATTCCTTGCAGATCCAACGTGCCACATTGCCTGGTGCCCACCATACACCTCAGTGCTTCATCACTGGATCCATCTCCAGCCATATCCAACACTTAGCATGCGTAAGCTCATGGTAGACCCTCAGATGATGATCCCACTAGATCAGGCACAAGACATTTGGGCCAAAGAATTTGGGCCCAACCAACTCAGAAACACCCCCCCTAATTACTCATCATATCAGGCCCAATTCTTTTCTTTTTATTTTTTAATTCCTTTTTATAATTTATTAATTATTCCTTTTTTTTTTCAAATAACACCAAAAATCACGTTTTTTTATTTAATCAAAAAATCATAAAAACATCAAAAATCATTTTTTTTATAAAAATATTTTTATTAATTAATTAGTTTAATTAAATTAGGGTAATTTAATTCTCTTTTTATTATAATTTAAAATAATTAGAATTAGGATTTAAATTTGTACATAGCCTAATTTTTTTTTCAAAAAATAACCTAAAATTTTTTTTCAATTAGATTTTTAGGTTTTCCAATTATTTCTCGTATTTAATTTGCGGCACGCCTTTAATTTTCCTTTTTTATTATTGTAACTGCTCCTAGTTTGTAATAGTAATTAGGGTTTTAATATTCCGCATATTTATTTACGGTCAAAATAATTATGCGAAAGCCTTGTAATAGTTAGGACTTTAATTTCTCGCATTTTAATTTCCGTAAACTATAAACTGCTTAGATGTATGTTAATAGGATTGTATGAAAAGACAAATTGAAATTAAAAAAAGTAGAAAACCCTAAATGTGCAAAGATAAATAAACTGAAAAAAAAACACACTTGCACATGCTTACTCTTAGGGTTTACTCCACTCCGGTTGCCTTCGGTAAACCGTCATGAAGTATAGCGAATGTTAGTGGTCGTCCTCTAGTCCCAAAAGATCTAAAATGACCTATTCGGATGTTGCCTCGGAAAAAGATCTTTAAGGATTTAGGATGATTACTAAAATTTCCTAACATTGCTTTTGTGATCGTACTTGTCCCTTCGAACGTCCCTTAGAACTCCAACGACGATGCTACCTATTCCTTAATAATAGAATAGCATTGTCTAAAAGAAAACGAACAGACTTTTTTCGAGTAGGTAGATTAGTTCTTAGGTACTTGCTCAAACAAAACTTTTCATACAAACACTTTTCAAAATATTTTTCAAAAAAACTTTGGCACACTCTTGAGGACCGATACAAGGGTTATCACAAAGTAAAACTTTTCAAAACAAGCACACACAAGCAATTTTAAAAATGAGCAAAGTACCTAAAAGCCTGTGGAAAACCACAGATAGAAAGTGTGTTAACACCTTCCCTCTATATAATCTACCCCTGTACTCAGAAACATCTCGAAAAAGGTTTTTCTGCTCTTTTTCCTTTTCCTTAGTTGGATGAAATAAAAGTCGATGGCGACTCCTGCTTACCTCCAAGTGAACCCCCATTTTCCCATGTGTAACATCAAATGATCATAACTTGGTCAATTTTTATCACATTGAGCCCACTCTTTTTCCATAATGATCTTGAGGATGTGAACTTTATTCCTTCCTTTATGTGAAAATTGAGAAAATGGATGGAAGATTCCCTAAGGATTCAAAAGATTATAGGTCATTTCATGATTTTTTGCCAACTTTAACAATTCATAACTCTCTCAATTTTTGGAGATTTTGAATGATTCAAGTTTCAAAATGTCATTAAAGAGGTCTATTTCATGTCATCTTTTTTAGTCAAGAGCAAATTCATAGTGGAAGGCCATGTTTGGATGCAAAACATTATAGGTCACTTTTGAAGAAATTTGAAATATTTTTAAGTATGGAAAGTCAACCTTTTCCCCCCAACTTTGACTCAATGCAACTTTCAGCTCAAACATCCATTTGATTCCAGTCTTTTTCCATTGCAAAGATTGTAATCTCATCTTTCTAAAGCATCAAGAATCATGCCTTAAGACTCCTTGAGCTGAGAATGCCATTGTATTGAACTTGGTAACTTAGAACTTAAGTTTCTTCATAAGTCAGAATTTGAAATTCATGTTTTGGCTTCTAAACATCAAATTAGCACACATTTGTGATCTAAACATGTTTAACCAAGTTGCCAAAGTGTATTAGAGCCTCAAAATGCAAGGATTAGATGAGTTTTGATGAAAATCAGATCACACTTTGCTCGTGTATCAAGTTCACACGATTTCTCTCCAAACTTCATCATTTCACACACTTGAACATTCCATTTGATTCCCTATAAATAGAGGGTCATCCCCCATTCATTTCCTCAAGCTTTAAGAGCCAAATACACTCTGTCAAAACCTCACACGAACATCACATTTTTTAAATTAGTTTCTATGATTCCAGCCTTTTCTTCCAAAATTCTTTGCACATTCATCTTACTTAAGCATCATACAAACTCCCCAGCACTTAAACCAAGCAAAATGAGCTATAATTCAAGCTACGGAAGTCCAGTTTCAGAGCATCTTTCTTAAACTTCGAAAAGGTAGAATTCTCTACCATTTGGATCCAAATAAAGCACTAACCTGTTCTACTCCTTCCCCTGATTCTTATGTTTCTTACAATTTTTAAATTCATTGAAAATTGAGAGAGAGAAATCTTAAATTGAAGGTGCTCGCTATTTTCTGGGTTTTTGATTCATATCTTTTTGCATACCTTATATAAATTTGGCGTGATGGTGGTGTTAAGATCGTGTTGAAGAGACGAATCCATTGATACTGGTCTGGGATCCTAATTTTTTCCATTTGAAAGATCTCACAAAATCTCCATTGCAGGGTGGCTGGAGGTGGAAGACGATGACATGTCTCGTCTCAGCCATTGATAGTGTTTCAAACGTTTTAATTTCATTGGTTGCCCTTTGTATGATCCCATGCGCATCTTACTAAGGTCCATATCAAGCACAACGTGTCTGGTCCATTGGATTAGCTTACTAACGCTTTTTGACTACGATCTGATGGCCCATATCTTTTTGGTTTTATTTTATTTTCTTATTTTATATTTTAATTGATTTAAGTTTAAAAAATTCATAACTATTTTATTTTTTATCCAAAAATTATGAAGAAAAAAAAGCACAAAAATACTTTGAATTATTTCTGATCTCATGACTATTTTTTCACATTTTTATTTTGACATTTGATATTTTTTTATCTTTTTTGCATTATTTGCTTCCTTTTAATTACTTTACAAATATTTTCTGACATTTTTTAATTCTAAAAAATTTCATAAATATCATTTTACATATTTCTGAGTTTTTTGAAAATTTTATGGAATTTTAATTAGCTAAAAAGTAGTTTCTGACTTTAAAAAAATTACCAAAAATTTTATAAAAATATTTGAGTCCATTTCTGATTTTTTATGGTCCTACTTTTTTTTCTTGATTAGTTTGAACATAGTTGGTATTTTTCTTTCTTATTTCCTTTTTAAAATCCTTTTTTAAACTTTTTTTAATGTATATATTAAATGCAATATTAATTTGTGATTATTTTCTGGCTGATCTTGGGTTGAATTTTTTATCATGAACTTTGTTAACATCATTGGATCCATGGTGTTGAGTTTAACTCCATAAAAATAGATGAATGATTTTAATAATAGTTTGATTAAAATTTAATTCAAATGTGGTTTGTATTCTTTCTCACCCCTCTTCATCTCATCCCTTTGTTATTGCACTAAGTGTTATTGGAGCATGATCTCTATATCATGTCTCAAAACAAATGGTGCATAGATTGCTATTGACCGGCCTTAAAATAGGTGCGACTTCTATATAAGTCCACTTACGATTGCTTAACATACCTCTAAATTTTGTCCCAATTCGAATAAATGATTATTCGTGGCCCAAACCTATGTTTGCAAGCTCAAGTATGTTAATTTGATCTCTTTGATCCAATAACTTGGAGATTCATTATGTGGAGGCTTTGGTTCTACCAATCATCTAATGGATCTACAACACGTTTGGTCAACGTGGATCACTTAAACATCGTTGATCGTTAAAAGGTATTTGTGAGAATTCCATATGGATGATATACTTGACAAAAAGAAAATGCAACATGTTGTGTGGAGGCTTTGGTTCTACCAATCCTCTAATGAGTTCCAAATGCAAGTTTCAAGATGGTCATCCAACTAACCACTAATTACTAAATTGTTCTACTTTATGCTTTTATTTTTATGATTTATGTACCATTTACTTTAAGCATTACATTTCATACCATTTTTATTTTGCTCACTTGAGCATTTATATTCTTGTTATTTTTATTTTGCTCACTTGAGCTTTTCTCTTCTTCTTCAAGACACCTAATAATCAACATGAACCACAAAAAGCTTTAATGATACTTGGACTATTTGGTTACTATCCTTGGCATTATGGAGTATTGGACTTCTTGGACTTAAGGTTAGAAACATTGGCCTATGTTGGAGACCTTATAACCTTAATTGATATTTTGTCTGGAGTTCTTGAGGTTTACCTCAAGACATTAGGTTGTTTGTTTGTTTTGTTTACAGGTCATTGTGATTACATACTTTGTTTGTAATATGTAATTCACCCGTATACAGCCGTTACTCTACCCAATTTTTGTGAAGACTTAATGCATTTGAAGCTTGGTTCTATCAAGAGGTCTAGTATATTTGCTTGTTTGGTTTTAATCTAAGGAATGGGGATTCTATCTTGACTCATAATGTCAAGTATTGGCTTCTTGTTGGTTAGATGGTTCTTATCCCTAGCTTTTACCTTATGCTTTAGGATAGTCTCTTCTTCTTCTCCCATCTTCTTTAATTTCAAAAATTATTCTTCCTCCTTTTGAAAACTCTTCTTGTTTCTAAACTTGAACCACTTTCATAATAAACTTGGACTTAGGTCCATGCATTTTCAAAGAATTTTCATAAATAAACTTCAATCAACTTAATAATACCTTGACATTTTTTGTGAGAAGACTAAAAGTTAATAAATCTCATTTCAAACCATTTTTGCCACTTTGGCTTTTTTACTTTAAAACTTTTTCTCAAAAGATTGGACTCTTGTCAATCCTTGTAGTGATATAAATAGCTATACTTCTACAATATGTAGTGAAGTGAGATATTTTCCACTTGGGTGTTTAGTGAGGCATTGTTGATTTTAAAATCCAAGCCATATCCTCCACTTTGAGATGATGCAAGTTCTCCTTTATCATGATCATGGGTAGTAAGTATGTTTTTCCACACGGACAATGACGATGATGTCTCATCTTATACAATTAACCAACACATTTGTGTTTTAAAATTTTCAAAGAGGAACTACGTGTACCCTGATCCCCTATTGCATGGAAGGTGGTACGTAGGCACTAAAGATTTGCAACCGCGTCGGGTGCAAAAATCATTAAAAAAATACTTCTTTTCTCACCTCCACCATCTATTTTACCTACAACATTTTATAGCCAAAATATACAGATTTTACAAAGAGGTTCATGCGGAGTACTGTAGATGTTTAGGGTGCTAATACCTTCCCTTTACATAACCAACCCCCTTACCTTGAATCTTTCCCCCTCTTTTTGGGTTACTCGTTCTTTTCCCATTCCTTTAGAAACAATAAAGCATGGTGGCAATTTTTATTTTGATCTGTATAAGTCTAGTCAATCTAATGGCTTAGTCTTAAACATTTCTACTGCTACACAAAGGGGTAGAGCATATTGGACAAATAGCAATGGTATCCAATAAGAGCAACACTAAAAGAGCATCTGTCTTCATTCATGAATGTGCTCCAGGAGAAGAACTCGAGAGTTGGACAGTCGTGGAGATTCTAGAGATCTTTTTCTTTCCAAAGTAATTTTCTTGTTTTTAAAAGAACCTATGTCAGGCCCGAGGCATAGGGGTAGCTTGTAAAGGTCCCCAAATTTGTTTCAAACTGTATTCTTAATTAATAAGAGTTATATTTCACATTAAATTAAGATCCCTGTCTTTCTCTTGCATTTATCTCTCATGGCAATACTTTTCTTCATATGCATTTTTCAAATTCACATACTAAAGTTGCACCAAAACATGATAAAATGTGCAGATACATGCCTAAAATCATTGATAATGTTGCTTCTTCTATCCAATATAATTTTGATGCACCCATCAACCAAGCTGAAGAGGAAGATGATGAAGATCTTAAACTCTCCGAAGAAATGGCGAGGGTATTAGAGCAAAGGGATGACAATAAACAAACGTACCAAGAATCTATTGAGACCATCAACCATGGCATAGAAGAAGATCCAAAAGAGATCAAGCTAGGGGAAACATTGGAGGAAATCGTCAAAGAAAGACTGATCAAGCTTTTACATGAATATGTGGATATATTTTCCTGGTATTACAAAGATATTCCAGGATTAGATACGAATATTGTGGTACATAGACTACCTCTCAAGGAAGGTTGTTCTCCAGTTAGAAAGAAGCTCAGAAGAACTCTTCTAGACATATCTAGCAAGATTCAAGAATAAGTATTTAAACAATTTGATGCAGGGTTCTTAGCGGTTGTAGATTATCCATCTTGGATAGCTAACTTGTGCCAGTACCCAAAAACGACTGCAAAGTACACATGTGTATAGATTATCGGGATTTAAGCAAAGCAAGTCCTAAAGACCATTTCCCCTTACCTCACATAGATGTTTTGGTGGATAATACATCTCAAGCTTTGGTATTTTCATTCATGGATGCTTTCTCAGGTTATAATCAGATCAAAATGGCACCCGAGGATATGGAAAAGACTACTTTCATGACTCCTTGGGGCACTATTTCACGATATGATCCACAAAGAAGTTGAGGTATACGTGGATGATATGATTTCTAAATCTCATACAGAGGAGGATCACATCATACATTTACAAAAGTTATTTGAGTGTCTGCGAAAGTTCAAACTGAAGTTGAATCCGAACAAATGTACATTTGGTGTCAAGTCAGGCAAGTTACTGGGCTTTATCGTATATCAGCATGATATTTAGGTAGATACCAATAAGGTGAAGGTCATACAAGAAATTCCAGCTCCAAAAACAGAAAAGAGGTTCGTGGTTTCTTGGGACGATTTAAATTACTTCAATAGGATCAAACAGTGGTGTGGAATGATGATTTTCAGAAAGCCTTCGAGACAATAAAGCGATATTTACAAGAGACACCAATCTTGATGCCACCAGTTCCTGGAAGACCACACATCATGTACTTAATGGTGCTCAAAGGGTCAATGGGGTGTGTATTAGGACAATAGGATGAAATGGGTATAAAAGAGCATGCAATCTACTACCTCAACAAGAAATTCACCAACTACGAAACCAGGTACTCACTTCTCGAGAAGACTTGTTGTGCTTTAGCTTGGACTACTAAATGATTAAGGCAGTATATGCTAACTCACACCACTTGGTTAATATCAAGAATGGATCCTTTTAAGTACGTGTTTGAAAAACTATCTCTTACAAGAAGGATAGCTAGATGGTAGATGTTATTATTTGAGTACGACATCCAATATGTTACTCAAAAGGCCATAAAGGGCAGTGTACTAGATGATCATCTGGCTCACCATTCGTTGCCATAATATCAACCAATGAAGTTTGACTTTCCATACGAATATATCATGGCTATAGGTGACTACGAAATACCAGGACCCGACGAAGGACCTGAACCAGGGGCACGTTGGACACTCATGTTTGATGGTGCTTCAAACGCATTAGGGCATGGTATTGGGGCAGTGTTGACTTCTCCGAAGAATTTTCAAAAACCTTATACTACAAGGTTATGTTTTGACTGCACTGACAATATCGTTGAATACGAATCTTGTATATTAGGACTAGAGGCTTCTATTGATCTAAGAATTAAGCACCTTGAGGTGTATGGAGACTCAACATTAGTCATATATCAATTAAACGGTAAATGGGACACTAAACATCCCAAATTGATTCCATATTAAGATTATGTTTTGAAGCTAGCTACGAAATTTACTGAGATTACATTCAGTCATATTCCGCGAGAAGAAAATCAGATGTCAGACGCCTTAGCAACTTTATCAACCATGTTCAAAGTGACATGGCCAAATCACGAACTGCATATTACAATAAGAAATTTTGAAGAACCTTGAAATTTCCTTGCCATTGAAGAAGGACCATATAACAAGCCTTGGTTCTATGACATCAAAAGGTATCTCGAGAAGAATATCCAGAAAATGCCTCTGTGATCGACAAGCGAACTCTGCAGAAGCTTGCTTTAAAATTCTTTCTGAATGGTGATGTATTATACAAAAGAAACTACGATATCGTGTTACTCAGGTGCATGGAGAAACATGAAGCGGATACTGTTGTACCCCAAAATTTCCCTCCCATATTTCTCAAAACATTTCAAGAAAGATCTTCAAGTTGCTCAAGGTAGCCAAAGGGTTGACCAGACAAGCTCCCTCCTAAGGCAGTCTACCTCAAATTAGGGTTTCATGTTGCATCAAGATACTTGAGTCCAAGGGATCCCAAATTCTCACCATTGTCTTAATATGTTCTCAATTTCATCCATGTCAAGTTTCAAGCCTTGCAGAGGAAGTTTGCTCAGTCAATTGCTCAAAGGCTTGAAAATCGACTATGCTAGGGCAAAAGTCAACTATGTCCTACATACAGTCAAACTTCAAGATTTTTGGTCAACATACTCATTTTGAAGTATATTTCATCATTTGATCAAGGGTTGATAATGATTCATCAAGGATTGCTCATAATTCATCAAGAATCAAAAGTTGCTAAATTAGGGTTTTGTAGGAAAAGTCAACTCAACTTTGACCAAGCATAACTTTCTCATACTTTATGAGAAATGAACCATCCAAAGCTCATTTTGAAGATGATGCAATTCCCTACAATCCATATTCATCTCCCAAGTTCAAAATATACACTCACAAGAAGTTATGAATTTGGACATTATAGGTCATTTTGAAAAGTCAACAAAAACACCTTTTTTGTCAAAGCTTCATACATGAGAATGGAATACCAAATTGAGATGAGACTAAAAGGGTTGCTTAGAGTACATCTCAAGCTTTCTAAAAAGTCCAATAACACCTTCAAAGAGTTAAATTGAGGAAGTTATGCATTGGTGAAGTTGACCCTTTTTCCAAAATTGCCAAAAGTCAACTATGCCTCAAATTGCAATTTTTGCCAAATAGGCCCAATCTTTTTCACTTGTTTTGAGTTGGCAACACGGTCCATGAACCCTAGCCTTTTCCACTTGTCATTATATTATTTTTATTATTTATTTTTATTTTTATTTGAATTAAATCATTTTAAATCAAAACAAATCATAGAAAATCCAAAACATTGAAATTCAAAGATTTGGTACATGTTTCAGGTTATAACATCCAGCTAGCATGAGATCAAATTCATTTAAAGGCTTGATGTGCACAAAAAGATTGGATTAGGCCTATTTTTGGAAGGTTATTCAAAGGAATCAAATCAAAATCAAATGCAATGATGGAGGAAGATTGAGCATATTCTTTCAACCCTAATTCATTCCTCAGAACATAAGGATTGTTTGCAGACAAAAGCAAGGCTAGAAGGAGGCGCAACAATCAGAACCAAACTTGCAAAAAACAAGAAAAAGTGCAAACACGAATTCCTACTTTGAAGAAATTTCAAGATCCTTTGACCATCCCAATCGCTTCCTCGGATCACCAGCAAGCAGAACCAATCCAAAACAAGCACTTTCAGGCCCTATATCTCGTTGTAAGTATGTCACGATATTGCTTCTTTATTGAATTCGAATTTCATAATCCTGGCATCTATAGCATGAAACGATCATATATTCTTGATCCTTAGAACATTTTCAAGCTTTCTGTAATATTTAATTGCATTTTTATGGATTGAATCAAGAATTGCCATTGTTAGGGTTTGTGGTTCCGTTTTAGGCTTTTTTTTTATGCAGGCAAAATTAGCCCCTATAAAGGGTACCATGATGTTCAGGATGGCAAGACGGTTCGATCCATGGCATTAGATTCCTTTTATGTTTCTCATGGAGAATTTTGGAACAAGCCCAGCTTGTAGCTATGGACGAACGTCCGTAGGTAAAAGTCTGAGACTTTTACCCACGAAGAAGGGAAGAAGATGATTAGTTGGCACCTTCCTATTGGATCATTTGAATTTCCGCGCGCAGAGATTTAATGCTTTGTTGTTTCCCATATTTTATTTTTTGCATATGTTATATACAACAAAAAAAATTAGCTCAGCTGGTGGCCAAGTCATTGGAACATGCCTTGGGGCCTGGGTTCGAATCCCAGGTCCCCTAATTTCTTCACATTATTTTTCTTTCAGGAATTTCATGCGCTTACAAAGCCAAGGTCCACCATATGACCTCACCATCCAATCAGCCAAGTGTCCTGAGATCCAGATCCAAAGGTCATCGATGAAAGACCATGATACACCTGGTCAAACGCATGGCATGGGATTGCAAAGAGTCAACATGGACTTCAGATTATTGGGCCCAAGCTTGCAATCTGCACCTCCTCAAAATACTGAATGCAGGCCCAATAACCCTTTCTCTATTCTTTTTATATTTGTTTTATTTAATTTAATTTATTTATTTTACTAACAAATTAATTATTTTCTTTTTATCAAAAAATCACAAAAATATTTTTCATCCAATTAAATTTAGGGTATTTATTTTTTATACAAAAATTTAATTAATTAAATTAGGTTGTTAATGTTAGATAACTTTGATTATTTTTGTAAATAATTTAAAAACAATTAGAACAATTAGGTTTTTTTTGTTTCTCACTTAATTTTATTTTCTTTTTTCCTTAAAATAACAAAACACAAAAAATAGGTCATTTATTTATTTTCATTAATTAATTTAATCACTAATTATTTTTGTATTTAACTTAAAAACCTAATTCTTTTTCGTAAATAATAATTAAAAACAACAAAAAACATTTTTTTTCCAATTAGGTTAGAAAGGGTCAAAACCCTAGTTCGCTCTCATTCTAAATTTCATCGCGCGCTTTATTATTTTTATCCTATTAATGTAACTGCTCACAAGTTGTAATAGTTAATTAGGACTTTTTCATTTATCGCTTTATTTTTCAAGGGTTTGCTTTTTGCTATGTAAATACCCGAAGCCTTGTAATAGCGTAGTTTAATTTCCGCACTTTAAATTCTGCAAAATATTAAGCTGTTAGATGTATGATATTAGGATGCATGACAAGAATGTATGTGAAAACTTTAAAACAGTTAGAAAACCCTAAATGTGCAAAGATAAATAATCTGAAATTGAATCACTCGCACATGCACACTCCTAGGATACACTAACACTTGGTTGCCTTCGGTAAACGGTCATTAGGTATAGGATATTTTAGTGGTCGTCCTTTTGTCTCAAAGATCAAAGTTGCCTCGGAATGGTTGCCTCGGATATTGTTGCCTCGGATAATTGATCTAAGACATTAGGGTTACTACTAAGATGTCCTAACATTGCTTTAGTGACCGTACGTACCTTTCGAATTGACCCTCAAACTCCAACGACGGTGCTTCCTACTCACTAATAGGGGATAGCGCTGTCTAAAGGAAACGAACATAGAACGATTCTTTTTTCGAGTAGGTAGATTAGTTCTTAAGTACTTGCTCAATCCAAACAAACTTTTTCACACTTACACTCCTTTTCAAACAAAGTTTTCAAAAACACTTCATTACACTCTTGAAGACAGAAGCAAGAGTTAAATCGAAGTCAAAACAAAAACTTTTCAAATCATACAAACACACAAAGAAGCAATTTTGAAAATGATGAGCAAGTACCTAAGAGCCCGTAGATAACTACGGATAGAAAGGGTGCTAATACCTTCCCTTTCTATAATCTACCCCCCGTACTCAGAAACATTTCGAAAAAGGAATTTTTCTATGCTTTTTTCCTTTCCTTGTTGGATAAAATAAAAGTCGGCGGCGACTCTTGCTTACCGCGACATTTTGCAAACACAAACGCAAAACGCAAACCAGCATTCCTAAAAAACAAGTTCTGGTTCTGGCCACCGTATCATAGAACTGGCAAATCTGCTAGGGGATTAATAAGTGGGGTGTACCTTAGGATTAGTTCATCATATTGTTTTCTATTGTTTGATTTGATTGCTTTATCTTTGTGGGCTTTGTATCAGAGTTACTATAGATCCTAACCCGGATCTGGGGGACACCTTTTAGGTAAGTAGCAATAGACTGTGAGAGAACTGTACGGCGTAGACCGATACGGTTGAAGCAGTAGCTACGTTGATGTGGCACATTAGTTGGTACGGATATCCCTTGTGGAGAAACAAGGAGAATATGGGGCTGCTATATGGGTCATTAAGCATCAACATACTTTAGAACCTATAATTGACCAACTTGGCCATAGGAAGTAGCGAGTTGCTACACTCATTGAGACCATACTCTCGAGATGGTTTCGGTCGCAAGAAAAGATTGCGTGAGTTGAAACTATGACCGATGGAGGATGGTCAGTGATATTGAGAACCTCTAGAACCCGAGTACTATTATTAGGACAGGTTGAACCAACTAAACTGCAAGAGGGTAATACCTAAACTCCATACAAGCCTGAAACTTAAGGGTTATTGTGTGACTTGTTTGCCTTTACCATGTTTGCTACTTATGATACCTATTGTGTGTTTTTATCATGACATCATGCATCATGACATAGCATGCATATTTCATTAGAATAACCATTTCAAAGACCGAGGGGATTCATCTTTGTTTTGTTTTGCAGATCATGGCCTCTATGCGCAGAAATACCATTCGGGTCAACTTCTTGCAGATACCTGCTCAGCTTAGAGAGTTGGTTTCAATAGTTCCTGATACTTCCTCCTTTGTTAGAAGACATGGTCATCTCCTTAGCCTGGTCACTTCAAAGTTGGATGAGCAAATGATGAGCGTGTTGTTCCAGTTCTTTGACCCGTTGCATCACTGTTTCACCTTCTCGGACTATCAGCTAGTCCCTACTTTGGAGGAGTTTTCTGACTTACTGGGCATATCTATTCTAGAGCAGACACCCTTTACAGGTTTGGAGATAGCTCTTAGGCCAGAGGATATTGCTTCAGCCCTACATCTAAAAATGGCTGATGTAGTATCTAACTGGGAGACTCAGAGTGGGGTTAAAGGTTTCTTGGCTATGTTTTTGATCGGTCAAGCTCAACAGTTTTGGGATAGTTTGGACTTTCAAGCATTTGAAGACATCCTGGCTCTCCTCATCTACAGCTTGGTTCTTTTCCCGAATCCGGATGCCATCATAGATGTGAGCGCAGTCAAGATCTTCATGTCTCGTAACCCAGTGCCTACTCTCTTAGGTGATATTCTACATGCTCTCTATACTCGTATTGTGCGGAGAAGGGGAACCCTCATGTGTTTCACGCCGCTGCTGGCGAGGTGGTTTATTTTGCACCTCCCCAAATCTGTATTGAAGAATGAAGAAGGTGTAGGTTGGGCTTACAGAATCATGTCCCTTGCTCATACGGACATCCTTTGGAGTTCTAAAGATATGGAAAGAGTATTTGTCATTGATTAATGTGGGGAATACCCTAATGTTCCATTGCTTGGAATTCGAGGGGGTATAACCTATAACCCTTGTTTGGCTTTACGACAATTTGGACGACCTCGGAGAGACGGTCCTCATGAGCTTCTTCTTACAGACATTGTCTTTGACTACAAGGGGGATGTTGAGGGACATTGCCGCAGGTTTATACGAGCTTGGGGCATGGTGAATAGGTCTGACCCACATGATCTAGGACTGAAGACTTCTCTCTCGATGCAACCTTACCTCCAGTGGGTTCGAGCCCGTGCTCAAAATCCGGGGATGCCATATGAAGCTGTTTTACCGGTGATTATAGAGCATACTAATGAAGAAGGGGTTCCTTATACAGTCCTCCATCCCTATATTCCTACTGATATGGGGGCATTGAAGAGATCTTGGATCCAGTTAAAGGAAGAACGAGATACCTACAGAGAGAAGTATCATGAACAGGAGAGGAAGATCCTGAAGCTTACAAGGCAGCTTGAGAATGAAAGGACAATCAACGATTATGTCAGCACGAAGGGAAAACGACCATGGGATTTCTGATGTCTTATTTTGTTTCTAGTTTAGATTTTCTTTTTAGTTCATTTCTTTTGTAACGCCTTAAAGGAATTTGTTAAACATTGTTACAAGTTTTAATCTAATAAAGTGTGTTTTATTTTGGTTTACAAATTTGAATCTCCCTAAATCTTTGAAATCATTTCATACGCATTCCATTACCATGCACCTAATTACATGTACCATTACATGTTTCTTATCTTCTTCGCTGTTTATTTCAACACAACATGTCTTCTGAAACATCTACTGATCAAGCTATCAAGGCTCTGCAAGCTCATAATTCTCAGTTCCAGGAGATGTTCATGAACTTGGCCAAGAGTCAACAAGATTTGAAGACTCTTATCTTGAAAGACAAGAAAAAGAAGAAGAAAAAGGTGGTTCTGATGAATATGGGTCACAGATTTGGGAATCAGTTGCGAGAGGAGGTTGATCTATCTTATTCATCTGGAGGAGGAGAGAATAAAGAGTAAAGGAAGGCTCCCAGTCATGTGGTCTCCGATAATGACACTGATTTTGATGATAAACAGTATCCTCCTGTTGAGGATAGGTATAAACAACTTGAAGATCGCCTGAATGCCATGGAGATTCAGAAGGTTCCCGGTTTGGATTTTGGAGATTTGGGATTGGCATCTGGGGTGGTGATCCCACACAAGTTTAAAGCTCCTGTCTTTGCTAAGTATGACGGGGTATCCTGCCCGAAGCTACACCTCCGCTCATACGTCAGAAAGATTCAACCATACACGGCTGATAGGAATCTCTGGGTTCATTTCATTCAAGATAGTCTGTCAGGGACTCAACTTGAATGGTTCTATCAATTGGAGGGAGCTAATGTCCACAACTGGGAGGACCTTGTTGTTGCTTTTTATAAGCAATACCAATATAATGCCGACCTTGCTCCCACGCGTACTCAAGTTCAGGGTATGTCTATGGGTGCGAGCGAAGGTTTTAAGGACTGCGCTCAGAAGTGGAGAGATCTGGCAGGAAGAGTCCAACCCCCTCTGTGTGATAGGGAATTGGTGGATATGTTTCTTGGGACTTTGTCGGGTCCGTATTTCAATCATTTGATTGGTAGTTCATCGTCTGGGTTCACTGAATTGATTATGACTGGGGAAAGAGTGGAAGTTGGTATCAGAAGTGGCAAAATACAGAAAGGTGCTTCATCAAGTACCGAAAAGAAGCCTTTCAAGAAGGAATCTAGTGCTGTTTACAGCTCGAGGAGCCAAAACCGACCTGAGCGCCACCAAGCAGTGAATGCGGTAGTAATATCAAGACCTGTTGTTTCCCCACAACACAACAATCAACAAAGAGTAGAGAGACCGCAAAGACAGTATACTCGGCTCAGTATGACTTTATCTCAAATTTTACCATAATTGTTGAAGACAAACCTGGTAACTCTGAGGGAATCCCCAAAGAATCCCAGTACCACCTTTCCGCTGTATAATCCAAACGCCCGCTGTGCCTATCACTCTAATAGCCCGGGGCATGATACCAATAATTGCTGGGCCTTGAGGAATAAGGTGCAAGATCTGATTGACACTAAAGAAATTGAGTTTGACGCACCAGAAAAACCTAATGTCATGACTGCTCCTATGCCCAAGCATGGAGTGAATGTTGTGGATGATGATTCATTTGTGACCTCCGTGAAAGACATTTCTACTCCGTTTATGACAGTAAAGAAGAAATTATTGTTGGCCGGTTTATTTCCGGGTTGTGGCGAAGGTTGCCACCTATGTTCCATCCTACCTGTTGGTTGCCATTTGTTGAAATCAGGTGTTCAATGCCTGATGGATAACAAAGAGATCTTGTTCGAGAAAACTTTGATTCTGTTGATTCCTGTTGAAGATGTTTCTATAATTAGCATTTCAGCCAATCCTTCCAAGGCTTCCTCGAGAAAGCCTATTAGGATTACATCTGCTCCGAGAGTTGCTCCATTGATCATTACTATTCCTGGACCTATCCCTTACACTTCGGATAGGGCTGTCCTGTGGCACTATGGGGACGATGTGTATTATCATGGGATTAAACAAGACTTGAAGGTCGAAGAGGCTGATATTGATGTCAGCAATATTGTCGGGTCTAGAAAAGTCACCCGAAGCGGAAGACTCTTCTCTCCTGAGATTTATCCTCCGACTGTTCAAAAGCCTGTTGTCATTCCATCTGCCAGTACGTCAGCTGCTGTTCCGATTCTTACACCAGTTATCACCCCTGTCGCCGAGTCATCTGACACTCAGGGCAAAGAAGTTACAGGTGGGCCTGCCCGGATGGAGGCACCTAAAAAGGTCATTGTTGAAACTTCTAGGCAGGAGATAGAGGAAATTCTGAAGATCATCAAAAAAAGCGACTACAACATAGTCGAAAAGTTGGGGCAAACCCCGTCGAAGATCTCTATGTTGTCTTTATTATTGTGCTCAGAAGCCCATGCAAAGGCTTTAATTGCTTTCCTTAAGACTGCACATGTACCGCAAGAAACATCTGCTGATCAATTCAACTGTGTGGCTAGTTTGACCGCTAACAACGGGTTGGGTTTCTCTAACGCAGATCTGACTACCAAAGGAAGGAATCACAATGATTCTCTGCACGTCTCAGTCGAGTGCATGGGCACTACTTTGGCCCACATGCTGGTGGACACTAGGTCCTCATTAAATGTTTTACCCAAGAAAGCATTAGATCGGTTGGATTGCGAAGGGTTGGTTCTGAAGCCAAGTAATATTGTGGTTAGGGCCTTTGACGGGTCCAAAAGGATGGTACATGGAGAGGTGGATGTCCCTGTTAAGGTTGGTTCCCTGACTTTTGCGTCTACGTTCTATGTGATGTACATTCAACCATCCTATTCTTTCTTGTTGGGTCGCCCATGGATTCATAAGGCTGGGGAAGTAACTTCTACGCTCCATCAGATGTTGAAATATCCAGTAAAGGGGAAGATTGTTACAGTGCAGGGTGAGGAGGATTACATGGTGAGCCACTCTTTTCGGTATGTGGAGATGGATGGGGAGTTCATTGAAACCCCATGCCAGAACTTTGAAGAAGTCCCCCAGACTCTTGCGTCGACTGAAGTTGCTGCTGACAAACCTCCAATGAAGATGGCTTCCCTCAAAGATGCCAGGGCTGTTATTCAAAAAGATGGGTGTGTAAATTGGGGCCAACTCCCTGACTTTACACACAAGACTAACAAGTTTGGTTTGGGTTTTACTGCAGAAGCTCAAAGGGTTGTTCGGCGTGCGCGGATTGGAAGACCTCCCCTGCGTATCAGTAATCTGGAAGTGAATGCAATTGAATATGATGATGAAGAGTCTGAGTTCGACAACTGGATTTACCCGACTACCGACGGCGGATTAAGCAATTGGACGGCGAAGGACTTCGTTCCCATTTCTTTTATTACACAGTAATAGACTTTTGTTTCGAGTTTGTAACAAACAATTTAAAACTTTATGGCCAGGTGCCTTGCACGAGACACCGTGGCTTTGTTCGTAAGGGCTTATTATGTGTCATTTCCATATATCATCAATAAAGCATTGGACGTTTTCTTGCATTACAAATTTTGCGTTCCTTATTTTTCTTTCTTGTCTTGCACTTTATCAAAACAACTATTTGTCTTACACACACTCACATATCATAATACAGGTCCATATCCACTCTGGATCCCACTGATAACGACTCTTCTACTACGAGTTATGACTTCGAAAGTCCGATCAACCAAGCCGAGGACGAAGGTGAGGATGATTGTGAAGTGCCTGGGGAACTTGCTAGACTGTTACTTCAGGAAGAGAGGGCCATACAACCCCATGAAGATCCAATGGAATCAGCGAATCTGGGTACCGAGGAAGACAAGAAAGAGGTCAAGATAGGTGAAAATATGGAGCATAGTGTTAAGAAACGGTTGATACGGATGATGCGTGACTATGTTGAGATCTTTGTTGGTCTTATGAAGATATGCCTGGGTTAGATACTGATATTGTGGTTCACCGCTTGCCAACTAAGGAAGACTGTCCTTCGGTGAAGTAGAAAGTTCGCCGAATGCACCCATAAATGTCTGAGAAAATCAAAGATAAGGTCATGAAACAGTTTGATGCCGGTTTTCTAGCAGTTACTTCTTACCCGCAGTGGGTTGCCAACGTGGTTCCGGTGCCGAAGAAAGATGGTAAGGTTCGGATGTGTGTGGACTATAGGGATCTGAATAGGGCGAGCCCCAAAGATGATTTCCCACTTCCTCATATCGATGTTCTAGTTAACAACACCGCACAACATAAGGTCTTCTCCTTTATGGATGGTTTTTCCGGTTACAATCAGATAAAGATGGCTCCCGAAGACATGGAGAAGAAAGTCTTTGTTACGCAGTGGGGTACCTTTTGCTACAAAGTCATGCCTTTCGGGTTGAAGAATGTTGGGGCACTGTATCAGCGCACTATGGTTGCTTTGTTCCACGACATGATTCATCATGAGATTGAGGTATACGTTGACAACATGATTGCAAGGTCCCAGACTGAGGAAGAACATCTTGACCATCTTCATAGGCTATTTGACAGGTTGAAGTTGTACAAGCTGAGGTTAAACCCGAACAAGTGCACCTTCGGGGTAAGATCTGGTAAGTTGTTGGGTTTCGTCGTTAGTGACAAAGGTATTCAAGTGGATCCTGCAAAGGTGAAGGCTATACAGGAGATGCCAGCTCCCCGAACAGAAAAAGAAGTAAGAGGCTTTTTGGGACGTCTGAATCACATTGCCCAATTTATTTCACATTTGACTGCTACTTGTGAGCCAATCTTCAAGTTGCTGAAGAAAGATCAAGTGGTAAAATAGAATGATGAATGTCAAGCCGCTTTCGAAAGAATCAAAGAATATCTCCAAGAGCCACCTATTCTGATGCCTCCAGTTGAAGGGAGACCTTTGATCTTATACTTGACAGTACTCGACAATTCAATGGGGTGCATGCTGGGGCAGCATGACGAGTCTGGCCGAAAAGAGCATGTTATTTATTACCTTGGAATGGGCTGCTCGCTGGCTGAGACAGTATATGCTGACTCACACTACTCTATTGATATCAAAGATCGATCCAATCAAGTATATCTTCGAGAAGCCTGCCTTATCCGGAAGAATAGTGAGATGGCAGATGATCTTGACTGAGTATGACATCTAATACACAACCCAAAAAGAAATCAAGGGAAGTGAGTTGGGAGATCATTTGGCGCATCAGGCAGTGGATGATTACCAGTCTATGAATTTCGAGTTTCCGGATGAGAACATCATGTTGGTGACTGACTATGAAAAACCCGGACCGGATGAAGGACCTGAGGAGGGATCCCGATGGTCTATGTACTTTGATGGAGCTTCAAACGCTTTGGGTAATGGCATTGGCACCGTGATCATATCTCCTGAAGGTTGTCTTACTCCGTTCACCGCCCGATTATGTTTTAACTGCACCAACGACATGGCGGAGTATGAAGCATGCATCATGGGCCTTCGAGCAACTATTGACTTAAGGATCAAGTTCCTGAGTGTATTCGGAGATTCCGCTCTAGTGATCAGTCAGATCAAAGGTGAGTGGGATACGAAACACCCAAATCTTATTCCTTACAAAGAGTACGTACTGATGTTGCTCCCACACTTCGAGGCGATAACCTTTGAACATTTCCCAAGAGAGGAGAATCAGTTGGCAGACGCACTAGCTACGATGTTGATCGAGACTTTATGAGTCTGTCGGGATACTAACTGCAAGTATACAGTTCAGTCGTTCTAGTTTTAAAAGATTATCGAACCCACAGAGACTGAGGATCAATCGCATACGATCTAATGCTACAGTTTGTTTAACGAAGCGATGAATATTCGATTTTTGGGGGAAAGAGTTTAATTAAAAATAATAGTAATAGTTATACCAGTATGTGATAATCAGACTTCGGGAATTCGGGGAATCGTTTGGCCTATAAAGTATTTCGGTAAAAGCTAATTGTTTAAAAACCTGAGACATACACTCTCGTGTTCATGAAATAAGTTATGCTACTAAACCTAGTGGATGCACTTTAAATTTAATAACTCTTTTAGAAAACAATTTGAATTTAATTAATTTATTAAAACACTCTCGTGTATTTAAAAATTAATGTTTCGTTACCACTATCTGGGTTGAACCCCAGCTCTCGCATGCAGGTTCTTGGCTTAATTAATTTCCCACTCTCGTGGCAAAATCGTGTTAATTAACCTCTCACTCTCGTGACAAGGTTAGTTAAATTAATCTTGGAAATTGGAAACCAGAAATTGTTTTATAAATATTTTTGGCCAAGGTATCACTGAATTCCTTTAGTTCTTACGGGTCACATACCGGTATTAATAATTTAGCTGGACATAATTAACTTGAAAGCAATACAATTCAAAATATAATTCATAAAAACAATTGGCATAATATAAAAACTGAATAAATATTAATTACAATAAAAACCTGGAATCAAAGTTGCTATGGTAATCTTGAAGTATTACAATAATCCTGGAGCTTGATTGCAGTAAATAATTCGTGTTAATTCTTGAAGGAAGAATTAACACTTAAAACTAAAAACTAAAACTTGAAATGAAAATTACAGGAACGTGAAAACAATATTCCAAAACAAGGAAATGGAAAATAATTGCAAAAGAATAGAAATTTGGTCTGTAGAAAATTCTTCGACCCCTGCAGCTTTGCACTACCACACATATATATAGCAGAAGAAATGGCAGTTGAAAGTGTCTTGAGAAGAGGCTTGAGTGGCGTAAAAATAGGATGCATGGTCACTGAGTGGAGGAAATATTGGAGAAGGATTCTTCCTCACGTTGCCCACGTCTCCACCAAAGCATAACGTTCCTCTTTACGCGCGTGACGGTCGTCACAGGTGGGTGACGGTCGTAATGCGCTTAAATAGCGCATTACGCTCGTCAACAATGTGTTACGAGCGTTATTTCTAGTTGGGGAGGCGTGACGGTCGTCGCAGGTGCAAAAATCCAAACTTTGTATTTTTAGTTCTTTTTCTCTTTATCTATTGTCTAGCCTTCTTCATGTTGTCCTTTTCCATTGGTTTGAGTTGACAAATGTTATACCTGTAAAAAGACAAATAAACTCGGAATAATCGGGGGTTAGACGACTTAATGTAATATAAAATAGGTAAAAAGCATAGTAATTATATGATACGTTTTCTCGTTATCAAATTCCCCCATACTTAAACCTTTGCTTGTCCTCAAGCAAATAGTCATTCAAAAGGTCGGACAAGTTTTGTCAAGCGCATATGCATGACATACCTTGGATTTTTAAAGAAATTTCGGGAAATCCTCATCGGTTCGGCCAATACTTGACTGAAACACTAAAGATACGCTAATGACATAAGCAATAAGCTTAGTCGTAGGCTTCCATTTAAAACGAGCTATCCAGCAGTTCCGTTATAATTCTGCCCAGAGTTCCTCGTATCTATTTCACCCGGTTTCGTTCTGGCGCAATCACATTAAGCCCTTTGTCTTAGCACACACGTAGTGGAGTAACCGGTTAGTGACTTTGATCCTTTTAGCACGGGGTCTGGTACATGAATGTGGCAACCTTACATGTGTTATCCAAGTTGGAAGTTGTGGGGGATCGGGCCGTAGCACGCCCTACCGAGTTCAGAACCAGATACCTCTGAACCAACCAACACTGGATTCCTTCATTATTTGCTCAGCTCTTATATGTGATCGTATATTTTGGTGCACAAAATTTCTTTTCTTTTAGCAGCGATATAGGAAGGATATTTTTAGAATCAGGCGTCACACACTTATATTCATCGATTCTCCACGTGGTTTGTGTCAAGACGGTGCTGACTGCTAGTATAAACTACTAGGGGTTACTCTAGAATCTAAAACTCCAGATATCGGTATAATGGTTATTGAAACGGATCGCGTAAATAGGAAGTCTACAATGTCATAACTGTATCAATCTTGTTATGTCGTTTTCGGCTTCCTCAACTGGGATTTCGTTAAAATAGGTATGTCGGGCTAATGCGAAGATAAAAAATTTCGGTATGGCTAAATAAAGCGAAGAATTTGAATCGAGACATATCGTAAAAATTTACTAGTTTATAAAAGATGGAAAGGTACCTCTCCCACACTAAATCCTACATTGTCCTCAATGTTGCGGTATATAGGCGGGGAAGTACAATTACAAAAACAAACAGAAAGGAAATGAAACAGAAAAAAGTAAACTACATAGAAAATAAAGAAAACTACTGGTGACCACGTCCTCTACTCCTGGTGCGAGAGCGTCTGGGAGGAGTGGCTTCTGTGTCAGTATCTTGGAAACCAAGGGTGCTGACGTCCATCCTTAAGGAATTAAGTTCTGACAGGGCCTCATCCAACCTCTCATTCATGTTCCGCTGCCCAGTCAAGATTTGAGTGTTTTGAGCGCATAGATACTCATATTGCTCCTGCTGTCTTCTTTCAAGCGCTGCGCTCATTTAAAAACTGTAAAAAGTAGACTTGTTTAAAATGAAATCATAAACTGCCTAGAAACATAAAACACAAGGTAAAAATAAGTGTTGATTCTGCTGCTTCATCCCAGTCGCGTCTTCAAGTCTTCGAAAGCTGCATGTATGTGAGAAAATTGTTCCACAGTTATATCAGTTAAGCTTATCACGTCCATACGCATACCCTCCAACTCGTTCTTGATTCCATTGATGTCCGTCTGATAAACATCCAGCATAGAAAAGATTTTATTCAAATTTTCAGCATATTCCCCTTTTGTAATTGCAGGGGCATCAACTTACTCTACGATGTTGTTACCATCAGGGTAACCAGGAGGGGTCTCGGGGTCACTCTCATCAGACATTGTGGTATCATAAACTTGGTAGGATTGGGGTGTCTCAGGTGTCGAAGGGTGGTCGGGAGGGTTAAGCTCCTACAGCCAATTACTTCGTCCCTTATCAAGTAATCGAAGGGTGCAGGACCTAGGTTACCTATTATTTATAGGTGGAAACAAAAATCAATGTTTATAGGGCGGATTGAAACAAATTGTATGCACCTATGTAGCTGGTATCTATGTCTGAGGGCGTTAGCAATCATGGTAACAAGGCCTCCTATGATGATTGGCTCGCTAGGGTTCTCGGCAATGCGAGTAAATGTCTGCATTAAGAATTGCACTGCATTTACAGGTCGACCTTGGGTCATGCACTGTAGCAAAAATATCTCATCTTTAGATACAGCAGTGTGGTTCTATTCTTTTCCGAAAATGGTATGTTCTAGAATCTTATGGAAATAGCGGATAGCGGGGTTGTTTATTTCATTATTATCCATGCTATCCGGCTCAGGGTGGTAGTTTCCGATTAAAGTCCCCCAAAAGTAGTCTAGCTCAAAATCCATTAACTTTGCCTGGGTGGTAGAAAAAGCAAAAGGTCCACAAGGGAATCCTAGAAGGTTGGATAATTCTTTATGGGTATAAGCAAATTCAATACCAAACAACCCGAAGGCTATAAATCCCTTCCTAGTTCCGAAACCGCGCTCGGGTATATGAACTAAAGAGCTCAGAAACTCAAGGGTGAGCTCGCGGTATGTAACAAACCTAGATTTAATGTGGGCTTTTTCCACCCCAGCTGGCTAAACAGACAATGGACACTATCCTTAATGCCTAAAGTGTCCATTGGTGGTTCATCATAATATAAGGTCATACCAATATTTCTGTGTGATAATTCCTCAAACCGCCTCATTTGGTTCCTGCCTCTAAAAGTGGTTTCCATAGTAAATAGCAAAGGGGGAAAGCAAATCAGGGGAGAAGGTAGGATAGAAAAAGACTTTTTCAGAAAACCTATAAAGTTGATTGAAAATCAGCAGCAGTTGTATAAAAATTTTTTTTTTAGAAAAGATGAAAAAGAAAATAATGAAAATAATGCTTTAAAAGAAAACGAATATAAAAACGGAATAGAAAGTTAAAGACAAAAACAAACAGATGGGTCGCCTCCCACGCAGCACTTTGTTTAACGTCATAAGCCTGACGAACAGGAGTGCAAGCACTCATGGTGGTTCTCTCGAGGATGACTCCTCTGTTGAACTTTTAGTAGTTGTCATTTTCCATGGCCACTTATCAAGCCATCTCACATATCCCTCACCTTTTCTTTTCTTTCTTCTGTGGGGTGGTTCATTCTTCTGAACTTGTGGTGGTGGTTCTGGATCTATCCTAAGTATCAACTTTTCAAGTTTGGGCTTAGTGATTTCATCCACCAACTCAAAGGTTAACCTTACCTTCTTAACAGTAATTATATCCCTAGTTTCACGGTCCTCTAATTTTCTCTTTTTATGCAAGACTTCCAACAAGGGTGCATTAGTATGGATATTTTCCAATACCTCCACATACATTTTAGATTTGGAGTCTATCTGAGCTTCCATAAAACTTTTCGAGAAAGGAAACGGTGGGGTATAGGGGTGAGGCATAACAATAGGTGCTCCCTTTTCTACCTCTTCTACAACCTCCCTATTAGATGGTGTTGGAGGATTTTTCTCAATCTTTACTCTTTTCTCGTCTGAACTCTCCTCATCCACATCATCACTCTCCTCAACCTCATTATCACTCTCCTCAACCTCATTATCGCTCTCCTTAGGATTTTCAACTCGTTTTTCACTACTGGTTGTTACAACATCCAATTTCTCCTCAGGGAAGGGTCCTAGAGGGTTTTGTTCAAGCTGGGAGATTTGGGTCTCTAAGGTTATGTTGTGGGTCGCGAGCGACTCAACCACAGTGGTCAGTTGCCTAAGGTTTTCACTGTTTTGAAGACTTTTTTTTCTAAACTCTTCGTTCTAGACAGTTTGTGTCTCTACAAAGTGCTCCATCAGAGATTCTAACCTAGAGTGAATTAGCGTCGCATCAGAATCCTCCATTGATGTTTCGAAGTTGAAATCTTGCGATTCTTCTGATTCTTCAAATTGAGTTGAGTCGCATTTTGTGTTTCCGTAAAGCGCTTTGTCATCATTGATATTTCATTAAAATTTCCCATTAATATTTTGAGGTCGGATTTAGAGGATACTTGCGTCTCCTCGAAATATTGGGTGTAGTGATTGTAGGAAAAATTTGGTTGAGGATAAGTTTGGCTGGAATTATAATATTCTTGCGATTCCTCAAAACGTTGGGATTGGTGGTTGGAAAGGTAATTCGGATGAGAATGAGTCTGTGATGCATTGAGATTCCCCAATAGTATTTCGAGGTCGGATCTATGGGATTCTTGTGATTCCTCGAAATACTCAGAGTGTGGGTTGTAGAAAAAATTCGGGTGATACATAGTAACTGGGACAAGATTTGTAGATGCAAAGGCTTGCTTCGGGAGTGAGTATTTGGCATACAAATCGAAAGAGGGTTTCTGTTGCCTAGTCTAAACGCGCAACAGAAGAATCGTACTTAATTGATTAATCAGTCCCCGGCAACGGCGCCAAAAACTTGATCGGGACTTTATGAGTCTATCGGGATACTAACTGCAAGTATACAGTTCAGTCGTTCTAGTTTTAAAATATTATCGAACCCACAGAGACTGAGGATCAATCGCATACGATCTAATGCTACAGTTTGTTTAACTAAGCGATGAATATTCGATTTTTGGGGGAAACAGTTTAATTAAAAATAATAGTAATATTTATACCGGTATGTGATAATCAGACTTCGGGAATTCGGGGAATCGCTTGGCCTATAAAGTATTTCGGTAAAAGCTAATTGTTTAAAAACCTGAGACATACACTCTCGTGTTCCTGAAATAAGTTATGCTACTAAACCTAGTGGATGCACTTTAAATTTAATAACTCTTTTTGAAAACAATTTGAATTTAATTAGTTTATTAAAACACTCTCGTGTATTTAAAAATTAATGTTTCGTTACCACTATCTGGGTTGAACCCCAGCTCTCGCATGCAGGTTCTTGGCTTAATTAATTTCCCACTCTCGTGGCAAAATCGTGTTAATTAACCTCTCACTCTCGTAACATGGTTAGTTAAATTAATCTTGGAAATTGGAAACCAGAAATTGTTTTATAAATATTTTTGGCCAAGGTATCACTGAATTCCTTTAGTTCTTACGGGTCACATACCGGTATTAATAATTTAGCCGGACATAATTAACTTGAAAGCAATACAATTCAAAATATAATTCATAACAACAATTGGCATAATATAAAAACTGAATAAATATTAATTGCAATAAAAACCTGGAATCAAAGTTGCTATGGTAATCTTGAAGTATTACAATAATCCTTGAGCTTGATTGCAGTAAATAATTCGTGTTAATTCTTGAAGGAAGAATTAACACTTAAAACTAAAAACTAAAACTTGAAATGAAAATTACAGGAACGTGAAAACAATATTCCAAAACAAGGAAATGGAAAATAATTGCAAAAGAATAGAAATTTGGTCTGTAGAAAATTCTTCGACCCCTGCAGCTTTGCACTACCACACATATATATAGCAGAGGAAATGGCAGTTGAAAGTGTCTTGAGAAGAGGCTTGAGTGGCGTAAAAATAGGATGCATGGTCACTGAGTGGAGAAATATTGGAGAAGGATTCTTCCTCACGTTGCCCATGTCTCCACCAAAGCATAACGTTCCTCTTTACGCGCGTGACGGTCGTCACAGGTGGGTGACGGTCGTAATGCGCTTAAATAGCGCATTACGCTCGTCAACAATGTGTTACGAGCGTTATTTCTAGTTGGGGAGGCGTGACGGTCGTCACAGGGTGTGACGGTCGTCACAGGTGCAAAAATCCAAACTTTGTATTTTTAGTTCTTTTTCTCTTTGTCTATTGTCTAGCCTTCTTCATGTTGTCCTTTTCCATTGGTTTGAGTTGACAAATGTTATACCTGTAAAAAGACAAATAAACTCGGAATAATCGGGGGTTAGACGACTTAATGTAATATAAAATAGGTAAAAAGCATAGTAATTATACGATACATTTTCTCGTTATCAAATTCCCCCATACTTAAACCTTTGCTTGTCCTCAAGCAAATAGTCATTCAAAAGGTCGGACAAGTTTTGTCAAGCGCATATGCATGACATACCTTGGATTTTTAAAGCAATTTCGGGAAATCCTCATCGGTTCGGCCAATACTTGACTGAAACACTAAAGATACGCTAATGACACAAGCAATAAGCTTAGTCGTAGGATTCCATTTAAAACGAGCTATCCAACAGTTCCGTTATAATTATTCCCAGAGTTCCTCGTATCTATTTCACCCGGTTTCATTCTGGCGCAATCACATTAAGTCCTTTGTCTTAGCACGCACGTAGTGGAGTAACCGGTTAGTGACTTTGATCCTTTTAGCACGGGGTCTGGTACATGAATGTGGCAACCTTACATGTGTTATCCAAGTTGGAGGTTGTGGGGGATCGGGCCGTAGCACGCCCTACCGAGTTCAGAACCAGATACCTCTGAACCAACCAACACTGGATTCCTTCATTATTTTCTCAGCTCTTATATGTGACCGTATATTTTGGTGCACAAAATTTCTTTTCTTTTAGCAGCGAGATAGGAAGGATATTTTTAGAATCAGGCGTCAAACACTTATATTCATCGATTCTCCACGTGGTTTGTGTCAAGACGGTGCTGACTGCTAGTATAAACTACTAGGGGTTACTCTAGAACTTAAAACTCCAGATATCGGTATAATGGTTATTGAAACGGATCGCGTAAATAGGAAGTCTACAATGTCATAACTGTATCAATCTTGTTATGTCGTTTTCGGCTTCCTCAACTGGGATTTCGTTAAAATAGGTATGTCGGGCTAATGCGAAGATAAAAAATTTCGGTATGGCTAAATAAAGCGAAGAATTTGAATCGAGACATATCGTAAAAATTTACTAGTTTATAAAAGATGGAAAGGTACCTCTCCCACACTAAATCCGACATTGTCCTCAATGTTGCGGTATATAGGCGGGGAAGTACAATTACAAAAACAAACAGAAAGGAAATGAAACAGAAAAAAGTAAACTACATAGAAAATAAAGAAAACTACTGGTGATCACGTCCTCTACTCCTGGTGCGAGAGCGTCTGGGAGGAGTGGCTTCTGTGTCAGTATCTTGGAAACCAAGGGTGCTGACGTCCATCCTTAAGGAATTAAGTTCTGACAGGGCCTCATCCAACCTCTCATTCATGTTCCGCTGCCCAGTCAAGATTTGAGTGTTTTGAGCGCATAGATACTCATATTGCTCCTGCTGTCTTCTTTCAAGCGCTGCGCTCATTTAAAAACTGTAAAAAGTAGACTTGTTTAAAATGAAATCATAAACTGCCTAGAAACATAAAACACAAGGTAAAAATAAGTGCTGATTCTGCTGCTTCATCCCAGTCGCGTCTTCAAGTCTTCGAAAGCTGCATGTATGTGAGAAAATTGTTCCACAGTTATATCAGTTAAGCTTATCACGTCCATACGCATACCCTCCAACTCGTTCTTGATTCCATTGATGTCCGTCTGATAAACATCCAGCATAGAAAAGATTTTATTCAAATTTTCAGCATATTCCCCTTTTGTAATTGCAGGGGCATCAACTTCCTCTATGATGTTGTTACCATCAGGGTAACCATGAGGGGTCTCGGGGTCACTCTCATCAGACATTGTGGTATCATAAACTTGGTAGGATTGGGGTGTCTCAGGTGTCAAAGGGTGGTCGGGAGGGTTAAGCTCCTACAGCCAATTACTTCGTCCCTTATCAAGTAATCGAAGGGTGCAGGACCTAGGTTACCTATTATTCGTAGGTGGAAACAAAAATCAATGTTTATAGGGCGGATTGAAACAAATTGTATGCACCTATGTAGCTGGTATCTAAGTCTGAGGGCGTTAGCAATCATGGTAACAAGGCCTCCTATGATGATTGGCTCTCTAGGGTTCTCGGTAATGCGAGTAAATGTCTGCATTAAGAATGGCACTGCATTTACAGGTCGACCTTGGGTCATGCACTGCAGCAAAAATATCTCATCTTTAGATACGGCAATGCGGTTCTATTCTTTTCCGAAAATGGTATGTGCTAGAATCTTATGGAAATAGCGGATAGCGGGGTTGTGTATTTCATTATTATCCATGCTATCCGGCTCAGTGTGGTAGTTTCCGATTAAAGTCCCCCAAAAGTAGTCTAGCTCAAAATCCATTAACTCTGCCTGAGTGGTAGAAAAAGCAAAAGGTCCGCAAGGGAATCCTAGAAGGTTGGATAATTCTTTATGGGTATAAGCAAATTCAATACCAAACAACCCGAAGGCTATAAATCCCTTCCTAGTTCTGAAACTGCGCTCGGGTATATGAACTAAAGAGCTCAGAAACTCAAGGGTGAGCTCGCGGTATGTAACAAACCTAGATTTAATGTGGGCTTTTTCCACCCCAGCTGGCTAAACAGACAATGGACACTATCCTTAATGCCTAAAGTGTCCATTGGTGGTTCATCATAATATAAGGTCATACCAATATTTCTGTGTGATAATTCCTCAAACCGCCTCATTTGGTTCCTGCCTCTAAAAGTGGTTTCCATAGTAAATAGCAAAGGGGGAAAGCAAATCAGGGGAGAAGGTAGGATAGAAAAAGACTTTTTCAGAAAACCTATAAAGTTGATTGAAAATCAGCAACAGTTGTATAAAATGTTTTTTTATAGAAAAGATGAAAAAGAAAATAATGAAAATAATGCTTTAAAAGAAAACGAATATAAAAACGGAATAGAAAGTTAAAGACAAAAACAAACAGAAACAAACAGATGGGTCGCCTCCCACGCAGCACTTTGTTTAACGTCATAAGCCTGACGAACAGGAGTGCAAGCACTTATGGTGGTTCTCTCGAGGATGACTCCTCGGTTGAACTTTTAGTAGTTGTCATTTTCCATGGTCACTTATCAAGCCATCTCACATATCCCTCACCTTTTCTTTTCTTTCTTCTGTGGGGTGGTTCATTCTTCTGAACTTGTGGTGGTGGTTCTGGATCTATCCTAAGTATCAACTTTTCAAGTTTGGGCTTAGTGATTTCATCCACCACCTCAAAGGTTAACCTTACCTTCTTAACAGTAATTATATCCCTAGTTTCACGGTCCTCTAATTTTCTCTTTTTATGCAAGACTTCCAACAAGGGTGCATTAGTGTGGATATTTTCCAATACCTCCACATACGTTTTAGATTTGGAGTCTATCTGAGCTTCCATAAAACTTTTCGAGAAAGGAAACGGTGGGGTATAGGGGTGAGGCATAAAAATAGGTGCTCCCTTTTCTACCTCTTCTACAACCTCCCTATTAGATGGTGTTGGAGGATTTTTCTCAATCTTTACTCTTTTCTCGTCTGAACTCTCCTCATCCATATCATCACTCTCCTCAACCTCATTATCACTCTCCTCAACCTCATTATCGCTCTCCTTAGGATTTTCAACTCGTTTTTCACTACTGGTTGTTACAACATCCAATTTCTCCTCAGGGAAGGGTCCTAGAGGGTTTTGTTCAAGCTGGGAGATTTGGGTCTCTAAGGTTATGTTGTGGGTCACGAGCGACTCAACCACAGTGGTCAGTTGCCTAAGGTTTTCACTGTTTTGAAGACTTTGTTTTCTAAACTCTTCGCTCTGGACAGTTTGTGTCTCTACAAAGTGCTCCATCAGAGATTCTAACCTAGAGTGAATTAGCATCGCATCAGAATCCTCCATTGATGTTTCGAAGTTGAAATCATGCGATTCTTCTGATTCTTCAAATTGAGTTGAGTCGCATTTTGTGTTTCCGTAAAGCGCTTTGTCATCATTGATATTTCATTAAAATTTCCCATTAATATTTTGAGGTCGGATTTATAGGATACTTGCGTCTCCTCGAAATATTGGGTGTAGTGATTGTAGGGGAAATTTGGTTGAGGATAAGTTTGGTTGGAATTATAATATTCTTGCGATTCCTCAAAACGTTGGGATTGGTGGTTGGAAAGGTAATTCGGATGAGAATGAGTCTGTGATGCATTGAGATTCTCCAATAGTATTTCGAGGTCGGATCTATGGGATTCTTGTGATTCCTCGAAATACTCAGAGTGGGGGTTGTAGAAAAAATTCGGGTGATACATAGTAACTGGGACAAGATTTGTAGATGCAAAGGCTCGCTTCGGGAGTGAGTATTTGGCATACAAATCGAAAGAGGGTTTCTGTTACCTAGTCTAAACGCGCAACAGAAGAATCGTACTTAATTTATTAATCAGTCCCCGGCAACGGCGCCAAAAACTTGATCGGGACTTTATGAGTCTGTCGGGATAGTAACTGCAAGTATACAGTTCAGTCGTTCTAGTTTTAAAAGATTATCGAACCCACAGAGACTGAGGATCAATCGCATACGATCTAATGCTACCGTTTGTTTAACTAAGCGATGAATATTCGATTTTTGGGGGAAACAGTTTAATTAAAAATAATAGTAATAGTTATACCGGTATGTGATAATCAGACTTCGGGAATTCGGGGAATCGCTTGGCCTATAAAGTATTTCGGTAAAAGCTAATTGTTTAAAAACCTGAGACATACACTCTCGTGTTCATGAAATAAGTTATGCTACTAAACCTAGTGGATGCACTTTAAATTTAATAACTCTTTTTGAAAACAATTTGAATTTAATTAATTTATTAAAACACTTTCGTGTATTTAAAAATTAATGTTTCGTTACCACTATCTGGGTTGAACCCCAGCTCTCGCATGCAGGTTCTTGGCTTAATTAATTTCCCACTCTCGTGGAAAAATCGTGTTAATTAACCTCTCACTCTCGTGACAAGGTTAGTTAAATTAATCTTGGAAATTGGAAACCAGAAATTGTTTTATAAATATTTTTGGCCAAGGTATCACTGAATTCCTTTAGTTCTTACGGGTCACATACCGGTATTAATAATTTAGCCGGACATAATTAACTTGAAAGCAATACAATTCAAAATATAATTCATAACAACAATTGGCATAATATAAAAACTGAATAAATATTAATTGCAATAAAAACCTGGAATCAAAGTTGCTATGGTGATCTTGAAGTATTACAATAATCCTTGAGCTTGATTGTAGTAAATAATTCGTGTTATTTCTTGAAGGAAGAATTATCACTTAAAACTAAAAACTAAAACTTGAAATGAAAATTACAGGAACGTGAAAACAATATTCCACAACAAGGAAATGGAAAATAATTGCAAAAGAATTGAAATTTGGTCTGTAGAAAATTCTTCGACCCCTGCAGCTTTGCAGTACCACACATATATATAGCAGAAGAAATGGCAGTTGAAAGTGTCTTGAGAAGAGGCTTGAGTGGCGTAAAAATAGGATGCATGGTCACTGAGTGGAGGAAATATTGCAGAAGGATTCTTCCTCACGTTGCCCACGTCTCCACCAAAGCATAACGTTCCTCTTTACGCGCGTGACGGTCGTCATAGGTGGGTGACGGTCGTAATGCGCTTAAATAGCGCATTACGCTCGTCAACAATGTGTTACGAGCATTATTTCTAGTTGGGGAGGCGTGACGGTCGTCACAGGGTGTGACGGTCATCACAGGTGCAAAAATCCAAACTTTGTATTTTTAGTTCTTTTTCTCTTTGTCTATTGTCTAGCCTTCTTCATGTTGTCCTTTTCCATTGGTTTGAGTTGACAAATGTTATACCTGTAAAAAGACAAATAAACTCGGAATAATCGGGGGTTAGACGACTTAATGTAATATAAAATCGGTAAAAAGCATAGTAATTATACGATACGTTTTCTCGTTATCAGATGTCTTCTATGTTCAAGGTCAGGTGGGACAACAAAGCTCCCCGGATTACCATCGAGAGGTTGGACGAACCCGCACACTGCTGTGACATTGAGACTAAGGAAGTAATAGATAAACCCTGGTTTCACAAAGTAAAGAGGTATCTTGAGGCTCAGCAATACCCTGAGGGTGCATCTATTAATGATAGGAAGTTTCTGAGGAGGTTCGTTGCGAAGTTCTTCATCAGTAATGGTATACTTTACAAGCGTAACTATGATTCAACCTTACTGTGATTTGTGGATAAGAACAAGGCAGAAAGGATCATGGCATAATTACATGAAGGTACCTTTGGAACTCATTCCAGATGACATACTATGACAAAGAAAATCCTACGGGTAGGATATTATTGGTCTACTATGGAAGCCGATTGTTATTAGCATTCTTGGACCTGTCATAAGTGCCAAGTCTATGCTGATAAGGTGCATATACCTCCTGTTCCTCTGAACATCTTAACGACACCTTGGCCTTTTGCAATGTGGGGCATCGACATGATTGGTGAGATCACAACTACTGCGTCCATCGGGCATCGTTTCATCCTGGTAGCTATTGATTATTTTACAAAGTTGGTTGAAGCAGCTTCCTTTGCCACTGTAACCAAGAACGTCGTGGCGCGGTTCATCTGACACAATCTGATCTGTCGATATGGTGTACTAGAGTGGATCATTACGGACAATGGTACAAATATCAACAATACAATGATCACCGAGCTCTACAAGCAGTTCAAGATACATCATCACAACTCTTCTCCCTACCGGCCGAAGATGAATGGGGCTGTTGAACCGGCTAATAAGAATATCAAGAAGATTGTGTAGAAGATGACGGTGACATACAAAGACTGGAATGAGATGTTACCATTCGCTCTTCATGGGTACCGTACCTCAGCCCGGACGTCAACAGGGGAAACACCCTTTTCCTTGGTATATGGCATGGAGGCAATCTTGCCCATTGAGGTTCAGATACCCTCTCTTCGGATTATGAAGGATGAAGGTTTGAGTGAGGACAACTGGACCCAGACCCGGCTAGATCAACTAAACTTAATCGACGAGAAGAAGCTTATTTCTATTTGTCATGGTCAGACGTATCAAAAGTGAATGGTCAAGGAATTTAACAAGAAAGTTAGATGACAAGAGTATCAAGTTGTGGATCTAGTAATCAAGTGCATCATACTACCGCAAGGTGATCCCAGGGGCAAATGGACCCCTACGTACGAAGGGCCATTTGTGGTTAAGAACATTTTCTCAGGAGGAGCTATGATTCTAACCACCATGGATGGTGACGACCTTCCTCACCCCGTCAATGCAGACATAGTGAAAAAATACTACGCATAATCAAAGACCCACTAGGTTGACTGGCCTAGGCAAAAATAAGGGCTTCCCAGCGAACCAAAAGGGTTCGGGCAAAAATAAGGGATGAAAATGAAAAAATTGTACACCCGGCAAGTTGAAAACCTGAAAAGGCGGCTTGGGAAAAAAAGGGTATCCCGGTGGACTGAAAACCCGAAAGGGCGGTCCAGGAAAAAATTAGGGATCAAAGCGTAACACTATGTCTCATTGGATCACTTTGCAACCATACTTCGGTATCGACTATCAAGCTCGGACGACACTAATCAATCTGATCTACCTTCAACCAAGTAGTAAAGTGATGAGACGCTCGAGGATATAAAGGCAATAGCAGAGTTGGAACCCAGTGGGATTGTTCACATAACTGTTTTTCTTTATTTTACACAAATTGTATAATTCATCTTTCGGCGGTGTTCTCTTACTAGAACGTCAGCCTCTTGTACAAAAACGCATATTTACATGCCAAACTTCAAAATCAATACAATTCATTTTCACAAAGATATTTTAAATTATTTTCCTTTTTCTGCTTTGTTTTGCAAGAACGTCCAATGTTCATTTTGATATATGCATTTGAAAATAATTGCTGCTCTTAAATAGTTACATGCGAAACAAAAGACGATTACTCGTAATTTCTGAAACAGGGGCAAACAAGAAATGTCCAGACCTTACAGTTGCTATAATCACCAGGTATAGGGATAGACCTAGCTGAAGAATATGGCTAAAAATGCATACACTCCCCGCAGAGTTTAAAGTACCCGAATACAATATTATCAAATCTCCCCCAGCTGAGGTTCGCAACCGCGAATGAGTCGGTAAGATTCTCCCCAAGCAGAGTTTATCTATCTCCAGCATTGGAAGATTATCCCCAGTGGAGTTTGGAAGATTATCTCCCGTGGAGTATGGAAGATTATCCCCAGTAGAGTCTGGAAGATTATCCCCAGTGAAGTCACCACTACAAGATTATCCCCAGCGGAGTTCATTTCTTTCACAAACGGAAACTTCATCCCCAGCAGAGTTTATCATCGCCAGCAACGGTAATTCATCCACAACCGAGGGTATTTCTCCAAGATCAGAAAATCCTCATCAGACCTTCTCTTCCCCACAGAGTCAATTTATTCTTCAATAGGATTATTCTCCCAATCATCTTCGGTCGTTATTCCCAGCGAGTGGAAACTCTTCATATTCTCCAGCAGCAATCCGGGATTTATTTTCCCCAGTTAGAGAATATCATAAAAACATTACACATCCATACATCATGACATGCATATACGCATCATACAACACCGCCTCATTTATTTTGAGAACACCATTGCCTGATACATATCATGCATTACATACGACTAACCTTTACCTTTCAGGAAAGATACAATCAAATTCTCATAAAACTTAAGCTATAAAGCCCGGGTACGACCGGATAGTATCTTGATTTCTACAGCATATTGTGAAGCCCGGAGAATGAACGGATAACAGTATCAGAATACCGAGAAGCCTGGATTATGACCAGATAGTGGTATCTCTTAAAAGCAAGCTATGAAGCCCGGATTCAACCGGATAATAGTTTAATCCCCTACAAGCCGTGAAGCCCAGATTACGACCGGATAGCAGCTCAACAAGCACCATGAAGCCTGGATTCGACCAGATAGTGGTATATTATAAACACCAGCCGTGAAGCCCGGATTACGACCAGATAACAACTCAATAAGTTATTACGAAGCCTGGATTACAACAAGATAGTAATACCAGACCATGAAGCCTGGATCACGACCAGATAATGGCATAACACATCGTGAAGCCTGGATTACGACCAGATAGCGGTACAAGACATTGCGAAGCTTCGATTTAGACCAAATAGCAATTTTACATGGACAGTTACTAAGAAGCCCGGAGTCGACCGGATATTAGTGTGCCCTAAATTCAAGTTAAAGCCCGGATGCGACCGGATAACATTTGAATTCCTTCTGAAGCCTGGATTACGACCAGATAAGAATTGAGAAATTGCAAAGCCTGGGTTACGACCAAATAGCAAGTTTGATCTCATCTCCCCAGTAAAGTCACTGTAAAGCCTAGATTACGACCAGATAGCAGTCGGCCTTATCACTATGAAGCCTAGATTACGACCAGATAGTAGTTCATTCTCATCTCTTCAGCTAAGAGACGATTCCTCAGTAGAATAAAGGACGACCAAAGTTCCTAAAATTCAACTTTTCTCAAGAAACAGAGATGATCCCCAATAGAATAACGGACGAAAGAAGCTCCTAAAATTCTATCTCTCTCTCTCTCAACAAAGAACAACACTCCCCAGCGGAATCTTCCTCAACAACAGGTACACAAACTCTCGCTAAGGAATCCCTTATGCGATCGACACTCCTTCAGATGGAATCTTTAAGCCCATCTCCCGTCATCAATCTCCAAATGGAATCTTTAATCCCATTCTTGACGCCATAAGACAAATACTACTTCATGCGAGTGTAAATTTTTGGGAACTCTAGTGTTCAATCATCTTCAACCCTCAGATCACGAAAGGCAGACAAGCCAATCTAAATCTTCAAGTTTAAGAAGATTGAACAGGGGAAGTTGTTGTACCCCAAAATTTTCCCTCCCATATTTCTCAAAACATTTCAAGAAAGATCTTCAAGTTGCTCAAGGTAGCCCAAGGGTTGACTAAACAAGCTCCCTCCTAAGGCAGTCTACCTCAAATTAGGGTTTCATGTTGCATCAAGATACTTGAGTCCAAGGGATCCCAAATGCTCAACATTGTCCTAATATGTTCTCAAGGTCATACATGTTAATTTTCAAGCCTTACAGGAGAAGTTTGCTCAGTCAATTGCTCAAAGGCTTGAAAATCAACTATGCTAGGACAAAAGTCAATTGTGGCCTACATACAGTCAAACTTCAAGATTTTTGGTCAACATCCTCATTTTGAAGTATATTTCATCATTTGATAAATGGTTGATCATGATTCATAAAGGATTGCTCATAATTCATCAAGAATCAAAAGTTGCTAAATTAGGGTTTTGTAAGAAAAGTCAACTCAAATTTGACCAAGCATAACTTTCTCATACTTTATGAGAAATGACCCATCCAAAGCTCATTTTGATTAGGATGCAATTACCTACAATCCATATTCATCTCCCAAGTTCAAAATATGCACTCACAAGAAGTTATGAATTTGGACATTATAGGTCATTTTGAAAAGTCAACAAAAACACCTTTTTTGTCAAAGCTTCATACATGCGCATGGAATACCAAATTGAGGTGAGACCAAAAGGGTTGCTTAGAGTACATCTCAAGCTTTATAAAAAGTCAAATAACACCTTCAAAGAGTTAAAATTGAGGAAGTTATGCATTGGTGACTTTGACCCTTTTTGCAAAATTGCCAAAAGTCAAATATGCCTCAAATTGCAATTTTTGCCAAATGGGCCCAATCTTTTTCACTTGTTTTGAGTTGGCAACATGGTCCATGATCCCTAGCCTTTTCCACTTGCCATTATCTTATTTTTATTATTTATTTTGATTTTTATTTGAATTAAATCATTTTAAATCAAAACAAATCATAGAAAATCCAAAACATTGAAATTCAAAGATTTGGCACATGTTTCAGGTCTTAACATCCAGCTAGCATGAGATCAAATTCGTGTAAAGGGTTGATGTGCACAAAAATATTAGATTAGGCCTATTTTTGGAAGGTTATTCAAAGTAATCAAATCAAAATCAAATGCAATGATGGAGGAAGATTGAGCACATTCTTTCAACCCTAATTCATTCCTCAGTACATAAGGATCGTTTGGAGACCAAAAGCAAGACTAGAAGGAGGCGCAGCAATCAGAACCAAACTTGCAAAAAACAAGAAAAAGTGAAAACACGAATTCCTACTTTGAAGCAATTTCAAGATCCTTTTACCATCCCAATCGCTTCCTGGGATCACCAGCAAGCAGAACCAATCCAAAATAAGCACTTTCAGGCCCTATATTTCGTTGTAAGTCAGTCACGACATTGCTTCTTTCTTGAATTCGAATTTCATAATCCTAGTATCTATAGCATGAAACGATCATATATTCTTGATCCTTAGAACATTTGCAAGCTGTCTGTAATATTTAATTGCATTTTTATGGATTAAATCAAGAATTGCCATTGTTAGGGTTTGTGGTTCCGTTTTAGGCTTTTTTTTTGCATACAAAATAAGCCCCTATAAAGGGTACCATGATGTTCAGGATGACAAGACGGTTCGATCCATGGCATTAGATGCCATTTATGTTGCTCATGGAGGATTTTGGAACAGGCCCAGCCTGTAGCTATGGACGAACGTCCGTAGGTAAAAGTCTGGGACTTTTACCCACAGAGAAGGGAAGAAGATGATTAGCTGGCACCTTCCCATTGGATCATTTGAATTTCCGCGCGCAGAGATTTAATGCTTTGTTGTTTCCCATATTATATTTTATGCTTATTGTATATACAACGAAAACAATTAGCTCAGCTGGTGGCCAAGTCATTGCAACATGCCTCGGGGCCTGGGTTCGAATCCCAGGTCCCCCAATTTCTTCACATTATTTTTCTTTCAGGAATTGCATGCGCCTACAAAGCCAAGGTCCACCATATGACCTCACCATCCAATCAGCCAAGTGTCCTGAGATCCAGATCCAAAGGCCATCAACGAAGGACCATGATACACCCGGTCAAATGCATGGCATGGGATTGCAAAGAGTCAACGTGGACTTCAAATTATTGGGCCCAAGCTTGCTATCTACACCTCCTTAAATTACCGAATGCAGGCCCAATAACCCTTTCTCTATTCTTTTTATATTTGTTTTATTTAAGTTTATTTATTTATTTTACTAACAAATTAATTATTTTCTTTTTATCAAAAAAATCACAAAAATATTTTTCATCCAATTAAATTTAGGGTATTTATTTTTTATACAAATATTTAATTAATTTAATTAGGTTGTTAATCTTAGATAACTTTGATTATTTTTGTAAATAATTTAAAAACAATTAGAACAATTAGGTTTTTTTGTTTCTAACTTAATTTTATTTTCTTTTTTCTTTAAAATAACAAAACACAAAAAATAGGTCATTTATTTATTTTCATTAATTAATTTAATCACTAATTATTTTTGTATTTAACTTAAAAACCTAATTCTTTTTCGTAAATAATAATTAAAAACAACAAAAAACATTTTTTTACCAATTAGGTTAGAAAGGGTCAAAACCCTAGTTCGCTCTCGTTCTAAATTTCATCGCACGCTTTATTATTTTTATCCTATTAATGTAACTGCTCACAAGTTGTAATAGTTAATTAGTACTTTTTCATTTATCGCTTTATTTTTCAAGGGTTTGTTTTTGGCTATGTAAATACCTGAAGCCTTGTAATAGCGTAGTTTAATTTCTGCAAAATATTAAACTGTTAGATGTATGATATTAGGATGCATGATAAACTGTTAGATGTATGATATTAGGATGTAAATACCAAACAAACTTTTTCACACTTACACTCCTTTTCAAACAAAGTTTTCAAAAACACTTCATTACACTCTTGAAGACAGAAGCAAGAGTTAAATCGAAGTCAAAACAAAAACTTTTTCAAATCACACAAACACACAAAGAAGCAATTTTGAAAATGATGAGCAAGTACCTAAGAGCCCGTAGATAACCACGGATAGAAAGGGTGTTAATACCTTCCCTTTCTATCATCTACCCCCCGTACTCAGAAATATCTCGAAAAAGGAATTTTTCTGTGCTTTTTTCCTTTCCTTGTTGGATAAAATAAAAGTCGGTGGCGACTCTTGCTTACCGCAACATTTTGCAAACACAAACGCAAAATGCAAACCAGCATTCCTAAAAAACAAGTCCCGGTTCTGGCCACCTATCACAGATACACTTATGAGAGAAATCCATGAAGGCACTTTCTAAACTCATACAAATGGATATTCCATGGCTAGAAAGATCTTGCGAGCAGGTTATTATTGGTTGATAATGGAAGCTGATTTCTACCATTATACAAAGACATGTTACAAATGCCAAATCTACGCCGACAAAATGCATATGCCACTGACTCCTTTTAAAGTCCTAAGTTCTCCTTGGCCATTTTCTATGTGAGGAATTTATATGATAAGAATGATTGAACCAAAATCCTCTAACAGACATTAGTTCATACTAGTTTCCATCGATTACTTCACCAAATGGGTGGAAGTTGCGTCCTATGCAAATGTGACAAGACAAGTGGTTACTCGGTTCATCAAGCAGAATCTTATATGCAAATATGGGGTTCCTAGCTGAATCATTACAGATAATGATTCCAATTTGAACAACAAAATTATGAGGGATTTATGCGATGATTTCAAAATTGGGTATCATAATTTATCACTCGTAAAAGCTGCCAATAAGAATATAAAAAAATCATTCAGAAAATGGTAAAAACATACAAATACTGGCACGGAATGCTCCCCTTTGCTCTACATGGCTATCGTACTTTAGTACGTATGTCAATAGGTGCAACTCATTTCTCTCTCGTATATGGCATGGAGGCGGTACTCCCTGTTGAAGTAGAGATTTCATCGCTACGAGTGCTAATGGAAACAAAGGTTGAGGAATTAGAGTGGGTTCAGACACGAGTTGATCATCTTAACCTCATTGAAGAAAAATGCTTGACAACTCTGTGCCATGGTCAGTTATACCAAAAGCAGATGAAGAAGGCATTTGACAAGAAGGTTCGTCCTCAAGTATTTAAAGAAGGAGATTTGGTGCTCAAGAAGATTCTACAACCTCGCCTTGATTCACGTGGTAAATGGACACCCAACTACAAAGGTCAGTATATGGTAAAAACATCATTTTTGGGTGGTGGTATTATCCTTACGATAATGGATGGAGAAGAACTTCCACATTCGACGAACTCTGACGCAATAAAAAAATACTATGTATAAAAAGATCGCTAATTTCGAACCCTAAACGGGCGACTTTGGAAAAAAATGAGCATCCTGGTGGATTAAAAACCCTAAAGGGAGATTTAGGCAAAAATTAGGGACGTAAACAAAAAAATTATCCCGATGTATTGAAAACCGGAAAGGTCGGTCCATGCAAAAGTTAGGGATCTTATTCAAAATAAAGAACAAATAGACTGCAATCTGAGAAACACGACTATGACCACAAAGTAGAAGTATTAATCCAAATCATTTGACTCAGAAGAGAAGGAGATTAGATTTATCAAAAGGACATTGGAGAAACAACAATAACAATTGTCATTTTCATTGCCATTTTTCAATTTGCGTTAACTTTATGTAATTACCTCTGTCTAGGAATTGCATCTTGTACTCTTGCCTGTTCAAAGACATGTTCATCAATAAAACATTCACTTTTTCAATCTTTCAATTGTGGTTTTTCTTTTCCGACTTATTTTCAAAATACTACGATTATTTCTTGTGAATACGGTGTTGAAATCATTTTGGGGATTAGACAAACAAATAGAAGCATTGGATAAAACATCCAAAGGAATTTTGGTTAGAAAAAAATTTAAAGAAAGCCCACGACTACGTCCTTGCCTGCAACCATAGCCACGTCCATGCTTATGTCCATGACTACGCCTATGTCTGCGCTTGTGATACAAATGTCAAAATCTTACCGGCACTTAATCATCTTATTCAAATCAACTAAAGATACCACAACAATGTAACGTACAACATTGAGAAGTCGGTGACTCAAATATAAAACCAGTGGTTTAAAAGGAGAGAATATTAAAAAACATTTACGAAAAGCATTTGGGGAATATACAAACATTTAGGGACATGTACAACCATATGGTGCATATACAGACATTTGGTGCATATACATAAAAAATTCAGTGCATATACATTTGGGTTCCATATCAATCTAAGACATTATGCATATGCATCAGGCATGGCATTTTTCAAATTCATTTTGATTAAACTAAAAACTTTTCTTGGGGCCCATTGTCAAGTCATCTTATCCGCAAAACAAAAAACACCTTGGTTGAGAACAGACATAACCGATAAAACTACGATCTTATCTTTGGTTTAGTTATCTAAAGATTTGACTATCTAAACACTATTCAAATATCTATCCTCTAGGTTGTGATAGATAGGAAAATTATTTGGGTTACATTATTTATCCTCTAGGTCGTGATAAATACGTAAGCCTATCCTCTTGTCGTTTATTCTCTAGGTCGTGATAAACGGATAAACTTTTTCAATTATCGATCCTCTAGGTTGTGATAGGTATGCGAATTATCGGGTTTATGTTATCCATCCTCTAGGTTGTGATGAATACATAAGTTTATCCACATGTCATTTATCCTCTAGGTCGTGATAAATGCACAAGTTCTCCCTCGTGTTATCTATCCTCTATGTTATGGTAGGTATATAAATTATCAGGATTATATCATTCATCCTCTAGGTCGTGATGAATACATAAGCCTACTCATGTGTCATTTATTCTCTAGGTCGTGATAAACGCACAATTTCATCCTCGTATTGTTTACTCTCTAGGTTGTAGTATACATACGAAATCTGCAGTATAATTCCTTGCGTTAGTCTCCATGCAGAAATGTATTATCAAGCTCTATTTTATTCATCCCCTAGGTTGTGATGAATAGACAAAATTTGCATCTTAAGTTTACTATGTTAGTCTTAGAGCATTATTAAGTCAATTTTCAAACTTTTACTATTTACCTCCTAGGTTATGGTAAACACACGAAAAATCTACGATCACTTTTCTAGGTATTGGCGAGTTATCCATGCCGCCATATCTAAGTCAATCATTACTCTTTGTTCAAACTCTGGTAAGACGATACATCATCATTTGTGCCTATTTTTTCCGTACTCTTGGGAACACTGAATAGTGTATCCTTATAAAATTTTGGTTAAATTTTGGGGTCTTCCATTATTTAATAAACCTCTGATTCGAATGTGTGAGACTTGCATATTCTCGCACCCTTCAATCGAAGGGTAATTAAATAGGGGCAGTTGTCATACCCAAAATTTTCCCTACTATTTTCTAACCAATTTGTTATCGTCATTAATTTTTAAGTATTGTAATATTTGCTTAAAAGTATAATATAAGATTTAGATTATTTTTGTCTATTTTTTGGTTTAGATATGATGGGGGTGTAATTATAATGGGAGTGTCTATCGAATTGAACGGTCCATCAAAGTCTGATGGCCCAATATGGTTTTTAGACTCTTTTAGAATAATAATAGGAGGGGATGTATTTTTGTTTTTCAGACTGGCCCATTTCAGTTTTTATGGCCCAATTAAAGATCATAAGGGTGCATTATTTGTACAAAGACTCAGGATACATTTGTTTTCGTACAACCCATTAAGGATTTTTTTTGAAGCCCGTCATAATAGGTTTTGTTGACTGAAGTCAACATTCATTTAAGTTATCTCTTTATTTGTTATAATAATTATTATTATTCATGTTAATTACTTATAATTTATTATTTTTATTTTTATTATTATTACTATTTTGAGTTGACTAAGTCAACAATGGTATTGGAAACCCTAACAGAATCAAATCTCAAACAAACAAACAAAATCAAATCATAACAAAAATATACAGTGCACAATCTATAAACAAACAGAATCATCCATAATTACAAAATCAAATCCATAATTTACAAATCTAGAGCCTAATTTTAAAATTTAAAGCAAACTGGATCAATTTATTCATCTAAATTCTTTCAATCAACAATATATAACGACAATCAATAATAAATTTCCTAATTTATCTCTGATTCCTAACCTACATATAACCCTAAGATTTCTAAGACAAAGGGACGGAGGGGAAAGGACGAAAACGAGGAGAAGAATCCAAGAAGAAGAAACTGAGATCTGGGTTTTGAATTATGAAACCCTAGATCTTTGTCTGTTGTCGCCTTCAAGCCCTCAAATTTTCATCTGCCACGTCCGCCACCCACAAACGTCTTCGAAGCCTGCGAATAAAAAAATGGAAGAATGGATTAGGGGAGAAAATACGAAGATTAAAGAAAGAAGAGACTCGAAAGTTCACAACATCGGAGGTAACGAGCATTTATCTTAATATTTGTTTGATTTTTAAGGCTTTGGGCTAATTGGGGTAGAGATTAGGGTCACCTTCGGAGATCACCTTTGTGGCCGTCGATTAGGGTTTAAAGTAGTGTTGTTGATCGCTATTGTAGAAGAGAGAAGAATAGAGAAAAGCCATGAGAGAGAGAGAGAGAAATGGATAAAAATGAAAAGGAAATGAGAATAAGGAAAACATATAATCTCCCTGCGATCCCGTGCAACATCCTTGCCATGCACCCTCACACATTTACCCTCTGATCTTGATCAAACAATCATCTTTCGCGTGAGACCATGATAACGCCTTAGACCCTGTGCACATGATCCAGATGCACCCATACTTACTATGGGCTCCTTGTTCAACTTTGGGCCAAGCCCAATTGCTAATCACACCCCCATATTACTTCTCAATCATAAAATGCACCCTCTGCATAATCAAACCCCAAAGAAATTTGGGTTCAAGTTCAATGTTATCTACACCCTGCCATTTTACTACTGAGACCAAACGACACCCTCTGCGTGTTTTGGGCCAAATCCAATATTTGGATTTAGGCCATGTTATTCGCACCCCCAGGTTTTGCTACCCAAACTAAATTTACACCCCCTTGTGTTTTAAACAAAGATTTATTTATTTAATTTCATTTTTTTTATTTTTTTATTTTTTTACTATCCTTTTTTTGATTTATTGCATTAATATATAATTTTGTATAATTAGTAAATAATTATAATATTTTTTATTAAAAATACTTAAAATATTTTTAATAATTATTTATTAATCAAAAATCACTTTTAAACACTAACTCCTTTTAAATACTTTAATCACATCAAATATTTTTCTCATGCATTAAAATTCATTTTTTTCGTACTGCATCATATATTCGAAAACATCTAACCAATCAAATACTAACCTTTTTTACTAACCTAATTCAAATTTATATGATTTCCAAAAGGATTATGGAAATCTCTTTTATCGACTGCGAACTTCATCTACAACTTTGCAATTCACACACCAGACTTGGTTCAAAGAGAATTCGAGATATTTCCATAATCCATAAAAAAAACTAACCAAATACTACGAACTACAAATTGGGACTCTGATTCCTTATAAGAGGATATGTAGGCATGCAACTTAAAATCGTGGTGAGTTCCCCTAATTAAAATTGAAATTCTGGCTGCAGATACTCAATGTCACGTTCAATGTTATGACACCGTATCTGACTTACTATATGACAGTAAATACAAAAGCAATAAAGAACACAGTCAATTGTTTACCCAGTTCAGTGTGCAACAACACCTACTCTGGGGGCTACCAAGCCAGGGAGGAAATCCACTATAAGAGATTTTAATTCAGGAATAAACCAACCAGTTTATCTCCTTCACTTAAGACCTACCCAATGCAATTCCAATCTAAGTACAACTTAAACCTGAGTTCCTACTCACTCCCCCTCAATCACAGCAGTGATACATAAACCAATTTGACTTAAGAATTGATGAAGACACTATTCAAAAACAAACACTTGATTAAACTTCACAGCTTTTTAATCAAGCAACACAATCACTCTTGCTTCACAGCTTTGAGTGATGTACACAACTAACTTGACTCTGCTTCACAGCTTTAGTCAAGGAACATTCAAACACTCTTGCTTCAAAGCTTTGAGTGCTACACAACCCTTACAATTAGAAACCTATTCCAAGGCACTTATCACAATGATAATTTCTTGGAGTACAATAATCAAATCTATACAGATTACAAATGATCTTCTAATCAATAAAAGCCATCCTTAAAAAACAGCAGCTCTGTTGAATATATAGCAGCTGCAACTTCAGTTAGGGTTTCCAAAAACCTAGGGTTAATTCCGTTTGACCTAAAGACCAGGTCACAGGACTTTATTAACCAGGTTAGGGTTGAGCTAGGTTACCCCTCAGAAAACGCAGGATTCTGTTCAGGAAGGACTGAGTTATTTCCTGAAAAAACTCAGACTTATCCAATCCTGCAATCCTGTTAGTTCAGAACAGGATGTCATAACATCTGTTATGACATCTGAGAAAACCTGTCTACTGATTTAGCAAAATGTGATCATTTTGCAAAATGCTCAGATACACACTTATAAACATCAGTATTTGAATTACAATATTTTTCTGCAAAGGTACCTAATGAGTCAGTACAAACTGAACTAGAATGTTATGACATCAGTCATGACATTCACACATACACTTGGGATTTACCAAAAATGCAAGCCAATACCTAAACACCTACAAACTCCCCCTTTGGCAGATTTTTGGCTAAAGACCCTAAACAATCAGAGATAGATAGCAGCAGAAATAAGTGACAGCAGAAAAATAGAATGTCAAGTACTAATTAAGTAAGTACCAAAATATTCTCCCCCTCTTTAGCCACAAATGGGCCAAAGATACATGTTCATAAAATTATACAGTTATCCAAAACAAAATAATAAGAGCAGCAGCAGAAAACAACAGAATACACTTCCAAACTCCACCAGATATCAGCAACCAACCTTCAAGCATTGTCATCAGATCCAGAGTATTCAGGCTTCTTTCTTTTCTTGTGAGCAATGTCAGCATTCTTCTCTTTGTTTGATGTCTCAACATTCTTAGAGACATCTGGATTTGTTTCAGCATTTGAGCTTTCTTGGTTCAGAGGAACAGAAATGCCAGGAACTGAGTGGTTCTCGTTCAGAATTCTTGAAACAATTTTTGCTATTGCTTGATTAACATAGGTTGTCCCTTCCTTATTTGCAATTTCAGGGGGAACTGAAGAAGAAGGATGAGATGGATTACCAGAGGCAGAAGCTTGGGGTTTTCCTGCATGTCTTGTTCTCAACTCTTTGACCTTGGTGGGGTTAGTTCCCACTTTTCTATGAGAGGAGATCTCCAGAACGTCAGAGTCCAGACAAGAAGAGATTGTCCCAGAATCTTGATCAGAGGAAGAGGTTGAAATGGTCGTATTGGATGATGATGGTGTTTGAGACATGTTGACAGTTTTAGAGGACCAACAGCAACTGAGGAGAAATTTCTGATTGAGAGACTGGGTTTTGATGAGGAGACGAGAGAGGAAGGAAGCAAGGGAGTGTCTATTCAACTTCTTAAAAGAATTGTAGGAAATGAGAAAATACAATTTTAAACCAATCAGAACAGGCATAAGTCCTTTGATCCTTGTTTTAAGCAAAATTAATTGCTACAGTTCCTCATGTTGGCAAATACCCAGCTTACCCCTTAAGTTTTCAAATTGGTTTGCATCCAAAGCCTTGGTAAAAATGTCAGCCAGCTGTAGCTCAGTGGCAACATGTTCCAATTTGATTGTCTTCTCTTCTACAAGGTCTCTGATAAAGTGATGTCGTATGTCAATATGTTTGGTCCTGCTATGCTGAATGGGATTCTTGGATATGTTGATTGTACTCAGATTGTCACAGTACAATGTCATAACATCTTGTGTGACATTATACTCAGTGAGAATCTGTTTCATCCATATCATTTGAGAGCAGCTACTACCAGCTACAATGTATTCAGCTTCAGCAGTTGAAAGAGACACACAATTCTGTTTCTTGCTGAACCAGGAAACCAGATTACTTCCCAAAAAGAAACATCCTCCAGAGGTGCTTTTTCTATCATCAGCACTACCAGCCCAATCAGCATCACAGTAGCCAGTCAGAGCTGGTTCACAGCCATGAGTATACATCAATCCATAGTTGTAAGTACCACTTACATACTTCAAAATTCTCTTTACTTGATTGATATGACTGACTTTGGGATCAGCTTGGTATCTAGCACAAACTCCAACTGCAAAGGCAATATCAGGTCTGCTGGCAGTTAAGTACAACAAGCTTCCTATCATGCTTCTGTATAGACTTTGATCCACCTTAACCCCACTTGAATCTTTGGAAAGCTTTAGATGAGTAGGAGCAGGAGTCCTTTTGTGACTTGCATTCTCCATACCAAACTTCTTTACAATATTCTTAGCATACTTGCTTTGAGATAAGAAGATTGAGTCCTCCATCTGTGAGACTTGTAGTCCAAGAAAATAAGTTAGTTCTCCCATGAGACTCATTTCAAATTCAGCCTGCATTTGGTCAGCAAAGTGTTTAACCATATGTTCTGACATTCCTCCAAACACTATGTCATCAACATATATTTGGGCAACCATCAACTTCCCTCCTTCAGTTTTGACAAAGAGAGTTTTGTCCAAGCCTCCTTTTCTGTAGCCTTTGTCTGAGAGAAACTTTGTTAACCTGTCATACCATGCTCTAGGAGCTTGTTTCAGGCCATATAGAGCTTTTCTCAGTTTGTAGACATGATCAGGATGGGTTGGATCCACAAAACCTTTAGGTTGTTCCACATAAGCTTCCTCATTTAAGTACCCATTTAGAAAGGCACTTTTCACATCCATCTGAAATAACTTGAACTTCAGAAGACAAGCAATTGACAACAAGAGTCTGATTGATTCCAACCTGGCTACAGGTGCAAAGGTTTCATCAAAATCAACCCCTTCAACCTGGGTGTATCCTTGAGCAACAAGTCTTGCCTTATTTCTGGTGACAACTCCTTCAGCATCTGACTTGTTCTTGAATATCCATTTTGTCCCAATGATGTTAGTTCCTTCAGGTCTAGGAACCAGTTCCCAAACTTCATGTTGCTTGAATTGGTTCAGTTCATCTTGCATTGCACCAATCCAATATTCATCAGTTAAGGCTTCCTTGACATTTCTTGGTTCCACTTTGGACACAAAACAAGAGTTTGAGATGATTTCTCTAGATCTTGTGATGACTCCACTATTGGGATCTCCTATGATGAGCTCTTTTGGATGATCCTTCTGAATTCTGACGGAAGGAATCTTGCTAGCTTCCTTTGATTCAGATTCTGTTGTGGTGGAGTTGGGTAGGTCATCCTGTTGGGTTGAAGTCTCAAAGAATGTCTCAACAGTACAAGGAACATCTATTTCTTCATGATAGTCATCAATTACAACATTTATTGATTCCATCATGGTTTTGGTTCTGGAGTTGAATACTCTATAAGCTCTGATGTTTGAGGAGTATCCTAGAAATATGCCTTCATCACTTTTGGGGTCCAGTTTTCTTCTTTGTTCACGATCAGACAGAATATAGAATTTGCTACCAAACACATGGAAGTACTTCACAGTTGGTTTTCTTCCTTTCCAGAGTTCATATATGGTGGATGAGGTTCCTTTTCTCAAGGTGACCCTGTTATGAACATAGCAAGCTGTATTCATAGCTTCAGCCCAAAAATACATAGGAAGTCTTTTGGCATGTAACATTGCTCTGGCAGATTCTTGTATGGTCCTGTTTTTTCTTTCCACAACTCCATTTTGCTGAGGTGTTATGGGAGAAGAAAACTCATGACTGATTCCTTCTGAAGCACAGAAGTCATCAAACTTGCTGTTTTCAAATTCCTTGCCATGATCACTTCTGATTCTGACAATACATCCTTCCTTCTCTTTTTGAATTCTCTTGCACAGTTCTCTAAAAACTTCAAATGCATCTGATTTTTCCCTAATGAAATTAATCCAGGTGAATCTGGAAAAATCATCCACAACCACATAGGCATATCTTTTACCACCAAGACTCTCTACTTGCATTGGTCCCATCAGATCCATATGGAGGAGTTCTAGAACCTTAGAGGTGGTCAGATGTCTTGACTTTGGGTGTGACATCCTCGTCTGCTTACCAACTTGACATTCACCACAAACTCTTCCTTCATCAATTTGCAGTTTTGGAATCCCTCTGACTGCCTCCAAGGAGATAATCCTCTTCATACCCCTTAGATGAAGATGACCAAGTTTTTGGTGCCACAGTTTCACCTCTTTTTCTTCCTTTGCAATGGAACACACATATGAGAAATTAGTGTTCTCAGCCTCCCACAAGTAACAGTTGTCTTTGGATCTGACTCCTTTCATTACTATTTCTTGTTTGTCATTGATTACAAGGCATTCAAATTTTGAGAAATTGACCTTGAATCCTAGATCACACAGTTGACTGATACTAATGAGATTAGCGGTCAGTCCTTTCACCAGCAGTACTTCATTTAGACTTGGAACTCCAGGGCAGTCCAAATCACCAACTCCTTTGATTTCACCTTTAGCCCCATCTCCAAAGGTCACAAAACTGGTGGTGTGAGGCTTAACATTATTGAGGAGGTTCTTGATTCCAGTCATATGTCTGGAACATCCACTGTCAAAGTACCAGTCTTTCTTTGCAGAGACCCTCAGGGAAGTGTGAGCTATCAGTGCAGTAGCCTTTTTCTTCCATTGAGGAGCATGTGATACCTTTTTAGACTTAGGTTTGACACCTGAGTTCTGATTAGGGTATCCATGTAATCTGAAGCAGAAGGGCTTTATATGGCCATATCTACCACAATGATGACATTTCCATCTTTGGTACCTTTTCCTCATATGTTTATGTTCCTGATGTCGAGAGTTGTGTTGAGACATCTGTTTTGACATTTGCTTACCAGAACCAGATTTCGTTGCTTCCATAAATCCTAGACCAGATTTATTTCCCACATTTTGTCCAACCTGTAGGATCTCTTCCAATTTGTCTGTCCCATTTGTCAACATCTTGACAGATTTGGTCATTTGATTTAGTTGTGAGTTCAGCAATTGAACTTTTCCTTCTAGATGACTTATAGTTTCAAGGTTTGCCCTTTTTTCAACCTCCATCTTTATGATGAGTTTTGATTGTTTATCATTCTGCACACAGACTTCAGTACTTCTGATACACAATTCTTTGTAAGTATCAGCCAGTTCTTCAAAAGTCACCTCTTCATCACTGATGTCACTTTCAGAGGTACAAACACCAATTAAAGCAGTAACTCGTTTGGTAGTCTCTTCTTCAGAATTACTTTCTGAGTCACAGTCAGACCAAGTAACTGTCATTCCTTTTTGTTTCTTAAGAAAGGTAGGACATTCAGCTCGAATATGCCCATATCCTTCACAACCATGGCATTGAATTCCTCTGCCTTGAACTCCCTTCTCTTCTGACCTTGGTCTTCTGCTGGAACTGTCAATGTTAGAGGGGATGTTATGAACATTAGACCTTGACTTTGGATCTATTCTTTTGATGAGTTTGTTGAACTGTCTTCCAAGCATGGCTACAGCTTCTGAAATTGTTTTCTTCAACATCAGTGTTGGACATAAGAGCTATGCTCTTGTTCTTTTTGACAACATTATCAGTGATTCCCATCTCAAAAGTCTGAAGAGACCCAATAAGTTCATCCACTTTCAACTTGCTAATGTCCTGGGCTTCCTCTATGGCAGTTACCTTCATTGCAAATCTTTTAGGCAAGGATCTGAGAATCTTCCTCACCAGTTTTTCTTCTGACATTTTTTCTCCCAGTGCTCCTGAGGTGTTGGCAATCTCCAAGATGTTCATGTGAAACTCATGAATGGTTTCATCTTCCATCATTTTTAGATTCTCAAACTTAGTGGTCAACATCTGAAGCCTTGACATTTTTACTTTGGAAGTGCCCTCATGAGTAGTTCTGAGAGTGTCCCAAACTTCCTTGGCCAGTTCATATTGATGTACTAGTCTGAAAATGTTTCTATCAATTCCATTGAACAAGGCATTTAGAGCTTTTGAATTTCCCAGAGCTAACTCATCTTCTTCTTTACTCCAATCTTCCTCAGGCTTCAGACTGATTGTCCCATCTTTCTCAGTTATGGTGGGATGAATCCATCCTTTGTCAGCAGCTCTCCAAGCCTTTTTGTCCAGAGATTTTAGGAAGGCAATCATACGAGGTTTCCAGTAGTCATAATTGGTTCCGTCCAGAATGGGTGGTCTATTTCCAAAAACTCCTTCTTTGTCCATAGTGCCAGAAAGTGATATCCCTATATCTCACCCAGTAATACAGGCAGGGTGCCTGCTCTGATGCCAATTGAAATTCTGGCTGCAGATACTCAATGTCACGTTCAATGTTATGACACCGTATCTGACTTACTATATGACAGTAAATACAAAAGCAATAAAGAACACAGTCAATTGTTTACCCAGTTCAGTGTGCAACAACACCTACTCTGGGGGCTACCAAGCCAGGGAGGAAATCCACTATAAGAGATTTTAATTCAGGAATAAACCAACCAGTTTATCTCCTTCACTTAAGACCTACCCAATGCAATTCCAATCTAAGTACAACTTAAACCTGAGTTCCTACTCACTCCCCCTCAATCACAGCAGTGATACATAAACCAATTTGACTTAAGAATTGATGAATACACTCTTCAAACACAAACACTTGATTAAACTTCACAGCTTTTTAATCAAGCAACACAATCACTCTTGCTTCACAGCTTTGAGTGATGTACACAACTAACTTGACTCTGCTTCACAGCTTTAGTCAAGGAACATTCAAACACTCTTGCTTCAAAGCTTTGAGTGCTACACAACCCTTACAATTAGAAACCTATTCCAAGGCACTTATCACAATGATAATTGCTTGGAGTACAATAATCAAATCTATACATATTACAAATGATCTTCTAATCAATAAAAGCCATCCTTAAAAAACAGCAGCTCTGTTGAATATATAGCAGCTGCAACTTCAGTTAGGGTTTCCAAAAACCTAGGGTTAATTCCGTTTGACCTAAAGACCCGGTCACAAGACTTTATTAACCAGGTTAGGGTTGAGCTAGGTTACCCCTCAGAAAACGCAGGATTCTGTTCAGGAAGGACTGAGTTATTTCCTGAAAAAACTCAGACTTATCCAATCCTGCAATCCTGTTAGTTCAGAACAGGATGTCATAACATCTGTTATGACATCTGAGAAAACCTGTCTACTGATTTAGCAAAATGTGATCATTTTGCAAAATGCTCAGATACACACTTATAAACATCAGTATTTGAATTACAATATTTTTCTGCAAAGGTACCTAATGAGTCAGTACAAACTGAACTAGAATGTTATGACATCAGTCATGACATTCACACATACACTTGGGATTTACCAAAAATGCAAGCCAATACCTAAACACCTACAAAAATTAAAACCATATTCCTAAACCTTTAACCCAAACCCTAGTGTCCTTGTGAACAAGGTAGATGAGGGGTCCTGTGATACGGTGGCAAAACCGACTGTTAATACTGGTTTGTATTTTGTATCCGCAAATGTCGCGGTAAGCAAGAGTTACCACCGACTATTATTTCATCCAACTAAGGAAAAGGAAAAGAACAGAAAAAACCCTTTTCGAGAATGTTTCTGAGTACGGGGGATCCGTGGTTTTCCATGGTCTCTTAGGTACTTGCTCATTTTGAAATTTCTTGTGTGTGTTTGAAAAGTTTTTGTTTAACTTCATGATAACCCTTGTATCTGTCCTCAAGAGTGTGACGAAGTTTTTTTTGAAAACTGTTTTGAAAGGTGTTTGTGTGAGAAGTTTTGTTTGAGCAAGTACCTAGGAGCTAATTTACCTACTCGAAAAAGTCTGTTCATTTTCCTTTAGACAGCGTTATCCTATTATTAAGGAATAGGTAGCACCGTCGTTGGAGTTTTAAGGGACGTTTGAAGGGACAAATACGATCGCAGAAGCAATGTTAGGAAATTCTAGTAATCATCCTAAAGCCTTAAAGATCTTTTTCCGAGGCAACATCCAAATGGGTCATTTTATATCTTTTGGGACTAGAGGACGACCACTAACATTCCCTATACTTCATGACCGTTTACCGAAGGCAACCGGAGTGGGGTAAACCCTAGGAGTGAGCATGTGCAAGTGTGTTTTTTTTCCAGTTTATTTATCTTTACACAATTAGGGTTTTCTACTGTTTTAATTTCAATTCGTCTTTCCATACAATCCTATACATACATCTAAGCAGTTTATAGTTTGTGGAAATTAAAATGCGAGCAGTTAGAGTCTTAATTATTACATGGCTTTGGGAAGATGCATAATTATTTTGACTGAAAATAAAACGCGGAATTAAAATCCTATTTAAATCTATTACAAACTCGGAGCAGTTACAAATAATAATAAAAAAGGGAAAATTAAAAGCGCGCGGTAAATTAAATGCGAGAAATAATTAGACGACCTAAAAATCTAATTTGAGAAAATATTTATGTTGTTTTTGAGGAAAAATTAGGTTAAGTACAAAGTTAACCCTAATTCTAATTATTTTGAATTATAATAAAAAGACATTAAATTACCATAATTTAATTAAACTAATTAATTAATAAAATATTTTTTATATAAAAAAAAAAATATTTTTGATGTTTTTAAGGATTTTTTATTAGATAAAAAATATGATTTTTTGGTGTTATTAAAAAAGAAATAATTAACAAATAATAAGAAAAAGAATTGAAAATAAAAAAAAAGTAGAATTTGGGCCTGTATGATGAGCAAATAGGGGGGTGGCTTTCTGAATTTTGTCCAGGCCCATTATGGCCAGGCCCACTCCTGCGCTTGATTCTGGGTTGGCACGCTTGGAAGGTGAACCATGGTCTTTCCTTGGATTGAACGTTGGATATGTGTTGGCAACGATCAAGTGGCTGGATCAGTGGGGCGTATGATGGATGTTTGGCAAGGAAGTATGCTGGATCTGCAGTGAGCAAATGAGAAAATGAAAAAACTCAAGACCTGGGTATCGAACCCAGGTTGTCCCCTTTGCAAACGCTTCCCTTTACCACCTGGCCATATTGTCTTTTGTTTATATGAATAGACAAAATATATTATATTGGAATAATGGTCAGTGCTGATGAAAAACGCGCGTGAATTCAAATTGGCCATTGGGATGGTGACAAATCATCATCTTCTTCCCTTTCCGTCATCTTAGGTATCAGATCTATACCTACGGACAAACCTCCATAGCCATAAACCTGCAAACTTCAAAAATCCATACAATGCATGATAAATTAATTCTAAATGCACCAATCAACTCGTCTGGATCTGACGAGTATCATGGCATCATTTTCTTGGCCTAATTTTACATGTATAGAGAAGCCCCAAAATGGCTTCTTAAACCCTAATCATGGTAATCATCAGTATATGCATCAAAACGTCAATTAAACCATTCAAACAAGTTCTAAACATCCATACAAACAAGAATGCAAGATCAAAAAGCATTTATAACGCATGTATGATTGCAATTGTTTTTGAAAAGAAAATGCAAACCGTGATCTGATTGGTCGTGACTCTGAGAGTTCTGACACTTGAAAACAATGCAATTAGTCTCAGTGTGTCTCCAGGAATGTGTTGCAACCTTTAGAACCTCTTGAATCTGCCCCAAAATCCAAATTCAATGATCACTTTTCCTTGAATTTCAAGCTTGTGTACAGGGTATCTTTTGAGCAGCTGCACCTCTCCTTTTTTTTTCCTAGGGTTCAAACAAACCTCAGTATGTGTATTGAGTCTAATTAGGTTAACAATTTTGGATTCAATCTTGGGAGTTGATGGATAAAATCTTTGATCTTTAAGCCATATTCTTTCATTCCAAACTTGGCCAAATCATTCCTTTTTTGCCTCAAATTTCCTTGATTCGATTTGATCTGATTAGGCCATCTTAATTAGATTTGATCTTCATCAAAATCAGATCATCAAAACAATATTTGATATTTTTTTGTTATTTATTTGATTTAATGTGATTTTTAGTAAATAAAAGTCAAAATAAAATAAATAAATAGGGCAAATAAGATATGGATGCTGATTTGGGTTGTGGACCATGTCCTTAACAAGATACAATCCTGAAATGCTAGGCCTATTTGACAAAAAATGCACATTTGACTTTTGGCAATTTTCCAAAAATGGTCAACTTTGGCAATGCATATTTCTTCCAATTTTTAACCCTAGAGAGGTGTTATTAGACTTTTTAGAAAGCTTAGGATGTCCCCTAAACAACCCTTTTCGTCTCATTTCAATTGGGTCCTCCATGTTCATGTAAGAAGCTTTGACCCAAAAGGTGTTTTTGTTGACTTTTCAAAAGGACCTATAATATAGAAATCCATATCATTTTATGAGTGCATTTCTTGAACTTGAGGGCTGAATATGAGTTGTAGGAAATTGGATTCCCTTCAAAACGAGCCCTGGGTGAGAAATTTCTAATAAAGTATGAGAAAGTTATGCTTGGTCAAACTTTGGTTGACTTTTCCTGAGAAACCCTAATTTAGCAACTTTTGAGTTTTGATGAATTAGGAGCATTCCTTGAGGAAACATGATCAACCCTTGATAAAATGATGAATATCACTTCAAAATGTCGATGTTGACCAAAAATCTTGAAGTTTGACTGTATGTGGACCACAGTTGACTTTTGACCTAATACAGTCGATTCTCAAGCATCTAAGTAGTTGACTGAGCAAATTTCTTGTGCAAGGCTTGAAATTTGACATGGAATGTCTTGAGTACATATTAGGACTATGGAGAGCATATGAGGCATTTGGAGCTCACCCTTCTTGATGAAAATGGAAACCCTAGTTGGAGGTTCATTCCTTTAGGAGAGAGTTTGTCTGGTCAACTCTTGAGCATCCTTGAGCAAGTTAAGGGTATTAATTAGAATATGTTGAGTAAAATGGGAGGGCAAATTTTTGGGCACAACAGCTGCCCCTGTTCAATCTTCTTAGACCTGAGGATATAGATTGGCTTGTCTGCCTTTCGTGATCTGAAGGTGGGAGATGATTGAACACTAGAGTGCCCAGAAATTTGCACTCGCATGCAGTGCTTAGTGATTGGTGATATCGGGAATGGGCTTACAGATTCCATTTGGAAGTCTACAAAGAATCGTCGGAGATGGGCTTAAAAATGCCATCCATAAAATATATCGGTTTCATAAGAGATTCCTTTGCGATAATTCCTGTACCTGCCGCTGAGGAGGACTTTGTCGGGGAATGTATATTTATGTCCTGGGAAATAGAGTATAGGAGCTTCAGCTATCCATTAATCTACTGGGGAATTAACTCCTGATTGAGGAAGTGGAGATAAACTGCATATCTGGTCAGGGTCCAAACTACATAGTGACTTATTGGGAAATTTTGAAATTGGCCGTATCTGGTCGGGTCCAGGTCTTATGTTGTTGTAAACTGTTGCCTGGAGATAAGGGAGAAGGAACCTCGATAGTAGGGTTACTTCGAGATGAAATCCTGGATGGTAGGGCTATGATAAGGAACCTGGATAGTAGGGTTTCTTCAAGATGAAAGCCTGGATAGTAAGGCTATGAGAAGGAACCTGGATAGTAGGGTTACTTCGAGATGAAAGCCTGGATAGTAGGGCTATGAGAAGGAACCTGGATAGTAGGGTTATAAGAAGGAACCTTGATAGTAGGGTTACTTCGGGATGAAAGCCTGGATAGTAGGGCTTATGGGAAGGAACTTGGGTCGTAGGGTTATAAGAAGGAACTTGGATAGTAGGGTTACTTCGGGATGAAAGCCTGGATAGTAGGGCTTTGAGAAGGAACCTGGATCGTAGGGTTACTTCGAGGTGAAAGCCTGGATAGTAGGGCTATGAGAAGGAACCTGGATAGTAGGGTTACTTCGGGTTAAAATCCTGGATAGTAGGGCTACGAGAAGGAACCTGGATAGTAGGGTTACTTCATTTGGTTACATATATTAGTTGACTCGTTTGATCTTCGGGAATCGATTTCCACTGGCTTCCTGTAGATATAACGGTGTACTTCTGCTGGAATTGTTGAAGATAATCGTCATTCTTGAAAATATAGCAGGGTTAATTAAATTCGATGCATGAAATGCATGGTGGGATGATGTTCTCAAAATAAATGAGATTGTGCGGTATATGATATGTGTGCGCATGTCCTGATGTATGTACATGAAATGCTATCGGGGTATGTCCGAGTCTAGGAAAATAAAACCCTAACTGCTGCTAGAGATTTACTCTTTGTTATTCATGAATATTCTGTCAGGAAGAGATTTTGTTTGAGAATAACTCTGCGGGGAACAACTTGGAAAGTGAATTTCTGTAGCTGAACTAATGAGCTCTGTCGGGGATTGAGCTTCTGTGTCTAGAGAAATAAACTTTGCTTGGGAGATGAAATTTACTGACCTGCTCGCGATTATGAAATTCGGCTGGGGGATATAGCTTTCAGGTTTCTGAATGACCCTGGCCGGGGAGGTCACTTCCTGTTTCAGGAAAGCCGACATCAATGCTTTTGAATATTTTTACTCTGTGGGGAGTGTATGTACTGATGATTATGCTCTAAAGTTGTATCTGTCCCAGCACCTGCTGGGCAGAGTAACTATCGGGTTTGACAATCCTTGTTTTTTCCCCTGTTTCTAGAATTATAAGTAATTGTCTTTTGTTTCTTTATGTAGATATTTATGAGCAGCAATCATATTTAAATGCATATGTCAAAAATAAATCATTGGATGTTCTTGCAAAACAAAACAAAAAAAGAAAAACTCAAAGTTTCTTATGAAAATGATTTTGTATTGATTTTTTGATGTTGGCCTGTAATAGGCGTTTTTGTACAAGGAGGCTGACGTTCTAGTAAGAGAATGTTGCCGTAAAAATAGAAGCTATACAAATTTGTGTAAAAGAAAACACCTATGTGAAACAATCCCATTGAGTTACAACTCAACTATTGCCCCTATGTTTTCGAGCGTCTCATCACTTTGCTATTTGTACGAAGTTGATTAGGTTGGTTGGTGACGTCTGAGCTTGATAGTCGATACCGAAGTCTGGTCGCAAGATGATCCAATGGGACATAGTGATACACTTTACATCCCTAACTTTTTCCTGGACTGCCCTTTCAGGTTTTCCGTCCACTGGGATACCCCTTTTTGCCCAAGCCGCCTTTTAGGTTTTCGGCTTGCCGGGTGTACAGATTTTTTCATTTTCATCCCTTATTTTTGCCCGAACCCTTTTGGTTCACCGAGAAGCCCTTATTTTTTTCCTAGGCCAGTCAACTTAGCGGGTCTTTTAATTAGGCGTAGTATCTTTTCACTATGTCTGCATTGATAGGGTGAGGAAGGTCGTCACCATCCATGGTGGTTAGAATCATAGCTCCACCCGAGAAAATGTTCTTAACCACAAATGGCCCTTCGTATGTGGGGGTTCATTTTCCCCTGGGATCAACTTGCGGTAGTATGATACACTTGATCACTAGATCCCCAACTTGATATTCTTGACACCTGAATTTCTTGTTAAAAGCCTTGATCATTCTCTTTTGATACATTTGACCATGACAAATAGCAGTAAGTCTCTTCTCATCCATTAGATTTAGCTGATCAAGCTGAGTTTGGATCCAGTCGTCTTCGTTCAAACCCGCGTCTTTCATAATCCTGAGGGAAGGTATCTGGACTTTGATGGGTAGGACTGCCTCCATGCCATATGCCAGAGAGTAGGGTGTTACCCCTGTCGACGTCTGTTCTGAGGTACGGTATCCATGAAGAGAAAATGGTAACATCTCATGCCAGTCTTTGTACGTCACTGTCATCTTCTGTATACTTTTCTTGATGTTTTTGTTAGCCGCTTCAACAACGCCATTCATCTTCGGCTGGTAGGGAGAAGAGTTATGATGATGTATCTTGAACTGTTTATAGAGCTCGGTGATCATTGTGTTGTTAAGATTCGTACCATCGTCAGTAATAATTCTCTCAGGCACACCATACCGACATATCAGATTTTGTCGGATAAACCGTGCCACCATGTTCTTGGTCACAGTAGCAAAAGAGGCCACCTTAACCCACTTCATGAAGTAATCAATGGCCACTAGAATTAAACAATTTCCATTGGAAGTAGTGGGCCTTATTTATCCGATCATGTTAATGCCCCACATTGCAAAGGGCCACGGAGCTGTCAAGACCTTTAAGGGGACCGGAGGCACATGCACCTTATCAGCGTAGATTTGGAACTTATGACAAGTTCGAGAATGCTGATAACAATCGGCTTCCATAGTGGACCAGTAATATCCTGTCCGTAGGATCTTCTTAGCCATAGTGTGTCCACTAGAATGGGTTCCGAAGGTACCTTCATGTAGATCTGTCATGATCCTCTCTTCTTCGCTCTTGTCTACACACTATAGTAATGTAGAGTCATCATTGCTCTTGTAGAGGATTCCATTACTGAGGAAGAACTTCGCAGCGAACCTCCTTCATTGACAGATGCCCCTTCGGGATACTCTTGAGCCTCGAGATACCTTTTGACTTCGTGAAACCAGGGTTTATCTGCCACCTCTTTGGTATCAATTTCACAGCAGTGTGCTGGTTCATCCAACCTCTCAATGGTGATTTGGGGAGCTTCATTGTCCCACGTGACTTTGAACATAGAAGACATGGTAGCTAGCGTGTCCGCTAACTGTTTCTCCTCTCGCGGGAAATGTTTAAAAGTTACCTCCTCAAAGTGTGGGAGCAATGTCAACACGTACTCTTTGTATGGGATGAGATCCGGATGTTTCGTATCCCATTCGCCTTTGATCTGACTTATTACCAAGGCTGAATCCTCGAAAACATCCAAGAACTTGATCCTGAGGTCAATAACGGCCTTGAGACCCATGACACAAGCTTCATACTCCGCCATGTTGTTAGTGCAGTTGAAACATAGCCGAGCAGTAAAAGGAGTATGACAGCCCTCAGGAGATATGATTATTGCACCAATGCCGTTACCGAGTGTGTTTGAAGCTCCATCAAAAACCATAGTCCATCGGGATCCCACCTCGGGTCCTTCATTCGGTCCAGGTTCTTCATAGTCAGTCACTACCATAATATTCTCGTCTGGGAACTCAAAATTCATGGACTAGTAGTCATCCACGGCCTGATGAGCCAAATGATCAGTCAATAAACTTCCCTTGATTGCTTTCTGGGTTGTATATTGGATGTCGTATTCGGTTAAGATCATCTTCCATCTTGTTATTCTTCCGGAGAGAGCGGGCTTCTCGAAGATGTACTTGATTGGATCCATCTTAGATATCAATAAAGTAGTGTGGGTCAGCATATACTGTCTTAGTCGGCAAGCAGCTCATGCCAAAGCGCATCAAGTTTTCTCGAGCAGTGAGTATCTTGTCTCACAGTCGGTAAATATTTTGCTAAGGTAGTATATCGCGTTCTCTTTTCGACCAGACTCGTCATGCTTCCCCAAGATACACCCCATTGAATTGTATAGCACTGTTAAGTACAATAACAAAGGTCTTCCTTTAACCGGAGGCATCAAATTGGGCGGTTCTTGAAGGTATTCCTTGATTCTTTTGAAAGTTGTCTGGCATTCATCATTCCACTTTACGACTTGATCTTTCTTTAGAAGCTTGAAGATGGGCTCACAAGTAGCAGTCAGATGTGAAATGAACCTGGCGATATAATTCAAGCGTCCCAAGAAACCTCTAACTTCCTACTCTGTATAGGGAGCTGGCATATCTTGTATGGCCTTTACATTTGTAGGGTCTACTTGGATGCCTTTATCGTTGACAATGAAACCGAGAAGTTTACCAGACCTTACCCCGAAGGTGCACTGATAGGATTCAACGTTAGCTTGTAGATCCTCAACCTGTCGAATAACTTTTGTAGATGATCAAGGTTATCTTCCTCAGTTTGAGACCTGGCTATCATGTCATCAACATAAACTTCGATCTCGTGATGAATCATATCGTGGAACAAAGCGACCATGGTGCGCTGATAAGTTGCCCCAGCATTCTTCAACCCGAAAGGTATCACCTTGTAACAGAAGGTGCCCCACTGTGTGACAAAGGTTGTCTTCTCCATTTCTTCAGGAGCCATCTTTATCTAGTTGTAGCCAAAGAATCCATCCATAAAGGAGAAGATTTTATGTTGCATGGTGTTGTCAACTAGAACATCAATGTGAGGAAGTGGGAAGTCATCCTTGGGGCTTGCCCTATTCATATCTATGTAATCCATGCACATATGTACCTTACCGTCCTTCTTAGGTACCAGAGCGACATTAGCAACCCACTGTGGATAGAAGGTGAAAACTAAGAACCCTGTGTCGAACTGCTTCATGACCTTTGCCTTGATCTTCTCTGACATTTCAGGGCGTATACGATGGACCTTTTGTTTAACCGGAGGACAATCTTCTTTGGTCGGCAGACGATGAACCACAATATCAGTGTCTAAACCTGGCATGTCTTCATATGACCAGGCGAAGATCTCAATGTAGTCGTGCAACATTTGTATCAACCGCTGCTCATTCTTAACTTCCAGATTTACGCCGATCTTAACTTTTTTCTGTCTATCTCTGTGCCCAGGTTTATTGTCTCAACTGGCTCTTCATGAGGCTGTATAGCCCTTTCTTCCTGCTGTAATAGTCTAGCAAGTTCTCCAGGCACCTCACAATCATCCTCACCTTCGTATTCGGCTTGGTTGATCGGATTTTCGAAGTCATAACGGACACTAGCAGAGCTGTTATCAATGGGATCCAGAGTGGATATGGATCTGCAGTATGATACGTGAGTGTGTGTAAGAGCATAGATGTTTTGATAAAGTGCAAACAGAAGAGAAAAATAGAGAGTACAACATTTATATGCAAGGAACGTCCAATGTTTTATTGATGATATATGAAATGACAAATCATAGCCCTCACAAATAAAACCAATGTGCCTCGGGCAAGACACAAGGTTGTGGAGATTAAATTGTTTATTACAAATCTCAAAACAAGTAAGACAATTACTGTGGAATAAAATAAACTGGTATAAAGTCCTTATCCATCTAGTTACTCGGTCCACCATTGGTAGTTGGGTAAATCCAGCTGTCAATGTCTGAATCTTCCTCACTGTCTTCAATGGCATTAATTCCCCGATTGCTGATGCGTAGGGGAGGTCCTCCAGCCCGAGCACATCAAACAGCCCTTTGAGCTCCTGAAGTAAAGCCCAAATCAAACTTATTATTTTTGTGAGTAAAATCAGGGAGTTTCCCCCAATTGGTATACCCACCTTCTTCAACCATTGCTCTGGTGTCTTTGAGGGAAGCCATCTTCAGAGGAGGTTTGTTGGTAGTAGTTTCAGTTGATGTCAAGATCTGGGGAACCTCTTCAATGTTCTGGAAAGGAGTCTCTATGAATTCCCCATCCATCTCTACGTACCTGAAGGAATTGAGGTGGCTCACCATATACTCCTCCTCACCACGCACAATGACAATCTTCCCTTTTACTGGATACTTCAGCATTTGGTGTAGTGTAGAAGTAACAGCCCCAGCTTCATGGATCCAAGGACGACCCAACAAACAAGAGTATGACGACCGGATATCCATTACTTAGAAAGTGGACTCAAAAGTATGGGAACCTACTTTGACGGGCATGTCCACTTTCCCATGCACCATTCTTTTCGACCCATCAAAATCCCTTACCACAATGTTACTAGGCTTTAAGGTCAAGCCCTCACAGTCCAACCGATCCAATGCCTTCTTAGGTAGAACATTCAACAAAGACCCAGTATCTACCAACACATGATCCATAGTGCTACCCCTGCATTCAATCGAGACATGCAGAGCATCATTATGCTTCCTCCCCTTCGGAGTCAAGTCTGCATCTAAAAAACCCAGCCCATTGTCAGCAGTCAGGATGGCCACACAATCTTTGAATTGATCAGCTGAGGTCTCCTGTGGCACATGTGCGGTCTTGAGGAATGCAATCAAAGCCTTAGCATGGGCCTCAGATCATAACAGCAGGGACAACATGGATATCTTTGAGGGGGTCTGCCCCAGCTGGTCGACCATATTGTAGTCTCTCTTTTTGATTATTTTCAGTATTTCCTATGTCTCTTGTTTAGAGGCTTCCACGAAATTTTTTCTAGGTTCCTCCGTCCGGGCAGGCTCACCTATAACTTCTTTGCCTCGGGTCCCAGATGACTCGACGGCGGGAGTAATAATTGGAGTAAGAACAGGAGCAGTAGTTGATGTACCAGCAGGAGTAGCAGACGAAATAACAATAGGCCTACTGACAGTCTTTGGGGAAATCTCGGGAGAGAAAACCCTTCCACTTCTGGTAACCTTGTTGGTCCTGACAATGTTACTCACATCAGGATCAGCCTCTTCATTCTTCAGATCTTGTTTGATGCCATGATAGTACACATCGGCACCATAATGCCAGGGGATAACTTTATCTGAGACATACGGGACAGGACCAGGAAAGGTGATTATTAGCAGAGCGACTCTTGGAACAGATGTAATCCTAACAGGTCTTCTCGAGGAAACCTTGGAAGGATTAGCGGAAATGGTTATAATAGCAACATCTTCAAATGGAACAATGGGAATCAAAGTTTTCTCGAACAAAATTTCTTTGTTGACCATCAGGCGTTGAACACCTGACTTCAGCAAATGGCAACCAGAGGGCAGAGATGAACACATGTGGCAACCTTCAGCACAACCCGAAAATAAACCGGCCGACAACAAATTCTTCTTAACCCTCATAAGGGGAGTAGACACTTCATCCACTAAGGTCACAAACAGATCGGTATCAACAACATTAACTCCATGATTGTGCTTAGGCATAAGAGCAGTTATGACATTGGGATTTTCCGAAGCATCAAACTCAATCTCCTTAGCCTCGATCAGGTCCTATACTTTATTTCTTAGAGCCCAACAGTCATTGGTATCGTGCCCAGGACTCTCAGAATGATAGGCACACCGACCATTTGGATTATACCGAGGAGATGTGGTATTTGGATTCTTGGGAGCCTCTTTTAAGGTTGCCAAGTTGGATCTCATCATATGGGGTATAACTTCAGACAACGTCATGTTGATCCGGGTAAACTGTCGTTGTGGTCTTTCCGCCCTTTGTTGATTGTTGCATTATGGAGCAACTGCAGGCCTAGGTATCATTACAGCACTTACTGTCTGACAGTGTTCATCTCTACTTTGGCCTCTCAGGCTATAGATGGTTTGGCTTCCTTCTTACCAGTTAAAGGCTTCTTTACCTAACTCGAAGAGGCATCCTTCTATATCTTACCGCTCTGAATCCTAGCTTCTACTCTCTCTCCAGTTAGGATTAGCTCAGTGAAACCAGCTGAAGAGCTGCCGATCAAATGATTAAATAATGGACTAGATAGCATCCCCAGAAACATATCGACCAACTCCCTATCAGAAAATGGGGGTTGGACTCTTCCAACCAAGTCTCTCCACTTCTGTGCATAGTCCTTAAAGCCTTCACTTGCACCCATGGACATACTCTATAGTTGAGTACGAGTAGGAGCAAGGTCGGTGTTGTATTGATACTACTTATAAAAAGCAGCAGCCAGATCTTCCCAATTTCGGACATTGGCTATCTCTAGTTGGTAGAAGCATTCAAGCTGAGTCCCTAACAGACTGTCTTGAAAGAAATGAACCCACATATTTCTATCAGTGGTGTGGGGCTGGATCTTTCTGACATAGGAACGAATATGGAGCTTTGGGCAAGACACTCTATCGTACTTAGCAAAAATTGGAGCCTTGAACTTCTGCGGGATGACCACTCTCGAAACCAATCCGAATTCTTCAAAATCCAACCCGGGTATCCTCTGGACCTCCATAGCACTCATACGGTCTTCCAACTACTTGTATCTATCCTTAGTAGGAGGATACTGCTCATCATTATAATTTGTATCATTGTCAGAAACTTCAGGACTGGGGTCCTTTTCCCTTGTCTCTTCTTCTTGATTTTCCCCTCCTTTGGATGAAGAGGTCAGATCGACTTGTTGCTTTAACGGCCACCTGAACCTTCTGCCCATATTCAGAATACCGGCGACCTTCTTCTGTTTCTTATTCTCCTTCAGGATGAGGGCCTTCAGATCCTTCTGCCCTTTTGCGAGATTTATGAATATCTGTTAGAACAAGGCATTTTGTGCCTAAAGATCCTTGATGCTTTGTTCGAAAGATATTTCTGCTGAAATAAACAGCGAAGAAGATGAGAAACATGTAATGGTACTTGTTTTTGCAATGTTATGAATGGGATGCGTATGCAATGATTTCAAGGATTCTTAAAGGCTCGGATTTGTTTACCCAAAATAAACACACGTCAATTGCATTAATAAGTTCAAATTGTTACAAAGAATGCCTTTAGGCTTACAATTAAACCAAACAAAACTTAAAGCAAAAAAGAAACTAAGTCCCCCAGGAGCGCATCCTCTTTGGTGCAATGTAGGCGTTTATGTTCCTTTCTTCATGAAGTAGCCTAGTGAGTTTCAGGACCTTCTTCTCGCTAGCATATAACTGAGCTTCAGACGTGTCCCGCTCCTCTTTGAGTTGAAGCTAGGACTTTTGTAACTCTTCATGATCGGTTGGCATGTCAGGATGATGACCAAGTGAAGTAGTATCTCCTTTAATAGTTGGCTCCAGAGTTACTGGTAGGACAGCAGGGTAAGGCATCACGAGGCTTTAGGCGCGAGCTCGTACCCACCGGAGATAAGGCTCGAGAGGAATGGAATTCTTGTGCCCTATCGTCTTGCTATCAATTTTATACACCATACCCCAAGCTTTTATGAACCTCTTGCAGTACCCCTGAGCATCATTCTCATAGTTGAAGGCGATTCCTTGGATAAGCGTGTCGTGAGGACCATTTCTTCTCGCATAACCAAACTGACATAGTGCCAAACAAGGGTTGTAAGTGATTCCTCCCATAATGCCTAAAAGAGGGACATTAGGGAATTCACCACAGCGATCAATGATGGTAATATCTTCCGAGAACTGTGAACACCAATTAATGTCTGAATGCTTAAGGGACATCAGCCTACGAGGCCATTTCAAACCCTGCTCGTTCTTCAAAACAGACCTGGGTAGGTGCGAAATAAACCACCTAGTCAATAGAGGAGTGCAACATAGGAGGGTCCCCCTTCTCTTTAGAGTGCGAGCATGCAGAGAGTGCAGAATATCCCCAAGTAATGTAGGCACTGGGTTATGAGACAGAAAAACCTTAATAGTGCTCACATCTACGACTTGATCCGCATTAGGGAAAAGTAATGTCCCGTAAACGAGAAGTGTCAGCACCTCTTCGAAATATTGTAAATCTAAAGTATCCCAAAAATGGTAAGCCTTCTCGAATAGCAACTTAACCAGAATTCCTTGGACACTCCCTCTAGTCTCCCAATTTGTCACTATGCCAGACCGTTGTAAAGACATAGCTCTAGAAATCTATTCAGGATTTGGATGTTCTTCCGTATCGTTGAAAGGTAACTGATCGAGAATAGGTACCCCTAACAACTGAGAAAATTCCTCCATAGTAGGTACTAGCTGGTAATCCGGGAAGGTGAAACAATGGTGCACAAGATCGAAGAACTGAAACAACACTTTTAATAACTCTTCATCAGGTTTTGCAGTGACCAAATTGAGCAATTGACCATGCTTGTTAGTGAAATGAGAACTTTCAAGAACCCTTAATGCCAGGTCCTTTAGTTGGAGAGACACTTTCACCAGGTTGATCTGTATAGTGTTCCTACGGGAGGATTCCTTGTCCTACAAAACAAGGAAAAAATGAGCCCTAGGAAATCCTTGAAATGGTTAGTCATGATATAACATGCTTATGATGTCATGATTATGTTATAAAATCACAGGTATAGCAAACAACAAACAAGTCACACCAACTCCTTAGGTTTAAGGCCTGCATGAGTTTTAAGGTCATACCCTCTTGAAGTTGGATTAGTTCAACCTGTCCTATAAATAGTAATCGGGTTCTAAAGGATCTCAATATCACTGATCTTTCTCCCAGCTTCATTCAAAAGGCGATTGACTCGCAACCAAACAAAACTCAAGAGCCAAACCTCAATGAGTGTAGCATCGAGTATCTGTCAACCTTAAAGTCGGCTATCTCGCTAAGTCCTACTGGCTAAGTTGTACAATTAAAGGTTCTAAGGTCATTTGGTGCTTCACGACACCACGTGGTGGCCCCGTACTCTCCCTGATTGACTCAAGGGTTACCAGTACCAACCAAAGTGCCACATCAATGTAGCTACTGCTTCAACTGTGTCGGTATACCCCGCACAGTTCCCTCACAGTTTATAGCTACTTACCTAAAAGGTCTTCCCCGATCCGGGTGTAGGATCTTCAATAATACCCAAACAAAACCCTTGAATATAAAGCATGCAAAGCAAACAAGAAAGCAATTTTAAAATTGACCTAGATCCTAAGGTATACCCCACTTATTTATACTCCCCACCAGAGTCTCCAGTGATGTGATACGGTGGCAGAACCGACTGTTAATACTGGTCAGCATTTTGTATTCGCAAATGTCATGGTAAGCAAGAGTCTCCATCGACTTTTATGTCATCCAACTAAGGAAAAGGAAAAATAACAGAAAAAACCCTTTTCGAGAATGTTTTTGAGTACGGGGGGGGGGGGGGGGGGGGGGGGGGGGTAGATTATAGAAAGAGAAGGTGTTAGCACCCTTTCTATCTGTGGTTTTCCACTGGCTCTTAGGTACTTGCTCATTTTGAAATTGCTTGTGCGTGTTTTGAAAAGTTTTTGTTTAACTTCATGATAACCCTTGTATCTGTCCTCAAGAGTGTGACGAAGTTGTTTTTGAAAACTGTTTTGAAAGGTGTTTGTGTGAGAAGTTTTGTTTGAGCAAGTACATAGGAGCTAGTTTACCTACTTGAAAAAGTCTGTTCATTTTCCTTTAGACAACGCTATCCTATTATTAAGGAATAGGTATCACCGTCGTTGGAGTTTTAAGGGATGTTTGAAGGGACAAATACGATCACAGAAGCAATGTTAGGAAATTCTAGTAATCATCCTAAAGCCTTAAAGATCTTTTTCCGAGGAAACATCCGAATGGGTCATTTTAGATCTTTTGGGACTAGAGGACGACCACTAACATTCCCTATACTTCATGACCGTTTACCGAAGGCAACCGGAGTGGGGTAGACCCTAGGAGTGAGCATGTGCAAGTGTGTTTTTTTTCAGTTTATTTATCTTTACACAATTAGGGTTTTCTACTGTTTTAATTTCAATTCGTCTTTCCATACAATCCTATACATACATCTAAGCAGTTTATAGTTTGCGGAAATTAAAATGTGAGTAGTTAGAGTCCTAATTATTACATGGCTTTGGGCAGATACATCACTATTTTAACTGAAACTAAAATGTGGAATTAAAATCCTATTTAAATCTATTACAAACTCAGAGCAGTTACAAATAATAATAAAAAAGGGAAAATTAAAAGCGCGCGGTAAATTAAATGCGAGAAATAATTACACGACCTAAAAATCTAATTTGACAAAATATTTATGTTGTTTTGAGGAAAAATTAGGTTAAGTACAAAGTTAACCCTGATTCTAATTATTTTGAATTATAATAAAAAGACATTAAATTACCCTAATTTAATTAAACTAATTAATTAATAAAATATTTTTTATATAAAAAAAAAAGATTTTTGATGTTTTTTATGATTTTTTATTAGATAAAAAATATGATTTTTTTTGGTGTTATTAAAAAAAGATATAATTAACAAATAATAAGAAAAAGAATTGAAAGAAAAAAAAAAGTAGGACTTGGGTCTGTATGATGTGCAAATAGGGGGGTGGCTTTCTGAATTTTGTCCAGGCCCATTATGGCCAGGCCCACTCCTGTGCTTGATTCTGGGTTGGCACATTTGGAAGGTGCACCATGGTCTCTCCTTGGATTGAACATTGGATCTGCGTTGGCAACGATCCAGTGGTTGGATCAGTGGGGTGTATGATGGATGTTAGGCAAGGAAGTACGTTGGATCTGCAATGAACAAATGAGAAAATGAAAAAACTCCAGACCTGGGTATCGAACCCAAGTTTTCCTCTTTGCAAACGCTTCCCTTTACCACCTGGCCATATTGTCTTTTGTTTATATGAATAGACAAAATATATTATATTGGAATAATGGTCAGTGCTGATGAAAAACGTGTGTGAATTCAAATTGGCCACTGGGATGGTGACAAATCATCATCTTCTTCCATGTCCATCATCTTAGGTATCAGATATATACCTGCAGACAAAGCTCCATAGCCATAAACCTGCAAACTTCAAAAATCCATACAACGCATGATAAATTAATTCTAAATGCACCAATCAACTCGTCTTGATCTCACGAGTATCATGGCATCATTTTCTTGGCTAATTTTACCTGTATAGAGAAGCCCAAAAACGGCTTCTTAAACCCTAATCATGGTAATCATCAGTATATGCATCAAAACGTCAATTAAACCATTCTGACATGTTATAAACATCCATACAAACAAGAATGCATGATCAAAAAGCATTTATAACGCATGTATGATTGTAATTGTTTTTTAAAAGAAAATGCAAACTGTGATCGGATTGGTCGTGATTCTGAGAGTTCTGACACTTGAAAACAATGCAATTAGTCTCAGTGTGTCTCCAGGAATGCATTGCAACCTTTAGAACCTCTTGAATCTGCCTCAAAATCCAAATTCAATTATCACTTTTCCTTGAATTTCAAGCTTGTGTACAACGTATCTTTGAGCAGTTGCGCCTCTCATTTTTTTCTAGGGTTCAAACAAACCTCAGTATATGTATTAAGTCTAATTAGGTTAACAATTTTGGATCCAATCTTGGGAGTTGATGGATAAAATCTTTGATCTTTAAGCCATATTCTTTCATTCCAAAGTTGGCCAAATCATGCCTTTTTTGCATCAAATAGCCTTGATTCGATTTGATCTGATTAGGCCATCGTAATTAGATTTGATCTTCATCAAAATCAGATCATCAAAGCAATCTTTGATATTTTTTGTTATTTATTTGATTTAATGTGATTTTTAGTAAATAAAAATCAAAATAAAATAAATAAATAGGGAAAATAAGATATGGCTTCTGATTTGGGTCGTGGACCATGTCCTTAACAAGATACAATCCTGAAATGCTAGGCCCATTTCAGAAAAAAATGCACTTTTGAGCATATTTGACTTTGGGTAATTTTCCAAAAATGGTCAACTTTGACAATGCATATTTCTTCCAATTTTAATCCTATAGAGGTGTTATTGAACTTTTTAGAAAGCTTAGGATGTCCCCTAAACAACCTTTTTCGTCTCATTTCAATTGGGTACTCCATGTTCATGTAAGAAGCTTTGACCCAAAAGGTGTTTTTGTTGACTTTTCAAAAGGACCTATAATATAGAAATCCATATCATTTTATGAGTGCATTTCTTGAACTTGAGGGCTGAATATGAGTTGTAGGAAATTGGATTCCCTTCAAAACGAGCCCTGGGTGAGAAATTTCTAATAAAGTATGAGAAAGTTATGCTTGGTCAAACTTTGGTTGACTTTTCCTGAGAAACCCTAATTTAGCAACTTTTGAGTTTTGATGAATTAGGAGCATTCCTTGAGGAAACATGATCAACCCTTGATAAAATGATGAATATCACTTCAAAATGTTGATGTTGACCAAAAATCTTGAAGTTTGACTGTATGTGGACCACAGTTGACTTTTGACCTAATACAATCGATTCTCAAGCATCTAAGCAGTTGACTGAGCAAATTTCTTGTGCAAGGCTTGAAATTTGACATGGAAGGTCTTAAGTACATATTAGGACTATGGAGAGCATATGAGGCCTTTGGAGCTCACCCTTCTTGATGAAAATGGAAACCCTGGTTGGAGGTTCATTCCTTTAGGAGAGAGTTTGTCTGGTCAACTCTTGAGCATCCTTGAGCAAGTTAAGGGTATTAATTAGAATATGTTGAGTAAAATGGGAGGGCAAATTTTTGGGCACAACAGCTGCCCCTGTTCAATCTTCTTAGAACTGAGGATATAGATTGGCTTGTCTGTCTTTCGTGATCTGGAGGTGGGAGATGATTGAACACTAGAGTGCCCAGAAATTTGCACTCGCATGCAGTGCCTGGTGATATCGGGAATGGGCTTACAGATTCCATTTGGAAGTCGACTGAGAATCGTCGGAGATGGGCTTAAAAATGCCATCCAGAAAAGATATCGGTTGCATAAGAGATTCCTTTGCGAGAATTCCTGTACCTGCCGCTGAGGAGGACTTTGTCGGGGAATGTTCATTTATGTCCTGGGAAATAGAGTATAGGAGCTTCAGCTTTCCATTACTCTACTGGGGAATTAACTCCTGATTGAGGAAGTGGAGATAAGCTGCATATTTGGTCAGGGTCCGGACTGCACGGTGACTTACTGGGGAATTGTGAAATTGATCGTATCTGGTCGGGTCCAGGTCTTACGGTGTAGTAAACTATTGTCTGGAGATAAGGGAGAAGGAACCTGGATAGTAGGGTTACTTCGAGATGAAAGCCTGGATGGTAGGGCTATGAGAAGGAAACTGGATAGTAGGGTTGCTTCGAGATGAAAGCCTGGATAGTAGGGCTATGATAAGGAACCTGGATAGTAAGGTTACTTCGAGATGAAAGCCTAGATAGTAGGGATATGAGAAGGAACCTGGATAATAGGGTTATAAGAAGGAACCTGGATAGTAGGGTTACTTTGGGAATAAAGCCTGGATAGTAGGGCTTATGGGAAGGAACCTGGGTCGTAGGGTTATAAGAAGGAACCTGGATAGTATGGTTACTTCGGGATGAAAGCCTGGATAGTAGGGCTATGAGAAAGAACCTGGATCATAGGGTTACTTCGAGATGAAAGCCTGGATAGTAGGGCTATGAGAAGGAACCTGGATAGTAGGGTTACATCGGGATGAAATCCTGGATAGTAGGGCTATGAGAAGGAACCTGGATAGTAGGGTTACTTCATTTAGTTACATAGATTAGTTGACCTGTTTGATCTTCAGGAATTGATTTCCACTGGCTTCCTGTAGATATAACAGCGTACAGCTGCTGGAATAGTTGAAGATAATCGTCTTTCCTAAAAAGATAGCAGGGTTAATTACATGTGATGCATGAAATGCATGGTGGGATGATGTTCTCAAAATAAATGAGATTGCGCGGTATATGATATGTGTGCGCATGTCATGATGTATGTACATGAAATGCTATCGGGCTATGTCCGAGTCTGGGAAAATAAATCTCTGACTGTTGCTAGAGAATTACTCTTTGTTATTCATGAATATTCTGTCAGGAAGAGATTCTGTTTGAGAATAACTCTATGGGGAACAACTTGGAAAGTGAATTTTTGTAGCTGAACTAATGAGCTCTGTTTGGGATTGAGCTTCTATGTCCAGAGAAATAAACTCTGCTTAGGAGATGAAATTTACTGACTCGCTCGCGATTATGAAATTCGGTCGGGGGATATAGCTGTCAGTTTCTGAATGACCCTGGCTGGGGAGGTCACTTCCTATTTCGGGAAAGCCGACATCAATGCTTTTGAATATTTTTACTATGTGGGGAGTGTATGTACTGATGATTATGCTCCAAAATTGTTTCTGTCCCGGCACCTGCTAGGCAGAGTAACTATCGGGTTTGACAATCCTTGTTTTTGCCCTTATTACTAGAATTACGAGTAATTGTCTTTTGTTTCTTTATGTAAATATTTATGAGCAGCGATCATATTTAAATGCATATGTCAAAAATAAATCATTGGATGTTCTTGCAAAATAAAACAGAAAAAGAAAAACTCAAAGTTTCTTATGAAAATGATTTTGTATTTATTTTTTGAAGTTGGCCTGTAATACGCGTTTTCGTACAAGGAGGCTAACGTTCTAGTAAGAGAACGTCGCCGTGAAAATAGAAGTTATACAAATTTGTGTAAAAGAAAACAGCTATGTGAAACAATCCCATTGAGTTCCAACTTTGTTATTGCCCCTATGTCTTCGAGCATCTCATCACTTTGTTGTTTGTCCGTAGTTTATTAGGTTGATTGGTGTCGTTCGAGCTTGATAGTCGATACCGAAGTCTGGTCGCAATATGATCCAATGGGACATAGTGATATGCTTTACATCCCTAACTTTTTCCTGGACTGCCCATTCGGGTTTTCTGTCCACCGGGATACCCCTTTTTGCCCAAGCCGCCTTTTCAGGTTTTCGGCTTGCCGGGTGTGCAGATTTTTTCATTTTCATCCCTTATTTTTGCCCGAACCCTTTTGGTTCTCTGGGAAGCCTTTTTTTTACCTAGGCCAGTCAACCTAGCGCGTCTTTTAATTAGGCCTAGTATCTTTTCACTATGTCTGCATTGACAGGGTGAGGAAGGTCGCCACTGTCCATGGTGGTTAGAATCATAGCTCCACCCGAGAAAATGTTCTTAACCATAAATGGCCCTTCGTATGTGGGAGTCCATTTGCCCCTGGGATCACCTTGCGGTAGTATGATACTCTTGATCACAAGATCCCCGACTTGATATTCTTGACGCCTGACTTTCTTGTTAAAAGCCTTGATCATTCACTTTTGATACGTCTGACCATCACAGATAGTAGTAAGTCTCTTCTCATCGATTAGATTTAGCTGATCAAGCCGAGTTTGGATCCAGTCTTCTTTGTTCAAACCCACGTCCTCAATAATCCTGAGGGAAGGTATCTAGACTTTGGTGGGTAGTACTGCCTCCATGCCATATACCAGAGAGTAGGGTGTTTCCCTTGTCGACGTCCGTTCTGAGGTACGGTATCCATGAAGAGCAAATGGTAACATCTCATGCCAGTCTTTATACGTCACTGTCATCTTCTGTACAATTTTATTGATGTTTTTGATAGCCGCTTCAACAGCTCCATTTATCTTCGGTCTGTAGGGAGAAGAGTTATGATGTTGTATCTTGAACTGTTTACAGAGCTCGGTGATCATTGTGTTGTTAAGATACGTACCATTGTCAGTAATATTCTCTCTCGCACACCATACCGACATATCAGATTATGTCAGATAAACCGCACCACCGTGTTCTTGGTCACAGTAGCAAAAGAGGTCGCCTCAACCCACTTCGTGAAGTAATCAATGTCCATTAGAATGAAACTATGTCCATTAGAAGCAGTGGGTCTGATTTCTCCGATCATGTCAATGCCCCACATTGCAAAGGTCCACGGAGCTGCCAAGACGTTTAAGGGGACCGGAGGCACATGCACCTTATCAGCGTAGATTTGAAACTTATAACAAGTTCGAGAATGCTGATAACAATCGGCTTCCATAGTGGACCAGTAATATCCTGCCCGTAGGATCTTCTTAGCCATGGTATGTCCACTAGAATGGGTTCCGAAGGTACCTTCATGTCGATCTATCATGATCCTCTCTGCTTCGCTCTTGTCTACACACCATAGTAATGTAGAGTCATGATTGCGCTTATAGAGGATTCCATTACTGAGGAAGAACTTTGCAGTGAACCTCCTCAGAAACTTCTTATCATTGACAGATGCCCCTTCGAGATACTCTTGAGCCTCAAGATACCTTTTAACTTCGTGAAACCAGGGTTTGTCTGCCACCTCTTCGGTATCAATTTCACAATAATGTACTGGTTCATCCACCCTCTCAATGGTGATTTGGGGAGCTTCGTTGTCCCACCTGACTTTGAACATAGAAGACATGATAGCTAGCGCGTCCGCTAACTGGTTCTCCTCTCGCGGGAAATGTTCAAAAGTTACCTCCTCAAAGTGTGGGAGCAATGTCAACACGTACTCTTTGTATGGGATGAGATTTGGATGTTTCATATCCCATTCTCCTTTGATCTGACTTATTACCAAGGCTGAATCGCCGAAAATGTCCAAGAACTTGATCTTGAGGTTAACAGCAACCTTGAGACCAATGACACAAGCTTCATACTCCACCATGTTGTTAATGCAGTTTAAACATAGCCGAGAAGTGAAAGGAGTATGACAACCCTCAAGAGATATGATTACTGCACCAATGTCGTTACCGAGTGCGTTTGAAGCTCCGTCAAAACCATAGTACATCGGGATCCCTCCTCGGGTCTTTCATCCGGTCCATGTTTTTCATAGTAAGTCACTAGCATAATATTCTCGTCCGGGAACTCAAAATTCATAGACTGGTAGTCATCCACGACCCGATGAGCCAAATGATCAGCCAATACACTTCCCTTGATTGCTTTCTGGGTTGTATATTGGATGTTATATTCGGTTAAGATCACCTTCCATCTTGTTATTCTTCCGGACAGAGCGGGCTTCTCGAAGATGTACTTGATTTGATCCATCTTAGATATCAACAAAGTAGTGTGGGTCAGCATATACTATCTTAGTCGGCGAGCAGCCCATGCCAAAGCGCAACAAGTTTTCTCAAGAAGTGAGTATCTTGTCTCACAGTTGGTAAAATGTTTGCTAAGGCAGTATATCGCGTGCTCTTTTCCACCAGACTCGTCATGCTGCCCTAGCACACACCCCATTAAATTGTCTAGCACTGTTAAGTACAATATCAAAGGTCTTCCATCAACCAGAGGCATCAGAATGGGCGGTTCTCGAAGGTATTCCTTGATTCTTTCAAAAGCTGTTTGGCATTTGTCATTCCACTTTACCACTTGATCTTTCTTTAGAAGCTTGAAGATAGGCTCACAAGTAGCAGTCAGATGTGAAATTAACTTGGCGATATAATTCAAGCGTCCTAAGAAACCTCTAACTTCCTTCTCTGTACAGGGAGTCGGCATATATTGTATGGCCTTTACCTTTGTAGGGTCTACTTGGATGCCTTTGTCGCTGACAATGAAATCCAGAAGTTTACCATACCTTACCCCGAAGGTGCACTTGTTCGGATTCAACCTTAGCTTGTATATCCTCAACCTGTCAAACAACTTTTGTAGATGATCAAGGTGCTCTTCCTCAGTTTGAGACCTAGCTATCATGTCATCAACATAAACTTCGATCTCGTGAAGAATCATATCGTGGAACAAAGAAACCATGGCACGCTGATAAGTTTCCCAAACATTCTTCAACCCGAAAGGCATCACCTTGTAACAGAAGGTGCCCCACTGCGGGACGAAGGTTGTATTCTCCATGTCTTCAGGAGCCATCTTGATCTGGTTGTAGCCATAGAAACCATCCATGAAGGAGAAGATTTTGTGATGTGCGATGTTGTCAACCAGAACGTCAATGTGAGGAAGTGGGAAGTCATCCTTGGGGATTTCCCTATTCAGATCTCTGTAATCCACGCACATCCGTACCTTACCGTCCTTCTTAGGTACTGGAACAATATTAGTAACCTACTGTGGATATGAGGTGACAACTAAGAACCCTGCGTAGAACTGCTTCATGACCTCTTCCTTGATCTTCTCTGACATTTCAAGGCGCATACGACGAACCTTCTGTTTAAAGGGAGGACAATCTTCTTTGGTCGGCAGACGATGAACCACAATATCAGTGTCTAAACCTGGAATGTCTTCATATGACCATGCGAAGATCTCAACATAGTCATGCAACATTTGTATCAATCGCTGCTAGTTCTTAACTTCCATATTTGTGCCGATCTTGACTTCTTTTCTGTCTATCTTCGTGCCCAGGTTTATTGTCTCGATTGGCTCTTCATAAGGCTATATAGCCCTTTCTTCCTGCTGTAATAGTCTAGCAAGTTCTCCAGGCACCTCACAATCATCCTCACCTTCGTCTTCGGCTTGGTTAATCGGATATTTGAAGTCATAACGTACAGTAGCAGAGCTGTTATCAATGGGATCCAGAGTGGATATGGACCTGCAGTATGATACGTGAGTGTGTGTAAGAGCATAACTGTTTTGATAAAGTGAAAATAAAAGAGAAAAAAAGAGAGCGCAAAATTTGTATGCAAGGAACGTCCAATGTTTTATTGATGATATATGAAATGACAAATCATAGCCCTCAGAAATAAAGCCAATGTACCTTGGGCAAGACACAAGGTTGTAGAATTTAAATTGTTTATTATAAATCTTAAAACAAGTAAGACAATTACTGCCGAGTAAAAGAAACTGGTATAAAGTCCCTAGCCGTCCAGTTACTCGGTCCACCGTTGGTAGTTGGGTAAATCCATCTATTAATGTCTGAATCTTCCTCGCTATCTTCAATGGCATTAATTCCCTGATTGTTGATGCGTAGGGGAGGTCCTCCAGCCCGAGCGCGTCAAACAGCTCTTTGAGCTCCTGAAGTAAAGCCCAAACCAAACTTGTCAGTTTTGTGAGTAAAATTAGGGAGTTACCCCCAATTGGTATACCCACCTTCTTCAACCACTACTTTGGCGTCTTTGAGGGAAGCCATCTTCAGAGGAGGTTTGTTGGTAGTAGTGTTAGCCAATGCAAAGATCTGGGGAACCTCTTCAAAGTTCTGGAAAGGAGTCTCTATGAATTCCCCTTCCATCTCTACGTACCTGAAGGAATTGAGGTGGCTCACCATACACTCCTCCTTACCATGCACAGCGACAATCTTCCCTTTTACTGGATACTTCAACATTTGGTGTAGTGTAGAAGTAACAACCCCATCTTCATGGATCCAAGGACGACCCAACAATCAAGAGTATGAAGGCCGAATATCCATTACATAGAAAGTGGACTCAAAAGTCTGGGAACCTACTTTGACGGGGATGTCTTCTTTCCCATGCATCATTCTTTTCGACCCATCAAACGCCCTTACCACAATGTTACTAGGCTTTAAAGTCAAGCCCTCACAGTCCAACCGATCCAACGCCTTCTTAGGCAGAACATTCAACAAAGACCCAATATCTATAGCACATGAGCCACAGTGGTGCCCCTGCATTCAATTGAGACATGCAGAGCATCATTATGCTTCCTCCCCTTTGGTGTCAAGTCTGCATCTAAAAAACCCAGCCCATCCTCAAACGTTCATATTCAAATTCTATAAAACATCACTGTTAGTGATACTATTTTATTAGAAACACTATTGTATACATTTATTCAATTATTGTTTAGAAAGTTCCTTGACAAAACCGAGTAGTGGTTTTGGACTCAAGAAGACTTTGGCAGTTGTCAAAGTAGTTTTTCAATCAAGATTGATTAGTGGATTAAGGCCTCGTTTGAGAGAGGAGAAATCACCTTGGCGCGTGGGTTGGAGTAGTTTGAGTTCAAACGAACCAGGATAAAAATCAATGCATTCTTTTTCATTATGTATTGTGATCCCAATTCAACCCCCCCCCCCCCTTCTTGTGTTTTTCCATTCTTCAATTGGTATCAGAGCACCTGGATCTGTGTGAAAACACTTAACTGTGTCAGAAAAAGAACCAAGGAGGAAAAACACTATGATGGGACCAAGTCAGAACATCAGCAAGGATTATCATGATGAGAAAGACAAAATCAGGAGCAGACCCCCAATATTTGACGGTGAAAAATTTGATTACTTGAAAGACATAATCAGAAGTTTCTTTTTAGCGTGAGACACTGACCTTTGGGATATGGTAACGGATGGGTACATACATCCTGTTGATGAAAGCGATCAGAAGATTGATAGAAAAAGAATGACAGATCATCAAAAGATGGATTTCAGAAATCATCACAAGGCCAGAACTATTCTCTTGAGTGCTATCTCATACTCAGAGTATGAGAAGATCACAAACATAGAGACAGCAAAGCACGTGTTTGATTCCTTGAGAATGACGCATGAAGGAAACACGCAAGTCAAAGAAACCAAAGCTCTTGCGCTCATTCAGAAATATGAATCCTTCAAAATAGAAGAAGATGAAATCATTGAAACAATGTTCTCAAGATTTTAAATTATGGTTGTTGGATAAAAGTTTTGGACAAAGGATACTCAACTTCTTATTATGTAAAGATGATCATCAGAAGTCTTCCAAAGAAATGGAGACCCATGGTCACTTCTCTCAAACTTGCAAAAGATCTGAACATAATCTCTCTAGAAGAACTTGTCAACTCTCTCAGAAGTCATGAGATAGAGTTAGAAGATGATGAGCCCCAGAAGCAAGGTAAGCCTCTCACTCTGAAATCTAATAAATATGAAACCAAATTTTTGCAGGCAAAAGAAGAAGCAGAAAACTCTAGTGAGTCATCGTCAGAAGAAGATGAATTGTTCCTTCTATCCAGAAGAATCAATCAGCTGTGGAAGCACGGGAAGAGGAAATTCAGAAATTCCAGAAGAACATGGAATTGGTCTGAATCATCGTCTGGATATAGAAAATATGAACCATCTTCTGAGTACAGAAAGTCAAGAAACAGAAACATTGTCTGCTATGAGTGCAATGAACAAGGGCACTACAAAAGCAACTGTCCAAGGCTTCAGAAGGAGAAACATCAAAAGAAGTTTGTTAAGGAGAAGAAGGAAAGTCTGATGGCAACGTGGGATGACTCTGAATCTTCTGAAGATGGAACAAAATCAGAAGATGAACGAGCCAATATAGCTCAAATAGACAACTTATCATATGTCTCTGAATCCTCTGAATCCTCTGAATCAGAATCAGAATCAGACTCAGAGTCAGAAGAGGTATTTTCTAACTTTTCTAGATCTCAATTAGAAGAGAGTTTGTTAGAAATTCTAGAAAGGTATCATAAGCTTTGAGTCATAAACAAGAACCTGAAAAAGGATCTAGTTTCGGACTCTGAAGAAACTAATACTCTGAGATTGGAAAACACTGAGTTGAAAGAAAAAATTTCAAAACTTGAAAGTTAATTACAAAATACTCAGACGGAAACCATCTCAGAAGTTCCTAGTAACCCTGATAAGATCAGAAAGGAATATGATCATAGCATTCAGAAATTCCTCGCTAAAAACATAGATAGAAGAAAGATGGCTTCAATGATCTATGGAGTCAGCAGAAATGGCAGAAAAGGTATAGTATACAAAGGAAAAGTATCCCAACCTAAGAAAGTTAAGGATCTGGTTATTAAGCACACTCCTCTTTATTCTCATTTCACTTTTGGGCAAACACATGATATAAAATATACCAATAAGGCATTTTATGCTAAACCAAAATTCAAATAGAATTTTGGAAACTCTAACAATCATGAACCCAAAAAGATATGAGTACCAAAGGACAAAATCATCTATGTTGCAGATATTTTTAACAGCAAGTTTGAAACACCAGTCCTAACACCAGGTTTCTGGATGCTCTCTACACATGGAGGGAGGAAATCATATGTTCTAAAGCCTGGAATTTAAAGGATTCGCAAGTTTCAGAGGCAATCAGAAACAAAATAAGAGGATGGCATGCCCTTCCAAGCAACTTCTGTCAAAGCTAGCCAAATAGAGTCCTTACAACTTTTTGATTCTTGACAAACAGGGGGAGAATGAAGAATATTTTGACTCCAATCAGAAGTTAGATCAGAAGATCTTCATGGAAGTATCTTTTTCTCGTTAACTGAGTATTTTACTCAGGGGGAGTTTGTTAATTTGTGTTCTTTATATTCCTTCAAAATATCGAGTTTTTGTCATCATCAAAAAGGGGGAGATTGTTAGAACATAATTTGGTTCTACATCCCTACAAGAGTTTTGATGATAACAAACACATGATATATATATATATATATATATATATATATATATATATATATATATATATATATATATATATATATATATATATATATATATATATATATATATATATATATATATATATATATATATATATATATATATATATATATATATATATATATATATATATATATATATATATATATATATATATATATATATATATATATATATATATATAAAGAACAAATATGCTCGCTATAAAAGTATTTTTACATGCAGGAAGTTCTGATGTGAAAAAGATGCTCTGATGGAAGGAGCATAGACTATCTGCCAGAACATCACTAGAAGCTCTGATCATGCGAGCATAGAAGATGAGATTACTATGATATAATCATGTGACACGCTTATGTGAAGAAGTTCTGTTACAACTTCTGAATGCACCAACACTGTGAAACAGGATCTCTGATACTCTGATCTGTAAAGTTCTTATACAAGCTGTAAAGGACTCTCAACGGTAACATTCAACCTCTGATGTGAGAACATCTGAAGCGTTACAATTTATTAATGCAATATCAAAAGTAACGGCTACAAACAGACAAGGATATCCTGGTTTGGAAAGTTCACTATTGCATGGCCTATATAAAGAAGACAAAAAGAAGAATTCAAGTGATCAACTACTGCGCACAAAAAGACGAATTCGCGTGAAAGTACAGTAACACATCAATCATCTTTCATCCTCAAACGTGCATATTGAAACTGTGTAAAACATCACTGTTAGTGATACTGTTTTATTAGAAACACTATTGTACACATTTATTTAATTATTGTTTAGACAGTTCCTTGACAAATTGGGTTGTGGTTTTGGACTCAAGAAGACTTTGGTAGTTGTCAAAGTAGTTTTGTAATCAAGATTGATTAGTGGATTAAGACCTCATTGGAGAGAGGAGAAATCACCTTGGCAGGTGGACTTAACTAGTTTCAGTTCAAAAGAACCAGGATAAAAATCAACGCATTCTTTTTCATTATGTATTGAGATCCCAATTCACCCCCCCCCCCCCCCCCCTTCTTGTGTTTTTCCCTTCTTTAGTTTATTTCATTATATTCGCGTCTTAGGATAAAAATTAATGGTGGCGACTCTATAATTTTCAATTGGCTATTACAGTTTAACTAGAATTTGAAGATAACCCTACCTCAAATCAATCTTTCTAAAAACACGCACATCTACTAACTGATCCATCAAATCGTCAATTCTTGGTAGTGGATACTCATTCTTAATCGTCACTTTATTCAACTATTTGTAATCTACACACAGCCTCATACTTCCATCTTTCTTCTTGACTAGCAACACAGAAGCACCCCCACGATGAAACACTCGGTCGAACAAACTTTCTCTTGAGCATCGCTTCTAATTGTTTCTTCAAATTGCTCAACTCGGAACCCCATGTCCTGTAAGGAGCCATCGATACTGGACTCGTTCCTGGCACCAAATCTATAGAAAACTCCACTTTACATTCATGAGGTAAATTACTGATGTCATATGAAAACACCTCTGGGAATTCAAATACAATCGTTAATTCCATATTTGCATCTTTACCATCAACGAGCAACGGTGGAAACAATGCAAACATCGAGGCTTCATTTTCTAAAAGTTCATTTACTTGCTTAGCGGTCAACAACATTAATTCTTCATTATCACCAAACTTAGGGAACCTCAAAGTCTTATTATAACAATTTATATAAACATAGTTGAACTCCAACCAGTTCATCCTAAGGATAACATCGATTTGGTGTAAGGGTAGACACACCAAATCCATCACAAAACTCTTGCCATAAATAGTCAATGGACATTTCGAACAAACATAAGTAGTAGTAATAGAACCATAACAGGAGTATCTATTACCATACTACCATTCATATTATACAACTTTAATCCCAACATGTTAGTGCATTCATACAAAATAAACGAACGAGTAGCAACGGTGTCAATAATAACAATCAATTCAACATCGTTAATAAAGCAAGTACCTCAAATCAAGTTGTCCTTTTTAGATTCATCTGACCCACTCAGTGCGAACACTCTACCATTAGTCTTAGAAACAACATTCTTTCTTGGTTTCTGACACTGGGTTCTGATATGACCCTACTCTCTACAATTGAAACAAGTCGGACCATCGTTCTTGCATTTAGGAGCACGATGACCTAACTTACCACACTTGTAGCACCTCAGCACCTTATTCTCACACTCATTAGCTCGGTGACCTTGTTCACAATACCTATAACATTTGATAGAATTGGGAGCTCCTCCCTCACCTGTCTTCTTCCCATCATAAGCCTTATGTTTCCCTTTATCAGCTAGGGCATCATAAGGCTTCTTATGATCTTGATATTGCTTTCTTCTTTTCTCGTTCGAACTCTTGTAGTGAGCTGAGTGAGCTTTGCTGTCTTCTTCATAGATCCTACAGTTGTTAACCAATTATGAAAACACACAGATTTATTGATATTCAATCGCCCGCTTGATCTTCGGATGCAAACAATTCTTAAACTTGATACACTTTGAGAACTCAGTAGTCTCTTCATTGTAATGTGGATAATACTTCGCCAGTTCCATAAACTTTGAAGCATACTCAGTCACAGTCAAATTCCCTTATTTCAACTCTAGAAACTGAATCTATTTCTTCCCACGCACATGCTCTGGATAGTACTTCTTCAGGAACTCCTTACTGAACATAACCCAAGTAATAGCTTCACATGATATTGTCAGTCTCTGATGGGTACCAACTCACCTGTCATCAGCTTCCTTTTCCAGTTGATGCATACTAAACCGCACCTTTTACGTCTTTGAGAAATTCATGACTTGAAAGATTATTTCAATCTCCTTGAGCCAAACTTGTGCTCCATACAGATTAAACCTACCCTTGAAAAGAGGCGGATGATTCCTCTGAAACGTCTCTAAAACACGGGATCGATCATTAGGCTGATGTTGCACAGCCTGAGCAACAGCCTATAGAGCAGCAGCAAGTGCATCATCGTTCCTTCCAACCATTTCTCTATTTCACATCAATAACAGTCACAATGGTTAGAAACTATCTCGACAATATTCCACTATCATACACTACAGACTCAATAACTTGGTGGAAGGACTGACCTGCTCTGATACCACTAATGTAACACCCTTCTAAACCCACATATATTTCACATGTATTTTTACGAAAATAAAATAAGTTAAAAAACCACAAAAGGGCGTCACATCTTCATGTAAACGTCACACCAAACATAGTCGTTCTTCGTAACACGGTTTTCAAAATTATTTAAGACAAATCCTTCATGGATAACAATTAATAGACTTATTCATACATCTCACGGCGGAATTCATAGTTCAAAACATTATATTATAATACTTCATAAAACTTCATCATACTTCATGATTCATAATCGGAATTCAAAACAAGTCAAGTACCATGAAAGGTAACCCAAAATTATAGAAACAAAACAAAGAACATAAGTTAATAATTCAAATGATCCCATCCTCGATGTTACATATTAGGGAAAGACCCGCTCTACTCAACAGAAAGAAAATAAACTCACTCTGAAGTTATCCTCTAATGCTTCGACGGGATAATCCTGATCACCAGCAAGTTATGAAGTAGTGAAAAACACAAGAAGGGGGGGTTGAATTGTAAAAACTGAAAATCAATGCAATGAACAAGATATTTTTATCCTGGTTCGTTTGATCTCAAACTACTCCAGTCCACCCGTCAAGGTGATTTCGCCTCTCTCCAACGAGGTCTTAATCCACTATATTCAACTGAATATTACAGACTGCTTTAACAACTGCTAAAGCCTTCTTGATGCAAACCACAACCCGGTTTGTCAAGGAAAAACTTTCTTACAAAGAAGATAAATCTAATTGTGTGAATGTTTTCTACAAAACTGTATCACAACTGTGATGTATACACAACTTAAAGCTTAGAAACTAGATTGCTAAACAATGATTGAATATGAGAATGTGTAGTGTTTAGCAAAACTGAGAGAAGGAACATTTTGATCAGCTTTTATGCGTGTAAAGATTTGGAGAACATTAGCCAATTCAATCTTCAAAGTCTTGTTTATATAGCACTGAGATGTTGAACGTTGGAGCAATATTCTTGATTCAATGCTATTAACAAACTTTCCTTATTGAGCAGATCTTGTCTGGAATGAGGCCGTTGGTATTAATTTGCTTTCAATGCACAGTACCGTTGCTTACTTAATGCAAGTTCTGGCTTGGCTCATTCTAACTCTGCTTAGCTGCTGATGAACTGTTGTGTTTCTTTATCAGAGTGTTGAGCGCAGTTCTGTTCATCAGACTTCAGCATATACGTGAGTTAATCTTCTGATACTGACATTCTGATATGGCAACTTCTGATGCTGATGTCAGAAACCAAATTTCTGATTCTGATTAGGTGTGATCTTGCTTATATCAATCAGAGTATCTGCAAATCAGAACGTAATAACTTAGGCAGCAGATAGTTCATACATGAATCACATAAATGATATATCTTTTCACTTTGTTATCATCAAAACTTAAATAGGGTAGTAGATTCAAACTTTGTTCTAACAATCTCCCCCTTTTTGATGATGACAAAAACTAGATATTTTTAAATGAAAATAACGTGAAAAGGTATCAGAGAGGTGCATCAGAGTAAGAGGTTATCAAAGATATCAGAGTTGAGAGATACTCCCCCTGAGTTTATTACTTCCCTTTGATTACAAGTGTTCTTCAGGATCAGATCTTTTTGCCTTTCTTTGAACATCAGAGTATCAAAGTCTTTAACTATCGGAAGCTTTAGATCAGCATATCAGAGCAGAGCTTCAGATCAGCGTATCAGAGCTTTTCTTGTCAGAGCTTTGCTTTGGATCAGAGTATCAGAGCGGATCAGAGCTTCATAGCTTTTAGTCTTCAGAGTGTCCAGGAGCTTCCTTGTACCTGTAGACTTTAAGCAAAACAACAAACATTTTCAAGTAATAGAGTTAGAATGTTTGAGAATTTCTGTCTTAGTTAACCGTTATTGTTTAAAATATCATTCTTGTTCTCCCCCTTTTTGTCAGCAATCAAAAAGTGTAGGTGAGTGCTAAAACAATTAAGATCAGAAAAACTTGTCATATTAAAAGGTTCAGAATCAAACAAAACATATTCAAATAGTACATCAGAAAATCAAACAAAACATGAAAAAGACATGAATGAAAAAACTAAGGTTGAGGAGGAAAGCGTGTGAACAGGTTCTCCAACATGGCTTTGATCTGATCAACAGTCTCATTCTTCTTGTGCACCATGCTGACAACAGTGTCAATCTTGCTATCCTGCACATCCATTCTTTCTTTCATCTTCTGGTCGTTTTCATCCATCCTCTGCTGCAGACGCATGTCATTCAGCTTCAATTCTTCCAGAGTCTGCCTGTCCAAGGCAGCTTGAGAAACATCAGAAGCAGGAAGCTTCTGAGAGCTTTCTGCAACATCTTCTGCTTGACTTGCTTCAGCTTGAATGGTCTTGTCTTCTTCTGGTTGCACATTTGAAGCTAGCTGTTTCTCAGACCAAAGTTCACTATCTAGAGGGAGCACAGCTTCCTGAGGCACCAGACTGTCAACTTCCTTCAGCAGCTTGCTGAAGTTCTGTTGTGCCTGCTCATAGTTGATATCCTGCAACTTGAGGGCTTCAGCACGTACCCAAAGTCTGAATTGTGACCAGAGCTGATCAGAAGCAGCTGGGTCAATCATTCCAGGACAGACTTGTTTCAAAGAAGCAATCCATTGCTGCACACCTGTTTCAAAATTCATAATACCAGAGCCAACATCTGGTTGTTTTGGTTTAGGGATGGCTATTTTGTGTTTCAAATCAGCAAGACGGTCAAGGCTGGTTAAGTCTATGAATGTCCTGCTGGGGTTTTCGGTGGTTTGCTTGGCAGCTGTTTGTTTTGGAGATGGAGTGGGAGAATCAGAGATTATGATTGGACTGGTTGGTGTTTTGGGAGTATTTGGTGGTGTAGATTCTGGTGAGGATGGCAACTGTGCCAAGGTGATTGTTGTTCCACCTGGCAGCTGGATTGCCAGAGGTGATGGTTGTGGTGAATGAGGTTCAGATGGTTGAGGAGAAGGAGTTTCAGAGTGATGAAACTCAGGTTGAGGTGATGGTGGATGAATTTCATGTTGAGGAGAGGTTGTTGGAATTTCTGGTTGTTCAGGGATAAGGGGTTCTTCTGGAATTGATGAGAGTGGTTGTTGTTGTTCAGGTTCTTCAACAGATTGTTGTTGTTCTGGTTGTGGAGGAGGGATAATATGTGGTTCAGAGTTTGGATTGGCGGAGTGATCAGAAGTGTGTTGATTAATTTCAGACAGCACTTGGTCAATTGCAGATGTTGTTGAGATTGGTTTGGGATGTTTGGTTCTGGGTCTTCTGAGTTTTAATGCCTCAAAAGGGTCATCTTCTGGTTCAGTTTCATCTATTGTTGGGATGGGGATTGAGATTCTATGAGAGGTTTGAGGAGGAATAGATGCTGGAATAGTAGAAGAATTTAAAACAGAAGCAGCAGATAAATTACCTCTTTTCTTGGGTGTCTGCTGGGATGATCCTTCTGAAGGTGCCTTCCTCTTCTTCGTCTTCTTCAGAGTCACTTCTTGTTGAGGTTGATGTAGAGCTTTGATAATCAGATTTGGATCTGTACCATCTGCCTTGCACGCATCTAAGTATCTGAGAACCACCTCTGGTTTAGATTCTATCTCAGAAAATAAAGGGAAGTCACTCAGAGGAACTCTTCTGCTGGTGATATCAGCAATAGGAGTAGCTCTGGGTTCCTTTTTGATATTCTCTATCAACTTCATTTTCTTCAAGTTCTTCGCGTTCAGAGGCTTCCCAATTGTTGGTTCAATGGTGCTTAGCTCTTGAGCTTCAGATGCTCTATCAACCTATTCTCTGTCAGAATATCTGATATCAACCTTCCAAAGGGTATCCAATCCCTCTTTGTTCTTTCTTCTTCCCTGGTTTCCTTCACACTTGTTCTGAGGTGGTTGAACAGAAAATGAGCCAAGTTGATTTTTACCTTCTGATCAATAAAGTAGATCAGAAACTGCTGATCCACATTTATGTAATCAGGTGAACTAGTTGGCTTCCTATGGTTGAAGCACCCTAGAATTATCTTAGCCCAAACTCTGTGATGATCCTTCAGATCTTTGATCTTGCTGTTGGGCACCCCAGGGGTGAAAATCCTTGTTGCTATCACGCCCACGTCAGCACATCTCTAAGCCATATCAACACAGCGGACGCCACCGCCACTGTAACCGATTAACCTTGCTATGTGATCCTCAGTGATCACAATCTTCTTCCCCATAACGAAGGAGGTGACTAGATGTGTTGAAGCCTTGGCATGAATCCAGAATTCCTTGACTAATTCAGATAACACTTCAAGATTCTTCACAGGAGTGAGGAGTGTTCTGAATGGCACTTGATACTGTTCAGATGATGCTTTCTTCTGAGGACCTGCAGAAGCACTGCTGGAGGTTGCCATGTTCACACTAAAGGATTTTGAGAAGAAACTGAGAAAAGGAGGTTTTGCAAGAGATGAACACAGAAATATGCAGAGAATGCTTGAGTATTAGTGAGAAACTGTAAAGAATTGGAATGAGAGGTTAATGTGTTTAAATAGAGTTTCAGAATATTTTGAAAAAATAAACGTTTTTAAGAAAGAGAAAAATCATGATTGCATTTTAAAAGCATGATTACTTTTTATTAAATGCTTGCTGATTTTGGGGGATTTGAGAAAGATACTTAAAAACGGTTACCAGACATGTGTCTCAATGCACCCAATCAGCGCTTTGCCTTCTCAGAAGCGTGCACGCGTTCTGCTTCAGAGATTTGCTGATGATTGGATGACACTTGTTTGATGTAGTGATCAGCACGTCTGTCTTTGAGCTTAGACTCTCAGATCTTTAGACTTGCATCTGATACAATCTGCATGTTCTATCTTTCTGAAAGAAGATTGATCAGAAGTTCACAGTAAAATAATTACATTCTGAAGGTAAATATATGGAATTAAAACATTTTCACTCTGGACAGACTTTCATGCTGAGATGTTTCAGAATGAAATTAAACCTATCTTTTGAAAGGGGTTTAGTAAAGATATCAGCCCATTGATGGTCTGTATTTATAAATTTTAAGTTCAAAATTCCTTTCTGAATATAGTCCCTAATGAAGTGATGTTTTATTTCTATATGCTTAGCTCTAGAATGTAAAATGGGATTCTTACTTAAGCAAATAGCAGAAGTATTATCACAGAGTATAGGAATGTTACTCTCAAAAATCTAGAAGTCTTCAAGCTGACTTTTCATCCAGAGCATTTGTATGCTACATCCTGCTGCTGCTATGTACTCAGCTTCTGTTGTTGATAGCGCAATCGTTGATTGCCTTTTGTTGGACCAAGAGATCAGATTTTCTCCCAGAAACTGGCAGCTTCCATAAGTACTTTTACGTTCCACTCTGTCTCCAGCAAAATCAGTATCGCAGTAGCCTACTAAGCTGTAATCACTAGATTTTCTATAAAACAAACCCAGATTAGTAGTACCTTTCAGATACTTGAAAATTCGCTTAACAGCTGTTAAGTGAGATTCTCTAGGATCTGATTGGAATCTAGCACATATACAAACACTGAATAATATGTCAGGTCTTGAAGCAGTCAGATAGAGGAGAGAACCAATCATACCTCTGTAGACTTTCTGTTCTACATTTTTGCTTACCTCTTCTCTTTCCAGAATGCACGTGGGATGCATTGGAATCTTTGATGGCTTACATTCTGAGAGGTCAAATTTCTTCAGAAGATCTCTGATGTATTTGCTCTGATGAATGTAAGTTCCCTCTGGAGTTTGATTGATCTGAATTCCTAGAAAGAATTTCAGTTCCCCCATGAGGCTCATCTCAAATTCTGCCTGCATACACTTAGCAAATTTTCTTCCAAGAGAAGGATTAGTAGAACCAAAAATAATATCATCAACATAAATTTGACAAACTAAGATGTCATTCTTAACTGATTTACAGAATAGAGTAGTGTCCACTTTCCCTCTGGTGAATTCATTTTCTAATAGAAAGTTACTTAGCCTTTCATACCAAGCTCTGGGAGCTTGTTTCAGACCATACAGTGACTTCTTTAGTTTGAAAACATGTTCTGGATGTTTTGTATTTTCAAAACCAGGGGGTTGGTGTACATAGACTTCTTCTTCTATATAGCCATTTAAGAATGCACTTTTGACATCCATCTGATACAAAGTAATGCATCTATTAACAGCAAATGAAATTAAAAGTCTGATAGATTCTAACCTGGCGACTGGGGAAAAGGTTTCTGTATAGTCTACCCCCTCTTGCTGACTATAACCTTGTGCAACCAGTCGTGCCTTGTTTCTGATGACTTCACCTTGTTCATTTAGCTTGTTTCTGAACACCCATCTTGTTCCAATGACGTTGAATCCTTTTGGTCTGGGAACGAGATCCCATACGTCGTTTCTGGTGAATTGATTCAGCTCTTCTTGCATTGCCAGAATCCAGTCATTATCCAGAAGTGCTTCATCAATAGAAGAAGGTTCAATCAGAGACACAAGTCCCATAAGAGTTTCTTCAGAGTTTCTGAAGCTTGCTCTTGTTCTGATTGGATCTTCCTTTCTTCCTAAGATAATCTCTTATGGGTGATCCAAGCTGCTTCTGGGTAATCTCTTCTGAGGTTGATCAGCAGCTGTTGTAGGATTGCTAGCAGTGCTCCTTTCAGACGTTGAAGGAGTGTCTGTATTGAGAGATTCTGATGACTTGTCTTCATAACCTGTAAATTCAATTTCCATACCTGCAAAAACTTCATTCTGCTTTGACTTTTCAGAGTCAAGCTTATCATCAAAACGAACACTGATTGATTCTTCCACAATCTGTGTTTCTGTATTGTATACTCTGTACCCTCTTGAGCGTTCAGAGTATCCTAACATGATACACTTCTGTGCTTTAGAGTCAAACTTGTTCAAATAATTCTTTGTATTTAATATAAAGCAAGTACATCCAAATGGATGAAAATATGAAATGTTGGGCTTTCTGTTCTTCCACAATTCATATGGAGTCTTTTCCAGAATAGGTCTTATTGAGATTCTATTCTGAATGTAGCACGCTGTGTTTATTGCCTCTGCCCAGAAGGTCTTAGCAACGTTTGTCTCATTGATCATGGTTCTGGCCATTTCTTGCAATGTTCTATTCTTTCGTTCTACAACTCCATTTTGTTGGGGAGTTCTAGGACAAGAGAAATCATGCAGAATGCCTCTGTCATTAAAGAATGACTCAAAATCTTTGTTTTCAAATTCTCCACCATGATCACTTCTGACTTTAACGATTCTAAGATCCTTTTCATTCTGAACTTGGTTACAGAAGGTAACAAACACAGAGTGTGACTCGTCCTTGTGTCTTAAGAACTTTACCCATGTCCATCTGCTATAGTCATCTACGATTACTAACCCATACTTCTTACCACTGACTGAAGCAGTTTTAACTGGTCCAAATAAGTCAATGTGCAGAAGTTCTAATGGCTTAGAGGTAGAAACAACATTTTTGGATTTAAAAGAAGGTTTTGCAAACTTTCCTTTCTGACATGCTTCACACAGAGCATCTGAATTGAACTTCAAATTAGGAAGTCCTCTGACCAGATTGAGTTTGTTAATCTGAGATATTCTTCTCATACTAACATGCCCCAATCTTCTGTGCCAGATCCACTGCTCGTTGTTAACAGACAGAAGACATTTTACATTCTGACTCTTTAGTTCAGAAAGTTTGATTTTGTAAATGTTGTTTTTCCTCTTACCATTAAACAGGATAGTCCCATCTTTCTGACTAACAGCTTTACATGATTTTTGATTAAAGATTATATCATAACCGTTATCACTTAATTGACTTATGGATAACAGATTATGCATCAATCCATCTACTAGCTGTTGGCTCCTAAATTCGACACCTTTGTTTCAATTGATGACAGCCATTAAAAGCTGAAAGATGCTTTCGACTGGCTAAGCCTGTCGAAGTGACCGTCGAAAGATGGCCAAATACTTAGAAGATTTCTTCCAAGGAAGGAGGCTGATTGCCTTCGACGTCGAAGGAGTTTTCGTCGAAGACGTCTCTTGACGAACGTGTTCGATGGTCCAGAGTGGAGCAGTTTGAAATTCAAAGCTTTGGAGGGAAAACGGTTTCCAGCAGTTACTACGTGCGAACGTGCAAGGATCTGGAGCGTCGAGCATGGAGAACGTGACAAGTGGCTTGATCTCGAAGCAGTGTAACTGCCCGACGGTTACTTGGAATGTTTTTGTATAAATAGGAGTAGACGTGTAGTTTCTCGCGTGTGTTCACAATAGATACATAGTCACTCATTTAGATTCAAGTACCCAGTGTGAGCGAACGAATTGTTGAGAAATGTATGTGTGAAACACCAATTTAATCAATTCAAGTCATTTACTTTTCCAGTATTTTACATGCTTTTCCCTTTTAAGATTCCTGTCGAACCTTTACATTCAAGCTTTGCTTATTTTACCAAGCCTTTTCCTTTATGCAATTTACTTTAAACAATTTACTTAAAGCCTTATCCACATTAATTAAACTTCAAAATCAACCTATGTCCATAGGATCAATCTGATCGATCCTGCGAGTAACCAAATAAGTAACCATTTGGAGGATCAGCGGTTGTTTACCAATCCCAAGGTAAACAAATTGGCACACCCGGTGGGACTGTGTGTTGATTGTTGAAAAATCTCACCTTTTCGAGTTGTATGTTATTAAGGAGTGGTAGAATATACACCAACGATAATAATACTGCCGGAAGAAGGGAAGAGATGGCGAATCCGCCAAATAACAATGAAATTCCACAAACGAGTGTGGGAGCAACGGTTAATATGACCGTGAGTGAAGCGACGAATGCTGGTTCGATACCAGCAGTGTCAGTCACAACCACGGGGCCAACAACTTCGTTTGCAGGCCCCAGAATGACTTTGGGAACCCCCCCACCAAGGGGAAATACTGGCCCAAGGCCAGTGGTTCCCCCAGGATTTATTCCATTCTATGGTATGCCAACTTCTGAATTGGCAAGCCTGACGAATGCTGCGTCCACTTATTCAGACCCTTTCGTGAGTGCCACTTCGCCACTCCAAGGCTCTGGAGTAGGCATGGCGAATAGAAATAGGACCCAACTCTTAGGAGGAACGTCCCAAGTAGCCCATGGCCTTACAAATGCCTCGACAGCAGTCTTGAGGCAACAGATGGACGAAAGCAACCATGATATGGTGCAAATGTTGGCACAAACTTTGAGTACAGTGCTAAATCCTCTAATACAAAATACCACTCAATCGAATCAGCAAGTTACAGCGCAAATGACGCGTTTGGCTGATTTCTTTGGAGCACCCCCACCTATTCGACAGCCCCAAAGGGCGCAAATAAGAGGAAATCAGGGGATATTTGTAGAGGAAGAAACCACCATTAATCAGGCTCAACAGCCTGTAGAACAACCTGTCGAAGAACCTAGGGCAATAGCCCCAGAGGTTAGGTTAGTTAACAGAAACCAAAATGCTGACGAAGTGGTTCAGCATGTCCAATACCAAAACATGGGGTTGGAAAACAATCTGGCAACCATGATCGAAAGGATCATGACTCAGAATGGAATGAACATGGGCTTTCGAAGGCCCAACTTTACATCTCCATTGTCAGAATATGTGTTACAAACTGACTTACCCCCTAGAACCAAAGTCCCCAAATTTACTAAGTTCTCTGGGGACACGACAGAATCTACTGTCGAACATGTGGCTAGGTATTTGATCGAAGCAGGAGACATTTCAAATAATGAAAACCTAAGAATCAAATACTTCCCAAGTTCCTTAACCAAGAACGCTTTTACTTGGTTTACAACTCTTCCCCCCAATTCGATCCACCATTGGACCCAATTGGAAAGATTGTTCCATGAACAATTCTATATGGGGCAAACCAAGATAAGCCTGAAAGAACTGGCGAGTGTTAAGAGACGTTTCACTGAACCTATAGACGAATATCTGAATAGGTTCAGGTTGCTTAAGGCGAGATGTTTTACACAAGTGCCAGAACATGAGCTGGTCGAAATGGCCGCAGGCGGTTTAGACTATTCCATTAGGAAGAAGCTAGATACCCAGTACCTAAGAGACATGGCCCAACTGGCCGATAGAGTTCGACAAGTCGAACGCCTCAAGGCTGAAAAAGCTAAGGCAACGAAAACTCACAAGAGAGAGCGAATAGCTTACGTTGAGATGGATGACGAAGATCTAGAATCCTTCGACGATACTTTAGCTGTCGAGGAAGGAGAAGTCGATTTAGCAGAACTAAAACAAGGGCCTCCATACTCTTGTAAACAGTTAGTCCCCTCAAATGGGAAAAATCCCATTGGTCCAGACAAGACCAACGATAGGTTCCCAAAAAAGACTTACAGTTTTGACATCACAAAATGTGATGAAATATTCGACTTGCTAGTTAAAGATGGCCAAATGATAGTACCCCCTGGGGTAAAAGTGCCTCCTCTTGATCAAAGAAAGAAGAGAGGTTTTTGCAAATATCATAATTTTCTGGGCCATAAAACTTCTCAATGTTTTCTTTTCAGGAATCTTGTGCAAGACGCTATTGAGGAAGGGAGATTAAAGTTTGCTGACAAATCCCCCATGGCTGTCGACTCCAATCCAATGAAGGCTGAAGCCCACTATGCAGAACCCTCTGAGGTGAACATGATAGAGGCTACCAAGATCCAGTCGAAGAAGCCAGGCATTAACATGGTCGAAGTCTCTAAGGACCATATCAATATGCCAATCTTTGGCAGTTTTTCTGGAAACTTATCCAGGAAGACAATCGAGGCTGTCCAGAAAGCGGTCGAAGATCCAAAGTCGAAGACTGCTGAAGCACAAAAGACCGGACCAAAGCTCAGTTCCCAATTGGCCACTGTACAAGGCCAGACGGAGAAACTGGAAACACAAATGAAACAACTAACTCTTGCTACTAAGGATACCATGAATATCAACATGGTTGAACTTTCTGACCCTAAGGCTTCAGAAGAAGCCATAAGGCAAGAGCAGGCAAATAAAACGGCTTTCCCTAAGGAAAACGAAAACTTGGCAGACTTTTTACAAAGATGCCAAAAGAAGAAATCAGAGGTTATGCTGTGTCCAAGATGCAGCTCCATCTTTGATAAAAAAGCTGCTGAGCACATACAAGGGGTGAGAGCAGCGAACAAGAGAAGGGAGAATTCTGACCTTCGACGTGATCCCAGAAGGGGTTCTAATCAAGACAAGAGGCCTTTGACTTTTAGGCCTCCAACAAATGTACCAGTCGACACTTGGTACAAAACATCTGGCCGGAAAAGGCCAAGTGAAGACAAATGGCATTCCTTCGAAGTGCCAAGGGGTTCCTCTTTAATTCAGAAGAAAGATCCTCAAGTTGCTGCACCCAAGGTTGCTCAAGTGTCCAGCAACTACAAGGGAAAAAATCCTATGTCGAGATCCCAATGGAGGAGGTATCAAAGAAGGCGAAAAGCTGAAAGGGAGGCTACCAATGAACCTAAGGCTGAGACTAGTTCGAATGTGCCTCAAAGGAAACAAAGAAAGCCTCTTGAGAGAGAACCAGTTACCAACAGGCTAGTTTGGCCTAACCAGAGCGAAGTCGAAGACGAAGATGATGCTGAGTCCGACGATACTCTGGATATAATGGTGAACGTTGTTTCAATGCTACCCAGGGAATTCAATCGACAGGTAGAAGTCGAAACAAGTGACTGGGAGATGGAACAAGAAATGGCCAGACACAGGCCAGTGTGCTATTTTGTCATGGACAATGGCACTACAGAGGAACAAAATGGCTTCTTCGAGCCACCCACGGAGGCGATGAAGAATCACCTCAAACCTTTGTTCATAAGGGCCAAGCTCGAAGAGACCACTGTGAACAAGATATTGGTCGACTGTGGGGCCACTATCAATATTATCCCTCATTCTGTGCTAATAAAGATTGGCAAAAGGGATGAAGAAATAAAACCTCACAATATGGTCCTGTCCAACTATGAGGGAGGCATTGGGACCACCATGGGAGTGATCCAGCTCGACATAAAAGTTGGGTCGATCCTTCGACCAACAATGTTCATGGTCATATCTGCCAAACCTAACTACAACCTTTTGTTAGGTCGTGAGTGGATACATGGTGTGGGTGCTGTGCCTTCATCGATGCATCAAAGACTGCTTCTATGGCGCCCAGATGGGCTGGTCGAAAACATAGAGGCTGATCAGAGTTACTACCTTGGCGAAGTAAACCACTTGGGTGTAACAGATTTCGACAAAAACTTGGCTCACATAGGGCCATGTCCAGCTCCTGATTTCGACATGGCGCCAGCGCCAAACACCTTTTGTTCCCTATACCTGCATCCTGAGCATGGCTTCCATTGGGACAGAGAGGACGTGTCCCACATAGATTTCAGTGGGCTAACTGGTATCCAACCAACTGGTTGGGGAAGTGAATTCAGTGATAATGACTGAGTCACAATCTCTGAAGCGAATTTCGGCCTATGTGGCTGAAACCAAGATGATAACGGCTCTCGAAGCCGAAGTAAAATACATGGCCACCAAGGCCAATGACCAAGTACTACCTTCTGCAGGTCCTGGAAAAGATTTCGACCCAGAGCCACCAGATATAGGTCCTGGAAAAGATTTCGACCCAGAGCCACCAGATATAGGTCCTGGAAAAGATTTTGACCCAGAACCTCCCGATATCTCGACAGGAGGAATGCAGGAACAGAGGCTCGACGCGATCTATGACGATGAGCCTTTGGGCTTCGAAAAGGATCCCTTGGCGAACAACATTAAGATGTTAGCACAAGACCCTTTAGAAGAAATCAACCTTGGCGAAGGATCAGAAAATAGGCCAACTTACATCAGCGCCAAAATTGATCCAGAACTTAGGTTGGAAGTAATCCAATTGCTGAAAGAGTTTAAAGACTGTTTTGCATGGGATTATGACGAAATGCCTGGTCTCGACAGAGGATTGGTAGAACTTCAGTTGCCAATCAAACCTGGAAAGAAGCCAATTAAGCAAAATCCAAGACGCTTCACTCCAGAAATTTTGTCGAAGATCAAAACGGAGGTCGAAAGACTTCTGAAATGCAAATTCATCCGAGTTACAAGGTATGTCGAATGGATTGCAAATATTGTGCCAGTAATTAAGAAAAATGGCACGTTAAGGGTGTGCATAGATTTCAGAGATCTGAATGCTGCCACCCCCAAAGATGAATATCCTATGCCTGTGGCGGAAATGCTAGTCGATTCTGCCGCTGGCTACGAATACCTGAGTATGCTCGATGGTTATTCAGGATATAATCAAATTTTCATTGCTGAAGAGGATGTGTCGAAAACAGCCTTTCGATGCCCTGGGGCCTTAGGCACTTACGAGTGGGTAGTGATGCCTTTTGGCTTGAAGAACGCTGGGGCAACGTACCAGCGAGCAATGAATACTATCTTCCATGATTTTATTAACACGTTTATGCAAGTTTATATTGATGATATTGTTATAAAATCTGTTTCCAGGAAGAGTCACCTTGACCACCTTCGACAATCATTCGAAAGAATGAGAGAACATGGTCTGAAGATGAATCCTTTGAAGTGTGCGTTCTGTGTGAAGGCTGGAGATTTCTTGGGCTTCGTTGTCCACAAGAAAGGAATCGAAATCAATCAGAACAAGACGAAGGCAATTTTGGAAGCGAAAGCGCCATCGAATAAGAAGGAATTGCAATCTCTCTTGGGCAAGATAAATTTCTTGAGAAGGTTTATATCCAACCTAAGTGGGAAAGCTCAGGCCTTTTCACCCTTACTTCGACTGAATAAGGAGGGGTTCGAATGGGGGCAAGAGCAACAAGAAGCCTTCGACAAAATCAAAGGGTACCTCACTAAGCCACCTATTTTGGTGCCTCCTTGTAGCAATAGGAGTATGAGATTGTACATAGCTGCATCTGACAAAACTCTGGGAAGTATGTTAGCCCAAGAGGATGAGAATGGAGTCGAAAGACCCATTTATTATCTCAGTCGAGTTTTGAATGATGCAGAAACTAGATATAGCGAAGTTGAAAAATTGTGTCTATGTCTGTATTTCTCTTGTACAAAGCTCAAACAATATATAAAACCAGTTGATGTTTATGTTTCGTCTCATTTTGATGTTTTCAAATATATGTTGTCGAAACCTATCTTGCATAGTCGAATTGGCAAGTGGGCATTAGCATTGACTGAATATTCCTTGACCTTTATGCCTCTTAAGGCAGTAAAAGGACAAGTGGTTGCAGACTTCATAGTCGACCACTCTATTCAAGTCGAGGATATTAACTATGTGGAGATAGAACCTTGGAAATTCTACTTCGATGGTTCCAGCCATAAAAATGGAACAGGAGTAGGAGTCTTGATTATTTCTCCAGACAAAATTCCAACAACATTCAAGTACCAAATCGAAGGTTCTTGTTCGAACAACGAGGCTGAGTATGAAGCTCTAATTACTGGCCTTGAAATATTGTTGGAATTGGGGGCAACTCGAGTCGAAATAATGGGAGACTCAGAGTTAGTCATCAAGCAAGTCACAAAGGAGTATAAATGCATAAGAGAAAATCTCATTATGTACTTTGTGATAGCAAATCGTTTATTGAAACAATTTGAAAGTGTCAATATTCGACACATACCCAGAGTCGAAAATCAAATAGCCAATGACTTGGCACAGATTGCATCTGGGTATAAAATTTCAAAAACGAGATTACAAAGAGCAATCGAAGTTCGAGAGAAGATAAGAGCAACTTGTCTATCACCAACAGATTTGGAATCAACAAGGTTAGGATATGCTGATCACTCAAACTTCGAGATTTCGTTCATTGATAATTTGTCAGACCAGGATTGGAGGAAACCCATTGTGGACTATCTTCAAAATCCAGGAGCTCCGACAGAACGAAAGACAAAATACAGGGCGTTGAGTTTTGTACTCATGGGTAATGAGTTATTCAAGAAGACGCCTGAAGGGGTGTTGCTGAAATGTTTAAGTGAAACTGAAGCATACATAGCCCTTTCGACTACGCATGCTGGGGCATGTGGGGCTCACCAAGCAGGCCATAAGATGAAATGGTTGTTGTTTCGACAAGGACTATATTGGCCCACTATGCTGAAAGATTGTGTTGAGTTCGCCAAAGGTTGCCAAGAGTGTCAAGTTCATACAGGCATCCAGCATGTACCAGCAAGCGAACTTCACTCGATAGTGAAGCCTTGGCCCTTTCGAGGATGGGCGTTGGATCTTATTGGAGAGATTCGACCAGCATCATCAAAGAGTCAGAAATACATATTGGTAGGCATTGATTATTTTACTAAGTGGATCGAAGCTGTCCCTTTAGTCAATGTAGACCAAGGAAATGTCATTGAATTCGTTCAAAAGAACATTATTTTTAGGTATGGAATCCCTGAGACAATAACAACTGATCAAGGTTCAGTTTTCACTGGTCGAAAGATGCAGGAATTTGCTCAGGAAACAGGTTTCAAACTCCTAACATCCACGCCTTACTATGCACAGGCGAATGGTCAAGTCGAAGCAGCTAACAAAGTAGTGATTGGCTTGATAAAAAAGCATGTTGGGAAGAAACCAAAGAATTGGCATAAGACGTTAGACCAGATTCTATGGGCTTGTCGAACGTCCCCAAAAGAAGCCACTGGTACAACACCATATAGGCTAACCTTTGGCCATGATGCAGTATTGCCAGCAGAAATTTGTCTTCAATCTGCAAGAGTTCAGAGACATTTTGATATTCCTTCTGAGGTTTATTGGAATATGATGTTGGATGAATTGGTGGATTTAGACGAAGAAAGATTACACGCTCTCGACTTACTCAGGCTTCAGAAGAAAAGAGTCGAAGACTCTTATAATAGAAAGGTAAAACCTAAGGTATTTTTGCCTGAAGATTTGGTTTGGAAGGTAATTCTTCCCATGGATCGACGGGATCGAAGCATGGGGAAATGGTCACCCAAATGGGAAGGACCCTTCAGAGTTATCCAAACTTTTTCTGGTGGAGCCTATGAAGTCGAAGAGATAAGTGGGGATAAAAGGCTCTTGAGAGTAAATGGTAAATATTTGAAAAAATATAAGCCTATACTTCAAGAGATAAAAATAAAATAATAAACTAAATTAATCATGAAGATGCCAAAATGGAAATTTTTATTAATTTCTGCCAAAATGGCAATTGTTGTCGAAAGCGATTACAAGAGATGATTACAAAAGAGAATAAAAAAGAAAGAGAATTCTTAAGACGAAGGTACTTAGCATGCTGCAAATCCAACCTCTTCTTGCACCAAGATTTTTCTTGCTCCAGTTTGGCAATTTGAGCGTCGAGACTTTGGGCCCTCTCAGCGAACTCCAGGCCTTGCTTGACCTCAGTCTGGCTCTCAGCGTCTGGGATGGTCGAAAGAATTTCCTCCTGGAGCACAGTGTTGGCGTTTATCTTCGCCTCTATCTCTGCAATTTGTGCTCGGAAGGAGACATTCTCTCGCTCAATAGCATCGAACCTTTCCTGTGCAGACGCTTTCTGTTTCGACAACTCGGCAATTCGAGAAGTCGAACTTGTGACAGCAGTCCATGCAGATAGGCTCTTGCCATGCAACGTTTCGAGTTGACTGTTGAAAGTTCGTTGGCGACGGTAATCCGCTGAGACTTGGTCAATCATAGAATGTAATTCCATGATTAAGTCCGAGATTTCTGGAGCTACAGCATCGAAATCAACAGCATTCAAAACCTCTTTTAAGCAAGATGGAGCAGTGGGGTCCCCCTCTAAAGCCTTCATTAAATCTCTCTTGAAGAACTGGGCCTTGACCTTCGCCAACGCATCATCAAGAGGAGAAGTCTCAGTAGATTTCCCTGACAGAGTAGGAATTTCTTGACTAGTGTCGGAAGAACTCTTACTCTCGACGATTGCATTGAGGTAGCTGATAGGGTCAGTTCGTTTCAAGATTTCCAAGTCTTCTTTCGACCTATGTTTTGAGGAGGTGACCCTTGCCATAGCATTATCTTGGACTGGAGGCTGTTGAATGCTGAGTGCCTCGTTTGGTTGTTCTTCGACTCGAACTGAGGCGGTACTAGCGTCGACTCGTGGTTCTTCGTTAACTTCACCTTGGGGTCTTTCGCCAGCGTCATTCTGTGGTTCTTCGCTGGCGTCATCCTGGTGTTCTTCGCCAGTACCACCTTCATGTTCTTCGACAACAGCGTCTTGATTCTCTTCGCCATTGCCTTGGTCTCTTCCTTCAGGATTCTCTTCTGACGACAAGACCACCACAGGAACCTTCTCTGGCTGTGTTTCCTCCGCCATAGGTTCTTCAGTTGTCTTTTCCACTGTTTCGGCATTGGCCTCATGCTCAGTGTGGGCTTCGTCATTGCCCAAATCTTGCACCTGAGGCCTGCTAAGGTCAGCAGATTCCAGAGTTTCTGAAGTCCTTGGTGGGGAACTTCCAGTAGTTTCCTAAAAAGAGGAAGAAGACAAATCTTCAGATGTCGAAAGAGATATAATCAAATACTGGTATTTATGCCTAAGTTACAAGAAGGGTCTAATAGATTACCTGTGGATTGGCTTCAGCCCCAGGGCTGGAATTATCACTTTCGACAGGCTGGGTAACTAGAGCGTTCAGTTCCTCCTCAGTTGGTTCTTCGATGACCACGGCAGGTGGCCTAGGCTTTCTTACACCAACTTTTATTCTGACGGTTCGACCCTCAGGAGCTGGAGTAGGAACAGAAGCGTCCTTTGTTAACTTTCGCCTCTTTAAGGGAGAAGGAGGAGAATCACTTTCGTCATCACTCCCCGATTCGATTACAAATGCTGCCCTTTTCTTGGGCGAAGGGGCCTATAAAACCAATAGGAATTCGATTGAATAATTACGTCGAAAATAAAAAATCGAAAGCCAGAATGAAAATAAAGAAAATCTGGTTACCGATGCAGGAGGCCTCCTCGAAGAGCCTTCCCCCTGTTGGTTGCCTGTTGTCTTCGCCGGCGCTATAGTCTTCGCCGGCGGTGGAGGTTTTGTCGAAGGGACCCTTCCTTGTGGGCCTTCTGTAGCCTTCTTGGCTAGGGGTTTTCGAACAACTGAAAGCGAAAAGGAAAGTTAACAAGCTAACAGTCGAAGAGAAAGATAAAAAAGTAATGTGAGAGTATGAACTTACATTTCTTTACTTTGTCAAATACGAGGACAAAAGACTTCTGCAACTCTGCTGTGAAGTCCTTCTCGTCGAAGAAGTACTCAGCGTAATAGCTTCTCCACCATTCTTCAAAAGATGGCGAACAAAGGAAGTTAAGCTGGTAGTTGAACAGCGAGAGGATGGTTCGACCAGCATATCTCCCAATATGCCTGGTAGCAGCGTCTTCTGTATAGTCGTTGCAGAAGTACAACATTGACTTCTCTTTTTGGAAAATGGGAGAAGGCAGGGTTTGGATGATACCAAACTGGCGAGACACCAGATTTGGTTGATAGGCAAGCAGACTCAGATGAGTCTTAGAACTCTTAAATCGAAGAGGCATAATCCTTGGGGTAAGGAATGCCTCCCACAGTATGGTGTGCTCATCAACATTGGGACCACTCGATTCCTTGGGATGTGGCCTTGTGAACCAAGCTGGCCCCACCTTTCGCTGAGCGAATGGAGCCATAGTTGAAACAAATTCCTTCCTTCGAGCGAACATCAGCACGAAGTTAGTGAAGGTTTGTTGGAACTCTAGCCCATCTTCCACAGGCGTCAGTAGAGCCAGCCTAATCCCTTCGATCCGTCTATTGGCTATCGCTGGGGCTTGTTCGTTTATCTGATTCTTCTTGGGTAAGAAGGATTCGAAAGTGGCGTTGAGCCACAGTTGAAGTAACCAGAAAGGCCCAGCGAGTAGCAGACTGTTCCTATCTTCGATATGCTTCAAAAGAGTAACCCCATTGCTGATGGAGTCATAAAGACTGGCCAGAATTAGTTCTGCCAGACAGATGTTCTGACGGTGATGCAGTTGGGTGGCCAGAGTGACCATCTTTTTGGTCACTTGCAGGGACTTCGAACAGAACACGAAGCGAGTTAGCCATAAGGCTAGAAACGCTATGTGTTCAACGTCGGACACTGTGTCTGTCGACTTGTCATGAAAGTGGTTGATAAAGGTGGTGAATGTTGGCTTCGTCTCAGAAAAGCCAATTTGGTCCTCCGACATCTCTTCCGGGTCGAAGTAATCTCCGGTTGGTCGAAGGCCAGTGATGGCTGCTACGTCGAAGAGTGTGGGAGTTAACATCCCACATGGGAGGTGAAAAGTGAAGTGAGAGTTATCCCAGAACAGCATCGAAGCTATAAGCATCTCTGGGGAGTAGTTTAAACCTGTCTTCGACAGCATTATTAGGTCAAAGATGCCCATCTCCTTCCAGACTGGAGTTTGATGTTTTTCCAGCTTTGTTAGCCAAGCAACGTAGTCCTGGGTGAGATTAGGGCAAGACCTAAAAACTCTGACACTTCTGTTGAAGAAACGAAGGTCGATCTTCTCGTGTGTGGGGTCTTCGTTGTCTTCTGGATCCTTCTTAGCACAAGCTACTGGCTTGAGCTTCTCGACAATGGGAAAGTAGCTCTTGATCTTCAGAGCTTCAGAGATGCTGGGGTTCATGGGTCCAGCCATTGCGAAGATTTGGTTGGAGTATCCAACCGGAATCATCAAGTGACGCGAGTAAGCGTCGCGGACGGAGATATCAGATGGTTCAGGGACCCTTCGTTTCCCTGTAGCGTTCACTACCGGAGCGGTTACAAAAACCTTGGGCTTAGCAAGTTGTTCAGTTGGTGCGTTAGTCTTGGGGGCAGTTGAAGCAGAGGCCATTGTTGAGGATGAAGATGAAGTTGGAAAGGGAAGAGTTTTTCTGCAAAGAGAAACAAGTTTGCAAGAAAGCAAGGGAGTTTGAGAGATTGTTTGCGTGAAAAGTCCCACAATGGGATATTCACTACTATTTATAGTAGTGGGAGAAATTCCCAATAACGAGGGCATTAAATGTCATTTAATGCTGCAGGGAGTAGTGGGACGCGTGGCAGCATCCTGTTGTTTTGGCCGTTTCTGCAGAAATGGAGAGACGCAGCGTGCGTCCTCGTTTTTTGAATTTGTCATAATGACAAATTATGAAGTGATGTTTTGGTTCTGCACGCCGTACTGACAGTGACGTCCTAGGATCAAATCAATGATGGTTTCTTGGGATTGCCAATAGTTGGTAAAAAACAACAAAAAGTGCACAAGTTAACTTGTGACTCAGCGTGGACAAACAGGTGTCGAATGGCGTTTTCAAAGAATGCCTTTTTCTTTTCAAGAGTCGAAATAAGGCATTCTTGGGGGGCAATTTGTTGGCTCCTAAATTCGACACCTTTGTTTCAATTGATGACAGCCATTAAAAGCTGAAAGATGCTTTCGACTGGCTAAGCCTGTCGAAGTGACCGTCGAAAGATGGCCAAATACTTAGAAGATTTCTTCCAAGGAAGGAGGCTGATTGCCTTCGACGTCGAAGGAGTTTTCGTCGAAGACGTCTCTTGACGAACGTGTTCGATGGTCCAGAGTGGAGCAGTTTGAAATTCAAAGCTTTGGAGGGAAAACGGTTTCCAGCAGTTACTACGTGCGAACGTGCAAGGATCTGGAGCGTCGAGCATGGAGAACGTGACAAGTGGCTTGATCTCGAAGCAGTGTAACTGCCCGACGGTTACTTGGAATGTTTTTGTATAAATAGGAGTAGACGTGTAGTTTCTCGCGTGTGTTCACAATAGATACATAGTCACTCATTTAGATTCAAGTACCCAGTGTGAGCGAACGAATTGTTGAGAAATGTATGTGTGAAACACCAATTTAATCAATTCAAGTCATTTACTTTTCCAGTATTTTACATGCTTTTCCCTTTTAAGATTCCTGTCGAACCTTTACATTCAAGCTTTGCTTATTTTACCAAGCCTTTTCCTTTATGCAATTTACTTTAAACAATTTACTTAAAGCCTTATCCACATTAATTAAACTTCAAAATCAACCTATGTCCATAGGATCAATCTGATCGATCCTGCGAGTAACCAAATAAGTAACCATTTGGAGGATCAGCGGTTGTTTACCAAAACCATAGGTAAACACTAGCAGAACATTATTAATAGAGGGAAGATTTCCATTACCTACAGTTCCAGAGCCAATTATCTTTCCCCTCTGATTGCCTCCATAGCAAACGTGGCCTCCAGGCTTATTCCAGGCTTTGGAACATATGCCTTCTTCCCGTCATGTGTCGCGAGCAGCCAGAGTCCAGGTACCATGACTGGTGTTTCTGACTTGCTGCTAAAGATATCTGCAACATGTATTATTTTATCCTTAGGTACCCAGATTTTCTTGGGTCCTGATTTGTTAGTTTTACCAAAACTCTGGTTGAATTTTGGTTTCACAGGGTACTTACTGCTAGTGTATTTAATATCATGTGTGTGACCATACACAAAATGTGAATTCAGAGGAGTGTGTTTAATGGTTAAGTCCATGACATTCTTTGGTGTAGGAACCTTACCTTGGTATCCTATTCCTTTCCTGCCGTTTCTGCTAACTCCATAGATCATTGAAGCCATTTTGCTTCTATCTATGCTTTTAGCGAGGAACTTCTGGAAACTGTGATCATACTCCTTGATGATCTCATCAGCGTTGCTGGGAGTTTCAGAAATTGGTTCCTTCTGAGAGTTTTGTAAAGTGTTTCCTAATTTTGAAATCTTATTTCTCAGCTCAAAATTCTCCAATTTTAGACTCTCAGTCTTATTAGAGTCAGATTCAAGATTCCTTTTCAGGTCTCTGAATTTAACTCTAATTTGCTGATACCGTTCCAGAATCTCATTAAGGCTTTCAGCAAGTTCAGCCTTTGTAAAGTTAACAGCAAAGTTAGGAAATACCTCTTCAGTATCTGATTCTGAGTCTGATTCAGAAGCTTCACTATCTTCTGAGATGTTAGCCATGAGAGCTATGTTTGCCCTCTCATCATCTGATTCTGAGTCAGCTTCAGACGAGTCAGAGTCATCCCATGTGGCCATGAGACTTTTCTTCTTCTCTCTTCCAAACTTCTTTTTGGGCTTTTCCCTCTGAAGCTTTGGGCAGTCACTCTTATAGTGTCCTTGCTCATTGCACTCATAGCAGATGATGTCCTTGGTGTTTGGCTTTTTGCTACTAGAGGAGCCTTCAGATCTTCTGTATCCAGAGGAAGAATATGTCCTTCTGTATCTGGAAGAAGACTCGTTCTGATCAGATCTTTTGGGATTCCTGAACTTCCTTTGTCTTTGCTTCCACAGTTGATTTACTCTTCTGGAAAGGAGGGAGAGTTCGTCTTCTTCTGATGAGGATCCATCAGATGTTTCTTCAACTGCCTGCAAAACTTTAGACTCAAATTTTTTGTTAGATTTTAATGCTAAAGGCTTACCTTGCTTCTGAGGCTCGTCAGCTTCTAGCTCTATCTCATGACTTCTGAGGGAGCTGATAAGTTCCTCTAGAGTGATTTTGTTGAGATCTTTAGCTAGCTTCAGAGCTGTAACCATTGGTCTCCACTGCTTGGGTAAACTTCTGATGATTTTCTTGACATGGTCAGCAGTAGAGTATCCTTTGTCCAGAACCTTGAGACCAGCTACCAGAATCTGGAATCTTGAGAACATTGTTTCAATGGATTCAAATTCTTCCATTTTGAACGCCTCATACTTCTGAATGAGCTCCAGAGCTTTAGTTTCTTTGACCTGAACGTTGCCCTCATGCGTCATTCTGAGTGAGTCAAAAATATTCTTTGTTGTGTCTCTGTTGGAGATCTTTTCATATTCAGTATAGGAGATGGCACTGAGGAGGATGGTTCTGGCCTTGTGGTGATTCTTGAAGTCACGCTTTTGTTGGTCAGACATTGTTTTTCTATCAATCTTCTAACCGCTTGCATTCACAGGGTGCGTGTATCCGTCTGTCACCATATCCCATAGATCAGCATCATGTGCCAGAAATAAGCTTTCAATTCTGTCTTTCCAGTAATCAAAGTTTTCTCCATCAAAGACTGGAGGTTTGCCGCTGAATCTGTCTCTGTCCTCATTGTTGTTATTGCTGGTGTGAGAATTGTTTCCTGCCATTGTGTTTTTCTGACGCTGGATCTTGTACTGACACGGTTAAGTGTTTTAGCTCAGAACCAGGAGCTCTGATGCCAATTGAAGTAGTGAAAAACACAAGAAGGGGGGGTTGAATTGTAAAAACTGAAAATCAATGCAATGAACAAGATATTTTTATCCTGGTTCGTTTGATCTCAAACTACTCCAGTCCACCCGTCAAGGTGATTTCGCCTCTCTCCAACGAGGTCTTAATCCACTATATTCAACTGAATATTACAGACTGCTTTAACAACTGCTAAAGCCTTCTTGATGCAAACCACAACCCGGTTTGTCAAGGAAACACTTTCTTACAAAGAAGATAAATCTAATTGTGTGAATGTTTTCTACAAAACTGTATCACAACTGTGATGTATACACAACTTAAAGCTTAGAAACTAGATTGCTAAACAATGATTGAATATGAGAATGTGTAGTGTTTAGCAAAACTGAGAAAAGGAAGATTTTGATCAGCTTTTATGCGTGTAAAGATTTGGAGAACATTAGCCAATTCAATCTTCAAATTCTTGTTTATATAGCACTGAGATGTTGAACGTTGGAGCAATATTCTTGATTCAATGCTATTAACAAACTTTCCTTATTGAGCAGATCTTGTCTGGAATGAGGCCGTTGGTATTAATTTGCTTTCAATGCACAGTACCGTTGCTTACTTAATGCAAGTTCTGGCTTGGCTCATTCTGACTCTGCTTAGCTGCTGATGAACTGTTGTGTTTCTTTATCAGAGTGTTGAGCGCAGTTCTGTTCATCAGACTTCAGCATATACGTGAGTTAATCTTCTGATACTGACATTCTGATATGGCAACTTCTGATGCTGATGTCAGAAACCAAATTTCTGATGTTGATTAGGTGTGATCTTGCTTATATCAATCAGAGTATCTGCAAATCAGAACGTAATAACTTAGGCAGCAGATAGTTCATACATGAATCACATAAATGATATATCTTTTCACTTTGTTATCATCAAAACTTAAATAGGGTAGTGTGATACGGTGGGAGAACTGACTAGTGTTTTGCGTTCGTATTCGCACTTGTGCGGTTAGCAAGAGTCGCCACCGACTTTTTATTTTATCCTAAAGGAAAGGTTAAAAAAGCACAGCAAAAACCTTTTGAGATATTTCGTGGGTTCGGGGGGTAGATTATGAAAAGGGAAGGTATTAGCACCCTTTTCATCCATGGTTATCCATGGGCTCTTAGTTACTTGGTTTTTTAGATCACTTGCCTTGTTTTTCGATTGCTTTAAAAATGTTGTGTGCGTGGGTGCTTTTTGAAAATGTTTTGGAAAAAGATGCCTTGTTTTAGGCTAACCTTGTAACAATTCTTTACTCGAATGTTTTACAAAGGCGTGTATCTTTTCGAAAAGATGTTTCAAAATGTTTTTGAGGGTTTGTTTGAAAGTGTTGTGGATTGTGGTTTTTGGAAAGAAGGCAAGCGTTTTTGCAAATTGATCTCAAGTAACTTAAGAGTTTTGTCTACCCTATTGTACTCAAAGGTTTTTGTCATGTTTTAACCCCTTTTAACAATTTTGTTCTACCATTGAAATTGGTAGACAATCTTGCGTTTAGGAAGTTTATTCGGGACGGGCGCGGGTCATCGTATGGACCATGAATGCAATGATGCCAAGTGTCTTTGGCAATTTGCTTTGAAGGGACTATGATCATTCCATTTAGGCAACTTTCGAAAGCGTCATCGAGGGACTTATGATCATTTGATTTTGTTTTGCCAAAGATACCCGACGTGCAAGCATGGCCCATTTTGGAAGGCAACATGTGGGATTACCCTAGGGGGTGCAAGTGTGATTGTGTATTGATTACATGTATTTGTCTTGTATTAGGTTATCTAGCGTTTGATTTTATGTACATACAAACCCTAGGTTTAAACATGGTATAATTGGAAAACTGTAAATTGCGGAATGTAAATCTACGCTATTACAAAATAGTATCAGGGAGTGGGGATATGAATGTACAAGGGGATGAGACTTATAGTATTTACAACCAAATCGAATGTCACAATCAAAATGTAAATATCGAATGTACAAATATAAGATAAATGTGTATAGGGCAATATATTGTGTAAGTGTAAATGTGAGATGTATATGTATATGAATTGTGTAATTATGTACAAGTGCGAAATGGAATTGAAGCGTATTAGGGTTTTGACCTAGATATATGCTTTGATCTTGTATTTTTGATTTACATGTTAATTATGTACAAAAGAAAAAATGAAGTGTTTTCATTAAAATGTTAAGTTTTAATTGAAAAGTATTTTAGTCAAATGTTTGTGAATTTCGATATTTAGAAAATAAATGTATTTGAATGGGTATGTACAAATGTGTATATTAATTAAAAAGTTTCAATTTAATTATGTATAAAAATGTATTTTGTTATTTTATATACAAATGTGTATTAATCTAAAGAAAAATGTTTTTTTTATTTTTAATTTATATGATATGTATCAAATTAATTTTTAATATAATATGTATGTACAAAATATCTTATCAAAAAATGTTTTAGCCTTATGATATATAAAAAATGTATTTTTTTTAGTTAAGTGAGTATTTTACAAAGAATAGAAATAATAATAAAAAAAAGTAAACATTTGTTTATAAAATAAAATATAAAAAAATGATTAGTATTTTACAAAAGAAAAACAAAGAAGTAAATATGTTGATACAATAAAATAAAACAAGAGGTTAGTATTTGATAAAACAAAAGAAGTAAATATGTTTATAAAATAAAATAAAAGGTTAGTGTTAGATAAATGATTAGAGGTATTGTTTAGGAAAAGAAAGAAAAGGGTTAGTGTTTGGAAAACATGATGAAGTGTTAATTTGGGCTTAGAATAATTGGGAACAGGTTAAGCCCACGTTTGGATTTTTTGAACGAAATTAGGGTTAGGCATTTGGCAGTTCAGAACAAGGGCTAGGGTTAACAGCGGCGCCGTGTTGGGTTCGTCTTCTTCGATTATCTTGCTTCCCAGAGTGCTTATCTCCGGCCACCAGCATCATCGTTCAACCCTTTCTTCCCTCCAAGGCACGGTCTCAACGCTCTCTTGATGCAAGGTTCGATTACAACGTTTTATGTTCTTATCTCTTGTCTTTTTACAAATTGCATGTTTTCGATTCGAATTTTGACTCTTGAATCTGTGCTATTGTGAGGTGGTGGAGAAAGAGGGAGAAGAATGGCTACCTTCGTTTGGGAGATGGAGGAGAGGCGGAGAGCGTGATGCTTAGGAGGCCGGAGCGGCGGTTCAGTGATGAAGCTTTGAGCTTGCTTTCCTGGTACCTTCGTTCTTTTGCTATATTAAGGTTTTGATGATGATGTGTTCTGAAAAGCTCTTTTTGATTCACCTCTTTATCTTCTTCTTCTTACTGTGATGCCTTTGTGTTCTGTATGTTCTTGGAATCGTTGCTTGAATATTTGCTTGAGATGCTGTATGCTTGTGAACTGGTCTTGAATGCTCTTTGAACAGTTGTTGCCTTGAGTCTTGTTGCCTGAGTATTGTATGCTTCTTTCTCTCTCGTGTTGCCTTTGCTTCTGTTGAGGGGTTATGTTGACAGTATGTTGGGTTTGGCCAATGATGAAGAGATTCTGAGGCCGTGGTGATGCAGTTTCTGGTTATGGCATTGTTTTTGACTGATGCTTGGCTTGATAACTCAGTTTTGTTTTGGTTATGGTATTGTTTTTGACTGATGCTTGGCTTGATAACTCAGTTTTGTTTTGGTTATGGTATTGTTTTTGACTGATGCTTGGCTTGATAACTCAGTTTTGTTTTGGTTATGGTAGTGCTATCAAAGATGAAAAGAAATTGACAGGGGGTGGGATTATGCTGGTTCAGTTTTGGTTTTTTTGGCATTGGTTTGAGATAACCCAGTTTACAGGTTATGTGAGGTTTGGGATAGGTTCAGTAGGCGTTTTAGCTTGCTTCAGTTTGATGGATTCTTGTGAGGTTGGACTGTGTATTGGCTTGAGACAACTAAGTTTGCAGGTTATCTGTTGACAGGAGGTTTGATTATGTTTTGATAACTTGTATTTTGTTAGGCAGGTATGAGCTTCTTTTTCTATCTTGGTTCAGTTTTGAGTTATATGGGTGATATTGGTGCTTGGCTCAATCAGTCTCTTTTCTTGCATTATTTCGTCTTTTTGCTATTGGTCTTTGGCGCCTAACCATATTTCAAACTTTGGTTTTCTTTTGATCCATGCTTGCTGGGTAGTTTGACAAAATTTCTTGGCATCTTTTCCATTTCTAGTAACTGTCCATGCTGTGTAGTTTTGAACCATGCTGAATTGTGTCTTCTTTTTTGTATATCTTTTCTGCTGTCCTACTGCCTATGCCTAACCTGAACTCTGCCTATGCTCTTTTATCTCTCTTTTTCTCACTCATAGTACAACTCAGAATTATTATATGATTTGTATTGTCCTATGGTTCTGAAGGGGCCCCCTCTTATGCTGGGAAATGATGAAAACATATTACCTTGTTTGCATATACTTCTCTGCATTCTCATTCTGCCTTTGACAGCTTTGCACTTCTTTGATATTTTGGCATTTTGACTTTGCAGCAAGTGTACCTTTGGGTAATCCTTAGGCATTTTGACAGCAATTTCTTTTTGCTTTGGGTAGAAAGTTGGAATTGGACTTTTTCAGTTTAGTTTGGATTTTGGATCTTGAATTTCTATGCAGCTTGAACTTTGTAATTTATGCATTTTTGACATTTTCATATCATGAACAAAGAATCTTCCCTCTCTGTGAACCGGGAGAGATCCCGTGATTTGCAGAGAGGGTCAACTGATCCCAGTCAGTGGCCCCTAATGATGAGCAATATTAACTGTCTTTTCCAATTTTAATGTTTTCTGACTTTCTCTTTATTTTTGCAGATAAAAAAAATGGAGCATCAGCATGAAGTGAAAAATGAAGAATTTAGAAATAGGATAGAATTTTTATTTTTCAGTTTAATTCTTGTACATTATTATCATTTAAATACTTTGTAATAAATATCCAAATAATAACAATTGTAACAATCATTAAATGTGAAATAAAAAATTCATTTGCTATTTAATTTTCTTTCAATTCCTTTTCTTTAATTGTTCAATTCTTATTTATAGTCCCTTGAAATAAAATAAAATGAAGGTTTAACTTCAAATATTTTAATTCTTAGAATCATAAATAATCAACTAAGCCTTCAATGATCAAAATAAATGAATTCGCCATATCCATTATTCGAACACAAAAACTTAATCAGATGCAATCCCTTTTTTTTTTTACTGATTCTTTTGCCAAGCACTGTAACTCCACATTGCACATATCCCTTTTGACTGGTGAATTCAAACCGACTGCCTCATTTACTGATTAAATCGAGATAACGCGAATTTTAATACGAATCGGGATAAACTGCAAAGTGCGGTAGAACTTAAATTCTTCTGAGAATATGCCCATAACACCTTAATTTCTGATTAAATGTTAGATAACGCTCGCCTGATCACAATTGAACCAAAAATCATCCCAACCCTAAGCCAACTGTATGAGACAAATCAGAGCTCTGAACATCAGTAAAAAAAACATAATTTTGCTTGAATGTCAAGAAAAGTCCGTTTGTCCGATTCTTGCGCCAGTTTGAAAAGTCAGGAAATGTCTGAAGCTGAGATTGTTTGTAGCAAAAAGCGAGGGCAAATTTTGGGGTACAACAGTTGCCCCTGTTCAATCTTCTTGGACCTGAAGAGTTAGATTGGCAAGTTTGCCTTTCGCGACTTGAAGGTAAAAGGAGATTGGACACTAGAGTGCCCGAAAATTTGCACTCATCAAAGCACTGGATGCGGGAATGGGCTTAGAGATGCCATTTGGAGATGGGCTTAACGATGCCATCTAGGAGAGTGACAGAAACTTGTCGGGGACGGGCTTAAAGATGCCATCTGGAAGGGAACATTAGGAAAGCGTCCGAGCTTTGGACCATTTCTGAACTGGGGGTCTGAACAGGCAATAGGTTGACATCCGTGGTTGGGAGGAACCTACAAGCCGTTTTCAGGAAGTCGCATCTAAATAAGTTGATAGATTAACATCCGTTACTTGGGAAGAATCCATGAACCGCTTTCAGAAGTCTGGAAGAAGAGACTGAACAAGTGATAGGTTATCATCCGTTTACTTGGAGAACCTGTGAACTGCTTTCAGAAATCTGGAAGAAGAGACTGAACAAGCGATAGGTTATCATCCGTTTACTTGGAGAACCTGTGAACTGCTTTCAGAAATCTTGAGATTGGATCAGCGATAGAGCAGCATCTGTCGTTGGGAAGCTTCCGTAAACTGAATTCGGAGGTTGCATCTGAACAAGCTGATAGATTAACATCCGTTACTTGGGAAGAATCCATGAACTGTTTTCAGAAGTCTTGAGAAGAATCTGAACAAGTGATAGGTTAACATCCGTTTACTTGGAGAACCCGTGAACTGTTTTCAGAAATCTTGAAGTTGAATTAGCAATAGAGTCGCATCCGTTGTTGGGAAGCTTCCGTAAACTAAATTCGAAGGTTGCATCTGAACAAGCTGATAGATTAACATCCGTTACTTGGGAAGAATCCATGAACTGTTTTCAGAAGTCTTGAGAAGAATCTGAACAAGTGATAGGTTAACATCCGTTTACTTGGAGAACCCGTGAACTGTTTTCAGAAATCTTGAAGTTGAATTAGCAATAGAGTCGCATCCGTTGTTGGGAAGCTTCCGTAAACTAAATTCGAAGGTTGCATCTGAACAAGCTGATAGATTAACATCCGTTACTTGGGAAGAATCCATGAACTGTTTTCAGAAGTCTTGAGAAGAATCTGAACAAGTGATAGGTTAACATTCGTTTACTTGGAGAACCCGTGAACTGTTTTCAGAAATCTTGAAGTTGAATTAGCAATAGAGTCGCATCCGTTGTTGGGAAGCTTCCGTAAACTAAATTCGAAGGTTGCATCTGAACAAGCTGATAGATTAACATCCGTTACTTGGGAAGAATCCATGAACTGTTTTCAGAAGTCTTGAGAAGAATCTGAACAAGTGATAGGTTAACATTCGTTTACTTGGAGAACCCGTGAACTGTTTTCAGAAATCTTGAAGTTGAATGATTTTAGTTTGTCGACTGATCTTGCCTAAAAAAGGAAAAAAGTTAGTTGGATGCAATGCTATGATGCATGATACAATGTATATCATGGTTTTATGAATGTAAATGGATGTGCATGTAAGCTGGAGAGCTGTTTTGCATAGGATAGATGAATCCGGGACATCGGGAGATAGAAGTATCTTGACTGTCGCCGGGGAAAATAAATCCTGGGTTATTGCTGGGGAACTTGGAGCTTGGATTGTATACCAATCTTCTGGGGAATTCCTGAAGTCTTCTACTGGGGAGTACCAAACTAGTAGACTTAATGTTGGGGAGGCCAGATTGAGAATCTTCAGCTGGGAGAGATATATCTCTGGAGACTGACCCTACTGGGGAATGCAAGATTTTCTTCTAAAAACTCTGTGGGGAGAAGATTTAAAAGTCTGACTTCGCTGGGGATTGACCATTTGAAGCTTTTGATCTGCCGGGGATACTGAATCTTGAACTCTGAGGAAAAATGATTTCCGGAAGATTCTTTGGCTGGGGATAAACTTCTCCGGGGATAGTACTGATAGGTTATTGTTGGGGGAATTCTGAGGAACTCCGCTGGGGATGGGAAGAATTCTGGCGAGTGTGACCTCTCCTGATGGTTAGTCGAGGATAACTCAGTTATACGCCTTTGTGAGGATAACTTTGAATAAAACTTGGGAGGGACGTCCGTACTCTGCGGGGAATACCTTTTGGAACCTTACGGGGATAAGCTCCGAGGGTCTGCTGGAGATAGACCTCAAGGTTTGTTAGGGACGTGGATTACAGATCTCGAGGGATTTCCTTTGGAAGGGTGTTGAAATATCCGTCTGTACTTTTATCCTATCAGTAATCCTTTTCCTTGGGTTTGATTAGGAAGTGATCATGTTTCAAATGCATATGCCTATTTAACAAAACATTGGACGTTTCTCAAAATAAAGCAAATAGTGCAAGAGAAAAGGAAAAAGGGAAATGACACAAATTTTGGGAAGAGTATTCGTATTGATTTTCTTTGAGTATGGGATACAAAGGAGACAATCATCCTAGTAAGAGGATCTTGTCGTAAATATTTTGAAAAATTTATACAAAATAAAGATGGCTATGTGAAATAATTCCATGGGATTCCATTCTGCTGTAGCTTTCACAACTCTGAACCTCTGTCCATTCAATGCTTCGTTCGACGATGGCCGGATTGATCAGAACCCTGGAACCGGTTGATGAAGAGATTGTCCCTGAAGTGATCCGACGAGACATAGTCATACGCTTTAATTCCATTATTTTTTCCTGAATCGCCCTTTCGGGTTTTCGATCCACCGAGAAACCCCTTTTTGCCCAAGCCGCCCTTTCGGGTTTTCGACTTGCCAGGTGTACGATTTTTTTTGTTTTATCCCTAATTTTTGCCTGAATCGCCCTTTCGGGTTTTCGATCCACCGGGATGCCCATTTTTTCCCAAGCCGCCCTTTCGGGTTTTCGACTTGTCGGGTTATTTTACGCGTAGTATCTTTTGACTATGTCTGCGTTCGCAGGGTGCGGCAAATCGTCGCCATCCATGGTGGTCAGAATCATCGCACCACCAGAAAATACGCTCTTGATTATAAATGGCCCTTCGTATGTAGGGGTCCATTTGCCCCTGGGATCACTTTGCGGCAAGATAATCCGCTTGACTACTAGATCTCCGACTTGATACACTTGACGTCTGACTTTCTTATTGAAGGCCTTGATCATCCGTTTTTGATATGTCTGACCATGGCATATAGCAGCAAGTCGCTTTTCGTCGATCAGATTGAGTTGATCAAGTCGGGTCTGAATCCAATCATCTTCATTCAAACCTGCGTCCTTCATAATCCTTAGAGACGGGATCTGAACTTCCATAGGCAAGACAGCTTCCATGCCATAAACCAAAGAAAATGGGGTTGCCCCAGTTGAGGTACGTATCGTCGTACGGTATCCATGTAGCGCAAATGGTAACATCTCATGCCAGTCTTTGTAAGTGACTGTCATTTTCTGAATAATCTTCTTGATATTTTTGTTCGCAGCTTCAACAGCACCGTTCATCTTCGGTCTATAGGGAGATGAATTGTGATGATAAATCTTGAACTGTTCGCATAATGCAGTGATCATTGTATTATTCAGATTTGTACCGTTGTCGGTGATGATTCTGTCTGGAACACCATACCGACATATGAGATTTTGCTTGATAAAGCGGGCAACCACATTTTTGGTGACGGAGGCGAAGGAAGCTGCTTCGACCCATTTAGTGAAGTAGTCAATGGCAACCAGGATGAAGCGATGCCCGTTGGAAGCCGTGGGTTTGATCTCTCCAATCATATCAATGCCCCACATTGCAAAGGGCCATGGAGCAGTTAGGACGTTGAGAGGAACCGGAGGGACATGAACTTTGTCAGCATAGACTTGACACTTGTGACAAGTACGGGAATGTTGATGGCAATCAGCCTCCATGGTAGACCAATAATAGCCTGCCCTTAGGATCTTCTTAGCCATTGTATGCCCGCTTAGGTGAGTGCCAAATGTGCCGCTGTGTATATCTGTCATGATTAACTCTGCTTCAGCCTTATCAACACATCGGAGTAATACACAATCATGGCTTCGTTTGTAAAGGATGCCGTTGCTCAGGAAGAACTTAGCAGCGAATTTCCTTAAGAACTTTTTGTCATTCATGGAAGCTCCTTCAGGATAATCTTGGGTCTCGAGATACCCTTTGATCTCATGGAACCAAGGTTGTTCCACTACTTCTTCGGTGTTAATCTCGTGACAATGCGCGGGTTCATCCATTCGCTCGATGGTGATTTGGGGAGCCTCGTTATCCCAGTTGAGTTTAAACATGGAGGACATTGTGGCTAGAGCATCTGCTAGCTGATTCTCTTCTCGCGGAAAGTGCTCGAAGGTAATTTGCTCGAAGTGAGGCAACAACGTCAGAACATGTTCTTTGTATGGAATAAGATTAGGATGCTTGGTATCCCAGTCTCCTTTGATTTGGCTAATGACCAAAGCCGAGTCCCCGAATACGATCAGAGATTTGATCCCCAAGTCTATGGCAGCCTTGAGACCAAAGATGCAGGCTTCATACTCCGCCATATTGTTTGTGCAGCTGAAACAAAGTCGGGCCGTGAAAGGAGTGTGGCATCCTTCCGGAGAAATAAGTACCGCGCCAATGCCGTTTCCAAGTGCATTTGAGGCACCATCAAAGTACAGGGTCCATCGGGATCCCTTTTCGGGTCCGTCATACGGTCCGTCACCTTTAATATTATCCAAACTCATGATGTCCTCGTCTGGGAAATCAAATCTCATGGGTTGATAGTCTTCGATAGCCTGATGAGCCAGATGGTCAGCTAGTACACTCCCTTTTATAGCCTTTTGGGTGGTGTATTGGATGTCATACTCGGTCAAGATCATTTGCCATCTGGCTATCCTTCCTGATAAAGCGGGCTTTTCGAAGATATATTTGATAGGGTCCATTTTGGATATCAACAAGGTAGTATGAGTCAACATGTACTGTCTTAGTCGGCGAGCAGCCCATACCAAAGCGCAGCAAGTTTTCTCGAGCAGCGAGTAGCGAGTCTCACAGTCGGTAAACTTTTTGCTAAGGTAATAAATAGCATGCTCTTTTCGACCAGACTCGTCATGCTGGCCCAAAACACACCCCATTGAATTGTCCAAAACGGTCAAATACATGATCAATGGTCTTCCTTCGACGGGTGGCATCAGAATAGGAGGTTCTAGCAAATATTCCTTGATTCTATCAAAAGAAGCTTGGCAGTCGTCGTTCCATTCAATTACCTGATCTTTCTTCAAGAGTTTGAAAATTGGCTCACAGGTAGAAGTCAGATGTGAAATGAATCTGGCAATATAGTTTATGCGCCCCAAGAAACCTCTAACTTCCTTTTCAGTACGAGGGGCAGGCATCTCTTGTATTGCTTTTACTTTTGCCGGATCGACTTCAATGCCTTTGTTGCTTACAATGAATCCCAGGAGTTTACCGGACCTAACTCCAAAAGTGCATTTACTTGGATTTAGCCTGAGCTTGTATTCTTTCAATCTGGCAAACAGCTTTTCCAGATGTTCAAGGTGCTCTTCCTCTGTTTGTGACCGAGCTATCATATCGTCTACGTAAACTTCAATCTCATGATGTATCATGTCATGAAATAGAGCTACCATGGCGCGTTGATAAGTTGCTCCTGCGTTCTTCAGCCCGAACGGCATCACTTTGTAACAGAAAGTGCCCCATTGCGTGACAAAAGTTGTTTTCTCCATGTCCTCGGGGGCCATTTTGATTTGATTGTAGCCCGAGAATCCGTCCATGAAAGAAAACACCTTATGCTGAGCTGTATTGTCAATCAGGATGTCAATATGAGGTAGCGGAAAATCATCCTTAGGGCTGGCCCTATTCAAATCCCTGTAGTCCACACACATTCTGACTTTGCCATCCTTCTTAGGTACTGGCACAATATTAGCGACCCATTGAGGATAGGACGTAACAGCCAGAAAGCCAGCATTGAACTGCTTCATCACTTCTGCTTTGATTTTTTCGGACATGTCAGGCCTCATTCGGCGAACTTTTTGTTTGATCGGTGGACAGTCTTCTCTTGTGGGGAGACGGTGAACCACGATGTCGGTGTCTAGGCCCGGCATGTCTTCATAGGACCAAGCGAAGATTTCAACATACTCATTCAGTAACTGTACCAGGCGTTTCTTGACTTCTGGTTCTAGATTGGCACCCATTTGTACCTCCTTCCGATTCTCCTCGGTTCCCAAGTTAATAGTTTCCAACGGCTCTTCATGCGGTAAGATGGCCCTTTCCTCTTGTTGCAGGAGTCTGGCTAGTTCCCCTGGTACTTCACAACCTTCGTCATCTTCATACTCGGCTAGATTGACCAGGTCTTCAGGGTTATTGAAAGATACAGCAGAATAGTCACCCATGGAATCCGGAGTGGATGGGTACCTGCATTGGTGAGTGTGGGTGTGTGTAAGGGGTAGCCATCCTTAAACAACGACAAAAAACGCAAAAGGAAAGATAATGAACACAAACAATTTATCAAATGAAAAACGTCCAATGAATCATTAAACATGGCATATGAATATGAAAGATAGTCAAAACCCTTACAAGTGGACCTACATGCCCCGGGTAAGGCAGGAGGTGGAAAGATAGTGTACTGATTGTTTGAAAGTAAAATATTACAGACCAAAATAGAAAATGTTTGATAGATAAATTACTGAGGAATAAAAGTTACGGGGACAAAGTCTTTAGCCTCCCAATTGCTCAGCCCTCCTCTGACAGTCGGATGAATCCACAATTCAAAGTTGCTTTCTTTGTCTTCATCTCCCAGGGTGTTGACTTGGTAAGGAGAAATCTTGACTGGCGCTTTCTCAATCTTTGACCGGCGCATGGCCTTCTGACCAGCGGTGGTGAAACCTAATCCAAGCTTATCAACCTTATGCGGAAAATCGGGTAGCTGCCCCCACGCTGAATTCTTTCCTTCTTTAACTGCAGCCCTTGCATCCTCCAGAGATGCCATCCTGGCCATCTGTCTTGGTGTCTCAGCTGCTAACTTCGCCACTGCTATTTGAGGGAGTACTTCTTCGAAATGTTGAAACGGTGTCTCAATGAACTCCCCTTCGACTTCCACGTACCGGAAAGAATTTAAATGGCTAATCATGTACTCTTCCTCGCCATGGACAGTAATGATTTTACCCTTTACCGGATATTTCAGCATTTGGTGCAAGGAGGAGGTGACTGCCCCAGCATGGTGTATCCAAGGTCTACCCAGCAGGCAGGAGTATGATGGACGGATGTCCATTACATAGAAAGTGGACTTGAACACCTCGGTACCTATCTTGACAGGAATTTCAACTTCTCCATGGACCATTCTTTTCGACCCATCGAAGGCTCTGACGACGATATCACTCGGTTTCAATTCCAACCCTTCGCAATCTAGCCGATCCAAGGCCTTCTTAGACAAAACATTCAGCGACGAACCGGTATCAACCAAGACATGCGCAAGGGTGGTTCCGCGACACTCGATTGAGATATGCAACGCATCATTGTGATTTCGGCCTTTAGGGGTCAGGTCGGCATCATAAAAGCCTAATCCATTGTCTGCAGTCAGGCTAGCCACGCAATGTTGAAATTGATCTGCGGAGGTTTCTTGGGGCACATGAGCTGCCTTTAGAAACTTAATCAAAGCTTGAGTGTGCGCTTCTGAGCAAAGCAACAGTGCCAGCATGGAGATCTTGGAGGGGGTTTGCCCCAACTGTTCCACCACATCATAATCACTTTTCTTGATTATCCTCAAAATTTCGTCCATCTCTTTCTTGGAAGCTTCCGGAATCACCAAGGGTTGAGCCCTCGTCCTGACGGGCTCATCTTGTATTCCTTTTCCCTTATCGGCGATGGTAGGAGAGACAGCACTAGGAACGAAAATTTCTTTGATCAAAGGAGTTCTGGCAGAGAGCCTTGCTGGTGCAGGGATGATTTCTTTTACTGATGAGGGTCCAAAGACTGCTTTTGGAGGAGCAATCTCTGGAGAAAATATCCTCCCACTCCTGGTGATTTTGCTGGTGCCCGCAATGTTGCTAATGCTGGCTTCATCATCATCATCTGAATTTTCTTCAATTATTTCAACTTGCTTGATACCATGGTAGTAGATGTCACCACCATAGTTCCAAGGTATCGACTTCTCGGAGACATAGGGAACCGGCCCCGGCCTTGTTATCTTCAAAGGTATAGACTTTGCAGCTGGCGTAATCTTAACTGGCTTTTTGACGGCCTCGGAAAGATTGGCGTGAATGGTTATGATTGAGATATTTTCAACATGAACTGGAACAACAGGAACTTTTTCGAACAAAATTTGTCGGCTATCCATGAGGCCTTGGATGCCTTCCTTTAGTAGCGGACAATCCAACGGCAGAGAGTGGCAACAGTAACAGTCTTTTTTACATCCCGGGAAGATCCCGGCCCTTAACAAATTTAGCTTAATGGTTAACAGTGGAGTAGTCAGATCACTAACGTCAGCAACATACCGATCCTCCTCAATGGCGTTGATGTTCCGACCGTGCTTCGGCATAGGTGCAGAGATCACATTGGGCTTTTCTGGAGCGTCAAACTCTACCTCCTTGGCATCTATCAAGTCCTGGATCTTATGCCTGAGGGCCCAGCAATCGTTGGTGTCGTGCCCAACACTGTCTGAGTGATAGGCGCACTTAGCATTGGCATGGTAGTGTGGAGAGGATGTATTTACATTCTTTGGCGCCTCTTTGATAGAGGCAAGATTCAATTTCAACAGATGGGGAAGCACCTGCGCTGGGGTCATATTAATACGAGTGAACTGCCGTTGTGGCCTTTCCACCCGTTGCTGATTCGGTCTGGATTGGTTGTAGCGAGGCTGCTCACTCGAAGTGTTTTGAATCATTACGGCCCCCACAGTCGGCCGACGCTCCATCTTCCCCGCTCTCCTTTGAGAATATACCATAGCTGTCTCCTTCTTAAACGGCTTCTTCTCCATACTGGCAGCGACACCCTTCTGGATTTTTCCTGACTTGATGCCAGCCTCGATTCTTTCGCCTGTTAAGATCAAATCAGTAAATCCCGCGGAAGAGTTACCGATTAAATGATTGAAAAATGGCCCAGATAGGGTCCCAAGAAACATATCAACGAGCTCACGATCGGTTAAAGGAGGCTGCACCCTGCCAGCTAAATCCCTCCACTTTTGTGCGTATTCCTTGAATCCCTCACTTGTTCCTAGCGACATACCCTGAAGTTGGGTACGGGTAGGAGCAAGATCGGAATTATACTGGTATTGTTTATAGAAAGTGGTGGCCAAATCTTCCCAATTCCTGACACTGGTTCCTTCTAACTGATAAAACCATTCCAACTGGGCTCCCGACAGGCTGTCTTGAAAGAAATGAATCCAGAGATTTTTATCAGCTGTATAGGGCTGAATCTTTCTCACATAGGACCTGAGGTGCATTTTGGGGCAGGACAGCCCGTCATACCTTACAAACGCCGGCACCTTGAACTTTGGAGGAATCACAATTCCGGCGACCAAGCCCATGTCTTCAAAATCCAAACCCGGTACCCTCTGCAATTCCATGGAAGCCAATCTGTCTTCTAAACCCTTGTACTTGTCGTCAGCTGGAGGATACTGCTGGTCCGAATAATCCTCGTCCTCTTCAACCTCTTCCTCCTCTGCATCAGACTCGGAAGGCACCGCAACCCGATCTCTTTTACTAGTCCCTTCATCAGAAGTAGGAGGAAATTCAAGCACCCTCCGAGCTTCTCTGTCAAATCTTCTCCCCAAAGTAGCCACTCCGACCCTCTTTTTCTTCTTCACTGGGTCCTTGTTCTCCAGATGAGCCTTGATATCCTCTTGACTCTTGACCAAGGTCGTCAAGAGTTGCTGGAATTGTGCATTCTGGGCTTGTAGGTCTTTGACCGTTTGCTCGAGATCCATCCTACTGAAATAAACAGCAGATAGATAAGGAAACCTGGAGCGAGACCTGCTTATGCACATGATGAATGGTATGCTGATGTATGCAATGCATTCAAGGATTTAGGATATTCAAAATTGTTTCAGACAAAGAAGAACGCACGTCATATTAATAAGAAGAAATTTGTTAGTACATAAATGCCCCATGGGCCAAATATTACAACATAAACCTCTCAAGGCAGAAAGACATTGCGCATCCTCTTCGGTGCGATGTAGGTGTTGAGGGCCTCTTGCTCGTGGAGTCGGCGGGTAAGCTCCAGAACCTTCTTTTCACTGGCGTAGTAGCTAGCTTCAAAAGTGTTCCGTTCCTCCTTGAGCTGAATCCAACTCCTCTGCATCTCCTCCCACGATGTAGGCATGTCTAGATGTAGGATGGTGTAGGGGACCTCTCCTTCATTGACGGGCTCCTTAATCACTGGGAGTACATGGGGATAAGGCATCATCAGACTTTGGGCTCGGGCTCGCACCCACTTGAGGTAGGGCTCAAGAGGGATGGAGTTCTTGTGTCCCAGAGTCTTGCTATCAATCTTGTTGAGTTTTCCCCAAGCTCTGATGAACCTTTGGCGAAGTCCTTGCGCATCGTCGTCGAAGTCAAAAACTAGGCTAGGAATCAGCATGTCATGAGGGCCATCCCTCCGTGCGTACCCAAATTGCCTCAAAGCTAGGCAAGGGTTGTAGGTGATACCTCCCCTAATTCCAAGTAAGGGGACATTAGGAAATTCTCCGCAACGATCGACGATGATGATATTTTCTCTGGACCGAGAACACCAGTGTATATCAGAATGAGTGAGAGTCATCAATCGCTGGGACCACCTTATACCTTGATCATTCTTCAAGACAGATTGTGGAAGGTGCGAAATAAACCACCTTGCGAGGATAGGAGTGCAGCACATGAGAATACCCCTCTTTCTCATTGTTCGTGTATAAAATGAGTGAAGGATGTCTCCAAGCAATGTTGGTATTGGATTTCTGGACAAGAAGATTTTGACAGCGTTGACATCTACCAATTGGTCAGGATTTGGGAACAGGACCAACCCATAGATAAGGAGTGCTACAATTTCTTCAAATGCTTGTAGGTCCAATGAGTTCCAACATTCTTGTGCCTTCTCAAACAAGAATTTTGCTAGGAATCCTTTGACGCCGCTTCTGGTTTCCCAATGCCCCTTGATTTCAGACGGTTGTAGATGTAATGCTCGAGCAACATCTTCAGGCTTTGGTTCCTTTTCCGTACCGTTGAAGGGTAGTTGATTAAGGATAGGGATTCTTAGGAGTTGAGAAAACTCCTCCAAAGTGGGCACCAACTGATAATCCGGGAAAGTGAAGCAATGGTGAAGGGGGTCAAAGAACTGGAATAGCACTTTCATCATGTCTTCTTCAATGTTGGTGTTGACTAGGTTAAGCAGTCTACCATGTCTTTCACTGAAGGATGAATTTTCCGGAATTCTTGAAGTGATCTCCTTGAGTTGAGGAGAGATTCTCACAAGGTTGACTTGAATGGTGTTTCGGCGAGGTATTTCCATGACCTACAAAACAAGAACAATGATGAAGGTCCAAAACCCTTGAAACGGTTAGTAAATGCATATGATGCTTCATGATGTTTATGATGTATGCATAAAACATGTGTACAAGCAAATCACACCAAACCCTAGTTTCAGGCTTGCATGGGGTTTCATAGGTAAGTACCCTCTTGAGTGTAGTTGACTTAAAAACCTGTCCTATAAATAGTAACCGGGTTCTAAGGAGCTCAATATCACTGGATCATTTTCATTGTTCATTGTTTTGGTTTAGCCACTTAACTGGCGACCAAAATATTCCAAGAAAGCAACCCTCAATGAGTGTAGTATCGAGTATCTACCAACTTCGGACTGCAGCAAAGCCGGTCATCTCACTACCCCTAATAAAAGGCCAAGATGGTCAAGTAAGGTTCTAGGTCATTAGTGCTTAGTGACATCGCTCAGCGGCCCCGTACCCTCCTTGATTGAACTCAAGGGTTACCGGTACCCACAAATATGTCGCACTAATATAGCTATTGCTTAGACCGCGTCGGTATACCCCGCACAGTTTCCACAACGTATTGCTATCTATGAATGTTTCCCAAAATCCGGGTGGAGGATTATAAACCCAAACAATAGAGCCAAGGTATAAAGCAAGCAAATCAACCAATTAGTCATGCAAGAAGGTGATCTAAGCCCTAAGGTAACCCCACTTAAAAGGTCTCCCCAGCAGAGTCGCCAGTTCTGTGATACGGTGGGAGAACTGACTAGTGTTTTGCGTTCGTATTCGCACTTGTGCGGTTAGCAAGAGTCGCCACCGACTTTTTATTTTATCCTAAAGGAAAGGTTAAAAAAGCACAGCAAAAACCTTTTGAGATATTTCGTGGGTTCGGGGGGTAGATTATGAAAAGGGAAGGTATTAGCACCCTTTTCATCCATGGTTATCCATGGGCTCTTAGTTACTTGGTTTTTTAGATCACTTGCCTTGTTTTTCGATTGCTTTAAAAATGTTGTGTGCGTGGGTGCTTTTTGAAAATGTTTTGGAAAAAGATGCCTTGTTTTAGGCTAACCTTGTAACAATTCTTTACTCGAATGTTTTACAAAGGCGTGTATCTTTTCGAAAAGATGTTTCAAAATGTTTTTGAGGGTTTGTTTGAAAGTGTTGTGGATTGTGGTTTTTGGAAAGAAGGCAAGCGTTTTTGCAAATTGATCTCAAGTAACTTAAGAGTTTTGTCTACCCTATTGTACTCAAAGGTTTTTGTCATGTTTTAATCCCTTTTAACAATTTTGTTCTACCATTGAAATTGGTAGACAATCTTGCGTTTAGGAAGTTTATTCGGGACGGGCGCGGGTCATCGTATGGACCATGAATGCAATGATGCCAAGTGTCTTTGGCAATTTGCTTTGAAGGGACTATGATCATTCCATTTAGGCAACTTTCGAAAGCGTCATCGAGGGACTTATGATCATTTGATTTTGTTTTGCCAAAGATACCCGACGTGCAAGCATGGCCCATTTTGGAAGGCAACATGTGGGATTACCCTAGGGGGTGCAAGTGTGATTGTGTATTGATTACATGTATTTGTCTTGTATTAGGTTATCTAGCGTTTGATTTTATGTACATACAAACCCTAGGTCTAAACATGGTATAATTGGAAAACTGTAAATTGCGGAATGTAAATCTACGCTATTACAAAATAGTATCAGGGAGTGGGGATATGAATGTACAAGGGGATGAGACTTATAGTATTTACAACCAAATCGAATGTCACAATCAAAATGTAAATATCGAATGTACAAATATAAGATAAATGTGTATAGGGCAATATATTGTGTAAGTGTAAATGTGAGATGTATATGTATATGAATTGTGTAATTATGTACAAGTGCGAAATGGAATTGAAGCGTATTAGGGTTTTTACCTAGATATATGCTTTGATCTTGTATTTTTGATTTACATGTTAATTATGTACAAAAGAAAAAATGAAGTGTTTTCATTAAAATGTTAAGTTTTAATTGAAAAGTATTTTAGTCAAATGTTTGTGAATTTCGATATTTAGAAAATAAATGTATTTGAATGGGTATGTACAAATGTGTATATTAATTAAAAAGTTTCAATTTAATTATGTATAAAAATGTATTTTGTTATTTTATATACAAATGTGTATTAATCTAAAGAAAAATGTTTTTTTTATTTTTAATTTATATGATATGTATCAAATTAATTTTTAATATAATATGTATGTACAAAATATCTTATCAAAAAATGTTTTAGCCTTATGATATATAAAAAATGTATTTTTTTTAGTTAAGTGAGTATTTTCCAAAGAATAGAAATAATAATAAAAAAAAGTAAACATTTGTTTATAAAATAAAATAAAAAAAAATGATTAGTATTTTACAAAAGAAAAACAAAGAAGTAAATATGTTGATACAATAAAATAAAACAAGAGGTTAGTATTTGATAAAACAAAAGAAGTAAATATGTTTATAAAATAAAATAAAAGGTTAGTGTTAGATAAATGATTAGAGGTATTGTTTAGGAAAAGAAAGAAAAGGGTTAGTGTTTGGAAAACATGATGAAGTGTTAATTTGGGCTTAGAATAATTGGGAACAGGTTAAGCCCACGTTTGGATTTTTTGAACGAAATTAGGATTAGGCATTTGGCAGTTCAGAACAAGGGCTAGGGTTAACAGCGGCGCCGTGTTGGGTTCGTCTTCTTCGATTATCTTGCTTCCCAGAGTGCTTATCTCCGGCCACCAGCATCATCGTTCAACCCTTTCTTCCCTCCAAGGCACGGTCTCAACGCTCTCTTGATGCAAGGTTCGATTACAACGTTTTATGTTCTTATCTCTTGTCTTTTTACAAATTGCATGTTTTCGATTCGAATTTTGACTCTTGAATCTGTGCTATTGTGAGGTGGTGGAGAAAGAGGGAGAAGAATGGCTACCTTCGTTTGGGAGATGGAGGAGAGGCGGAGAGCGTGATGCTTAGGAGGCCGGAGCGGCGGTTCAGTGATGAAGCTTTGAGCTTGCTTTCCTGGTACCTTCGTTCTTTTGCTATATTAAGGTTTTGATGATGATGTGTTCTGAAAAGCTCTTTTTGATTCACCTCTTTATCTTCTTCTTCTTACTGTGATGCCTTTGTGTTCTGTATGTTCTTGGAATCGTTGCTTGAATATTTGCTTGAGATGCTGTATGCTTGTGAACTGGTCTTGAATGCTCTTTGAACAGTTGTTGCCTTGAGTCTTGTTGCCTGAGTATTGTATGCTTCTTTCTCTCTCGTGTTGCCTTTGCTTCTGTTGAGGGGTTATGTTGACAGTATGTTGGGTTTGGCCAATGATGAAGAGATTCTGAGGCCGTGGTGATGCAGTTTCTGGTTATGGCATTGTTTTTGACTGATGCTTGGCTTGATAACTCAGTTTTGTTTTGGTTATGGTATTGTTTTTGACTGATGCTTGGCTTGATAACTCAGTTTTGTTTTGGTTATGGTATTGTTTTTGACTGATGCTTGGCTTGATAACTCAGTTTTGTTTTGGTTATGGTAGTGCTATCAAAGATGAAAAGAAATTGACAGGGGGTGGGATTATGCTGGTTCAGTTTTGGTTTTTTTGGCATTGGTTTGAGATAACCCAGTTTACAGGTTATGTGAGGTTTGGGATAGGTTCAGTAGGCGTTTTAGCTTGCTTCAGTTTGATGGATTCTTGTGAGGTTGGACTGTGTATTGGCTTGAGACAACTAAGTTTGCAGGTTATCTGTTGACAGGAGGTTTGATTATGTTTTGATAACTTGTATTTTGTTAGGCAGGTATGAGCTTCTTTTTCTATCTTGGTTCAGTTTTGAGTTATATGGGTGATATTGGTGCTTGGCTCAATCAGTCTCTTTTCTTGCATTATTTCGTCTTTTTGCTATTGGTCTTTGGCGCCTAACCATATTTCAAACTTTGGTTTTCTTTTGATCCATGCTTGCTGGGTAGTTTGACAAAATTTCTTGGCATCTTTTCCATTTCTAGTAACTGTCCATGCTGTGTAGTTTTGAACCATGCTGAATTGTGTCTTCTTTTTTGTATATCTTTTCTGCTGTCCTACTGCCTATGCCTAACCTGAACTCTGCCTATGCTCTTTTATCTCTCTTTTTCTCACTCATAGTACAACTCAGAATTATTATATGATTTGTATTGTCCTATGGTTCTGAAGGGGCCCCCTCTTATGCTGGGAAATGATGAAAACATATTACCTTGTTTGCATATACTTCTCTGCATTCTCATTCTGCCTTTGACAGCTTTGCACTTCTTTGATATTTTGGCATTTTGACTTTGCAGCAAGTGTACCTTTGGGTAATCCTTAGGCATTTTGACAGCAATTTCTTTTTGCTTTGGGTAGAAAGTTGGAATTGGACTTTTTCAGTTTAGTTTGGATTTTGGATCTTGAATTTCTATGCAGCTTGAACTTTGTAATTTATGCATTTTTGACATTTGCATATCATGAACAAAGAATCTTCCCTCTCTGTGAACCGGGAGAGATCCCGTGATTTGCAGAGAGGGTCAACTGATCCCAGTCAGTGGCCCCTAATGATGAGCAATATTAACTGTCTTTTCCAATTTTAATGTTTTCTGACTTTCTCTTTCTTTTTGCAGATAAAAAAAATGGAGCATCGGCATGAAGTGAAAAATGAAGAATTTAGAAATAGGATAGAATTTTTATTTTTCAGTTTAATTCTTGTACATTATTATCATTTAAATACTTTGTAATAAATATCCAAATAATAACAATTGTAACAATCATTAAATGTGAAATAAAAAATTCATTTGCTATTTAATTTTCTTTCAATTCCTTTTCTTTAATTGTTCAATTGTTATTTATAGTCCCTTGAAATAAAATAAAATGAAGGTTTAACTTCAAATATTTTAATTCTTAGAATCATAAATAATCAACTAAGCCTTCAATGATCAAAATAAATGAATTCGCCATATCCATTATTCGAACACAAAAACTTAATCAGATGCAATCCCTTTTTTTTTTTTACTGATTCTTTTGCCAAGCACTGTAACTCCACATTGCACATATCCCTTTTGACTGGTGAATTCAAACCGACTGCCTCATTTACTGATTAAATCGAGATAATGCGAATTTTAATACGAATCGGGATAAACTGCAAAGTGCGGTAGAACTTAAATTCTTCTGAGAATATGCCCATAACACCTTAATTTCTGATTAAATGTTAGATAACGCTCGCCTGATCACAATTGAACCAAAAATCATCCCAACCCTAAGCCAACTGTATGAGACAAATCAGAGCTCTGAACATCAGTAAAAAAAACATAATTTTGCTTGAATGTCAAGAAAAGTCCGTTTGTCCGATTCTTGCGCCAGTTTGAAAAGTCAGGAAATGTCTGAAGCTGAGATTGTTTGTAGCAAAAAGCGAGGGCAAATTTTGGGGTACAACAGGTAGTAGATTCAAACTTTGTTCTAACAAGTTACCCATGGATACAGGCAACATTTCCAAGCAGAAAGGGTGAGTAAATCATAATTATTATAAAAGACATAAGGAATAAATATATTATACATTCAATTAGGCAAGGCATCACACATCATCAGAACCTCATTTTATACTCACACCTTCACAACTTCATCAATATATAACAACAGATCATTCAAGCACCATTAATCAACAAGTATTATTTAATCACATCATTATGCAATGTCACTTATAATGCAATGCAATATCATAAACTCATGCATGTGGTACCAAAACATCATTGATGACTCATTCATCGTTATCTCTAAAGATCCCCACCAATAGGATCAATTCCCACTTGGAACTAGAGCACTTCACAATTTTTCACTCAATACGCACTATGGGATTAATGCCTTCACTGGACTATTATCCTATCATCTTCACTAGATCAAAGTCCTAACAACATCACTGGACCGAAGTCCTAAACTATGCCATGAATGGATGATGCACAACAACATAATAAATACGACCACAAATGGTCAAAATGTATCATGATTCACGAATTCATCACAACATCATCATATCATCATAATAAACCAAACATCATTATAACATCGCCATATCATCATAATAAACAAAACATTATTATAACATCGTCATATCATCATAACAAACAAAACATTATGGCAATCCAACACGGAAATCCTAACTTCATCCTAGATTAGGTATTGATAATATACGTATTATTTTTACTTTTATTCCATCTAACTAAATTTCAATCTGTTAGCTATCCAACGCTTCGAACGACACCTCAAATTGAGTTCTAAAACTCAAGTTATGACTCTTTGAAAAATTCTACAGCCATTCATCGCCAGTAGCTCGCCCAGCAACGTGGGAGCGATAGCACACTATCTCCATTCTGGACACCATTTCCCGACGACACCACCTCCATCTCATGGCGACATAACCGCCGTGTCTGCTTCTCCTGGCGACGGTGCGAACGATGCACTGCAGTAACATTCCTCTTTTATGCCCTTTATCGCTTCGCATTTCGCCTGGCGACACCTAAGCGGCAATAAAATCTCCCAACGACACTCCTTATAGATTTCAACACATAATCATCATATAATAACCATACGATATTATAGGCGTTATATACACAAACTCATGGCAATTAAACAAGGTATTTTCACCAATTCCAACACAAATTCATCAATTGCAACACAATAATCAAATCACCAAAATCTAACACATCCTACATTTATCTAAACCTTAGATCGATTATAAAAGTAATGATAAACACCCCTGACATTTATCCCAATTCTCTTTTGTCTCACTTAAACCTTGGACCCTTAATTGGTCTTCCACTATTATCCTCACTTATCCTTCCTAAATGACCACCCTGTCCTCATAGTTTTTATCTCATATTTTATTTATAATTATCTAATTAAAATAATTCTAACTAACTATTCTAATTATTAGAAAATTCTCATAATCTTCTTAATCACACTACCCCACACATATCATCACATCAAACATCGTATTAACCATCATATTCATGTCATCATTATAAATCATCACAAGGACTCACATAAAAACACCAAAACATCATATATATATATATATATATATATATATATATATATATATATATATATATATATATATATATATATATATATATATATATATATATATATATATATATATATATATATATATATATATATATATATATATCAAATACTTTACAATGACTCATATATTTATGCTAAATTAATTAAATAATTAATTAATCTAGAATTTGGGATGTTACACCAGCCATGAATATGAAAGATGTAATCACTAGGACCGAGTATGTGTGTCACTCTCCATGAGAGTTGGTTATTTGTGAGCCTATCGAATATCATGTTGATATGAGAGTAGCACTGTGTTATAGAGTTGTAAGTCTCTATAATTGTTCTCGTCAAAGTTGTGAAGCAATAGTGAGTATTGTTCTTGGAGGAAGATTTTAAGCAACTCCAAGTTATGTTCTTAGTCAAAACTCTTGTATAGGTATTGTAATGGAAGTTTTTTTTACCGTCATGGAAGTGTGTCTTCCTGTTTTGATCCAATCGTCGTCTGCGATTGATGAGGGATTGAGGAGGGCCTCATATATAGGTGAGTCTTAGATAAAAGTATAGCACGGGTAGTGATTAAGTGAATAGATCGTAAATTGATATGTTTGATGTAGGATCTATGAATTAATACTATTATAGTGGAATTGTCCCTTTCTTGGTGTTTTCCCCCAAAATTTTCCCTCTCACTTATCAATAATTTGCTCACAAGATCTCCTTAGCTCAAGACTGCACTAGGGTTTGATCAGCTCAAGACACCTCCTTAAGCACTGATGACCAAAATTAGGGTTTGAGTTTGCACAAGGATTTTTTAACTTCCAATGCCCCATATGGTTTTCATGGATCATTATGGACCCCCAAGATCACTCATGTCAAGTTTCAAGCTTTGAATCATACTTTTGCTCAGTCAATTGAGCAGTTGACCTAAAAATCAGTTGTATTGAAAAAAAAGTCAACCATGGCCAATTTACAGCCAAACTTCATAATTTTGTATCCACATCAACATTTTAAACTCATATTTATCATTTAATCAAGTTTGGACCATAATTCCTCAAGAAATTTGATCAAATCTCCAAAGGGGCAAAATGGTCAAAATTAGGGTTTTGACTGGGAAAGGGTAATTTCTGATTTTTGACCTAGCAAATGATCAATTGGTTTAAGGAATGATCTCAAGAGTCCAATTGCATCATTTGTACCTAATAACAAGGCTCTAAACATTACTCAAGTTCAAAGGATTGACAGATGAATTTTCAGTCAAATGATCAAAAGTCAATTGTATACTGAAAAGTCAAACTTTGACTTTTGGGTCAAAATCAAATGTCAAAGATCACAATTCATAAAAACATGTCAAAATATGAAAATTATTCATCAAAAAATCAAAAAGTCAAGATTTCATTTTGAAATCAAAATTTCTAAACTTAGAAATTTTTCCAAGTGTTGGAAATTTCATGTTTTTTTACAACTTTGAACTAATTTTTCACCATGATGCAAGATGATTTAAGAGAAACTTCCAACATGAAAGTTGTATATCTCCATGGAATCTACAACTTTTCATTACACAAATCCTTCCAAAAGTGCTTGGATCTCAAGTTATAATTTTAAGAACATGTGGTCATGAAACAAAACACTTAGTGAAATTTTGCCCTAATTTAGTCAGGATTTTGACCCAACTTCATGGCACTTTTTCATATAGTTCCAATGGGAATATTCAAAATAAATTCAAAGATGGGTTGTATATCACATTGCAATCTTTCCAAAATGTCAAATAACTCCTTGAGATCATTTTTGAGTAGGGAGAATCGAAGAGATGAAGTTAGGGTTTTATCACTTGAATTACAAGTCATTTTGTGATGAACCAATTTCAAAATTCAAACTATGTTGCATAAAATCTACTTTGCATGCCTCAAACTTGTTAGGCACTCCATAATTAATGGCTTTCACAGCTGTTATATGTCTCATTTCAAGCATTCAATGCATGGACATGCTTTATATCCATTTTTGGAAGAAAGTGTACATTGCCATTTTGATAAAGTGCTTTTTTGCACAAAACTTGTTCTTGAGCCTTGCACTTGTTCTATTATTATCATACAAGTCCTATAACTCATAAGAAATGGTTTAGACACATACAATAACTCAGCCCATGCTTGTACTACACATTGAAACTTGGTTTCCCTCTTTTCTTGAAAATCAAGTAACCTAGCCAAAAGCTTGTAATTTGTACTTCTGGCTTGCCAATGCACTCCAATCCTTTTGCTTATAGATACACAAACTATTTGCATTAAAGAAACGAATGCTGAAGCCCTGAAAAGACCTAGAACTCAGAATCACATCTCATGCCTCCATTTTCACATAAATTGGCCAAAAACTTGAGACTCATAACTCCCTCGTGCGTTTTCAAGCCTTTTGGTTCCTAAAGCTTCTAAACATCATTTAGAACTAATCCCACACCCTGTTACATAACTGTAACACCATTAACACCATCCTCCATTTTCAAAAACATAGCTTTGTAATTGGACTTCTCCAGAACTCCTCAGCCACTTCCAGCTCAAGCTAAGCATCCCATTAGCTTCCTGGGAACTTGAGGAAGCTAACCCAACCATTAGAACTCCTTGAAAGTTTCTCAAACTTCAAACCTGATACCCTCTTGCAAGGTAAGTTTTCTAACTTTGGAATTTTTCATACAGGCATCATCAATGATTTGTTTGTGAATGAAACATGTAGATATCATTGCCCTAAAGCTAACCATGTTCATATTTTCCATTATTTTGTTTGAGCTTATAGAATTTTAAGATTGAAACTTCTGAGATTTTTAGGGTTCATATTAGGGCCAATGAAATTCATGTTTGTCTTTGATCTATAGCTTTAATGCTTTACATTTATGAAATCGTGAGGAAATTTGCTACAAGTTTCATGTTTACAGTTTTCATTTTTGTTGAGATTTGAACAAGTTACAGTTGGTCTGGCTGGAGGTTGAAGATGAAGTGTAAATCAGGGTGCGTTTTGTATCATATATTTATTATTTTGCTTATGTTAACGGATGTATAGCCACTCCAGCGGTAGAAGCGTGCGCCTGTGACCTTTGGGACCTGAGTTCGAGACCCAGTGGTACCCTTTTGATTTTTTCACATTCTTTGCTTTCTGACTTTGTTTCTTGGACAGGCGCTGGGCCTCATTTGGGCTTTGTTGTTTTTTTTTTGTTTTTTACTTTCTAACCCCTTACAGGCAATCAGCACCCCTGGCTCTATTTTATTTTATTTTTCTTATTTTCTTAATTATTTTTTTCTAATACTAAAAAATCATAAAAAATACAAAAAATAGTGGATTTATATTTTAACTTAGTTTACTTATTTTTTCTCTCAAATTTTTTTTTATTTAACCACACTTTATTTATTTTACTAATTATTCTTGTAAATTTAATTAAAACTAGGATATTGTTTATTTTCTTTTACACCAATTAAAATATATTATTTTAATATAAAAAGGGCCAAAAATATTTTATAATACTATAAATTATTTTCAAGACAAAAATACAAAAATACTTTTCTTAAACTTAATTTCCTTTTAATTAATTAATAGACTTAGGGTTTTATTTAAAATCTTTTCTTATTAAACTAGATTTAATTTTATTATTTTAATTAATTATTTTCTTTAATTAATTAGGTTAAAACAAACTCCCTTTTCCTAAGAAATCCAAACAAAAATATCTATTTTCTTCATATTTATATTCTTGTACATTTATTCATTTTTGTACTTTATATTCATTTAAATTATTATACATTGATACCAATTCAATATGGTTGCAATAGATTAATTAGGTTTATTTTCTTCCAATCCCCATTTACAATTTGTACACCCCCTCCCACAAGTATTGTAATAGCGTAGTAACTTTAAATTCCGCAATTTATCGCTTTATACATAACATGCTAGTAATTAGGGTTTGTATGGAAAGACTAAAACCAATACTTAGAAAACTATAATTCAAGACAAAATCAAGCATGAAAAACAATACACTTGCACACAAGAATCCCTATGGTAAATCTACTTGGTTTCCTTTACAAAATGGCCATATTATGCATGTGAGGTATCTTAGCAAAAACAAAGAAAAATGTATGACCATAGTCCCTCGATGACGCTATCTAAGTTGCCTTCCAAATGATCTTAGTCCCTAAAAAATAATGCTAAGATACCTTGCAACATAGCTAATCATGGTTATATGATGACCCACGCCTGTCCCGTTAGCATCCAAAGATAGGGTTTCTTACCAAATCAATGGTAAGATAACAGTGTCAAAGGAAAAATGAAATGAACATGAAAGACTTTTGAGTAGGTAGTGAAGCTACCGGCAGAAAACACAGAGCCGCCACAAAACTTTATTTATCCCGAAGGAAGGGGAAATATCGATAAAACCACAAAGGAGTGGATAAGATGGTCTTACGACCAAGAGAAAGGGTAAGGGAGTCGGTTATGCGAGGGGAAGGTATTAGCACCCCTCACATCCGTTATACTCAACAGGATCCATTTTGTTTGTTTGTCTTAAAGGGTGTATTTATCTACAACTATGCTTGCTTGAGGGGAAAGAAATGAGTTTTTTATTATTGAGTTCGTGAGGGTTTCGTGACCCTTTGCCTACGTATCCAATGAAGGAATCAGAACACCGTAGTTCCTCTAGAAAATGGTTGTTTTGTTTGTGTTTTTTTGTGGGCGACGTTAACGCACGCATTCTAGCAATAGGCACGGCCGGTATCGCGGTAGACCGGAGATAACATGCCCTTTGGGGGAGTTTTGATTTGTTGAGTGTTATGTGGGTTTTAAAATAAATTCAAGTAATGATTAAGTGTTTTTGGATTTTTGATTTGTGACCGTTAAGTTTTAATTACAAAAGGAAAGGGTTAAGAGGGAGACTAAGAAACCTAATTGTTTGTTATGTACAAAGCTCGATCCTAAAGTCTATTTCGACATAAGGCGATCGAAACGGGGTTTAATCGCCTCATGGAGCTACCTAAGGGAATATATTATCATGATTTGAGCGAGAAAACGAATAAAAAAATTTTAAATATATTTTTGTGGTTTTATAATAAACTTAACAAATAACGAATTCGAAAGTAAATTATAACCTAACTTTAAGACATTCTACATTATTTTTTTGTGATTTTTTAGTAAAGAAAGAAAAATTAAAAGAAAATTAAAATCTAATTCTAAATATACTTATGTTATTTACTTAAATAAATAGTAAAGTCTAAAGAGAACATAAAACCAAATTCTAATATATTTCAATATCCAATTAAATTAAATAACAATAGAAACAAAAATAAATAAATGGATAAAATGAACAAAAGAAATAAGAAAAGGAAAATTGGTCCTTACAGGTGTTGAACTCGCGACCACTGGTTTCCCCATACCTCAAGTTGACCAACTCAGCTAGTGTTTCTATTTTGTCCTCAAATCCAAACAGAACTACTAAGACAAAAAACAAGATTGGGTCTGGATAGACCGAGTCGGACTAGACCCGGACCCTACCCTTCTCTAAAAGAAACAAAAGAAACGGGTTATGTTAACCCCAAAACCAAACGTGCGCCTCATCTCCCCTCTCTCAAAATCTCAGATTTCCTTCTTCTTCTTCTATTCCGTGACACCAAGCTTAATTCCTTGATCTCTCCTACGTTCCTCGTCGCCGCGAATCAACAAACTCAGTCCCCCATACACAGATTGCATCATGCGTTCAAGACTCCGCTCCATCTTCATCATCTTCACATTTTTGCTTCATCTGAGTTATCTATCAATTTGCTTCTTCTCTCACATTCCTGACTTACGATTCGACCTCGCTTTCAATCTAAACAAAATGCTACGATTCGAAGTTATGCTACGGTAAAAAAATGTGATGAATTAGAAGGAAAAAAGAACCTGGATCGGATGCTCGAAAGAGACGATGGCGAGCTTCAAGAAACCAGAGGTGAGATGATACGACTCCTTATTTGTCTTCTGTGCCTTTCTTTGGATTATTCTTATTAATTCTTCTGCAACTACTAAGCACTATTTTGTGAACTTTTTGTTGAGTCCTTGTGTTGACTCCTTGTAATGCTGTTTTGTTTGGAAATCTTGCGTATTGCAGTTAAGTAAATTGCTGGTGAGTTGAAGGATGTACGAAGATGGAAGATTGATGGATTTTTGGGTGCAGTAAGGTTGTTGGTCGATTTTTGTGTTTGGTTTAGGGTTTACTCGAGAAAAAGAATGCAAATGTGGGATACATTTTGATGTTGCAGAGCCAAGCTTGCAGGGAAGATTAATGATTTTGCCTTGTGTTTTTCCTGCTATCTTTCTCTTTTACCCCCGTTTCTTTTGTGTTCTATGTTTTTGCATACTGCAAGGATAATATTGTTAGTTTTTGTGAAAAATATCTCTTTCAAACTTGCTGGTTGTGTCCTCTCTTTTGGTTTGCAGGTTGTGTGCAAAAAAATCCTCTATTATTAATGAAACAGTGGCCCCTTTTTATAGAGAAATAGAAGTGGAAATCGGGAGGGAAATTTGTGAAATTTTGAACATATTAGAGTATCATGACTTTGGACTTTTTGAATGCAAGTTATCTGTTTTTTTTCAGTTTTAGTGAAATGATGGGTTTGACATGATATATGTTTGCAGTTTTTTGTTACAGGTTCTGCTTTTGCTATTTTGGTGCATACATTGGATTGATACGCTTGGCATGTTGTGTTTGGCTTGTTCTGTTGGACAGTTTTTTACAGGTGATATCTTTTCAAACCTGTCTCCTTTTCCTCTTTTAGCTTTCAATGATATAAAGCAAACTGCTTTTTTATTCCAATAAAATTCTGAAGGGTTGGTTATTCAGGAACATGATGACATGGTCTTGAGCTGGATTGCTGTTTTATTATGACTTGTTGCTATTGTTGTCTGCTGCCATGATGTTTTGGTTTGGCAGTTTTGACTTGCTGCATTTGATTTGGTCTACTGTTTGTGCTATGTCTGTTTTGGTTTGGCAGTTTTGACTTGCTGCATTTGTTTTGGTCTTCTGTTAATTTTTTCCAGTGATTGCAGTGTTGTTTGCAGCTTTACTTCCATGCTTGCAGCTGGTGGCCTTAGCTGCTGCTACTTACTTTGGTTACAAGCCTGTTTTGCCTTGCAGCTTTGGTTATGCTGCTGCATTTTGTTGTAACTGCTTGGCAATTTATTGTGTTGTTGCTATTGTTTGCAGCTTGGCAATTTTACTTTGGCAAAAAGAAAATGTTTGCAATTTTTTCTTTTTCTCCCTTTTTGTGAACCAAAGAGGACAAGTTTTTATGATTTGCGATTTTGGAGAAAACAAACCATGATAAAAAAATAACTCCCTAACTGATTCCAAACACCAACCCTGATGATGAGCATTTTTATTAGCAAACAATTCTTGCTTGGACTTTGATTAAGATATCGATGTTAACTAACTTCTTTCTTTTTCCTTGTTTCATGAGCACGAGTATCGGATGGAAAGCGGGGTTGTAAGATGAAAAGGCTGAGGCTAGTAAAGAACGTGGGCGATTCTCTTGAAGAGGAAGCAACAACAATTGAAGAAGAAACACTTAATTCCCTCTTTTTTTGTTTTGTAAATAGCAATTGTAACTTGTGATTCTATATTTGTGACATGTCTTGTAACTTGTTTCAAAAGTGTCATGAACACAAAAACTTGAATGAAGCATTTTGAATGAATTTGTTGTATGAGAATTAAACAAACTCTTGAATTTTGATTGAAAGAAGCAATTTCCACTTGAATGATTTTAATGCACCTCTTTCTTTTATAACTTGAATTTCAAGAAATCATGAACAAATATTGTAACTTGTATTTCAAGCAATCATGCGCCTTATCTTTCAAAATCCAATCAAACTCTCAAAAAAAATAAATGTTTAAGAATTTAATACCCTTTGGTTAATTCGAACCCAAAACAACGGTCGCTCAAACCTTAATCCTCATATCACGCCTGAACCAAATTTGCACTTTTAAACAGAACCTTAACTTTGAGACTCACATCACAAGTAACTTGTAACTTAAGCAACCAAAACATGTCTTAACGGTCATGATCCCCAGTCTCATTTCTTGTGCCCAAACTCCACATTTGCTGATTTAAATTTCAAACTCTCGACTCAATGGCTTAGAGACTTTAAGAAGAAAACTTGAAATACGAGGGGATGAAATTCTTGACCTAATGCCTTGAGCTTTGAGCCATCGTCGAGGCAGGAGAAAGAAACATCTTCACAGAAACCAAAGACCCGAAACCCTAGCATCTTGACCAGCACACATAGGGAAATAAACCCTAATCCAGGCTCTAATAAATTTGAGCGAGAACCAACCTTGTAACGTGATGAAAAAATTCGTTCCATGATCCACCAATCGAGAACCAGATGCGTTTCCCTTTTACCTGATAAGAAAACCTCAAAACAAGATTAGACATAAAGAGGGCGCAGCCCTAACACCTCGAACCAAAGCGTCTGATCCCATGAGATGCGGAATATGCAAATGACTGAGTAATAAAATGATGTAAATGGAATGCAAAGTCCAAAGCCAGACAAAAATAAAAGAGATAGGGTAAATTTGGGGTACGACAGCTGCCCTTATTTAATCGTCTTAAACCTGAATGCGAGATTGGCGTCAACCTTTCGAGAGTTCAAGGTGGAAGATGATTAAATACCAGGACCCGAAATTTGCCCTGGAGAGATGGTGCGAGTGTTATTCATTGATGTGAATGTCTGCTTGGGGAAAGACAAACTGGTCTTCTGGTGGACTGGTCATGATGGATAAAACATGGTTGAAAAAGGGTAGCTCGTACTGGGGTAACATTGCCAATACAAGGTTCTTGAGGGAGTGAGTGGTAGAGTGACTGAAAGGATATGGTTGACAATGTCGCGGTGACTAAAGGTAGGATTCATGAGAAACTTAAAGATAACACGAGGGTAATGCCTGCAGAAGACTTACGACCCTAAGAATATGGCGCAAAGGTAAGATCTATGAACGATCTACGACCTTAAAAATATAACGCGATGGTAAGATCTACGGGCGATCTATGACCCTAAAAAATATAACGTGATGGTAAGATCTACGGGCAATCTACGGCCTTAAAAAGATAACACGGTGGTAAGATCTACGGACGATCTACGACCCTAAAAAGATACCGCGATGGTAAGATCTACGGACGATCTACGACCTTAAAAAGATAACATGATGGTAAGGTCTACGGGTGATCTAAAACCCTAAAAACAAGATGAGGAGAGGGTAAAGTCTACAAACGACCTACTACCCTAAGAGAGATAAAGTGAAGGTTATATCTATGGACGACATACGACCTTAGAAAGATAAAGCGACAATAAGATCTACGGACAATCTACGACCTTAAGAATACGAGGAGGAGAGGGTAAAGTCTACGGACAACCTACGACCCTAGGAAAGATAAAGTGAAGGTAAGATCTATGGACGGTCTACGACCCTAAAAAAGGACACCATTATGGTAAGATCTACGAATGATCTACGACCTTAAAAGATAACTCGACGGTAAGATCTACGGATGATCTACGACCTTAAAAACAAGATGATGAGAGGGTAAAGTCTATGGATGACCTACGACCCTAGGAAGATAAAGTGAAGGTAAGGTCTATGGGCGACCTATGACCTTATAAGGATACCACTATGGTAAGATCTACGGACGATCTCCGACCTTAAAAGATAACTCGACGGTAAGATCTTCGGATGATCTACGACCTTAAAAAAAGATGATGAGAGGGTAAAGTCTACGGATGACCTACGACCCTAGGAAGATAAAGTGAAGGTAAGGTCTATGGGCGGCCTACGACCTTAGAAGGATAAAGCGATAGTAAGATCTATGGATGATCTACGACCTTAAGAATACGAGGAGGAGAGGGTAAAGTCTACGGACGACCTACGACCCTAAGAGAGATAAAGTGAGTATTGAGAGTTAGGGAGCATGATGTACTAACACCCTGATTTACTTTAGTTGGTAGTGTAATAACAGATGTTACCTGGGACTTGTGGGGATGATATTCTTTGTAAGGATGTTTTGTTGATTTGGGATTGATCTGACTCAGGTTTCATATACATTTAAGGTGTGACATGATGACCCATGGATATGCTATGCGTTTGAGGATGCAATGCAGTATGTCATGATGATTATTGTATGTAAAGTGCCAAAAACCCATTGGGATCTGTTTCATGTCATCTTGAGGTACCAATATGGACTAGTGCTTGAAATTTGAGAAGGAAGAGTTAGCCTTGTCGAGTTCAATGGGGGATCAAATCTTGCTGAGGAGAAATGACTAGATCTGACTTCCTTCATGTGTTGGGCCTTTTGTGAATAACTGAAAAGAGACGTGGATCCCAACCAATGCCCCAAGTATCTCTGTGTGGGAGAGTCGGGTGCTCGATCGATTGTAAGGAGGCGGCGAGGATGAAATCTTGGTCGAGGTGATGTTATGACTTTCTACCTGCACAGAAGAACGAACACTTGAATGCCACAACATTCCCTTGGGATGCCTTCATATCCATGTAATGTAGTGTTTCACATCTTAGCTCGTGATTATTATTGACTTATTGTTTCTAATGCAATGCTTAACAAAGAATTTAAATCACGATTCTCATACGAAAAATAAAGTAAAAGAACATAACAAAGATTTTTTTAATGGAAGGGGAAATTTTTATTAATGAGTTCGGCCCGTGAATTAGAATTCATACATAGAAACAACTCCTAAATGAGGAAGTTGCAGAGAAGAAAAGAAATACAACGAGTAAAATGGCAATAAGAAAATCTCAAACTTCCGTTAAAACTGATATTGCTATAGTTCTCATATCCCGGGTCGTCCTAGTGCCGTGCTTCCAAAGAATAATAGATAGATTGATCCATCCTGCATTAAGAGGGTGTACGTGAAGAATCTTCAGACTGCAGTCTCTCGCTTTCTTGTCCCTAATTTTTGCCTGGATCTCCCTTTCGGGTTTTCAATCCACCGGGACACCCATTTTTGCCTAAGCCGCCATTTCGGGTTTTCGACTTAGCGGGTTATTCTCTTTTTTCTTTTTTTAGCCCCAACTTTTGCTTAAGTCGCCCTTTCGGGTTTTCGACTTAGCGGGTCCTTTCATGCGTAGTATTTTTTGACTGAGTCTGAATTGACTAGAAGCAGAACGTCTTCCCCATCCATTTTTGTCGGGATTAGAGCACCCCCTGAGAAAGCTTTCTTCACGATGTACGGTCCCTCATAGTTTGGAGTCCACTTGCCTCTTGGATCAGTGTGGATTGGGAGAATCTTTCTTAAGACCAGGTCACCTGAGTGGAACTCTTGAGGCCGAATATTCTTGTCAAATGCCCTCTTGAGACGCTGTTGGTATAACTGACTATGACAAATGGCTGCCAGGCGCTTTTCTTCTATGAGATTGAGTTGGTCGAGTCTCCTTTGAATCCATTCTACTTCATCAAGTTTAGTATCCATCAGAACCCTTAAGGAAGGAATCTCCACTTAGACTGGGAGTACCGCATCCATACCATAGACTAGTGAAAACGGATTTGCCCCAGTGGAAGTACGCACCGAAGATCGATATCCATGCAGGGCAAAAGGCAACATATCATGCCAATCTTTGTATGTTCTCACCATTTTCTGGACGATCTTCTTTATGTTCTTGTTAGTGGCTTTGACTGCCCCATTCCTCTTTGGCCGATAGGGTGATGAATTATGGTGCTCGATCTTGAACTCTTTACACATTTCCTTCATCATCTTATTGTTGAGATTTGACCCGTTATCAGTGATGATCTTGTTAGGAGTTCCATACCGGCATATGATTTCTCTTTTGATGAAATGAGTGACAACTTTCTTGGTCACATTCTTGTACGAAGCCGCTTCCACCCACTTGGTGAAGTAGTCAATAGCAACGAGGATAAACCTGTGTCTGTTTGAAGCGCTCGGCTCGATTCGCCCAATCATATCGATTCCCCACATTGCAAAGGGCCATGGTGAAGTCATCACATTCAAAGGAGTGGGAGGAACATGTATCCTGTCTGCGTAAACCTGACATTTACGGCACATTTTGGCATATAAACAACAATCACTTTCCATCGTCATCCAGAAATAACCTGCTCGTAGGATTTTCTTGGCCATGGAATACCCACTGGCATGAGTCCCAAAAGAGCCCTCATGTATTTCTCATATAATGGATTCTGCCTTGTGTCTATCCACACATCTGAGCAGAACCAAATCATAGTTTCTCTTGTACAGAACGTCTCCTGACAGTAAAAACTTAGACGCCAACCTTATGAGAGTCCGCTTATCACAAATCGTAGCACCTTCATGGTACTCTTGCTTCTCAAGATATCTTTTGATGTCAAAATACCACGACCTTTCGTCTGATACATCTTCAGTTGTGAGACAATGAGCAGGGAAAATATGTGTTGGCTCCTTGTAACAGCAGATCCTTATACTGGGTGCATGATTTGGGTAATTGACTTTGAACATTGCTGCTAAAGTGGCTAGAGCGTCTGCCAGTTAATTCGCTTCTCTAGGAATGTGCTCAAAGGTGACCTCATCGAAAGCGGGAAACAACTCAATTATGTAATCCCTGTATGGAACTAAATTAGGGTGTTGTGTATCCCAATTACCCCGTACTTGATGTATCACTAAGGCAGAGTCCCCATATACTTCAAGAATCTTAATCTTCAAATCAATGGCGGCTTCAAGGCCCATCACACAAGCTTCGTACTCAGCGACATTATTCGTGCAATTAAAAGATAATCTGGCAGTGAAAGGTATGTGAGTGTTGCGTGGAGAGGTCAGAACTGCCCCGATACCGTGACCCATAGTGTTTGACGCACCATCGAACGTGAGAGTCTATCGCTCCCCTAGTTCAGGTCCTTTATTGTCATCAAGTTTCATAATATCCTCGTCTGGAAATTCGAACTTCATGGGCTGATATTCTTCCAATGGTTGGTGAGCGAGATGATCGGCAACAATGCTACCTTTGATAGCCTTTTGTTTGACGTACTGGATGTCATACTCAGACAAAAGCATTTTCCACCGAGCCAATCTGCCTTTAAGTTTTGTTTTCTCGAAGATGTACTTTATCGGATCCATCTTAGATATCAGAAGTGTGGAATGTGTCAACATATACTGCCTCAAGCGTCGAGCTGCCCACGTAAGAGCACAACAAGTCTTCCCAAGTAAGGAATACCTTGATTCACAATCAGTAAACTTCTTGCTCAAATAGTAAATGGCGTGTTCTTTTCGTTCAGTATCATCATGTTGTCCGAGCACACTGTAAGTCTCAGAGTGCCTAAGAGGGGGGGTGAATTAGGTCTTATAAAAATTTATTCGGTTTTATGAGAATGCTTGGTAGTAATTTTTGGTTAAGTGTTTGAAGGTTTTGATTATATCTTTATCTTTTCCTGATTATGGTGATGAAAGCGATAAATGCGGAAAAGTAAAGAACACGGTGATATATCCTGGTTCCCCTCACAATCCGAGAGTACTCCAGTCCCTTTTCCAACACGAAAGAGATTTCACTATAGTTAGAATGATTGTACAGCCTATGCTTACTATCTAACCTATAGGGTGATCAAAGGTTCTTAACACCTTTAAGACTAAACAAACACTAATGTGAATGAAGAACAATCCTCTTCAAATCACAACAGTTACTTCCAACAATCCTGGATAGTAAGGGAATAATTTCTTTAAGTAATACAATGATTTAGTTTGAATTATATGGAGAGCTTTATCAATCTTCAATTGATCTTCTTCTTCAAGAAAAAAACAATTCTCAATAATGTATATAAATGTTCACAATGTATGTATGAAACTTGTAATGATAATGAAAGTGTATATGCCAAGTTTCACAAAATTATGAACACATGAAAGTTTATGTGCAAATTTTAATAAATGAGAAAATTGTTAATATGAAGAAGGTTTTTGTTGTTTGAAAATGTTATATGTGTCCTCTCTTTAAAAACTGAAAAAATCTGCATTTTATAAAGTCATAAGAACCTCTTCATTCATGCCAATTCATATGAAAAGTTGCAATGCATTCATGAAAAGATACCACTTGAAAAATGTTTAAAAAACAAAATAAAAGCTGCACTGGTTCGCTAGGAACCGGTTCCGACACTGACAGAACCCGGTTCTAAGTGAACGTTATAAGTTGGAATTCAAAAATATCACGCAGGAACCGGTTCCCCTATTGGTACAACCTGGTTCCTGGCACAAAAACCAGGGACATGTTTTTTGAGAAATTCTGGAACCCGGTTCCCTGTTAGGGAGGAACCGGTTCCTAAAGGGTTATTTTCAAAAATACTTTTTGAAAGATATTTCAAACAAAGTTTTCCTTGATGTTAAAGTTATGGAGTATGTATATGTTGATGAATGCATATTGTGAACATCTATATTCAAGATTTTAAGAATTATTTATACCATTTGACATTTGATGATTCTTCAATAATTCTTCAATAATCTTCAATAATCTTCAAGACTTTTATTTGATGTTGATAAGCTTTTTGCACATCCTTTGAATGTTGATGTCCATGTTGTCTTCATCAAAACACATGCTTTAAATATGACTTGAGAAGCTTGCAATTACATTCTCCCCCTTTTTGATGATGACAACCAAGTCTTGAAAATGATTTCTTGAAATGTTTATGTTGTTTTGTATAGCAAACATGTTGAGCAAATGCAAGGCTCCCGCTAAATTGTATGCTCCCCCTAAGTCCATGATTCTTTGAATTTTGGAGTGAGTTTGATATTTATTTGGGCCTGCAATTTCTTTGAAACAAAACAACACATATGCATATTCTTCTCCCCCTTTGTTAACATAAAAAAGGATGGGGAAAAAGAGTGAAATAAATACATATAAAAATTAAGACGTTAAAAAGCATATAAAAGAATTAAGACGTGCATCTTAAGAGAAACATTAGATATCACCTTCATCCAAAATACCAAGTTCTCTTCGAATTTTGAAGAAAGGTTCTCGAGCAAGCGGTTTAGTGAAGATATCTGCGAGTTGGTTATGAGTATCCACAAAAGTGACTTCGACATCTCCTTTAAGTACATGATCACGGAGAAAATGATGTCGAATATCTATATGTTTGGTTCTTGAATGCATGACCGGATTCTTTGTAATATTGATAGCACTTGTATTGTTGCATCGAAGAGGAATGCATCCGAGATCAAGTCTGTAATCACAGAGTTGTTGCTTGAGCCAAAGAATTTGTGCACAACAACTACCCGCTGCTATGTATTCTGCTTCGGCCGTGCTAAGAGCAACACATGCTTGCTTTTTACAAGCCCATGATACTAATGCATTTCCAATAATGTGACAAGTACCACTTGTGCTTTTACGATCAGTTTTACAACCTGCATAATCCGCGTCAGAATAACCAATTAAAGTGCAAGTACTACCTTTTGGATACCATAGGCCGACATTGATTGTTCCTCTTAGATACTTCATGATCCTTTTAACTGCCATGAGGTGTGATTCCTTTGGATTTGCTTGAAAGCGAGCGCAAAGACAAACACTAAACATGATGTCAGGACGACTTGCCGTCAAGTACAATAAAGAACCAATCATACCTCTGTACTTTGTAATATCAATTGGAGTACCAGATTCATCTTGATCAACATATGTACCGGAGCCCATTGGAGTATTCATGGCTTTACAATTGTCCATATCAAACTTTTTCAATAATTCTTTGCAATACTTAGATTGATTGATGAAGATTCCATCTTCTAGTTTCTTGATTTGTAGTCCAATAAAGTAGTTCATCTTTCCCATCATAGACATCTCGAATTATCCTTGCATCATCAATGAGAATTCCTCACATATTTCTTTGTTAGTTGATCCAAAAATGATATCATCAACATAGACTTGAACCAATAAAGTGTTACTTTGGATTTTCTTAATGAACAAGGTTTTATCAACCTTACCCTTTTCGAAACCTTTTCACACAAAAAATTGCTAAGTCTATCATACCATGCTCTTGGTGCTTTCTTTAAGCCATAAAGAGCCTTTCTCAACTTAAAGACATGTGAAGGATGTTTGAAGTCTTCAAATCCCGGGGGTTGTTTGACATATACTTCTTCATTGATGTATCCATTCAAGAATGCGCTTTTGACGTCCATTTGAAAAAGCTGAAAATTTAATGAACAAGCATAAGCAAGTAAAAGACGTATAGCTTCTAACCTTGCAACCGGAGCAAATGTTTCTTCAAAGTCGATTCCTTCCTCTTGATTGTAACCTTGGGCAACCAACCCGTCTTTGTTTCGAACAATTAGACCATTCTCATCAAGTTTGTTCTTAAACACCCATCGGGTACCTATGATGTGTTTACCACTTGGTCTAGGAACAAGTTCCCAAACTTGATTTCTCTCGAATTGATTTAATTCTTCTTGCATAGCAATAATCCATTGATCATCTCCTAAGGCTTCATCAACTTTGGTCGGTTCAATTTGAGAAACAAACGCCATGTTTAAGCAAGCATCTTTTAGATTCAATCTTGTTGATACTCCTTGGCTAATGTCACCAATAATTTATCAATAGGATGGTCTCTATGAGTTCTCCATTCTTTTGGTAGATCATTGGTGTTTGAATCTTGTTGTACAATGTTTTCTTGATTTTCCGGTGATTTCTTAATTTGATCAATTGAAAGATCTTCCGGGGGTAAATCTATAGGATCATCATCATCACAAACAACTACTTCCTCCTTGGAGGGGTTAGTTTCATCAAAAGATACATGCATAGATTCTTCAATAGTTAAAGTTCTTTTATTATAAATTCTATATGCTTTACTAGAAACGAATAACCAAGAAATATACCTTCGTCGGATTTCTCGTCAAACTTACCAAGATTATCTTTGTCATTATTAAGAACAAAGCACTTGCATCCAAAAATGTGAAAGTGAGAAATATTTGGCTTTCTTCCTTTGAAGAGTTCATATGGAGTCTTCTTTATTATAGGTCTAATGATAACTCGATTTCCAACATAACATGCCGTACTAACCGCATCCGCCCAAAAATATTTAGGAAGATTTGCATCACTAAGCATTGTTCTTGCAAGTTCCACTAGAAACCTATTCTTTCTTTCAACTACTCCATTTTGTTGTGGAGTTCTAGGTGCTTAAAAATTATGAGAGATACCATGTTCTTCACAAAATTCTTCAAATTGAGCATTTTGGAATTCTCCACCATGATTACTTCTTATGGATACAATTTTTAGTGATTTTTCGTTTTGGATTTGCTTAGCATACTTCTTAAAGGCTTTAAAAGCATCACTTTTCTGCACAAGAAACAAAGTCCAAGAATATCTAGGAAAATCATCAATAATGACTAAAGCGTATACATTACCTCCGAAGCTTTTTGTTCTTGATGGACCAAAGAGATCCATGTGTAACAATTGTAGTGGCCTTGTAGTAGACACCACATTCTTAGATTTGAAAGTTGTTTTGGTCTGTTTGCCCTTTTGGCATGCATTACATAATTTGTCTTTGATGAACTTCATCTTTGGTAGACCAATAACTAAGTCATGCTTAACCAATTTGTTCAAGTGCTCCATGTGAATGTGAGCGATCCTCTTGTGCCATAACCAAGCGTCATTGTTGTTTACCATAAGACATTGTACCTTCAGAGACAAATCATCTAAAGTAATCATAAAAAATTGTTAGTTCTTATACCTTTAAGTTTTACCTCATTGGTTGCCTCATCCATAATGAGACATTCATCTTTGTTGAATTTGATCTTGAACCCTCTATCGCAAAGTTGACTTATGCTAAGAAGATTGTGCTTTAATCCTTCAACATAGAGAACATCCTCAATTTGAATGGATGGAGGTGTGCCAACTATTCCAACGCCAAGAATCTTTCCTTTGGTGTTGTCTCCATAGGTGACATACCCTTTGGCTTTATGTACTAGATATGAAAATTGGTGTACATCTCCTGTCATATGCTTTGAACATCCACTATCAAGATACCAAACATTTGATGTGGATTTTAAGCATACCTACACAAACAAATTATTCTTTGTTAGGTACCCAAGTTGCCTTGGGTCCTTCATAGTTAGTTCCCTTTTTCACCCACACATAATGCCCACTTGCTATACTAAAGTTTCTAACATAGCAAGCATTAGGTGTATGGCCTTTAATACCACAATAAAAACAAGTAGGTTCAAAGTTACTTCTATATCTAGAAGGATAAGATTTCTTCTTAGGAAATGTTTTCTTTTTCGATACATTAGCCTTTTTCTTTTGATGATTATGAACAACTTGCTTCTTTTCTACTTTCTTGGGATTGGAACTATTACTAGCCTTTACAAAAACAGTGGGATTGCTACTTGGTTTCTTAGAATTCACATAACCAAGACCCCTTTTATCATTTGGATAACGTTGTTGGCTTAGTAATCCTTCCAATCCTATTTGTCCTTTTTCATATCGTTCAATGACTCTTTTCAATTGAACAATTTAAAAGACATTTGATTCACACTTGGAGCATGCAAAGTTTTCTTTTTCTTTAATAAAATTCTGTTTTTGAAGATCAAAATCTTTAGTCATGGTGTCAATTTTTTCTAAACAACTTAGAAGTTATTTTTCTTGTTTTGACACCTTTTTGTATAAACTTTTGCATTCTTTCAAGAGTTCATCAATATCATCTTGAACATCATCATCAAAAAGATTGAATTCATTACTAACCTTTTCTTCATCGTCGGAGTGATGTGAAGCCATTAATGCTAGATTTGCACATTCTTCGCTTTCCGAATCGGATGAAGAACTTATCTCATTATCTTCCCATGCAACATAAGCCTTTTTGTTCTTGAACTCCTTTTTGCCTTTGAATCCGTTTTTCTTGGAGAGTTTTGGACAATCCGGCTTTATGTGACCTTGCTTTCCACATTCATAACATGTGACATCTTGTGTTGATGTGGAGGCTTCTTTATCTTTATGATTATAAAATTTCTTCCTCTTGACAAAGTTAGCATTATGAAGATTATTTTTATGACCAAAATATTTTCCTAACCTTTTTACAAGAAGCAAGAAGTTTTCATCTTCCTCCGATGCATCTTTATCTTGACTTTCTTTTGAATCAACTTTCAAAGCAATGCCTTTGGATTTCTTCTCTAAATTTTCATGTTTTTCAAGTCTACCGAGTTCCGTTTCGTATTCTTAAAGTTTGCCAAATAATGTAGCGGAAGTCTTTGCGGAGAGACTCTTCTTTTCCGAGATCGCGGTTACCTTTGGTTTCCATTCCCTAGTCAATGATCTAAGGATTTTCAAGTTGAGTTCATCATTTGTCAAGGTTTTACCAAGAGCATTTAAGTGATTTGTCAAATGCACAAATCTCTTTTGTAAGTCAAGAATGGATTCTCCGGGCTGCATTCGAAATAGTTCATATTCTTGACTCAAGGTATTTAGCCTTGATCTTTTTACTTCAGTCGTTCCTTCATGAGTTTGAACCAGGGTATCCCATATTTCTTTTGCTGTCTTGCAATTCGAGACACGGAAAAATTCGTCCATACTGAGTGCACCTTGAAGAAGGTTTATTGCCTTTTTGTCATAGAGAACTTTCTTTTTATCATCGTCGTCCCATGCAGTTTTGGGCTTTGCAGAACCAATGCCATTGATTACTGATATCGGGATAAATGGACCATTTTCAACAGCATCCCATACTTCCTCTCCTTGTGCTTCTAAATGCTCCTTCATGCGTATTTTCCAGAAGTCAAAATATTCACCACAGAATAGAGGAGGCTTGTTGTTACTACCACCATCTCTGAAAACTGGTTGATGATTTGCGGAAGCCATTCTGGATCTTTAGGAACAAGTTACCTATAACTTACTCTGGTGCCAATTGTAAGTCTCAGAGTGCCTAAGAGGGGGGGGGGGGTGAATTAGGTCTTATAAAAATTTATTCGATTTTATGAGAATGCTTGGTAGTAATTTTTGGTTAAGTGTTTGAAGGTTTTGATTATATCTTTATCTTTTCCTGATTATGGTGATGAAAGCGATAAATGCGGAAAAGTAAAGAACACGGTGATATATCCTGGTTCCCCTCACAATCCGAGAGTACTCCAGTCCCCTTTCCAACACGAAAGAGATTTCACTATAGTTAGAATGATTGTACAGCCTATGCTTACTATCTAACCTATAGGGTGATCAAAGGTTCTTAACACCTTTAAGACCAAACAAACACTAATGTGAATGAAGAACAATCCTCTTCAAATCACAACACTTACTTCCAACAATCTTGGATAGTAAGGGAATAATTTCTTTAAGTAATACAATGATTTAGTTTGAAGTATATGGAGAGCTTTATCAATCTTCAATTGATCTTCTTCTTCAAGATAAAAACAATTCTCAATAATGTATATAAATGTTCACAATGCATGTATGAAACTTGTAATGATAATGAAAGTGTATATGCCAAGTTTCACAAAATTATGAACACATGAAAGTTTATGTGCAAATTTGAATAAATGAGAAAATTGTTAATATGAAGAAGGTTTTTGTTGTTTGAAAATGTTATATGTGTCCTCTCTTTAAAAACTGAAAAAATCTGCATTTTATAAAGTCATAAGAACCTCTTCATTCATGCCAATTTATATGAAAAGTTGCAATGCATTCATGAAAATATACCACTTGAAAAATGTTTAAAAAACAAAATAAAAGTTGCACTGGTTCGCTAGGAACCGGTTCCGACACTGACAGAACCCGGTTCTTAGTGAACGTTATAAGTTGGAATTCAAAAATATCACGCAGGAACCGGTTCCCCTATTGGTACAACCCGGTTCCTGGCACAAAAACCAGGGACATGTTTTTTGAGAAATTCTGGAACCCGGTTCCCTTTTAGGGAGGAACCGGTTCCTAAAGGGTTATTTTCAAAAATACTTTTTGAAAGATATTTCAAACAAAGTTTTCCTTGATGTTAAAGTTATGGAGTATGTATATGTTGATGAATGCATATTGTGAACATCTATATTCAAGATTTTAAGAATTATTTATACCATTTGACATTTGATGATTCTTCAATAATTCTTCAATAATCTTCAATAATCTTCAAGACTTTTATTTGATGTTGATAAGCTTTTTGCACATCCTTTGAATGTTGATGTCTATGTTGTCTTCATCAAAACACATGCTTTAAATATGACTTGAGAAGCTTGCAATTACACACACAACCCATAGATCCTTCAAGCACAGTCAAATACATAATGAGAAGTCTCCCGGGAACTGGTGTTATGAGTATTGGTGGTTCTTGAAGATACTGCTTAATCTTCTCAAAAGCTTCTTGACAACTCTCATCCCAACAGACATCTTGATTCTTACGTAAAAATTTAAAGATGGGTTCACAGGTAGCAGTAAGATGGGAAATGAACCTGGCTATGTAATTCAACCTTCCAAGGAAACCTCGTACTTCCTTCTCATTTTTCGGCGCCGACATATCTTGTATTGCTTTTACTTTGTCTGGATCAACTTTAATTCCTCGTTGACTCATGATAAAACCAAGTAACTTTCCCGATCGAACCCCAAAGGTGCATTTGTTGGGATTAAGCCTTAACCTGAACTTTCGCAAATGATCAAACAACTTCTTCAAATGAACCAAATGTTCTTCCTCAGTCTATGACTTCACAATCATGTCGTCCACATACACCTCGACTTCTTTATGAATCATGTCGCGAAAGAGTGTCACCATAGCTCGCTGATAAGTCGCACCAACGTTTTTAAGACCAAAAGGCATGACTCTATAGTAAAAGGTACCCCAAGGAGTTGTGAAAGCTGTTTTATCCATGTCTTCCGGAGCCATCTTTATCTGATTGTAGCCAGAGAACCCATCCATAAAGGAAAACATCGAAGACTAAGCAGTGTTATCAACCAATACATCAATATGAGGCAACGGGAAATCATCCTTCGAGCTTGCTCTATTCAAGTCTTGGTAGTCAACACACATACGTACCTTACCATCCTTCTTAAGTATGGGCACAATGTTAGCAATCCAAGGCGGGTAATTTATCACAGATAGGAAACCTGCTTAGAGCTGTTTCTGAACCTCTTCTTTGATCTTCAAGGCCATGTCGGGTCTGGTCCTTCTTGGTTTTTGCTTTACAGGAGGACATTCTGGCTTAAGTGGCAATTTATGCATTACTATATCAGTGTCTAAGCCGGGCATGTCTTCATACGACCAGGCGAAGATGTCAGCATACTCTTGAAGCAATTCAATCAACCCCTTCTTTTCTTCACTTTGCAAGGCGGCCCCTATCTTGACTTCTCTCTTTACCTCTTCAGTACCGAGATTGACGACTCCTGTTTCTTCTTGATACGGCTGGATGACCTTCTCTTCCTGTCTCAAGATCCTGGCTTGTTCTTCAGGGACTTCAAAATCTTCCTCACTATCTTCATTAGCACGATTGACTGAATTCTCAAGGATATAAGGAGCCATAGCATTATCATTTCCAAGGGAGTCTGAGACGGATCTGCATGATCGATGGTTTTATGTTTTATTTTTAGAAAGTTTAAAAGAATATTTAGAATATGAAAAGAAAAGTATTGCCATTTTTATTTTGAAAAAGTAAAAGTAAAATAAAAGACAGAGAACAAAATTGTATGCGAAAGTGCGATTTTTCATTCAATGTTAAACTAAGATTGAAACATAAGGGGCCCCTTCTTTAAGCTGTCAGTATGCCTTGGGCAGGACATACGACTTAAAATGGAAACAGAAAATTACACATCAAGGAAAACAACTTCAGGGATGTCCACGGCAGTCCAATTCCTGAGCTCCTGGACCGGTGCAACTTGATAGATAAATCTTGTAATATCTTCATCGTCACCTTCAGCGTCTGTGGAGAGTACTTGTCCTTCTTTTCTTACACCAGCACTGACGAACACTTCAGAAATTGGGGGAACCTGTTGTCCTTTGAGAGGAACCCAACCAGCTTGCACGGAGGATAATGGATGATACCCAAGACCAAAACGACCTTTCTTCTATGGAACTTCAATCAATTTTCCCCAACTGTCATGGGGAGGTCTAGCTTCTATGAGGGCTTTGGCATCCTTCAAAGAGGCCAGGGGTATCTCAGACTTCTTACATTCCACGACAGGGAATTTGTTAACAGTAACAATCTCTAGAGCTTGAAAGGGCAACTCTTGTACCTCGCCTTCCACTTCCACATAACAGTAGGTAGTCAGATTATTAATCACTATGTCTTCTTCCCCACAAACAACGACAACTTGGTCATTCGCAATGAACTTCAAGCATTGATGAAGAGTAGATGTCACAGCTCCTGCTACATGAATCCATGGACGACCCAAAAGGTAAGTATAGGATGGACGGGTGTCCATAACATAGAATGACAAATAGAAAGTGTGGGGACCAATCTTGACAGGCAAATCTACTTCTCCATCCACCGATCTTCTCGAACCATCAAACGCTCGAACATTTAGAGTGGAGGGCCTCATCATTACTCCGTCCATATTCAGCTTAAACAAGGTAACCTTAGGCATCACATTGAGTGAAGAACCTATATCCACCAAAACTTGAGATAAAACAGTGTCCAAACACTTCATAGAAACATGCAGCGCTTTATTATGGGCTCTGCCTTCAACCGGGATTTCATCATCACAGAAACCTAAACAATTTCCCACAGCAATATTAATGACTATTCCTTTAAATTGGGCCAAAGAGGTGTCTTGGGTAACATGAGCAGAACATAAGGTCTTCAATAAAGCGTTGCGGTGGGCCTCTGAACACAAAATGAGAGACAACATGGAAATCTTGGATGGTGTCTGGTTGAGCTGGTCCACTACTTTGTAATCACTCCGCTTGAGAATTCTCAGAAGTTGCTCTGCTTGTTGTCCTACAGAAGGTTCGGGTTGATTATCCATCACTTGCTTTCCCCTGGCCTTAGCTAGAGTTTCACTGTTAGTTTCCTTAGGAGGTGGTGGTGGAGGAGAAAAGATCTGACCACTGCGAATCATGTTACTTGTTCCCGCAATGTTGGTAACATTCTTGTCACCAACTGGAGGGAACTCATACCTCTTTCCATGAATATAGACTTCATTATACTCCCATGGAACTGCCTTCGAGTCGTTGCTTGTAGGGGGAATAGGAGCTTGAATCATTATGGGGTTAATAGGAACCTAAATTGTTAACGGAATACTAGGGGTGGATGAAAAGCTTCTCGGATAGTAGGGGATTTCCAGGACATCAATCTCTTCTTCTCGGAATACTTTCTCTATCTGTAAGACACCTTCATCGATCAACTGTTGGATGGCCATCTTCAACTTAGCACACTATTCTGGTTTGGAAGAACAGGTTAAGCAGAAGTCATGGAGTTCTTGTAGCATTTCATGCTTCAACAAATGTTCTCTGACAGTTTCCAAAGATATCTTAATTTCATCAACCTTTGATACCAACACCCGTTCATTAACTTCTTCAATAGCATTGACTGTTCCCCCTTGATGAGGAGGCATGGGATTATTTTGAATATTCGGACCAATAGGGTTGAAGTTGATGGCTTTTTCATCGATGAGATCTTGAACTTTGCATTTGAATGCTCTACAATTTTCAATTGTATGGCCTGGGGCACCAGAATGGAATTCGCAATGAGCATTACTATCATATCCCCTAGGGAGAGGATTTGGCGGTAGACCGAGTTCGCGCAATTGAACCATTTGACTAGCAAGTAACTGTGGGAGAAGCTGAGCGTAGGACATGGGAATGAGATCAAATCTTTTTCAGGGGCTCTTTGTCTTTGAGGAGCTCTCGGGCCTTGGAGATGTTAATTCGGTTGTTGATAAGTTGTAGGAGGTGCAAATTGTTGTTGCGGAACATAATGTGGTTGCGGAGCGAAAGGCCTTTGTTGGGCCATCCAGGGTGCTGGAGTTGTAGCAGCATATACTTGAGGAACAAATTGGTTGGGAACAGCAGCAGGTGTAGGAAAATAAGGGAATCGGACTTGAGGAAATGCGGGAGCTCTTCCTTGGTTTACGGTGATGGCACTGGTCACGCCCTCTTTCTTCTTAACAAAACCAGAGAATGGTTTTCTACTAATGCTTGCATTGTTGTTAACATGGTTTGGAACACCTTGAATCGTCCCAGCCTTAATGCACGTCTCAACATGTTCACCAATAATGACCATATCCGAGAAAGAAGTAGAAGTGCTACTGAGCATATGCTGGAGATAAGGGCCTCGTAGAGTACCCATAAACAGATCAATCAATTCACGATCCAAGAGAGGAGGTTGGACCCTTGCAGCCAGTTCACGCTACCTCTGAGCGTATTCTTTGAAAGACTCTTCAGACTTTTGTACCATCCCTTGGAGCTGAGTATGGCTAGGAGCTATGGCAGTATTGTAATGGTAATGTTTCAAAAAAGCATCAGCAAGCTCTCCCCAAGTACTGACATGAGATCTTTCCAATTGCATATACCAAACCAATGATGCCCCGGTCAAACTGTCTTGAAATAAATGCATGAGTAAAGGTTCATTTTCAGCATAGGCTGCCATTTTGCGACAATAGGAACAGAGATGAGTCTCTGGGAAAGAAGTGCCTTTGTATTTGTAAAACTCTAGGAATTTGAACTTGGGAGGAATAACTACCCCATGCACGAGGCACATTGCAACAGTATTGAATCCGGAAGCCTTGATACCCTCAATGGCTCTAAGTCGCTCTTCGAGAGCATGATACATTTTCGCAGTTTCGGAAACCCCGACCACAAGGTTCACTTGGGGTTCATCAAGATCAATAACATCATGATGATCGTCGACATCATTCCTAGGAGCACCGATAGGAGTTTCAACATTTGCATTGTCATTTCTCCCATTAGCAGAAGTGGAAGGTGCAGCAGTAGTAAGCTTGACAACACTTTGGTGTAGTTCTTCTTGACCCTTGATCACGGCATGAAGAGTTTCCATAAGTCGGTCCATGCGAGTACCCATAGTGTCCATATCCCGATGGAATGCATTCTGATTTTCTTCAAAAAGATCCATTAGCCTTTACTGGTTGCCTCTGGTACGGTAAGGATGTGGATGAGTCGTCTTTGCTGTTTACTGGATCCTGAGAAAGGGGACCCCAATGAGTTTTTATTGTGAAAAATGATTGCATGGTAGTATGGATGAATGCTTTATCTTCATTTCTGAGGAGACCCAAAGACTCGTCTATCTTTTTTTTTAAATTTCCTTTTTGAATAGCTATATCAACGAGACTTGTCTTTGGATTTCCCTAGATATGATATGTATATGATGATATGATGTCATGGTATGCTATGGCATGAATTCTCAGCTCCACATATTCTGGATAACCATTGCGTAGTCCGTTGCACGGGCTGAAAGTAACAGGATCAAAAGTTCGATGTCACAGGCATGGATTCAAAGTAACCATCCATGAGGTATGTACTAGTGGTTTATCACCTGCCGAACAAGGTTCTAAAGAGTTCTCCAAGTCTACGCTCTTCCTTTGGATATTACCGACGTTCTAATTACTTGGTAATCAGTAATATTCACAGGAAAAACTCGTCCGAGTGTAATATCGCATGACAACTACTTCGGAATTACTCTGTTATAGTCTTCGCACTGCACCTAAAAGGCTAGGATGGGTTAATGGTTCTACGGCTCTCAGCTTCTCGAGTTCCCAAGTCGAAAGCAACAATGTCTTTCCGATTACTCGGTAAACATCACTACTTTCAAGGGAACCTCCACTGAGTGGGGGATTTTCATGCCTCCTTCTTCGGGATTACTCCCTCAAAGTTAACATGACTATACCGCCCGTCCTAATCCTATGTGTAACCCAAGTCCAGGTATAGGACTTATCAAAAGTAATCACCAAACCCAACATCACAATGTATCCAGAATATGTGAGTAGCAACAATATATACAATATATACAAAATAAAGCAATAATAAAACAGTAAAGCAAAATAAAGCAAATAAATAAACACCCAAAAAATACAAATAAACAAAACTAGGAGAGACTCGCAATTACTCTCCCCAGCAGAGTCGCCAGCTGAAGCTACCGGCAGAAAACATAGAACCACCATCGGACTTTATTTATCCCGAAGGAAGGGGAAATATCGATAAAACCACAAAGGAATGGATAAGATGGTCTTGCGACCAAGAGAAATGGTAAGGGAGTCGGTTATGCGAGGGGAAGGTATTAGCACCCCTCACATCCATTATACTCAACGGGATCCATTTTGTTTGTTTGTCTTAAAGGGTGTATTTATCTACAACTATGCTTGCTTGAGGGGAAAGAAATGAGTTTTTTATTATTGCGTTCGTGAGGGTTTCGTGACCCTTTGCCTACGTATCCAATGAAGGAATCAGAACACCGTAATTCCTCTAAAATAAGGTTGGTTTTTTTTTGTGGGCGATGTTAACGCACGCATTCTAGCAATCGGCACAACCGGTATCGCACTAGAACAGAGATAACATGCCCTTTGGGGGAGTTTTGATTTGTTGAGTGTTATGTGGGTTTTAAAATAAATTCAAGTAATGATTAAGTGTTTTTGGATTTTTGATTTGTGACAGTTAAGTTTTAATTACAAAAGGAAAGGGTTAAGAGGGAGACTAAGAAACCTAATTGTTTTTTATGTACAAAGCTTGATCCTAAAGTCTATTTCGACATAAGGCGATCAAAACGGGGTTTAATTGCCTCATGGAGCTACCTAAGGGAATATATTATCATGATTTGAGCGAGAAAACGAATAAAAAAATTTTAAATATATTTTTGTGGTTTTATAATAAACTTGACAAATAACGAATTCGAAAGTAAATTATAACCTAACTTTAAGACATTCTACATTTTTTTTAGTAAAGAAAGAAAAATTAAAAGAAAATTAAAATCTAATTCTAAATATACTTATGTTATTTACTTAAAAAAATAATAAAGTCTAAAGAGAACATAAAACCAAATTCTAATATATTTCAATATCCAATTAAATTAAATAACAATAGAAACAAAACTAAATAAATTGATAATATGAACAAAAGAAATAAGAAAAGGAAAAATTGGTCCTTACGGGTGTTGAACCCGCGACCACTGGTTTCCCCATACCCCAAGTTGACCAACTCAGCTAGTGTTTTTGTTTTGTCCTCAAATCCAAACAGAACTACTAAGACAAAAAACAAGATTGGGTCTGGATAGACCAGGTCGGACTAGACCTGGACCCTACCCTTCTCTAAAAGAAACAAAATAAACGGGTTATGTTAACCCTAAAACCAAACGTGTGCCTCATCTCCCCTCTCTCAAAATCTCAGCTTTCCTTCTTCTTCTTCTATTCTGCGGCGCCAAGCTTACTTCCTTGATCTCTCCTTCATTCCTCGTTGCCGCGAATCAACAAACTCACTCCCCCATACACCGATTGCATCATGCGTTCAAGAATCCACTCCATCTTCATCATCTTCGCATCTTTGCTTCATCTGAGTTATCTATCAGTTCGCTTCTTCTCTCACCTTCCTGACTTATGATTCGACCTCGCTTTCAATCTAAACAAAATGCTATGATTCGACGTTATGCTACGGTAAAAAACGTGATGAATTAGAAGGAAAAAAGAACCTGGATCGGTTGCTCGAAATAGACGATGGCGAGCTTCAAAAAACCAAAGGTGAGATTATATGACTCCTTATTTGTCTTCCGTGCCTTTCTTTGGATTATTCTTCTTTTAATTCTTCTGCAACTACTAAGCATTGTTTTGTGAACTTGTTGTTGAGTCCTTGTGTTGACTCCTTGTAATGTTGTTTTGTTTGCAAATCTTGCGTATTGCAGTTAAGTAAATCGCTGATGAGTTAAAGGATGTACGAAGATGGAAGATTGATGGATTTCTGGGTGCAGTAAGGTTGTTTGTCGATTTTTGTGTTTGGTTTAGGGTTTACTCGAGAAAAAGAATGCAAATGTGGGATACATTTTGATGTTGCAGAGCCAAGCTTGCAAGGAAGATTAATGATTTTGCCTTGTGTTTTTCTTGCTATCTTTATCTTTTACCCCCGTTTCTTTTGTGTTCTGTGTTTTTGCATACTGTAAGGATAATATTGTGTGGTTTTGTGAAAAATCTCTCTTTCGAACTTGCTGGTTGTGTCCTCTCTTTTTGTTTGCTGGTTGTGTGCAAAAAAATCCTCTCTTTTTAATAAAACAGTGGCCCCTTTTTATAGTGAAATAGAACTGGAAATCATGACTTTGGACTTTTTGAATGCAAGTTGTCTGTTTTTTTCTGTTTTAGTGAAATGATGGGTTTGACATGATACAGGTTTGTAGTTTTTTGTTACAAGTTCAGTTTTTGCTATTTTGGTGCATACATTGGATTGATACGTTTGGCATGTTGTGTTTGGCTTGTTCTGTTGGACTGTTTTATACAGGTGATATCTTTTCAAACCTGTCTCCTTTTCCTCTTTTAGCTTTCAATGATATAAAGCAAACTGTTTTTTTATTCCAATAAAATTCTGAAGGGTTGGTTATTCAGGAACATGATGACAGGGTCTTGAGCTGGCTTGATGTTTTATTATGACTTGTTGCTATTGTTGTTTACTGCTATGCTGTTTTGGTTTGGCAGTTTTGACTTGTTGCATTTGATTTGTTCTGTTGTTTGTGCTATGTCTGTTTTGGTTTGGCAGTTTTGACTTGCTGCATTTGTTTTGGTCTTCTGTTATATTTTTCCTGTAATTGCTGTGTTGTTTGCAGCTTTGCTGCCATGCTTGCAGCTGGTGGCCTTAGTTGTTGCTACTTGCTTTGGTTATAGGCCTGTTTTTCCTTGCAGCTTTGGTTTTGCTGCTGCATTTTGTTGTAACTGCTTGGCAATTTGTTGTGTTGCTGCTATTGTTTGCAGCTTGGCAGTTTTGCTTTGGCAACAAGAAAATGTTTGCAATTTTTTTCTTTTTCTCCCTTTTTGTGAACCAAAGAGGACAAGTTTTTGTGATTTGCGATTTGGGAGAAAACAAACCATGATAAAAAAATAACTCCCTAACTGATTCCAAACACCAACCCTGATGATGAGCATTTTTATTAGCAAACAATACTTGCTTGGACTTTGATTAAGATATCTATGTTAACTAACTTCTTTCATTTTCCTTGTTTCATGAGCACGAGTATCGGATGGAAAGCGGGGTTGTAAGATGAAAAGGCTGAGGCTAGTAAAGAACGTGGGCGATTCTCTTGAAGAGGAAGCAACAATAATTGAAGAAGAAACACTTAATTCCCTCTTTTTTTGTTTTGTAAATAGAAATTGTAACTTGTGATTCCATATTTGTTACATGTCTTGTAACTTGTTTCAAAAGTGTAATGAACACAAAAACTTGAATGAAGCATTTTGAATGAATTTGTTGTATGAGAATTAAACAAACTCTTGAATTTTGGTTGAAAGAAGCAATTTCCACTTGAATGATTTGAATGCACCTCTTACTTTTATAACTTGAATTTCAAGAAATCATGAACAAATATTGTAACTTATATTTCAAGAAACCATGCACCTTGTCTTTCAAAATCCAATCAAACTCTCAAACAAAATAAATGTTTAAGAATTTAATTCCCTTTGGTTAATTCGAACCCAAAACAACGGTCGCTCAAACCTTAATCTTCATATCACGCCTAAACCAAAATTTCACTTTTAAACAGAACCTTAACTTTGAGACTCACATCACAAGTAACTTGTAACTTAAGCAACCAAAACATGTCTTGACGGTCATGAGCCCCAACCTCATTTCTTGTGCCCAAACTCCACATTTTCCAATTTAAACTTCAAACTCTCGACTCAATGGCTTAGAGACTTTAAGAAGAAAACTTGAAATACGTGGGGATAAAATTTCTGACCTAATGCCCTGAGCATTGAGCCATCCTCGAGGCAGGCGAAAGAAACATCTTCACAGAAACCAAAGACCTTACACCCTAGCATCTTGACCAGCACACATAGGGAAATAAACCCTAATCCAGGCTTTGATAAATTTGAGCGAGAACCAACTTTGTAACGTGATGACAAAATTTGTTCCACGATCCACCAATCGAGAACCATATGCGTTTCCCTTTTACCTGATAAGAAAACCTCAAAAAAAGATTAGACATAAAGAGGGCGCAGCCCTAACACCTCGAACCAAAGCGTCTGATCCCATGAGATGCGGGATATGCAAATGACTGAGTAATAAAATGATGCAAATGGAATGCAAAGTCCAAAGCCAGACAAAAATAAAATAGATAGGGCAAATTTGGGGTATGACAGGTAGAATGCTCCTAATTACTTTCTCCATTTAAAAACAAACATCCTTGCTATTTTCAAAACAAACACCCACACTTTCAAAACATCTTACAAACTTGAAAACTTTTTCAAAAGATCAAACACTTTGTATACATTCTTACGAACGAGAATCATTACAAAGTTTGCCTAAACAATGGCCTCTTTACAAAATACTTTCAAAAACCACACAAAGCACAATTTCAAACAATGGAAAACCACTAAGAGCCCATGAAAAACCATGGATGAAAAGGGTGCTAATACATTCCCTTTTCATAATCTACCCCCCGAACTCAAAAAAAATAATCTCAAAGGTCTTTCCTGTGCTTTTTCACCTTTCCTTTTGGATAAAAGAAAAGTTGGTGGCGACTCTTTCTAACTGCAACATTTGCGATGAAACGCAAAAGCTTCAAGTCAGTTCTCCCACCGTATCACAGAACTGGCGACTTTGCCGGGGATAATTCTAAAAGTGGGGTTACCTAAGGGTTATATCACATTTACTTGCTTTCATTTTTTGATTTGTATACTTTACATTATGGTTCTTTGTTTGGATTTGAATCCTCTACCCGGATTTGGGATACCTTATAGGTACGTAGCAATACGTTGTGGAAACTGTGTGGGGTATACCGACATGGTCTAAGCAATAGCTACGTTAGTGTGACATATTTGTGGGTACCGGTAGCCCTTGAGTTAATCAAGGAGAATACGGGGCCACTGAGTGATGTCATGAAGCACTAATGAACTTTTAGAACCTTTACTTGACCAATCATGCCATTAGGACGTAGTGAGATGACCGGCTTTGGTGCAGTCCGAAGTTGGTAGATACTCGTTACTACACTCATTAAGGTTTGGTTTTTTGAGATATTTTGGTCGCCATTAAAGAGGCTTGTGCTGAGATAATGCTCAAAGAAACAAACCATTGATATTGAGCTCTTTAGAACCCGGTTACTATTGCTAGGACAGGTTGAGCCAACCAAACTTCAAGAGGGTACTTGCCTATGAGACTCCATGCAAGCCTAAACCTAAGGACTTGTTTGCTTTGTTTGTGTATATTTACTTGTACATAACATTATGAACATCATAACATCATATTCATTCACTAACCATTTCAAGGATGTTGGGATTTATCTTTGTTCTGTTTTGTAGGACATGGATTCTATCATTAGGAAAACCATTCAAGTCAATCTTGTAAGGATCCCTCTTCAACTTAAGGAGCTAGCATCAAGGATTCCTGAAAATTCTCCATTTACCGAAAGACATGGTCGCCTACTAAACTTGGTCACCTCCAACACTGATGAAGACATGATGAAGGTGCTCTTTCAGTTCTTTGATCCCTTACATCATTGCTTCACATTTCCTGATTACCAACTTGTGCCAGCTTTGGAAGAATTCTCCCAACTCTTGAGGATTCCCATTCTCAATCAACTACCTTTCAACGGTACAAAAAGAGACCCAAATCCAGAAGATATTTCTCAAGCTCTACACTTGCAATCATCTGATGTCACAACTAATTGGGAAACAAGGAGTGGTGTCAAGGGTTTCCTAGCAAATCTCTTGTTTGAGAAAGCCTGAAACTGTTGGAACTCTTTGGATTTGCAAGCCTTTGATGAAATTGTGTCTCTCCTCATCTATGGGATGGTTTTGTTTCCAAATCCTAACCAACTCATAGATGTGAACACCATCAAAATCTTCATATCCTGCAACCCGGTGCCTACTTTGCTATGGGACATCCTACATTATTTTCAAACTCGCACTATGAGGAAAAAAGGTGTCCTTATGTGTTGTACTCCTCTCTTAGCAAGATGGTTTATTTTGCATCTTCCCCAATCTGTATTGAAGAACGAGCAAGGTTCAAGGTGGTCATAAAGGTTGATGACGCTCAAGCATTCAGACATTCATTGGTGTTCCCGATCCCTAGAGAATGTTACTATTATCGACCGTTATGGAGAATTACCTAATGTCCCCTTACTTGGAATTAGGGGAGGTATCACCTACATCTGCTGCTTAGCTTTAAGATAGTTTGGTTACGCCCGAAGGGATGACCCTCATGAGATGCTCATTCAAGGTTTAGTATTTGACTACGAGAACGACAATCATGGTCTTCGCCAGAGATTTACCCGAGCTTGGAGGATGTTGAACAAGGTAGATAGCAAGACATTGAGGCATAAGAATTCCATCCCTCTTGAGCCTTACCTTAAATGGGTACGAACTCGTTCTCAGAGTCTTATGATGCCTTATCCTTCCATTCTCCCGGTAATCATTGAGCATGTTATGGAAGGAGATGTTCCATACACTATCCTACATCCTAACATGCCCACCTCTCTTGAAGACTTACAAAGAGATTGGATATAACTCAAGGGGGAGCGAGATACTTTCGAGGCCCAATTCTACGCTAGCGAGAAGAAGGTTTTGGAACTCACTTAGCAACTTCATGAGGAGAGGAACATGAATTCCTACATCGCACCAAAGAGGATGTGTACTACCTTTTTATATTAGATTTTTTGTATTGTTTTTCCCAAAGAGGCATTGATGTACTCAAGCTTTAATTTATTAATATAACGTGTGTTTCCTTTTTTGTCTAAAACAAATTTGAATCTTTAAATCCTTGAAATTATTGCATATGCATTTACCATTCATCATAACATAAGTAGGTTTCTTACAACAAGTCTCCTCATATTTCTACTGTTTATTTCAGTAAGATGGATCTCGAGCAAACGGTGAAGGACCTCCAAGCTCAAAATGCTAAGTTTCAACAGACGTTCTTAACTCTAGCCAAAGGACAAGAAGAGTTGAAGACCTTACTGGTTGAAGAGAAAAAGAAGAAGACAAAGAAAATAACCGAAGTTCTAAATATGGGAAGAAGATTCTAAGGGCAAGCAAGAAGGACCATGGACTTTGCAACGTCATCTGGTGAGAAAGACAATCAAGATGGGAAAGGCAAGGAAGCAGTTGTCCAGCCAGATTCAAAAGAGGATGAGGAAGAAGAAGATTATTCTGAAGAACAATATCCTTCAGCCGACGACAAGTATAAGCATTTGGAAGAACGGTTAAGTGTAATGGAAATCCAAAAAGTGCCTGGATTTGGCTTTGAGGAGTTGGGTCTAGTATCTGGGATTGTCATTCCCCCAAAATTCAAAGCACCAGTGTTCGCCAAATATGATGAAGTTTCATGTCCCAAAATGTATCTCCGGTCATATGTGAGGAAAATCCAGCCTCATACCGCCGACAAGGATTTATGGGTACACTTCATCCAAGACAGTCTGTCTGGAACTCAACTTGATTGGTTTTATCAATTAGAAAGAGACAATGTTCATAACTGGAAAGATTTGGCCGCTGCCTTTTACAAACAATACCAATACAACGTTGATCTTGCGCACACCCGTACTCAACTCTACAGTATGGCCATGGTTTCAAGTGAGGGCTTCAAGGACTATGCGCAAAAATGGAGGGACTTAGCAGGAAGAGTCCAGCCTCCTCTATCTGAAAGAGAATTGGTAGACATTTTTTTGGGAACCTTGTATGGTCCCTTCTTTAATCACTTAATTGGGAGTTCATAGGCAGGTTTTACCAAATTGATATTGACCGAAGAAAGGGTAGAAGTCGGGATAAAGAATGGGAATATTCAAAAAGATGCATCATCTGCTGCTATAAGGAAACCATTCATTAGAAAGAAACAAGTGGTTGATGTGTATCCTCAAAGAAATCAAGATAGGGCTGAACGCCGTCCAATGGTGGGGGCTGTCATGATTCCTAAACCAGAGCCTGCTCAGCAAAGAAGCAACCAGCTAAGAATGGAAAGACCAGTCAGACAATTCACCCGAATTAATATGACATTATCTCAAGTATTACCACTTTTGTTAAGATCCAACCTAGTGACTTTGAAAGAAGCTCCAAAGAATCCTAACACAACCTCTCCTCACTATCATCCTAATGCCCGCTGCACATACCATTCCGAGAGTCCTGGCCATGACACTAACAACTATTGGGCTCTGAAGAACAAAGTACAAGATCTTCTTGAAGCCAAAGAGATTGAATCCGATGCGCCAGAAAAGCCCAATGTCATTACTGCCCCTATGCCCAAACACGACCGTGATGTCAACACCGTCGAGGAAGATATGTTTGTTGTAACACGCCGTTTATATTTAAATGTCATTTCATTAATTATTTTTCCAAAACTATTAAATTATATCTATTTTGAGAAATATATTCAATTGAGATCGATTGAAATATTAATTGGGTACTATGAAATAAAAAATATTTATTATGTCAAAACATTATTTTGAATAATATTAATTTGGTGTGTAGTAATATTTGACTTTGTTTGATTAATTGGCATGATTAGGTTTATATAGAATAAATATTAATTAATGTAATATGATTTTAATAGAATTATATGATATAATTTGAATTAAATAGATTGGGCCAAATTAGAATTTTAGAAAGTTAGGGGGAGGAAAGTAAGTAGTAGTAAAATTTGTTTTATAAGATAGAAAGTAGGATAGTTGGTAAGAATAGAAATAGAAAGAAGAAAGAAAAGAAGAGAGAAAGAGGAGAAGAGAAGAAAGGAAGCTAGGTTTGGAGTTGCAACATCATCATCATCTTGTTTCAAGAAAACCCACACCAAGGTAAGGGTTTGACTTCCACCAATTATTTAGTGTGTGATTTTATAGTTTTGATTTTGGAATAAATTAGGGGTTTAGGGTATTTGTTTTGGCCACTGTAGAAAATTGAATAAAGTAGCATTGGTAATAACTTGAAATCCGTGGCACTTTGTATGCTGTAGCGCAATAAGGTACTTGGTAAGCTGAGAAAGGAACTTAATTTGCCATGTGGTAGCAACATTTGAGAATTAATAATTAAAGGCATTAGTTGGGTACAGTAGCGCCTGGCATGGTTTAGCATTAAAAGGCATTGGCTGCTACTGTGATGAAGTAGAAAGTAGCGCAGGGAGTATTATATTGATGGAGTAGCATTACCGTACCGGTAAGTAGTAAAGCAATTGGAAGAAGTGGCTAATTCCTGTAGCGTTATGTAAAAAGCAACATTTAGTAGCATTTGGAATTGAGTACAGCAGTATGCTATTACTTGAGTATAATTTTCATTCATACACAATAAACATGCCACATATATACATTAAAAACCCAATAGAAATGATACTTAATGGCATATAACCTTGCTTGCTGTAGTAATACAAGATGAAGTAGAATTTGGTAATATTGTTTTGCTTGCTGTAGCATAGAAGTGAATTGGTACTTAAGACACATTCCTGTTACAGTAGCGACGAAATGAATAAATATTAGATATACCGTAGCTATTACGTTCCGATTTATAAATACAAAATTATTTAATAATAATGATTTAATATCTTTAATAAATAATTTTGCAGGATTTATAAAGTAGAAATATTAGGAATATTTAGCCGACTTAATTCCGAACCCGTTGATGTGCCGATTACTCGATTTCGGTAATTTCGGCGACGGAGCTACTTTCTCCGATTCGCACGAAAATTGACGTGCTAGCATAATTCGACGTGTAGATTAACATAGTGAAGTTTGTTTTGCGAAATTTCGACTTTTTAAGAATCGACCCGATTTTAGTACGAAATGAAATAAATTGAGTTTATTCCCGAATTTAACCGTTCGAGTTACATTCCGGTGACTCGATCGCAATGAGTAACATTGAGAGTAATGCCGGTTCATCGATGATGACTTTATGTTGAAATATACTTTCCGATTTGGAATTGTTTTATAGTTGATGGTTTATGTTTTGGTTGAGTAAGTAACTTGTTGTATACATTTTACTTGACGTTGTGATTGTTAAATTATATGTATGCATGCATGTACAATAGTTGATGTTCCATTGGTTGGATTTGACGGTATGTGTATGTTAAGATTATTGTGAATCTTAATTGCATACATTGGTTATATTGTACATTGCATGGCATGGTTGGTCTTGAAACAGAGACGGTGAAACTGTGGGTTCACATGATTTTATAGACGGTGACCCTAGTGTGGGAATAGACGTAGTGACCTTGATCCGGAAGGGAAACATAGGTGGTGGAACATTGGGTCCACAATATCTAGACGGTGACCCTATTGTGGGAAAAGACGTAGTGACCTTGATCCAGAAGGGAAACATAGGTGGTGGAACCTTGGGTCCACGAGTCGGTACCGCATTCGCATATGTTGAGTCGTGTTGTGAGTCACATGCATAATTGTGTATATTGTGTATGTGTGTTGATGTGTTTGGTTATGTGCCAATATTATTTTTGTTTGAATAATGGTTATGTGCCAATGATGTGAGTATTCAGATAATTGGTTTATATGGTTAATGTGTTGGAAATGACTTCTTGAGTACGGATACTATATGTGATAAAATTAATATGATCATGATGTATTGCTTTATTTATTGCCATTGCTTTACCTTAATTGCATGTTATATGATTATTGGAATTCTTACCCTTCTGTTTGAAAATGCTTTTGATGGCATTGTTCAGGTACCGAGGACGGTAGCGCGAGGCGCTAGTTAACGGATGCATTGGATTGCAATCTGTTTTATTTTGATTAGAGTCGAGTCGATGCTCTTGTAGTAACACATGGGGGGGGGGGATTTATTTAGTATCGAACTCGATTATTTTGTATTTGGATTATGATGTATATAATCCTTATTCGTGTATATGATGTTTTGTATATGTGAGACTTGATAACATATGCTTATGTGAATTATGATGGCCTGATGCCTTGAATTATGTTTTGATTCCTCCATAAATGGAGATGATGTAAAATTATGAAACTCCGTTGCGTTTGCACGAAAGAATGAAGTAAATATTTATTGTATGTTTGTTTTATGTTGGAATGCTTATACTTTCAAACATACCCTGTCCGTTTTTCTTTAAAAACTTTGGAATGTGATGTGTGTTGTGGCATCCCTTTCGTGCAATTTTATTTCTCTGATTTTAATCTTTACCTTTAATTGGGGTATTTAGAAGGGGTGTTACAATAGTGGTATCAGAGCATAGTCGGTCAGTTGTCAGGTCTTATTTTGTTAATCCCTTTTATTTGATTGTGTGGCTAACGCGATCAATACTTTGTGTTGTAGAGAGAGAAGATGGTTGGTAGAAGGAATGATGATGCTTTAGCTGAGGCATTGAGGTTGCTTGCGGGGTCAATAAATCAGATGCCGCAAACGACTCAAGCGCCACATGATGGTACTGAAGATGCTTTCCGTGCTCTTGGGAAGTTCCAGAAGAACAACCCGCCTACTTTCAAGGGAGAGCATGCTCCGGTGGAAGCTCAAGAATGGTTAAAAGCAATTGAGAAAATATTTCGTGTGATGAATTGCACCGATGCTCAGAAAGTGCAATTCGGAACACACATGCTGATTAAAGAGGCCGAAGACTGGTGGATCAACGCTAGTCAGAGGTATGAGGAGGAGCAGGTTGTGGTGACTTGGGAAATTTTCCGAAATGCATTCTTGGAGAATTATTTTCCGGAGGATGTTCGTGGTAAAAAGGAAGTTGAATTCCTGGAATTGAAACAAGGTAGTGGTTCGGTAGCTGGCTATGCAGCTAAATTTCAAGATTTGATCAAATATTGTCCTCACTACAACACTATTAATGCTGAGAGGTCGAAGTGCCTTAAGTTTGTTAATGGTTTGAGGCCGGACATAAAGAAGGCGATTGGGTATCAGCAGATTACAAGATTCTCTGAGTTGGTTAATAAGAGTCGTATCTACGACGAAGACAGTCGGGATAGCACTGCTTATTACAAGAGCTTGAGTGAGAAAAGAGGTAAGGGACAGATGCGTCCTAAGCCTTATGATGGAAGAGGAAAGAGACCAATAAGCAGTGGAAAGAGTCCGAGTGGGGGAGTGACTACTCCAATCAAATGTTTTAAATGTGTTAAAGAGGGACATCGTGCTATGGAATGTCGCCAGGGGATATTTAAGTGTTTCAAGTGTGAAAAGGTGGGTCACAAAGCGGTGGATTATAGAGTTGGTGTGAGTGTAACTTGCTTTAATTGTGGTGAGCGAGGCCACATAAGTACCAAATGTCCAAAGCCAAAGAAAGAAGTTGGAAAAGTATTCGCTTTATCTGGAGCAGAGACTTCTGCTGAGGAACGTCTAATCAGAGGTACATGCTTTATCTCTAATATGTCTTTGGTTGCTATTATTGATACGGGTGCGACGCATTTGTTTGTTGCTTTAGATTGGGCCAAGAGATTGGGCCTTGTCTTGTCTACTTAGATCGAAGTATGGAGGTAGATACACCTGCGATGGGTTCAGTTTCTACTTCAGTTGTTTGCTTGAAGTGTCCTTTGCGCATGTGCGGAAGAGATTTCGAAGTTGATCTCATGTGTCTTCCTTTGCATCAGATAGATGTGATTCTGGGTATGGACTGGTTGAAAGCCAACCATGTCTATATCAACTGTTTTGCTAAGGATGTTCTTTTTCTCGAGTCCGAGAAAGATGGTGTGGTTTTCTTGTCTACACAGCAAGTTGAGAAGAGTGTGAAGAATGGAGATGGGTTGTTTATGCTTATGGCGTGTATGGTTTTGGAAGACGGTAGAGTAAAAAAGGATTATCCTGTGGTATGCGATTTTCCTGAAGTGTTTCCTGAAGAGATTACGGATTTACCTCCTGAGCGCGAGGTAGAGTTTTCCATCGACTTAATTCCTGGTACTAGTCCTGTTTCGATGGCTCCTTATAGGATGTCACCGTCGGAACTAGTGGAACTGAAGAGTCAGCTGGAAGAGTTGCTTGACAAAAGGTTTATTCGTCCTAGTGTGTGTCCGTGGGGTGCTCCAGTTTTACTTGTGAAGAAGAAAGAAGGAACAATGAGACTTTGTGTGGATTATAGGCAGCTAAACAAAGTGACCATTAAGAACAAGTATCCTTTGCCAAGGATTGATGATTTAATGGATCAGCTGGTGGGTGCGTGTGTGTTTAGCAAGATTGACTTGAGGTCAGGCTATCATCAGATTCGCGTGAAAGCGGGTGATATTCAGAAAACTGCGTTCAGAACTCGTTATGGACACTATGAGTATTCGGTGATGCCTTTTGGTGTTACGAATGCACCTGGTGTGTTCATGGAGTATATGAACAGAATCTTTCATGAGTTTCTGGATAAGTTTGTGGTGGTGTTCATCGATGACATTTTGATTTATTCCAAGGGTGAAGCAGAGCATGCCGAACACTTGAGAATTGTTTTGTCAATTCTGAAAGAAAATCATTTGTTTGCTAAACTTTCGAAGTGTGAATTCTGGTTAGAACAAGTGAGTTTCCTTGGTCACGTGATATCTCGTGGAGGTATTGTTGTGGATCCTTCGAAGATAGAAGCCGTGTCAGAATGGGAATCTCCAAAGTCAGTTTTTGAGATTCGAAGCTTTCTTGGTTTAGCGGGTTATTACCGTAAGTTCATTGAGGGCTTTTCCAAGCTAGCTTTATCGTTGACACAATTGACTAGGAAGAGTCAAGCGTTCGTGTGGACTCCGCAGTGTGAAGATAGTTTCCAAGAGTTGAAGAGAAGGTTGACAACTGCGCCAGTTTTGATTTTGCCTAAACCATCTGAACCGTTTACGGTCTTTTGCGATGCTTCTTTGATGGGTTTAGGAGGTGTGTTAATGCAAAATGGGCAGGTTGTGGCGTATGCTTCGAGGCAACTCAAGGTGCATGAGAGGAATTATCCAACTCATGACTTGGAGTTAGCAGCGGTGGTTTTTGTGTTAAAGATTTGGAGGCATTATTTGTTTGGGTCGAGATTCGACGTCTTTAGCGATCATAAGAGTTTGAAATATCTGTTTGATCAAAAAGAGTTGAATATGAGGCAAAGAAGGTGGCTAGAGTTTCTTAAAGATTATGACTTCAGTTTGAATTACCATCCTGGTAAGGCAAACGTGGTTGCAGATGCTTTGAGCAGAAAGTCTTTACACATGTCTATGTTGATGGTTAAAGAATGGGAATTGTTGGAACAATTTCGAGATTTGAGTTTGGTGTGTGAAGAGACATATTTTGGCGTAAGGCTTGGTATGATGAAGCTTACTAGTGGTGTCTTGGAAGAGATTAGAGATGGGCAAAAGTCAGATTTGGTTTTGGTTGACAAGTTTACTTTGGTGAATCAAGGTCAAGGTGAAGAGTTCAGAATTGATGAGAATGGAATTTTGAGATGTCATGATAGAGTTTGCGTTCCCGATGTGGGGGATGTGAAAAAGAGGATTCTTGAGGAAGGTCATATAAGTGGGTTAAGTATTCACCCTGGTGCTAAGAAGATGTATCAAGATTTAAAGAAGCTGTTTTGGTGGCCTTGTATGAAGAAAGAAATTGCTGAGTTTGTGTACGCTTGTTTGGTTTGCCAAAAGTCTAAGATTGAGCACCAGAAGCCTTCGGGTTTGTTGCAACCGTTGTCTATTCCCGAGTGGAAGTGGGATAGTATCTCGATGGATTTTGTTTCTGGTTTTCCGAGGACTCCGAGTAACCATGAGGCTATTTGGGTCATAGTGGATAGATTGACTAAATCTGCACACTTTATTCTGATTAGGATGGATGACACTATGGAGAAGCTTGCTAAGTTGTATGTGGAACGGATTGTTTGTTTACATGGTATTCCTACATGTATTGTTTCAGATAGAGATCCGCGTTTCACTTCAAGATTTTGGGAAAGTTTACAAAGAGCCTTGGGTACTAAGCTGAGATTGAGTTCCGCTTATCATCCTCATACGGATGGTCAAACGGAGAGAACAATTCAGTCACTTGAGGATTTGTTGCGTGCTTGTGTTTTGGATCAAGGAGGTTCCTGGGAGAGTCATTTGCCTTTGATTGAGTTTACTTATAATAATAGTTTTCATTCTAGCATTGGCATGGCTCCTTTTGAGGCATTGTATGGAAGACGGTGTAGGACACCTTTGTGTTGGTACGAGACGGGAGAAAGTGCTATAGTTGGTCCGGAATTGGTTCAAGAGGCTACGGATAAGATCAAATTGATAAGAGAGAAGATGAAAGTGTCTCAAAATCGCCAAAAGAGTTACTATGACCAGAGGAGGAAACCTCTTGAGTTCAAGAAGGATGAACATGTGTTTTTGAAGGTGAATCCAACTACGGGTGTTGGAAGGGCGCTTAAATCGCGAAAGTTAACACCTCGATTTATTGGTCCTTATTAGATTTCAGAGCGGATTGGAAGTATGGCTTATTGGATTGCATTGCCGCCATCGCTTTCAAATTTGCATGATGTGTTTCACGTTTCGCAATTACGAAAGTATATTGCGGATCCGTCTCATGTTATTCAAGCAGATGATTTGGAAGTAAGAGACAATTTGACGGTTGAGGTTTTACCGGTGAAGATTGAAGATAGAAAGGTGAAACAACTAAGAGGAAGAGAGATTGCGTTGGTTAAAGTTGCATGGGGTGGTTCGGCGAATGGTAATGTGACGTGGGAGCTTGAAAGTCGGATGCGGGATTCCTACCCCGAATTGTTCGTTTAGAGGTAATTTTCGAGGCCGAAAATCTTTTAAGTGGGGGAGAGTTGTAACACGCCGTTTATATTTAAATGTCATTTCATTAATTATTTTTCCAAAACTATTAAATTATATCTATTTTGAGAAATATACTCAATTGAGATCGATTGAAATATTAATTGGGTACTATGAAATAAAAAATATTTATTATGTCGAAACATTATTTTGAATAATATTAATTTGGTGTGTAGTAATATTTGACTTTGTTTGATTAATTGGCATGATTAGGTTTATATAGAATAAATATTAATTAATGTAATATGATTTTAATAGAATTATATGATATAATTTGAATTAAATAGATTGGGCCAAATTAGAATTTTAGAAAGTTAGGGGGAGGAAAGTAAGTAGTAGTAAAATTTGTTTTATAAGATAGAAAGTAGGATAGTTGGTAAGAATAGAAATAGAAAGAAGAAAGAAAAGAAGAGAGAAAGAGGAGAAGAGAAGAAAGGAAGCTAGGTTTAGAGTTGCAACATCATCATCATCTTGTTTCAAGAAAACCCACACCAAGGTAAGGGTTTGACTTCCACCAATTATTTAGTGTGTGATTTTATAGTTTTGATTTTGGAATAAATTAGGGGTTTATGGTATTTGTTTTGGCCACTGTAGCAAATTGAATAAAGTAGCATTGGTAATAACTTGCAATCCGTGGCACTTTGTATGCTGTAGCGCAATAAGGTACTTGGTAAGCTGAGAAAGGAACTTAATTTGCCATGTGGTAGCAACATTTGAGAATTAATAATTAAAGGCATTAGTTGGGTACAGTAGCGCCTGGCATGGTTTAGCATTAAAAGGCATTGGCTGCTACTGTGATGAAGTAGAAAGTAGCGCAGGGAGTATTATATTGATGGAGTAGCATTACCGTACCGGTAAGTAGTAAAGCAATTGGAACAAGTGGCTAATTCCTGTAGCGTTATGTATAAAGCAACATTTAGTAGCATTTGGAATTGAGTACAGCAGTATGCTATTACTTGAGTATAATTTTCATTCATACACAATAAACATGCCACATATATACATTAAAAACCCAATAGAAATGATACTTAATGGAATATAACCTTGCTTGCTGTAGTAATACAAGATGAAGTAGCATTTGGTAATATTGTTTTGCTTGCTGTAGCATAGAAGTGAATTGGTACTTAAGACACATTCCTGTTACAGTAGCGACGAAATGAATAAATATTAGATATACCGTAGCTATTACGTTCCGATTTATAAATTCAAAATTATTTAATAATAATGATTTAATATCTTTAATAAATAATTTTGCAGGATTTATAAAGTAGAAATATTAGAAATATTTAGCCGACTTAATTCCGAACCCGTTGATGTGCTGATTACCCGATTTCGGTAATTTCGGCGACGAAGCTACTTTCTCCGATTCGCACGAAAATTGGCGTGCTAGCATAATTCGACGTGTAGATTAACGTAGTGAAGTTCGTTTTGCGAAATTTCGACTTTTTAAGAATCGACCCGATTTTAGTACGAAATGAAATAAATTGAGTTTAATCCCGAATTTAACCGTTCGAGTTACATTCCAGTGACTCGATCACAATGAGTAACATTGAGAGTAATGCCGGTTCATCGATGATGACTTTATGTTGAAATATACTTTCCGATTTGGAATTGTTTGATAGTTGATGGTTTATGTTTTGGTTGAGTAAGTAACTTGTTGTATACATTTTACTTGACGTTGTGATTGTTAAATTATATGTATGCATGCATGTACAATAGTTGATGTTCCATTGGTTGGATTTGACGGTATGTGTATGTTAAGATTATTGTGAATCTTAATTGCATACATTGGTTATATTGTACATTGCATGGCATGGTTGGTCTTGAAACAGAGACGGTGAAACTGTGGGTTCACATGATTTTATAGACGGTGACCCTAGTGTGGGAATAGACGTAGTGACCTTGATCCGGAAGGGAAACATAGGTGGTGGAACATTGGGTCCACAATATCTAGACGGCGACCCTATTGTGGGAAAAGACGTAGTGACCTTGATCCGGAAGGGAAACATAGGTGGTGGAACCTTGGGTCCACGAGTCGGTACCGCATTCGCATATGTTGAGTCGTGTTGTGAGTCACATGCATAATTGTGTATATTGTGTATGTGTGTTGATGTGTTTCATTATGTGCCAATATTGTTGTTGTTTGAATAATGGTTATGTGCCAATGATGTGAGTATTCGGATAATTGGTTTATATGGTTAATGTGTTGGAAATGACTTCCTTGAGTACGGATACTATATGTGATAAAATGAATATGATCATGATGTATTGCTTTATTTATTGCCATTGCTTTACCTTAATTGCATGTTATATGATTATTGGAATTCTTACCCTTCTGTTTGAAAATGCTTTTGATGGCATTGTTCAGGTACCGAGGACGGTAGCGCGAGGCGCTAATTAACGGATGCATTGGATTGCAATCTGTTTTATTTTGATTAGAGTCGAGTCGATGCTCTGGTAGTAACACATGGGGGGGGGGAATTTATTTAGTATCGAACTCGATTATTTTGTATTTGGATTATGATGTATATAATCCTTATTCGTGTATATGATGTTTTGTATATGTGAGACTTGATAACATATGCCTATGTGAATTATGATGGCCTGATGCCTTGAATTATGTTTTTATTCCTCCATAAATGGAGATGATGTGAAATTATGAAACTCCGTTGCGTTTGCACGAAAGAATGAAGTAAATATTTATTGTATGTTTGTTTTGTGTTGGAATGCTTATACTTTCAAACATACCCTGTCCGTTTTTCTTTAAAAACTTTGGAATGTGATGTGTGTTGTGGCATCCCTTCCGTGCAATTTTATTTCTCTGATTTTAATCTTTACCTTTAATTGGGGTATTTAGAAGGGGTGTTACATTTGTTACTTCATTTGATGAACTTGTGACCCCACTCTTGACTATCAAAGAAAATTTATTGAATGTCGGTGTTTTCCCGGGCTGTGATGAAAGCTGTCATTTCTGTTTATCCTCACCAACTAATTGTCCTTTGTTGAAAGCAGGCATTCAATGCCTAATAGATAACAAGGAAATTTTGTTCGAAAATACTTCTATTCCAACTGTTTCTTATAATGATGTTTCCATCGTGACCATTTCCTACAATTCTTCCAGGGTCCCCACCAAAAGACCCGTTAAAATTACATCAGTTTCAAAAGTAGCTCCTTTGATAATTACAATGCATGGACCAATCCCGTATTCGTCAGACAAAACCATACCATGGAATTATGGAGGGGATGTCTACTACCACGGTATCAAGCAAGATTGGCCAGCTGCTGAAGATTCAAATTCTAAGAAAGATGACCCCGATCTCATGAATATCGCAGGGACTAGTAAGATAGCCCGAAGTGGAAGGGTTTTCTCTCCAAAAATTGCTCCTCCAAAAGTTGTTTCTAGACCCGTAATAATTCTTGTTATTGTTGCTCCACCAAAGGTTGTTCCCAGTCCTATAATTATCTCTGCTAATACACCTGTTGACAAAACTGTTACAATCCTTGTTATCACCCCTGCTGACATTCCTGCTGCCGAGTCAACCGAGACTCGAGGTAAAGGTATTATGGTTGAGCTTGTCCGGACGAAGGCACTGTCAGTAGCTATCTCTGAGACCTCTCGGAAAGAGATGGAGGAAATTTTAAAGATCATAAAAAGAAGCGACTACAACGTAGTCGAGCCACTGGGGCAAACTCCATTAAAAATTTCCATGCTGGCTTTACTATTATGTTCTGAGGCGCATGCAAAGGCCTTGGTAAAGTTCCTAAAAACTACCCATGTACCCCAAGAAACGTCTGCCGATCAGTTCCAAGACTGTGTAGCCAGCTTGACTACAGATAATAGCTTAGGTTTTTCAGATGTTGATTTAACGCCAAGAGGGAGGAAGCATAATGAGGCATTACATGTCTCAATCGAATGCAGGGGCACAACTCTGGCTCATGTCTTGGTTGACACTAGATCGTCTCTGAATGTATTGCCTAAAAAGGCTCTTGATAGGCTTGAATGTGAAGGATTGACATTGAAACCGAGCAACATAGTAGTGAAGGCTTTTGACGTCTCAAAAAGGATGGTGTATGGGGAAGTGGACATCCCCATAAAAGTTGGAACCCAAACATTTGATTCAAATTTTTATGTAATGGATATTCTCCCTTCATACTCCTGCTTATTAGGCCGACCGTGGATTCACAATGTTGGCGTTGTTACTTCTACGTTGCATCAAATGTTGAAATATCCAATTCAAGGGAAAATCATCATTGTTCATGGATAAGAAGAGTATATGGTCAGCCATCTAAATTCCTTCAGATATGTGGAATTAGATGGTGAATTTATTGAAACTCCATTCCAGCACTTTGAACAAGTCCCGTAAGATATAGCAGTATCCAAGGTTGTGTCTCAAGTTCCCAAGATTTCAAGGCCTCCACCAAGGCAGTGATAGAAGAAAATGGGGAACTATTTGGGGTCAACTCCCAGATATCCCATACAAATCTGACAAATTTGGGTTGGGTTTTACTTCAGGTGCCCAGAAGGTTGTACACCGCGCTCGTGCCGGAGGATCACCCTTGAAGATTAGCAATCACGAAGTCAATGTAGTGGAGGATGATGAAGACAGCTACAACCTGGAGGATTGGATTTTTCCAACTGTCAGTGGAGGGCTCAACAATTGGGAGGCTAGAGATTTTGTCCCGATCACATTTATCCCACAGTAATTTGTCTTTATATTTTGTCGGATCTGTAATATTAAAATAATTCAGACTCTTAAAACATTGTGTCTTACCCGAGGCACAATGGTCCATTTGTAAGGGTTATTATCTCATTTCCATATGACATCAATGAATCATGGACGTTTTTGCATACAAACTTTGTGCTCATTGTTTTTCTTTTTACATTTTCATTTCTTTCAAAGATAGATATACTCTTACATACACTCACACTCACAATGCAGGTTTACATCTGTTCGGGATCCCATTGGTAACAATTTTTCTATGGCCTTATGTGATTCTGAAAATCTAATCTACCAAGCCGAAGACGAAGGTGAGGAAGATTGTGAAGTGCCAGGGGAACTCGCCAAGTTACTGCAACAAGAAGAGAGAACCATTCAGCCCCACGAGGAACCAGTGGACACAATCAACCTAGGTACCGAAGAAGACAAGAGAGAGGTCAAGGTGGGTGCCAATCTGGAACCCAATTTCAAAGAGTGTCTGATTCAGTTGCTGCACGATTATGTTGAAGTCTTTGCCTGGTCGTATGAAGACATGCCAGTACTTGATGCAAATATTGTGGTACATCGTCTACCAACAAAAGAAGATTGTCCACCGGTGAAACAAAAGGTCCGTCGCATGCGACCAGACATGTCAGAGAAGATTAAAGCAGAAGTCATGATACAATTCAATGATAGATTCTTAGCCATCACTTCCTATCCATAATGGGTTGCCAATGTTGTTCCCGTGCCTAAAAAGGATAGTGAAGTGCGAATGTGCATGGACTACAGAGATTTGAATAGGGCAAGCCCTAAGGATGATTTCCCACTACCCCACATTGATGTTCTAGTTGACAATACGTCACAACATAAAGTGTTTTCCTTCATGGATGGTTTCTCAGGCTACAACCAAATCAAAATGGCGTCTGAGGACATGGAGAAAACAACCTTTGTCACACAGTGGGGCACATTATTCTACAAGGTTATGCCATTCGGACTGAAGAATGCTGGGGCAACCTATCAGCATGCCATGGTAGCTATATTTCACGACATGATACATCACGAAATAGAGGTCTATGTGGACGAAATGATAGCTAGATCTCAAACAGAGGAAGAGCATCTTGATCATTTATAGAAACTCTTTGAGAGGCTGAAGAAGTACAAGTTGAGGTTGAACCCAAATAAATGTACATTTGGGGTGAGGTCTGGTAAACTCCTACGCTTTGTTGTCAGCAATAAAGGAATAGAAGTGGATCCCGCCAAAGTGAAAGCAATACAAGAGATTCCTGCTCCTCATACTGAGAAGGAAGTCAGAGGATTCTTGGGACGTTTAAACTACATTGCTAGATTCATTTCTTACCTGACAGCTACTTGCGAACTAATCTTCAAATTACTGAAGAGAGATAAAGTAGTCAAATGGAATGATGAGTGCCAAACTTCTTTCGACAAGATCAAAGAGTACCTGCAAGAGCCTCCTATTTTGATGCCACAAGTTGAGGGACGACCGTTGATCATGTATCTAACTGTTTTGGAAAATTCAATGGGGTGTGTGATGGGGCAGCATGACGAGTATGGCCGAAAAGAGCATGCTATTTATTACCTGAGCAATAAATTTACCGACTGTGAAACAAGATATTCACTGCTCGAGAAAACTTGTTGTGCTCTGGCATGGGCTGCTCGCCTGCTAAGATAGTATATGCTGACTCATACTACCTGTGATACGGTGGGAGAACTGACTATGGTTTTGTGTTTGTTTTCGCAAATGTTTCGGTTGAGCAAGAGTCGCCACCGACTTTTTATTTTATCCTAAGGAAAGGTTTAAAAAAGCACAGCAAAAACCTTTGAGATTTTTCTTGGGTTCGGGGAGTAGATTATAGAAAGGGAAGGTATTAGCACCCTTTCTATCCATGGTTATCCATGGGCTCTTAGTTATTTGCTTAGATCACTTGCCTTTTGTTTTCAATTGTTTGAAATGGTGCTTGTGTGTGTGAGTTTGAAAATGTTTTGAAAAGAAGCCAATGTGGTGGCAACCTTTGTAATGATCCATGTGGGGATGTATACAAAGATGTATGTCTTTTGAAAAAGGTTTTCATTTGTTTTTGAAAGTGTTTGTGAGGTGTGGTTTTAGAAAATAGGCAAGTGTTTTTTTTTTTGCAAGTTTGATTCAAGTAACTAAGAGGTTATCTACTCCTAAATTTCTCAAAGATTTCTCCTATGTTTTTAACCCTTTTAACAATTTTGTTCCACCATTGCATTTGGTGGACAATCTTGTGTTAGGATGTGAAAGGGACGGGCGCGGGTCATCGTTTAGACCATAATTGCAATGGTGCCAAGTATCTTTGGGCAATTTTTCTTTAAGGGACTTGATCATTTTTTAGGCAACTTTCGAAAGCGTCATCGAGGGACTATGATCATTTGAATTGTTTTTGTTTTGCCCAAAGAGACCTAACATGCAATATGGCTCATTATTGAAGGCAACAAGTGGAATACCCTAGGGGTGCAAGTGTGATTAGTGTTGTCCATTTTCATGCTTGATTATCTTGAAATTAGGTCAAACTATTTTTGTTGTTTTTGATTCGCATACAAACCCTAATTCTAACATGGCATAATTAGAAAGCATTAAAGTGCGAAAAATAAAGTTCCTAAGTTATTACAACACAATATGGGAAGGGGGGTACAAATGTTCAAATGGGGGTATTTTGACAAGGAATTTAAACCTAGACTATTACATCATTTTTGGAATATTTACAAATAATTGATTGCATAAATTAAATGGGAAATAAAATAAAGATGCAAAATGCAAAAAGGGTTTTTATATGTATGAAAAAAAAGTATTATTTATGTCAAATAAATAAAAATAAAAAAGGTATTATTTTTGGAGTTTTGGTATTTTAAGGGTAAAACCCTAATTCTATTAAATAAAATGCATTATTTATTTATTATGTATAATATTTAATAATTACATAAAAAATAAAATAAAATGGAGTATATTCATAAAAAAGTATTTTCCACATTAAATATTAATAAAATAAAAATGTATATATTTTTTTTGTATTTTAGCCTAAATATATTAATAAATATATATATATATATATATATATATATATATATATATATATATATATATATATATATATATATATATATATATATATATATATATATATATATATATATATATATATATATATATATATATATATATATATATATATATATATATATATATATATATATATATATATATATATATATATATATATATATATATATATATGTATTAATTTCTAAATATAAGTTATATATATAAAAATAATAATATTTTACTATTTATAAAAAAGTATATTTTGCATAAAATATTTTCAAAAGGAAAAATGAAATAAAATCAGAAGTGAGATATATTTACATTATTTTTCTAGTTCTTTTCTAAATAATAATAGATATATATATATATTTATGTATAAATGCCCATATAAACAAATAAATACTTAAAAAATGCAAAAATGGTGTAAAAATGATTTTTCAAGTTTTAAACATTATTAGCAAAAAGAAATGAGTCGGAAATAAAAAAGAAAGATCAAAAAATCATAAAAATCAAACAAATGGGCTCAGGGGGGTATGAATCAAGAATATGGTGTAAAAAGCAATACAGAAGCTGGCCCAGCCCATGAGGCTTCTTCTTCTGCACAAAATTATTCAGAAAACGCGCGCAAGAACTCCCATTCAAATATCCTGATTCCTTGATCTTTTGCACAAACTTCCAACATAAGAAATGTTAAGCATTGAATCACGATTTCAAATATATAAAGAACTCATCCTAACTCTCAGAAATGAGAGAGAATTTGGACAATCCCAAATCATGACCTAACTTTTCTGCCATATTCAAACCTTAAATTCTCACAGCTCAAGCAAAAGAAATGAAAAGTAAAAACATGTACAGGTTCAGTGGCATGAGTAGAACATTTCTTATTCACAAACCTAGAGCTAATGATGCCTGTACTAAGAGTTAGAAGTTCAAGAAAATACCTGTTCAGTTGAAGTTCTATCTGGCAATGGAGGAGCTTTCAGTGCAAGGTGATGATTGGTGTAGCTTCCTTGAGGTGTAGTGATGCTATTCCAATGCTTACTTTGTTTTGAAAGACCTTGAATCGAGTTATGGACCTTCAACTGCAAAGCAAGAAAACAAAAATGGTGGAACTGGTTAGAGGAGTTACAGGTCGTGTTTTAGGTTTTGGTTAGCTTGCATTGATGGTAGGGAATGAGTTTGAACAGGTTTGGGCAAGAGAGCATGAGAGGAATGAGAGATGGCACTCAAACTGCAGGCCCTACCCTGTTTTTGCAGTTTGAGAGTGATTATGGCAATGGAGAGATACTGGAGGTCTTAGGGTCGTGTGTTAGCTCAGTTGGGATGTCTTGAATGTGTTTCAAAAGTTAGCTTAAGGGTTTGTAAGCTGATCTCCAAGTTGTTGTACAAAATGCAATGTTACTTACACTTTAAGCAACAAATGCCCAAGTTGTGTTATAGGCAGGTAGAGGCCCCCTAATATGCTGCATAATCTCTCCTTGATCATAGTGTTTTGCTCATAATCTTGTGCCAATTAGATTTCATCTCTACTTGTGGATTTGTATTATGACATAAAGTGAAACTTTTGCAAAAATGGATATAATGCTTTTTTCCAATTTGGGATTAATCCTTTAGGAAATGCTTGAACTCATGAAACAAGGCCTTAGCACAATGAACATGCATTAAATTATTGAGTGTTGGATGGTTTAAGGACCTTTAATCAAGGGGCATGCTGGTTTGAGAAGTTTGCACAAATTATGAACATGGAAAATAGCCAATTCAAAAGTGAGTGTTTGCCATATTGTGAAATTCGATTCTCTCAAGTTATGAGGTTGTTTGAGAAGTTCTTGGAAATTTTGGAAAGCTTGGAATGTGAACTACAATCCATATTTGAAATGCAAATTGAAATTCCAAGTGGAAGTGTATGGAAAATGTCCTTGAAGTTAGGTAGAAAACCTTGCCAAAATAGGTTAAAATTTCACTAAGTTAAGAATGGTTTAGTACCCCTATTCCAAAAATTGTAACTTGAGATAAAAGCTTCAATTGGGAAAACTTTGTGAATAAAAGTTGTAGATTATGCAACAAGCTACAACTTTCATGTTTTGACTTTTGTTTGAATCCAAATGAATCTTGGTGAGAAAGTGGGGCAAAGTTGGGAAAAAATTAGGGTTTTTCATAACTTAGAAAAATTCTAAGTTATGAAAAATTCTCATTTCTAACCCTAATGTGCATTTTTTGATTTCTTGGTGAACAAGTTTCATGATTTGGCATGTTTTGATGAAAAATGAATCTTGACCCTTGATTTTGACCAAAAAGTCAAAGTTTGACTTTTCAGTATACAGTCAAAATTGATCAATTGACTGGGAAATTCAACTGTCAATCTTGTGTACTTGGGATCTTTTGAATTTGTTGAGCATGTCAAGATAATTCCATGGGGTCCTTGAGTCCATATGTGAGCTTGGTTTGCCATTGGCTAGGTCAAACAGTCAAAAATTGCCTTTGTGCAGTCAAAACCCTAAAAATGACCATTTTGCCCTTTTGGTGATCTGATCAAATTTCTTGTGTAATTGTGATCCAAACTTGATCAAATGGTCTATATGAGTTAATAATGTTGATGTGGGTCAATTTTCATGAGATCTGACTGTCAATTGGTCATAGTTGACTTTTTCCCCAATACAGTTGATTTCTAGGTCAACTGTCCAATTGGCTGGGCAAAACTTGGAATCAAGACTTGAAACTTTGTATGGATAAACTTGGGAGTCCAACATGAAGCATGAAAGTCATCTTAGGATTTTTAGGTCAAAACATCTTTGTGCAAACACAAACCCTAATTTGGGTCAACAGTGCAAGGAGAAGTCTTGAGCAGAGGAAACCCTAACTGGATCTTGAGCTCCAAGGTTTTTGTGATGAGAAAATGTTGAGGAAATGGGAGGGCAAATTTTGGGGTACAACAGTTGCCCCTGTTCAATCTTCTTGAACCTGAAGAGTTAGATTGGCAAGTTTGCCTTTCGTGACTCGAGGGTAAAAGGAGATTGGACACTAGAGTGCCCGGAAATTTGCACTCGCATGTTGGAGTATCAACAATGTGATGTCGGGAATGGGCTTATAGATGCCATTTGGATAGGTGGTGGATAGGGAGATGGGCTTATAGATGCCATCTGGAGATGTGACAGAACCTTGTCGGGAATGGGCTTACAGATGCCATTTGGAAGTGATGATCGCACAAGAGATTCCTTAGCGAGAACTTTATGTATTTGAGAAAGGCAGATGTTTTCCTGGCTTGTTACAGGTGTTTGATCTTCAATCTCCTTATGCAGATATGCCCTGGCTGGATACAGGTATCGAATCTACAATCGGTTGCTCACAGATGTGCCCTGGCTGGATACAGGAGTCGAATCTGGAAATAGTCGTCAATAGATATGCCCTGGATGGATACAGGAATCGAATCTTCGAACTCTTCAGACGTGCCCTGGCTAGATACAGGAATCGAGTCTGGAAATGTGGTCAACAGATATGCCCTGGCTGGATACAGGAGTCGAATCTGGAAATGTTGTAGTTGATAGATGTGCCCTGGCTGGATACAGGAATCGAATCTTCGAACTCTTCAGACGTGCCCTGGCTAGATACAGGAATCGAGTCTGGAAACTGATCACTCTCAGATATGCCCTGGCTAGATACAGGTATCGAATCTGGAATTGTGACAGTTGAAGGTAGTTGTCTTTGGGATTGTCTTTTTCCCTAAAAAGGCAAAACATAAGTTGTATGCAATGTCATGATGTATGATATGCATGATGTTTTAACATGAGACAGTGTTGTATGCACTTTATCATGTACGTAAGCAGGATGTATGAAAACGTGAAATGTTTATGAATGTATTTTCGTCTTAGGAAAATAAATCCTTGACGATCGGTCGGGGAATTGTTCTGTGGAAGAGATACTTTGCTGAAGTTTTTGATGAGAGGCCTGCTGAGGACTTCAATGATGAATTCCGCTGGGATAATGATGATAAACTCCGCTGGGGATTGAAAGAACTTTGTTGAGGGCGATCTTCCGGGGCAATTAGTTGAGGATAACCCAGTTATAAGCCCTTGTGAGGAATAACTCTGAATAAAGCTCGGGAGAGACGTCCGTATCCTTCAGGGAACAAGCTTCCAGAATCTACTGGGGATAAGCTTTAAGACCTGCCGGGGAAAGTTGTGCCTTTTCAGGATTGACGGGGAGTCAACTCCGCTTGGGGAAAGCATTGCAGAATCTTGTCTTAATCTGCGGGGAGGGGGATGGTTTGGTCACATTCTTCAGTCGAATCTACCTTGGTACCTTGGTGGACAAAGCAACCAGACTGCATCAGACATCTTCACATTGCCCCTCTTTCTGATGTCACATGTAATTAATCTTTTGTTTCATATGCAAATATTTATGAATCAGCAATTTAATGTCAAATGCATATATCAACAATGAACATTGGACGTTCTTCGTAAGACAAAACAGAAAAAGGAAAAACAATGGAAATTTGGCGGACAAGTGAATTTGTATTGATTTGAATTTTTTCTGTGAATAGGCGTTTTTGTACAAGAGGCTGACATCCTAGTAAGAGAATGCTGCCGAATACCATAGAATTTACAATTTTGAAAAGGAAACAAAACAACTATGTGAACAATCCCACTGGGTTCCAACTCTGCTATCGCCTTTATGTCTTCAAGCCTCTCATCACTTTGCTGCTTGATTGAAGATGAAGCTGATTGATCAATGCCGAGATCTGAGCCAGACGGTTGATGCCGAATTCCGGATGTGAAGTGATCCAATGAGACATAGTGTTACGCTTTATCCCTAACTTTTGCCTGGACCGCCCTTTCGGGTTTTCAGTCCACCGGGATACCCATTTTTGCCCAAGCCGCCTTTTCAGGTTTTCGACTTGCCGGGTGTACAGATTTTTTTTCCATTTCATCCCTTATTTTTGCCCGAACCCTTTTGGTTCGCCGGGAAGCCCTTATTTTTGCCTAGGTATGTCAACCTAGCGGGTCTTTTATTTATGCGTAGTATCTTTTCACTATGTCTGCATTGGCGGGGTGAGGAAGGTCGTCGCCATCCATGGTGGTTAGGATCATGGCTCCTCCTGAGAACACATGTTTAACCACAAATGGCCCTTCGTAAGTAGGGGTCCATTTGCCCCGGGGATCACTTTGAGGAAGGATGATGCGCTTGATTACCAGGTCTCCAACTTGATACTCTTGTGGTCTGACCTTCTTGTTAAATGCCCTGATCATTTGTTTTTGATACGTATGACCATGACAGATAGCGGTGAGCCTCTTTTCGTCAATCAGGTTTAATTGATCAAGTCGAGTCTGGATCCAGTCATCTTCATTCAAGTCTGCATCCTTCATTATCCGGAGAGAGGGTATTTGCACTTCAATCGGTAAGACTGCCTCCATACCATAGACCAAGGAGAAAGGAGTTGCCCCGGTTGACGTCCTGGCTGAGGTACGGTACCCATGTAGAGCGAACGGTAACATCTCGTGTCAATCTTTATAGGTCACTGTCATCTTCTGCACAATTTTCTTGATATTCTTATTAGCTGCCTCTACATCCCCATTCATCTTCGGCCGGTAGGGAGAAGAATTGTGGTGATGTATCTTGAATTGTTCGCAGAGTTCAGTGATCATTTTGTTATTGAGATTGGTACCATTGTCCGTAATGATACTTTCCGGGACGCCGTACCGACAGATCAGATTATGCCGGATGAAACGTGCCACGACGCTCTTGGTTACTGTGGCGTAGGAAGCTGCCTCAACCCACTTCGTGAAGTAATCGATCGCTACCAAGATGAAGCGATGCCCGTTGGATGCTGTCGGTCGGATCTCACCGATCATATCAATGCCCCACATTGCAAAAGGCCAAGGTGCCGTCAGGACGTTCAGAGGAACTGGAGGAATATGCACCTTGTCAGCATAGATCTGGCATTTGTGACAAGTTCGAGAGTGTTGGTAACAATCGGCTTCCATGGTGGACCAGAAATATCCTGCCCTAAGGATTTTCTTTGCCATGGTGTGTCCACTGGAATGTGTTCTGAATGTACCTTCATGCAGCTCTATCATGATTTTCTCTGCTTCAGCCTTATCCACACAACGTAGTAGAGTTGAATCATGATTCTGTTTGTAGAGGATGTCGTTGCTGAGGAAGAATTTTGCCGCAAACCTCCTCAGGAACTTCTTATCATTGACAGATGCACCTTCAGGGTATTCCTGAGCTTCCAAGTACCTCTTTACCTCATGATACCAGGGTTTTTCAGTTGCCTTCTCGGCCTCGAGGTCGCAGCAGTATGCCGGTTCGTCCAACTTCCAGATAATGATCTGGGGAGCCTCATTGTCCCATTTAACCTTGAACATTGAAGACATTGTAGCCAGTGCGTCCGCTAGCTGATTCTCCTCTCTTAGGAAGTGCTCAAAAGCTATTTCTTCAAAGTGGGGAAGCAAGGTCAACACATACTCCTTGTAAGGAATGAGATTTGGGTGTTTTGTATCCCACTCGCCTTTGATCTGATTGATCACGAGAGCGGAATCTCCGAAGACACTCAGAAATCTGATCCTTAAGTCGATTGCAGCTTGTAGACCCATGATACATGCCTCATATTCTGCCATGTTGTTGGTGCAGTTGAAACATAATCGGGCGGTGAGTGGAGTATGAGTTCCTTTTGGAGATATGATTACAGCGCCGACGCCGTTACCCAAAGCGTTAGAGGCTCCATCAAAATGCATAGACCAACGGGATCCTTCCTCGGGTCCTTCATCCGGTCCAGGTACTTCACAGTCAGTTATCACCATGATGTCTTCGTCCGAAAAATCAAAGTTCAATGATTGGTAATCGTCCACAGGTTGGTGTGCCAAATGATCTGCCAGTACACTTCCTTTGATTGCTTTCTGAGTTGTATACTGGATATCATATTCTGTTAAGATCATTTGCCATCTCGCTATTCTTCCAGACAAAGCGGGCTTTTCAAATATGTACTTGATGGGATCCATCTTTGAAATCAACAAAGTGGTGTGAGTCAGCATATACTGTCTCAGCCGGCGAGCAGCCCATACTAGAGCGCAGCAAGTTTTCTCAAGCAGTGAGTAACGAGACTCATAGTCGGTAAACTTTTTGCTCAAGTAATAAATGGCGTACTCTTTTCGGCCGGACTCGTCATGCTGTCCCAGCACACACCCCATTGAATTGTCAAGTACTGTCAAGTATAGTATCAGAGGTCTTCCTTCTACTGGTGGCATAAGAATGGGTGGCTCTTGGAGATATTCCTTTATCTTTTCAAAGGCAGCCTGACATTCATCGTTCCAGCGTACTACTTGATCTTTCTTCAGTAACTTGAAGATTGGCTCACAAGTAGCAGTCAGATGTGAGATGAATCGGGCAATGTAATTTAGTCGTCCCAGGAAGCCTCTGACTTCTTTTTCTGTCTTTGGAGTTGGCATCTCTTGTATGGCTTTTACCTTGGCAGGGTCCACCTGGATACCTTTATCACTTACAATGAAACCCAGCAATTTTCCGGACCTCACCCCAAAGGTGCATTTGTTGGGATTCAACCTCAGCTTATATAACTTCAGTCGGTCAAATAGCTTCCTCAGATGATCAAGGTGCTCCTTCTCAGTTTGAGACCTTGCAATCATGTCATCAACGTATACCTCAATCTTATGATGGATCATATCATGAAATAAAGCAACCATGGCACGTTGATAGGTTTCCCCAGCATTTTTCAATCTGAATGGCATGACCTTGTAACAGAAGGTGCCCCACTGAGTCACAAAGGTAGTCTTCTCCATATCCTCCAGAGCCATCTTGATCTGATTATACCTTGAAAAACCATCCATGAAGGAGAAAACCTTGTGTTGAGCAGTATTGTCAACAAGAACGTCGATGTGAGGTAGAGGAAAATCATCCTTGGGGCTTGCCCTGTTTAAATCCCTGTAGTCAACACACATTCTGACTTTACCGTCCTTCTTCGGCACTGGCACTACATTGGAAACCCACTGAGGGTAAGAAGTTACTGCTAGAAATCCGGCATCGAATTGCTTCATAACCTCAGCCTTGATCTTTACAGACATCTCTGGGCGCATGCGGCGAACCTTTTGCTTTACCGGAGGGCAGTCTTCCTTAGTTGGCAGGTGATGAACTACAATGTCGGCATCCAAACCAGGCATATCTTCGTAGGACCAAGCAAATATCTCCATGTAATTATGTAGCATCTGAATGAATCGTTGCTTCACGTTGAGCTCTAGATTAGCCCCAATCTTGACCTCTTTCCTATCTGTCTCTGTACCCAGATTAATTGTTTCCACCGGCTCTTCATGTAGTTGAATAGCCCTCTCTTCCTGGAGTAGCAGTCTTGCGAGTTCACCAGGCACTTCGCAATCATCTTCACCTTCGTCTTCGGCCAAGTTGATCGGATTCTCGAAGTCATAACTGGCGGTAGCAGAGCTGTTACCAGTGAGATCCAGAGTGGATTGAAACCTGTATAAGTGAGTGTGTGTAAATATAGCTGTTTTGCAATATATAACACAGAGAGAAAAAGAGCACAAGATTTGAAATGCAACAAACGTCCAATGTTTTGATTGATGATATATGGAAATGTCATACAAAAATCCCTCACAAATGGAGCTACGATGCCCCGGGTAGGACACCGAGCCAATAAAGTTTTAACATATTGTTTGTTACAAATTGGAAATCAAAAGAAATAATTACTGCGTGACAAATGTGATAGGTGTAAAATCCTTTGCCGTCCAGTTGCTTGGTCCGTTGCTGGTAGTTGGATAGATCCAACTGTCGAACTCTGCTTCCTCTACATCCTCCTCGATAGCATTCACCCTTGGGTTGGAGATAAACACCGGAGCCTTTCTGATCTTGTCCTTGCGCACAGCCCTCTGAGCCTCCTCAGTAAAGCCCAGCCCAAACTTGTCGTTCTTTTGAGTGAAGTCAGGAAGCTGACCCCAGTTTGCACAATTTCCTTTCTCGATTACAGCCCGGGCATCCTTCAAGGACGCCATCTTCAACGGAAAGTCTTCTTCACTCACTGCCTCAGCCGATGCCAACGTTGGAGGTACCTCCTCAAAATGCTGAAAGGGGGTTTCAATAAACTCCCCGTCCATCTCGATATACCGGAATGAATTTAAGTGACTAACCATGTATTCCTCCTCACCTTGCACAGTAACAATCTTCCCTTTGACAGGGTATTTGAGCTTTTGGTGTAGAGTGGATGTTACTGCCCCAGACTTGTGAATCCAGGGGCGACCCAACAAGCAGGAGTAAGATGGACGAACGTCCATTACATAGAACGTTGAGTCGAAAACTTGGGAACCCACACGAATAGGAATGTCTACTTCACCGTGCACCATCCTCTTAGAACCGTCGAAGGCTCTAACAATGATGTTACTAGGTTTCAATTCCAGACCCTCACAATCCAAGCGATCCAATTCCTTCTTGGGCAAAACATTCATGGAAGAGCCGGTATCCACTAACACGTGTGCGAGAGTGGTGCCCCTTCATTCTATAGAGACGTGCAGGGCATCATTGTGATTTTTCCCTTTGGCGGTAAGGTCAGCATCTGAGAACCCCAAGCCATTGTCAGCCATCAAATTAGCCACACAGTCAGTGAATTGATCCGCGGAGGTCTCTTGCGGCACATGGGCCGTTTTCAGAAATGAAATCAGGGCTTTTGCATGGGCCTCTGAGCATAGCAGTAATGATAGCATAGAGATTTTGGAGGGAGTATGCCCCAACTGTTCAACAACGTTAAAGTCACTCTTTTTGATGATTTTAAGAATTTCCTCCATTTCTTGTTGGGAGGCTTCTACAGCAGTCTTTTTTGGTGCCTCCGTCCTGGCAGGCAAATCGGTAGCAACTTCTTTGCCCCGAGTATCAGAGGACTCGGCGGCAGTAGTAGACACAGGAACTTGAATTGGAACATGCACACTTGCGGGTGTGATGGTGAGAGGTTTTCGGATAACTGGCGGTGCAATGTCAGGCGAGAAGAGCCTACCACTGCGGGTAATCTTGGCGGGACCAGTGATGTTACTGATACTGGTATTGGTGTTGAACTCCTGCTTCACCCCAAGCACATACACGTCGGCCCCATAATGCCATGGGACCGCTTTATCAGACTCATAGGGGAGAGGCCCTGGAACAGTAATAGTAATGGGTGCAACAGACATAATTTGGACTGGTTTCTTCATGGGAGCTTTGGCAGGATTGTAAATTGTGACAACAGATATTTCTTCAACGGAAACAAACGGAACATCAGTTTTCTTGAACAGAATTTCCTTGCTATCCATCAGGCTTTGGATGCCTGATTTCAGCAGTGGACAACCGGTAGGGATAACAGCACACAGGAGGCAACCCTTACTACAACCCGAAAATAAACCGGCTAGTAGTAAGTTCCTCTTAACAGTCAACAGAGGGGTAGCAACATCATTCACTGAAACAACATACAACTCTTCTTCAATGGCATTTACTCTATGTTGGGGCATAGGAGCAGTTACAACATTCGGCCTCTCAGGCGCTTCAAACTGAATTTCCTTCGCGTCAATAAGATCTTGCACTTTGTTTCTCAAGGCCCAGCAATCATCAGTAGTATGCCCGGGGCTATCAGAATGATAAGCACAACGGGCATTTGGGTTATACTTAGGAGATGCAGTATTCACGACTTTAGGAGCTTCTTTGATGGTCACCAAGTTGGTTGATAACAGTTGGGGTAAAATTTGTGACAAGGTCATACTCAACCGAGTATACTGCCTCTTGGGCCTTTCACCTCTTTGTTGATTGTACTGCTGAGGAGCAGCAACAGGTTTTGAAATGACCAGAGCATTGACGGCTTGGCGACTTTCTAGCTTGACTTGTCTTCTAGGACCATAGACGGCACTTGCTTCTTTCTTGAAAGGCCTCTTCTCAGTACTTGCAGCAACACCCTTCTGAATCTTTCCTGACTTGATGCCAGCTTCTATTCTTTCGCCCGTTAAGATCAAATCGGTAAACCCCGCGGAAGAGTTACCAATCAGATGATTGAAAAACGGCCCAGATAGGGTCCCTAGAAACATATCAACAAGTTCACGGTCGGTTAAAGGAGGCTGCACCCTGCCAGCCAAATCCCTCCATTTTTGTGCGTATTCTTTGAATCCTTCGCCTGTTCCTAACGACATACCCTGAAGTTGGGTACGAGTAGGGGCAAGGTCAGAATTGTATTGGTATTGTTTGTAGAAAGCGGTGGCCAAATCTTCCCAATTTCGGACGCTGGTTCCCTCTAGCTGATAAAACCACTCCAACTGAGCTCCAGAGAGGCTGTCTTGAAAGAAATGAATCCAAAGGTTTTTATCTGACGTATAGGGTTGAATCTTTCTCACGTAGGACCTGAGATGCATTCTGGGACAGGACAGCCCATCATACCTTACAAACACTGGCACTTTGAATTTTGGGGGAATGACGATTCCAGCAACCAGACCCAAGTCTTCAAAATCCAAACCCGGTACCCTTTGTAGCTCCATGGCGGCCAAACTGTCTTCTAGCCCTTTGTATTTATCATCAGCTGGAGGGTATTGTTGATCAGTATAATCTTCATCCTCTTCGACCTCTTCTTCTTCCGCATCAGACTCGGAAGGTACCGCAGCTCCACCTCCTTTGCTGGTTCCTTCATCAGAAGTAGGAGGAAATTCAAGCACTCTCCGAGCTTCTCCATCAAATCTTCTCCCCAAAGTAGCCACCCCGAGTCTCTTTTTCTTCTTTTTCACTGGGTCTTTGTTCCCCAATTGAGTCTTGATATCCTCCTGACCCTTAGCCAAGGTCATCAGGAGTTGCTGGAACTGTGCATTTTGAGCTTGTAGGTCTTTGACTGTTTGCTCGAGATCCATCCTACTGAAATAAACAGCAGACAGATAAGGAAACCTGGAATGAGACCTGCTTATGCACATGATGAATGGTATGCTTATGTATGCAATGCATTCAAGGATTTAGGACATTCAAAATTGTTTCAGACAAAGAAGAACGCACGTCATATTAATAAGAAGAAATTTGTTAGTACATAAATGCCCCATGGGCCAAATATTACAAAATAAACTTCTTAAGGCAAAAAGACATTGCGCATCCTTTTTGGTGCGATGTAGGTATTGAGGGTCTCTTGCTCATGGAGTCGGCGGGTAAGCTCTAGAACCTTCTTCTCACTGGTGTAGAAGCTAGCTTCAAAAGTATTCCGTTCTTCCTTGAGCTGAATCCAACTTTTCTGCATTTCCTCCCCCGATGTAGGCATGTCTGGATGTAGGATGGTGTAGGGAACCTCTCCTTCCTTGACGGGCTCTTTAATCACAGGGAGAACATGAGAATAAGGCATCATCAGACTTTGGGCTCGGGCTCGTACCCACTTGAGATAAGGCTCAAGAGGGATGGAGTTCTTGTGTCCCAGAGTCTTGCTATCAACCTTGTTGAGTTTTCCCCAAGCTCTGATGAATCTTTGCCGAAGTCCTTGCGCATCGTTGTCGAAGTCAAAAACTAGGTCGGGAATCAACATGTCATGAGGGCCATCCCTCCGGGCATATCCAAATTGCCTCAAAGCTAGGCAAGGGTTATAGGTGATACCTCCTCTAATTCCAAGTAAAGGAACATTAGGGAATTCTCCACAACGATCGACGATGATGACATTTTCTCTGGACCGAGAACACCAATGTACATCAGAATGAGTAAGAGTCATCAACCGTTGGGACCACCTCGAGCCTTGGTCATTCTTCAGGACAGATTGTGGAAGGTGCGAAATAAACCACCTTGCAAGGAGAGGAGTACAGCACATGAGAACACCCCTCTTTCTCATTGTTCGTGTGTAAAATGAGTGAAGGATGTCCCCAAGCAATGTTGGTATTGGATTTCTGGACAAGAAGATTTTGACGGCATTGACATCTACCAATTGGTCAGGATTTGGGAACAAGACCAGCCCATAGATAAGGAGTGCCACAATTTCTTCAAAGGCTTGTAGGTCCAATGAGTTCCAACATTCTTGTGCCTTCTCAAACAAGAATTTTGCTAAGAATCCCTTGACGCCGCTTCTGGTTTCCCAATGCCCCTTGATGTCGGATGGTTGTAGATGTAATGCTCGAGCAACATCTTCTGGCTTTGGTTCCTTTTCCGTACCGTTGAAGGGTAGTTGATTAAGGATAGGAATTCTCAGGAGTTGAGAAAACTCCTCCAAAGTGGGCACCAACTGGTAATCGGGGAAAGTGAAACAGTGGTGAAGAGGGTCAAAGAACTGGAATAGCACTTTCATCATGTCCTCTTCAATGTTGGTGTTGACTAGGCTGAGCAGTCTACCATGTCTTTCATTGAAGGATGAGCTTTCCGGAATTCTTGAGGTGAGCTCCTTGAGTTGAGGAGAGATTCTCACAAGGTTGACTTGAATAGTTTTTCTGCGAGGAATTTCCATGACCTAAGAACAAAGATGAAGATCCAAAATCCTTGAAATGGTTAGTGAATGCATATGATGTTTTATGATGTCTATGATGTATGCATAAAACATATGTACAAGCAAATCACACCAAACCCTAGTTTCAGGCTTGCATGGGGTTTCATAGGTAAGTACCCTCTTGAGTGTAGTTGGCTTAAAAAACCTGTCCTATAAATAGTAACCGGGTTCTAAGGAGCTCAATATCACGGGATTGTTTTCATTGTTCATCGTTTTGGTTTAGCCACTTAACTAGCGACCAAAATATTCCTAGAAAACAACCCTCAATGAGTGTAGTATCGAGTATCTACCAACTTCGGACTGCACCAAAGCCGGTCATCTCACTACCCCTAATAAAAGGCCAAGATGGTCAAGTAAGGTTCTAGGTCATTAGTGCTTAGTGACATCACTCAGCGGCCCCGTACTCTCCTTGATTGAACTCAAGGGTTACCGGTACTCACAAATATGTCGCACTAATATAGCTATTGCTTCGACCGTGTCGGTATACCCCGAACAGTTTCCACAACGTATTGCTATCTATGAATGTTTCCCAAAAATCCGGGTGGAGGATTGCAAACCAAAACAATAGAGCCAAAATATAAAGCAATCAATTCAAACAATTAGTCATGCAAGAGGGTGATCTAAGCCCTAAGGTTACTCCACTTTTAAAATTTTTCCCCAGCAGAGTCGCCAGTTCTGTGATACGGTGGGAGAACTGACTATGGTTTTGCATTTTTTTTCGCAAATGTTTCGGTTGAGCAAGAGTCGCCACCGACTTTTTATTTTATCCTAAGGAAAGGTTTAAAAAAGCACAGCAAAAACCTTTGAGATTTTTCTTGGGTTCGGGGAGTAGATTATAGAAAGGGAAGGTATTAGCACCCTTTCTATCCATGGTTATACATGGGCTCTTAGTTATTTGCTTAGATCACTTGCCTTTTGTTTTCAATTGTTTGAAATGGTGCTTGTGTGTGTGAGTTTGAAAATGTTTTGAAAAGAAGCCAATGTGGTGGCAACCTTTGTAATGATCCATGTGGGGATGTATACAAAGATGTATGTCTTTTGAAAAAGGTTTTCATTTGTTTTTGAAAGTTGTTTTGAAAGTGTTTGTGAGGTGTGGTTTTAGAAAATAGGCAAGTGTTTTGTTTTTGCAAGTTTGATTCAAGTAACTAAGAGGTTATCTACTCCTAAATTTCTCAAAGATTTCTCCTATGTTTTTAACCCTTTTAACAATTTTGTTCCACCATTGCATTTGGTGGACAATCTTGTGTTAGGATGTGAAAGGGACGGGCGCGGGTCATCGTTTAGACCATAATTGCAATGGTGCCAAGTATCTTTGGGCAATTTTTCTTTAAGGGACTTGATCATTTTTTAGGCAACTTTCGAAAGCGTCATCGAGGGACTATGATCATTTGAATTGTTTTTGTTTTGCCCAAAGAGACCTAACATGCAATATGGCCCATTATTGAAGGCAACAAGTGGAATACCCTAGGGGTGCAAGTGTGATTAGTGTTGTCCATTTTCATGCTTGATTATCTTGAAATTAGGTCAAACTATTTTTGTTGTTTTTGATTCGCATACAAACCCTAATTCTAACATGGCATAATTAGAAAGCATTAAAGTGCGAAAAATAAAGTTCCTAAGTTATTACAACACAATATGGGAAGGGGGTACAAATGTTCAAATGGGGGTATTTTGACAAGGAATTTAAACCTAGACTATTACATCATTTTTGGAATATTTACAAATAATTGATTGCATAAATTAAATGGGAAATAAAATAAAGATGCAAAATGCAAAAAGGGTTTTTATATGTATGAAAAAAAGTATTATTTATGTCAAATAAATAAAAATAAAAAAGGTATTATTTTTGGAGTTTTGGTATTTTAAGGGTAAAACCCTAATTCTATTAAATAAAATGCATTATTTATTTATTATGTATAATATTTAATAATTACATAAAAAAATAAAATAAAATGGAGTATATTCATAAAAAAGTACTTTCCACATTAAATATTAATAAAATAAAAATGTATATATTTTTTTTGTATTTTAGCCTAAATATATTAATAAATATATATATATATATATATATATATATATATATATATATATATATATATATATATATATATATATATATATATATATATATATATATATATATATATATATATATATATATATATATATATATATATATATATATATATATATATATATATATATATATATATATATATATATATATATATATATATATATATATATATATATATATATATATATATATATATATATATATATATATATATATATATATATATATATATATATATATATATATATATATATATATATATATATATATATATATATATATATATATATATATATGTATTAATTTCTAAATATAAGTTATATATATAAAAATAATAATATTTTACTATTTATAAAAAAGTATATTTTGCATAAAATATTTTCAAAAGGAAAAATGAAATAAAATCAGAAGTGAGATATATTTACATTATTTTTCTAGTTCTTTTCTAAATGATAATAGATATATATATTTATGTATAAATGCCCATATAAACAAATAAATACTTAAAAAATGCAAAAATGGTGTAAAAATGATTTTTCAAGTTTTAAACATTATTAGCAAAAAGAAATGAGTCAGAAATAAAAAAGAAAGATCAAAAAATCATAAAAATTAAATAAATGGGCTCAGGGGGGTATGAATCAAGAATATGGTGTAAAAAGCAATACAGAAGTTGGCCCAGCCCATGAGGCTTCTTCTTCAACCTCTGCACAAAATTATTCAGAAAACGCGCGCAAGAACTCCCATTCAAATATCCTGATTCCTTGATCTTTTGCACAAACTTCCAACATAAGAAATGTTAAGCATTGAATCACGATTTCAAATATATAAAGAACTCATCCTAACTCTGAGAAATGAGAGAGAATTTGGACAATCCCAAATCATGACCTAACTTTTCTGCCATATTCAAACCTTAAATTCTCACAGCTCAAGCAAAAGAAATGAAAAGTAAAAACATGTACAGGTTCAGTGGCATGAGTAGAACATTTCTTATTCACAAACCTAGAGCTAATGATGCCTGTACTAAGAGTTAGAATTTCAAGAAAATACCTGTTCAGTTGAAGTTCTATCTGGCAATGGAGGAGCTTTCAGTGCAAGGTGATGATTGGTATAGCTTCTTTGAGGTGTGGTGATGCTATTCCAATGCTTACTTTGTTTTGAAAGACCTTGAATCGAGCTATGGACCTTCAACTGCAAAGCAAGAAAACAAAAATGGTGGAACTGGTTAGAGGAGTTACAGGTCGTGTTTTAGGTTTTGGTTAGCTTGCATTGATGGTAGGGAATGAGTTTGAACAGGTTTGGGCAAGAGAGCATGAGAGGAATGAGAGATGGCACTCAAACTGCAGGCCCTGCCCTGTTTTTGCAGTTTGAGAGTGATTATGGAAATGGAGAGATACTGGAGGTCTTAGGGTCGTGTGTTAGCTCAGTTGGGATGTCTTGAATGTGTTTCAAAAGTTTGCTTAAGGGTTTGTAAGCTGATCTCCAAGTTGTTGTACAAAATGCAATGTTACTTACACTTTAAGCAACAAATGCCCAAGTTGTGTTCTAGGCAGGTAGAGGCCCCCTAATGTGCTGCATAATCTCTCCTTGATCAGAGTGTTTTGCTCATAATCTTGTGCCAATTAGATTTCATCTGTACTTGTGGATTTGTATTATGACATAAAGTGAAACTTTTGCAAAAATGGATATAATGCTTTTTCCAATTTGGGATTAATCCTTTAGGCAATGCTTGAACTCATGAAACAAGGCCTTAGAACAATGAACATGCATTAAATTATTGAGTGTTGGGTGGTTTAAGGACCTGTAATCAAGGGTCATGCTGGTTTGAGAAGTTTGCACAAATTATGAACATGGAAAATAGCCAATTCAAAAGTGAGTGTTTGCCATATTGTGAAATTCGATTCTCTCAAGTTATGAGGTTGTTTGAGAAGTTCTTGGACATTTTGGAAAGCTTGGAATGTGTAATACAATCCATGTTTGAAATGTAAATTGAAATTCCAAGTGGAAGTGTATGGAAAATGGCCTTGAAGTTAGGTAGAAAACCTTGCCAAAATAGGTTAAAATTTCACTAAGTTAAGAATGGTTTAGTACCCCTATTCCAAAAATTGTAACTTGAGATAAAAGCTTCAATTGGGAAAACTTTGTGAATAAAAGTTGTATATTATGAAACAAGCTACAACTTTCATGTTTTGACTTTTGTTTGAATCCAAATGAATCTTGGTGAGAAAGTGGGGCAAAGTTGGGAAAAAATTAGGGTTTTTCATAACTTAGAAAAATTCTAAGTTATGAAAAATTCTCATTTCTAACCCTAATGTGCATTTTTTGATTTCTTGGTGAACAAGTTTCATGATTTGGCATGTTTTGATGAAAAATGAATCTTGACCCTTGATTTTGTACAAAAAGTCAAAGTTTGACTTTTCAGTATACAGTCAAAATTGATCAATTGACTGGGAAATTCAACTGTCAATCTTGTGTACTTGGGATCTTTTGAATTTGTTGAGCATGTCAAGATAATTCCATGGGGTCCTTGAGTCCATATGTGAGCTTGGTTTGCCATTGGCTAGGTCAAACAGTCAAAAATTGCCTTTGTGCAGTCAAAACCCTAAAAATGACCATTTTGCCCTTTTGGTGATCTGATCAAATTTCTTGTGGAATTGTGATCCAAACTTGATCAAATGGTCTATATGAGTTAATAATGTTGATGTGGGTCAATTTTCATGAGATCTGACTGTCAATTGGCCATAGTTGACTTTTTCCCCAATACAGTTGATTTCTAGGTCAAATGTCCAATTGGCTGGGCAAAACTTGGAATCAAGACTTGAAACTTTGTATGGATAAACTTGGGAGTCCAACATGAAGCATGAAAGTCATCTTAGGCTTTTTATGTCAAAACATCTTTGTGCAAACACAAACCCTAATTTGGGTCAACAGTGCAAGGAGAAGTCTTGAGCAGAGGAAACCCTAACTGGATCTTGAGCTCCAAGGTTTTTGTGATGAGAAAATGGGAGGGCAAATTTTGGGGTACAACACTACCTTATTGATATCTAAAATGGATCCGATAAAATACATCTTTGAGAAACCTGCTCTCTCTGGGAGAATAGCGAGATGGCAGATGATCCTGACAGAATATGACATACAATATACTACCCAGAAAAAAATAAAGGGCAGTGTACTAGCTGATCACCTTGCTCACCAAGTTGTGGAAGACTACCAATCCATGAAGTTCGAGTTCCCGAATGAAGACATCATGACGGTAAACAATTGTGAAGAATTCAGACCATATGACGGACCTGAACAAGGTTCTCGATGGACCCTGGTTTTTGATGGGGCATCTAACGCACTCGGCAATGGCATAGGTGTTGTAATCATATCTCTTGAAGGGTGTCATACTCCTTTTACTGCAAGACTCTGCTTCAATTTTACAAACAACATGGAAGAATACGAAGCGTGCATTTTTGGTCTCAAAGATGCCATAGATTTGGGGATCAAATCCTTAAATGTATTCAGAGATTCAGCTTTGGTCATCAGCCAGATCAAAGGGGAATGGGACACCAAACACCCTAACCTTATCCCCTACAAAGAACATGTGTTGACAATGATCCCACATTTTGAGAAGATTACCTTCAAGCATTTCCCGCGAGAAGAAAATCAGCTAGCAGACGCACTAGCCATAATGTCATCCATGTTTAAACTTAAATGGGATAATGAGGCTCCCCAGATCACCATTGAACGAATGGATGAACCAGCTCAGTGTCACGAGATTAATACTGAAGAAGTAGTGGACCAGCCTTGGTTTCACGAAGTCAAGAGGTATCTTGAGACTCAAGAATATCCATAAGGAGCTTCAGTCAATGGTAAGAAGTTCTTGAGGAGATTCTCTTCTAAATTCTTCCTTAGTAATGGCATTCTCTACAAACAAAACCATGACTCAGTGTTACTTCGGTGCATAGATAAGGTTGAAGCGGAAAAGATCATGGCTGAGTTACATGAGGGCACTTTTGCCACCCATTCTAGTGGGCATACGATGGCAAAGAAAATCCTACAGGCAGGCTATTACCGGTCTACCATGGAAGCAGATTGCTATCAACACTCTCAAACCTGCCACAAGTGTCAGATTTATGCTGACAAGGTGCACGTGCCTCCGGTTCCTTTAAATGTCTTGACGGCTCCTTGGCCCTTTGCTATGTGGGGCATCGATATGATTGGGGAAATCAAACCAACAGCCTCCAATGGACACCGCTTCATCCTAGTGGCCATTGACTATTTTACAAAGTGGGTCGAGGCAACCTCTTTCGCTTCTGTAACCAAGAATGTTGTAGCCTGGTTCATTAAACAAAATCTCATCTATCGGTATGGTATCCCAGAGAGGATCATCACGGACAATGGTACGAATCTAAACAATACTATGATCACCTCCTTGTGCAAGCAATTCAAGATCCAGCATCACAATTCTTCCCCTTACCGGCCATAGATGAATGGTGATGTCGAAGCCGTAAATAAGAATATCAAAAAGATCATACAGAAAATGAAAGTCACATACAAAAATTGGCATGGGATGCTACCATTTTTTCTCCACGGGTACCGTACTACAGCTCGCACATCAACCGGGGAAACACCCTACTCTTTGGTATATGGCATGGAAGTTGTCTTGCCTATTGAGGTCCAGATCACCTCTCTAATGATTATGAAGGATACAGGGTTGAATGAAGAAGATTAGATCCAAACTCGTCTTGATCAACTAAACTTGATTGATGAGAAAAGACTTACTGTTGTATGTCATGGTCAAATGTATCAAAAACGAATGATCAAGGCTTTCAACAAAAAGGTCAGACGCCAAGTGTATCAAGTCGGAGATCTGGTGATCAAACGTATCATACTGCCGCAAGGTGATCCTAGGGGAAAATGGACCCCTGCATACGAAGGACCATTTGTAATCAAAAGTATTTTCTCTGGTGGAGCAATGATCTTGGCCATCATGGATGGCGACGACCTGCCGCACCCTGTAAACGCAGAAATAGTCAAAAGATACTATGCATAATAGATCCGCTAGGTTGACACACCTAGGAAAAACAAGGGCATCCCGGCAAACCAAAAAGGTTTGGGCAAAAATTAGGGATAAAAAAAAAATGTACACCCGGCAAGCTGAAAACCCGAAAGGGTGGCTTGGGCAAAAAAAGGGTATCCCGGTCGACTAAAAACCCGAAAGGGTGGTCTAGGAAAAAAATTAGGGAATTAAAGCATATGACTATGTCCCATTGGATCACCTCATGGACAACCTGACAAACTCATAGGTTCTGATCAATCTAATCAGCTTTGGACAAGGCAACAAATAAACAAGATGCTCAGAGACACGAAGGCTATAGCAGAATGGGAACCCCATGGGACTATTGCACATCACTATCTTTTCTTTGTATCAAAATTAACATTTTTTATGACGGCATTCTCTTACTAGAATGTTTGTCTCATTGTACAAAAATACTTACTCAAAGTCAATACAAAGATATCCCTTTGAAAGTGCAAAACTACCTGTTTTTCTTTACTCTTGTGTTTTGTTTACAAAAACGTCCAATGATTTATTTTTGAACATATGCATTTTAACATAATTACTGTTTACAAATAAACAAAATAGAAAGACAATCACTAATGGCTTTAAGAGATAGGGAAATCTCTCTAAGTTATTTCCATGAAATCCCCCGCAGTACGCAGTTTAATCCCCAGCAGAACAGAGCTTTCAGTTACCAATCCCCAGTAGAAGTCGTCCAATTTCTCAGGATTCCCCAACAGGATTTCACAAGCAGCACGCGGCGTTTCCCTTACAATAGATTTTATTTCTCTAAGCGGAAATTCATCAACACCTCAACTTCACAACATGAAGACTTACACTCCATATCCTCAGTAGTAGTCAAGGATTTAATTTCCCCAATCCAACCGCGGTGCAGCAGATTATCTCACATACGCATACATCACACCCATATATCATTAACATTGATAACACGAATACATTACACTATGCATGTCATACAACATGACATTGCATATTAACTAACATTTTACCCTTTTTCAGGATAAGGTTAATTAACAGCTACCATTAACAATGTTCAGAGGTTTCTCAGATACAGTTCAGACACGCTCCAGACACGGATTCCATTCTGATATTCATTCAGAATCTCTTTCAGATACAGTTAAGATACGCTCTAGACACAGATGCCATCCTGATACTCATTCAGATTCAACTCTCAGATACAGTTCAGATACGCTCCAGACACGGATTCCATCCTGATACTCATTTAGATACAGTTCATATACGCTCCATACATGGATGCCATTATGATACTCATTCAGATTCAGCTTTCAGATACAGTTCAGATATGCTCCAGAACAGACGCTATTCTGATACTCATTCAGATTCAGCTTTCAAATACAGTTCAGATACGCTCCATACATGGACACCATTCTAATACTCATTCAGATTCAACTTTCAGATACAGTTCAGATACTCTCTAGACATGGATTCCATTCTAATACTCATTCAGATTCAATTTTGAGATACGCTCCAGACACGGATGCCATTCTGATACTCATTCAGTTTTAGCTTACAGATACTGTTCAGCAATCATTTCGGGATGTCATCTACAAGCCCATCTCCCACAACTTTCTATCATCTTCCCAAATGGAATTTTTAAGCCCATTCCCTCTACCATCACATCACCGAGTGCAAATTTCTGGGCACTCTAATGTCCAATCATCTTCCGCCTTCGAGTCACGAATGGCAAAACTCGCCAATCTAACTCTTCAGGCTTAAGAAAATATGAAACTTATTCATCAAGAAATCAAAAATTCAAGATTTCATTTTGAAAAGTCTAAATTTCTAAACTTAGAAATTTTTCTAAGTGATGGAAATTTCATGTTTTTTTACAACGTTGAACAAATTTTTCACCATGATGCAAGATGATTCAGGAGAAACTTCCAACATGAAAGTTGTATATCTCCATGGAATCTACAACTTTTATTTACACAACTCCTTAAAAAAGTGCTTGGATCTCAAGTTATAATTTTAAGAACATGTGGTCATGAAACAAAACACTTAGTGAAATTTTGCCCTAATTTGGTCAGGATTTTAACCCAACTTCATGGCACTTTTTCATATAGTTCCAAGGGGAATCTTCAAAAGCAATTCAAAGATGGGTTGTAGAGAACATTGAAAGCTTTCCAAAATGTCCAAGAACTCCTTGAGGTCATTTTTTAGTAGGTAGAATCGAAGATTTGAAGTTAGGGTTTTATCACTTGAAGTACAAGTCATTTTGTGACAAACCAAATTCAAAATTCAAACTATGTTGCATAAACTCTACTTTGCAGGCCTCAAAATTGTTTGGCACTCCATAATTAATGGCTTTCACAGCTGTTAGAGGTCTCATTTCAAGCATTCAATGCATGGACATGCTTTATATCCATTTTTGGAAGAAAGTGTACATTGCCATTTTGATAATGTGCTTTTTTTGCACAAAACTTGTTCTTGAGCCTTGCACTTGTTCTCTTCTGATCATACAAGTCCTATAACTCATAAGAAATGGTTTAGACACTTACAATCACTCAGCTCATGCTTGTACTACACATTGAAACTTGGTTTCCCTCTTTTCTTGAAAATTAAGTAACCTAGCCAAAAGCTTGTAACTTGCACTTCTGACTTGCCAATGCACTCCAATCCTTTTGCTTATAGATACACAAACTATTTTCATCAAAGAGATGAATGATGAAGCCCTGAAAAGACCTAGAACTCAGAATCACATCTCATACCTCCATTTTCACATAAATTAACCAAAAACTTGAGACTCATAACTCCCTCGTGCGTTTTCAAGCCTTTTGGTTCCTAAAGCTTCTAAACATCATTTAGAACTGATCCCACACCCTATTACATAACTGTAACACCATTAACACCATCCTCCATTTTCAAAAACAGAGCTTTGCACTTGGACTTCTCCAAAACTCCTTAGCCATTTCCAACTCAAGCTAAGCATCCCATTAGCTTCCTGGGAACTTGAGGAAGCTAACCCAACCATTAGAACTCCTTGAAAGTTGCTCAAACTTCAAACCCGATACCCTTTTGCAAGGTAAGTTTTCTAACTTTGGAACTTTTCATACAGGCATCATCAATGATTTATTTGTGAATGAAACATGTAGATATCATTGCCCTAAAGCTAACCATGTTCATAGTTTCCATTAATTTTGTTTGAGCTTAGAGAATTTTAAGATTGAAATTTATGAGGTTTTTAGGGTTCAGATTAGGGCCAATGCAATTCATGTTTGTCTTTGATCTAGAGCTTTAATGCTTTACATTTCTGAAATCGTGAGGAAATTTGCTACAAGTTTCATGTTTACAATTCTCATTTTTGTTGAGATTTGAACAAGTTACAGTTGGTCTGGCTAGAGGTTGAAGATGAAGTGTAAATCAGGGCGCGTTTTGTATCATATATTTATTGTTTTGCTTAGGTTAACGGATGTATAGCCAACCTAGTGGTAGAAGCGCGCGCCTGTAACCTTTGGGACCTGGGTTCGAGCCCCAGTGGTACCCTTTTGATTTTTTCACATTTTTTGCTTTCTGACTTTGTTTCTTGGACAGGCGCTGGGCCTCATTTGGGCTTTCTTGTTTTTTTTGTTTTTTGCTTTCTAACCCCTTGCAGGCTATCAGCACACCTGACCCAATTTTATTTTATTTTTCTTATTTTCTTTTTATTTGTTTTCTTAATTATATTTTTCTAATAATAAAAAATCATAAAAAATACAAAAATAGTAGATTTATATTTTAACTTAGTTTATTTTTTTTCTCACAAAAAATATTTTATTTAAACACACTTTATTTATTTTACTAATTATTCTTGTATATTTAATTAAAAATAGGATATTATTTATTTTCTTTTACACCAATTAAAATATATTATTTTAATATAAAAAAGGGCCAAAAATATTTTATAATACTATAAATTATTTTCAAGACAAAAATACAAAAATACTTTTCTTAAACTTAATTTCCTTTTAATCAATTAATAGACTTAGGGTTTTATTTAAAATCTTTTCTTATTAAACTAGATTTACTTTTATTATTTTAATTAATTATTTTCTTTAATTAATTAGGTTAAAACAAACTCCCTTTTCCTAAGAAATCCAAACAAAAATATATATTTTCTTCATATTTATATTCTTGTACATTTATTCATTTTTGTACTTTATATTCATTTAAATTCTTTTACATTGATACCAATTCAATATGGTTGTAATAGATTAATTAGGTTTATTTTCTTGCAATCCCCATTTATAATTTTTACACCCCCCCCCCCCCCTCCCACAAGTATTGTAATAGTGTAGAAACTTTAAATTCAACAATTTATCGCTTTATACATAACATGCTAGTAATTAGGATTTGTATGGAAAGACTAAAACCAATACTTAGAAAACCCTAATTCAAGACAAAATCAAGCATGAAAAACAATACACTTGCACACAAGCATCCCTAGGGTAAATCCACTTGGTTGCCTTTACAAAATGGTCATATTATGCATGTGAGGTATCTTAGCCAAAACAAAGCAAAATATAAGATCATAGTCCCTCGATGATGCTATCTAAGTTGCTTTCCAAATGATCTTAGTCCCTAAAAAATAATGCTAATGTACCTTGCAACATTGTTAATCATGGTTATACGATGACCCACGCTTGTCCCGTTAACATCCAAAGATAGGGTTACTTACCAAATCAATGGTAAGATAACAATGTCAAAGTAAAAAGGAAATGAACATGAAAGACTTTTGAGTAGGTAGAATGCTCTTAATTACTTTCTCCATTTCAAAACATACATCCTTGTTATTTTCAAAACAAACACCCACACTTTCAAAACATCTTACAAACTTGAAAACATTTTCAAAAGATCAAACACTTTATATACATTCTTACGAACGAGAATCATTACAAAGTTTGCCTAAACAATAGTCTCTTTACAAAATACTTTCAAAAACCACACAAAACACAATTTCAAACAAAAGCAAGTGATCTAGTAAGTAACTAAGAGCCCATGGAAAACCATGGATGAAAAGGGTGCTAATACCTTCCCTTTTCATAATCTACCCCCCCAAACTCAAAAAAATAATCTCAAAGGTCTTTCATGTGCTTTTTCACCTTTCCTTTTGGATAAAAGAAAAGTCGGTGGCGACTGTTGTACCCCTATCTTTTCCCCTAAGATCCCTTCATCATACCATATTGCTTCAATCACAACAAGATCACATTAGGGCTTTTGGTTCTTCTCCCTATCTTTAGCATTGCTCTTTTGAGGAGTTACCAAGCACCTTGACTTGTTTTCTTTTGTGATCATGGATATTTTTGCTTAGATTTTCTCTCTAATTCATAAAATACAATGTTGGTTTGTCTTACTTGTTAATAATGTAGGTAAAGGCAATGAGGTTTAGCAAGTTTGCTTCATGGGTTCATGAGTTTATTTCCATGCCATAGTCAATCTTGAGAAATTCAAAACCTCACTATTGGAGTGATTTTGGAAGAAATGGCATGACAAGGCTCATTTTGGTTCAACATATTTCAAAGTTCTCAAAATTGATTCAAAAATACAAAGGGTTAAGGGAAGAAGTTGTAATGATTGAACAAGGTCTTGTTCCTATTGGTCACAAGGGAATATTTCTTTCTAATTTCAAGATATGGAAGTGGTTTTGTGGGCTATGAGTCCTCATCATCATCCTCAATAACTTCTATTCACAAAGGAATAATATTGGCATAAAAAGTTTGTTTAAACTTGGCAAAGTTCCTCAAAGCATTCTCTTGATCTAGAGGCTAGGGTTTTGGACTTCAAAGGAGCATATCTTGCTCATATTTTGGTATTTTTGAGTGATTCCAAAAACATCCTTCTCTTCAAAGAGTTACCAACAAAGCACTTCAAAAGTTCCAAGGATTTTTCATGTGGAAGGAACTTGGTGAAGAAGAAAGATTACAAGTCACCTAGATGAATCCCCAATTTTCCATATGTGACTTCAAATGGTCATAACTTGGTCAATTTTTATCCCCTTGAACCTATTCTTTTTTCATGATGATCTTAAAGATGTGTACTTCATTCCTTATTTTATGTGTAAAGTGAAAAAATGGATGGAAGTTGCTTTAAGAATGCAAAAGATTATAGGTCATTTCATGATTTTTGGCCAACTTCAACAAGTCATAACTTGCTCAATCTTTGGATATTTTGAGTGGTTTAAATTTAAAAATGTCATTCAAGAGATCTACTTCATTCCATATTTTTTGGTCAAGAGAAAATTCTAAGTGGAAGGCCATGATTGGATACAAAAGATTATAGGTCATTTTTTAAAGAAGAATTTGAAATATTTCTAAGTATGGAAAGTCAACTCTTTTTCTTCAACTTTGACTCCATGTAACTTTCAGCTCAAGCATCTGTAACACCCCAGTTTCAATTATTTGATTTATTTAAATTGGGAAATTATTTTATTAGAATTAATACAATAAAAAGGAATTATTTATTTTGGAATATTTGAAGAAAATAAAAGAAATAAGAAAACATTGGGTTTTTAAGTTATTGGGCTTGGATGTCGTTAGTAAAGAGTGGGGGTGCAAAAGAAATAAGGATATATTTTGGAACTCAAGTTATTTTCTCATTATTCACGATAACACAGAATTTGGGAAATTTGGGAAGCTGAGCTCTGAAGGTGCGAAGAACGAAGAACATCGCTCAGAGAACTCAAGCTGCAATTTAATAAGGTAAGGGGGGCTACCACTCAATTTATATTTGCTTATGGGTTTAGATGCAATTGGTTGGGTAATCGTAGGATAACCCCATTTTCTTTGATGTTCTTAGTGATCGATAACTTTAGGGTCGAATTTCGTTAGAAAAGATTAGGTTCCCTAAAGGTTGTGAATCGATTAAGAAATTAATCCCCATTGTTGATTTAGATCGAAACTGTATGATCGTGAGTTTACCTTAGGTGTTCTAGGGATAACCTTGATGTTGTTAGAATTTCCCTAAAGGACGGGTAATATGTAACTTAAGGTCAATTTTATAAAACTTGTTGTTGATGAAAGAATGGTTGATAAAATAGGATGTTTTGAGACAAAAAATTCTGAGTTGTGTATGATTTGAAAAATAAGACCTTAAGTGAAATAATGCTGTCCTTAAGATTGGAAATTGACTAACGTAGAAGGGAATTGTGTTTCCAATTGATGTGTTGCTTTGAGTTATGCATAATTGATGTTGTTATGTACCGAAATGTATGTTTTGGCTGGTATTTTTCGTGTTTGGCTGCTGTTCTGAGCTGCTGCAGGTACAGGAAAAATTTGGTACGCGCTCAGCAACACGGGCCGTGTTGATTCACACGGGCACCCGTGTTGATCTGCTGGATGGGTAAAAAAAATGTGTTTCCAGACACATTTCAACACGGGCCGTGTTGATTCACACGGGCACCCGTGTTGATCCCCTGTATTGGCAAAATAACGTGTTTCTGGACACATTTCCACACGGGCAGTGTTGATTTACACGGGCACCCGTGTTAAACCTCCTGTGTTGGTTTCTGAATTTTGTTTTCTGTGCATGCTGTTATGTACGGGATTGATCATGTTTTGATGTGCAGTGTTTGATATGTTTTGAATGTGCTGTTTATTGATTTCCTAGTGTTGATTGGTGCTTGTATCGAATAACGTTTGTATGTTATGATACCAACGCTACGTAGATTTATTGTCATGCTTTTAGATGATGTTATCAAGCATGAATTATGATATAACTTGATATGGTTGGTTGATGTTTAATAGTATGCTGAGTGATTACATGCTATCCATATCCTGTTGAGATTGATAATGTTGATGTTGCATGATATGTTTTATTGATGTGAATAGTATGCTGAGTGTTACATACTTTACATATCATGTTGCATTTGTTAATTCCCATTGTGTGGAATTAACATGGTGGCCAATATACGTGTCCGCGATTTAATGGAACGTTGAGGTGGTAGCCGTGTCCGCGATATAATAGAACGGTGAGTTGTCCGTGACCCGAGATATAATGGGGCGGTAAAATGGTACCACATGCATGGGTGTGTTGCATTATATTGAATATAACATGAATGGATGATTTTCCAATGTTGTATTTAATTGATTGTATGCATGTATTGCTTCTAAATTGTTAATGATGTTTGATGTTAATTATAAGTATGAAAAGTGATATATTATGAATATATGAATTGTAAAGGTTTTCATAAACTATGAAACATGCTAACTGTTTGGGTGATGCTTATGGTTTTCGGAATTGATTGTTATGAACGTATAATCAAATGTATAGTTGAGATGCTCACCCTTACTGTTGAATATTTCAGATTGAGGAGCTTCGTTCAGGTGCTTGGCGAAGGCTTGTTGTTTCTAGTTTATTTCCGTTTAAGTATTGTCCGGGTCATGCTCTGATAGTTGTAACTCCGGGAACGTTTGTTTGTCGAGCTGTTTTAGTCAGACTCGTTTATTTCCTTATGTTTGTTATAATGTGATGTTGATATATTCCAGGTGTTAATCCCTGATGATTTTGAAAATATTATAACATTGGTTTTGTTAATTAAATTATTCCGCTGTGTAAACATGTATGAGTTGCTTCTATGTTATGCATGACAGGAACTTGTTTTTATTAAAAGAGAATTGTGACATCCTCGTTAATACATGTACTCTGAAAATATGATTTTAATTAATTGCGAAATTTTATGCGGGGTTTTAGAGGGTGTTACAATAGTGGTATCAGAGCATAGTCGGTCGTTGCGACCAGAGTCTTGAGTCAGTCATTCCTTTGTATGCGATTAGTGTAAGGCAACACTGTCGATACTGTATTCTGATGAGGAGTATGTTTTAATTCTCAGGAATATGGCTGGAAGAGGTAACGGATGAAATGATGCCGCACTCGCTGAGGCTTTGGGGATGTTAGCTGGTGTACTTGCTGGAAATCCAAGTGGAAGCGTGATTGGTGCTGATAGGCAATTGGGGAACTTCCAAAGGAACAATCCTCCGTTGTTCAAAGGTACACATGACCCTGAAGGTGCTCAGAAGTGGCTGAAGGAAATCGAAAGGATTTTCCGTGTGATTGATTGTGCGGAAGATCTGAAAGTCAGATATGGTACGCATATGTTGGCAGAAGAGGCCGACGACTGGTGGGTTGCAACAAGGACTGAAATGGTTCAGGATGGAGAGGCACTGACTTGGGCTAACTTCAGAAGGGCTTTTCTGAGGAGGTACTTTCCTGAAGATGTTCGGGGAAGAAAGGAAATTGAGTTTTTGGAGCTTAAGCAGGGCAATCTGACTGTTAGTGAGTATGCTACTAAGTTCACTGAATTGGCAAAGTATTATGCGCACTACAACAATGATGAGGCTGGAGAATTCTCTAAGTGTATCAAATTTGAGAATGGTCTCCGAGATGAGATTAAGCAGGGAATCAGGTACCAGCGTATTCGTAGATTTTCTGATCTGGTGGATTGTAGCAGGATCTTGGAAGAAGATATTACCAAGACTAGGTCGTCTCACTCTCGTGGGGCTGTTGATAAAAGAGGAAAGCAACATATGGACCGTGGCAAGCCATATGGTAGAGGTAACCAGAAATCAGGTGGATGGAAAAGGCCTAGTGGGGGAGATTCTAAGGCTCCTATCAGATGCTACAGGTGTGGTGAGTTTGGTCATCATATTCGAGATTGCAAGAGTGATGAGAAGAAGTGCTATAAATGTGGGAAGACTGGTCATTTGTCTATTGATTGCAAAGGGAAGTCTGTTACTTGTTACAATTGTGGTGAAGAAGGTCACATTCGTCCGCAGTGTCCTAAGCCTAGGAAGGATCGGTCAGGTGGAAAAGTGTTCGCTTTGTCTGGATCTGAGACTACTCCAGAGGATCGATTGATTAAAGGTACGTGTTTTATTCATGGCACACCTTTAGTTGCAATTATTGATACTGGTGCAACTCATTCTTTCATTTCCTTGGATTGTGCTGAGAGGTTGAAACTGGACATATCTGGTATGCGAGGTAGCATGGTTGTTGATACTCCTGCATCGGGTTCAGTGACAACTTCACTTGTATGTAGGAATTGTCCTATTGAGATTTTTGGTAGAGGTTTCGGTATGGATTTAGTGTGCCTACCGCTTGAACAAATTGATATTATCCTTGGGATGAACTGGTTGGAATTCAACCGGGTTCATCTGAACTGTTTTGCTAAGACGGTGATTTTTCCAGAAGCAGTTGGTGTCGAGAATTTGACTATGACTGCTAGGCAGGTACAAGAAGCAATGGAAGACGGTGCTAATGTGTTTATGTTACTTGCTTCGTTAGATGCAACAGGAAAGGTCAGGAGTGGCGAATTTCCAGTGGTGTGTGATTTTCCAGAAGTCTTTCCTGATGATGTTGGTGAGTTACCTCCTGAGAGAGAGGTGGAATTTTCTATAGATTTGATTCCTGGTACGAGACCGGTGTCGATGGCACCATATCGTATGTCTGCGTCTGAGTTGGCTGAATTGAAGAGTCAGTTGGAAGATTTACTGGAGAAGAAGTTTATTCGTCCAAGTGTTTCGCCTTGGGGTGCTCCGATATTGTTGGTCAAGAAGAAAGAAGGTTCTATGAGACTGTGTGTTGATTACAGGCAATTGAACAAGGTAACCATTAAGAATCGGTATCCATTACCGAGGATTGATGATTTAATGGATCAGCTAATTGGAGCCAGTGTATTCAGTAAGATTGACTTGAGATCTGGATATCATCAGATTCGCGTGAAAGCGGAAGATATTCAAAAGACTGCTTTTCGAACGAGGTATGGGCATTATGAATATTCTGTTATGCCGTTCGGAGTTACTAATGCACCTGGTGTTTTCATGGAATATATGAACAGGATTTTTCATCCGTATCTGGATAAGTTTGTTGTGGTTTTTATTGATGACATTCTGATTTATTCCAAGAATGACGAAGAGCATGCGGAACATCTCCGAATTGTGTTAGAGTTGTTGAAAGATAAGAAGTTGTATGCAAAGTTGTCCAAATGTGAGTTCTGGCTGAATGAAGTTAGTTTTCTTGGACATGTGATTTCTAAGAATGGTATTGCAGTGGATCCTACAAAAGTAGAAGCAGTATCTCAGTGGGAAGCGCCGAAGACTGTTTCTGAAATCAGAAGTTTTCTTGGTCTTGCAGGTTATTACAGAAAGTTTATCGAGGGATTCTCAAAGTTAGCATTGCCGTTGACAAAGTTGACTCGTAAAGGACAAGCGTTTATTTGGGATCCTGAATGTGAGAAAGGTTTCCAAGAATTGAAGCGGAGATTGACTAGTGCTCCTATTCTGATTTTGCCGAATCCGGTGGAATCTTTTGTGGTTTATTGTGATGCATCTCTGATGGGATTAGGCGGTGTTCTAATGCAGAATCAACAGGTAGTTGCGTATGCTTCGAGACAGTTGAAGGTTCATGAAAGGAACTATCCTACTCATGACTTAGAGTTGGCAGCAGTTGTGTTTGTCTTGAAATTGTGGAGACATTATCTGTATGGTTCGAGATTTGAAGTGTATAGTGATCATAAGAGTTTGAAGTATCTTTTCGATCAGAAAGAGCTCAATATGAGGCAAAGAAGGTGGTTGGAATTTCTCAAAGATTATGATTTTGGTTTGAATTACCATCCTGGTAAGGCAAATGTGGTTGCAGATGCTTTGAGCAGGAAATCCTTGCATATGTCTATGATGATGGTTCGTGAATTGGATTTAATTGAACAATTCCGAGATTTGAGTTTAATTTGTGAAAGTACTCCGAAGTATGTTCGTATGGGTATGTTGAAACTTACTAGTGGTATTCTAGAAAAGATCAGGATCGGGCAGAAATCTGATGTTAATTTAGTTGATAAATTGACATTGATCAACCAAGGTCAAGGTGGTGAGTTTAGAATTGATCAAAATGATGTTATGAGATTTGGCGGTAGAGTTTGTGTTCCTGATGTTGCAGAAATCAAGAAGAGTATATTAGAGGAAGGACATCGCAGTGGGATGAGTATTCATCCGGGTGCCACGAAAATGTATCATGATTTGAAGAAATTGTTTTGGTGGCCGGGAATGAAAAAGGAAATAGTTGAATTTGTGTATGCATGTTTAATCTGTCAGAAATCGAAGATTGAGCATCATAAGCCGTCTGGATTTATGCAACCAATGTTTATTCCAGAATGGAAGTGGGATAGTATTTCTATGGATTTTGTATCCGGGTTGCCGAGAACTCCTAAGAATTGTGAAGCAATATGGGTTGTGGTGGATAGATTGACTAAGTCTTCTCATTTTATATCGGTGCGAATGGATTACTCAATGGAGAGGTTGGCACAGTTGTATATTGAGAAAATAGTGAGTTTGCATGGAGTTCCTTCTAGTATTGTGTCAGATAGAGATCCGAGGTTCACTTCAAAGTTTTGGGAAGGATTGCAGAAGGCTATGGGTACTAAATTGAGGTTGAGTTCAGCTTACCATCCTCAGACTGATGGACAGGCGGAGAGGACGATTCAATCGTTAGAAGATTTATTGCGTGCTTGTGTTTTAGAGAAGGGTGGAGCTTGGGATAGCTATTTGCCATTGATTGAATTTACTTATAACAATAGTTACCATTCGAGTATTGGTATGGCTCCGTTTGAGGCATTGTATGGTAGACGGTGTAGAACGCCTTTGTGTTGGTATGAATCTGGAGAGAGTTCAGTAATTGGGCCAGAGATTGTTCAACAGACTACTGAAAAGATCAAATTGATTCAAGAGAAGATGAGAGCTTCTCAGAGTCGTCAGAAAAGTTATCATGATAAGAAGAGGAAGAATTTAGAATTCAGTGCTGGAGATCATGTGTTTATGAGAGTTACTCCGATGACGGGTATTGGTCGAGCGTTGAAATCTAAGAAGTTGACTCCGCGTTTTATTGGTCCGTTTCAGATTACGGAAAGAATTGGAGAAGTTGCTTATCGTATTGCTTTACCTCCGAGACTTGCGAATTTGCACGATGTTTTTCATGTTTCTCAGTTGAGGAGATACATTCCAGACCCATCTCATGTAATCCAAATAGATGATGTACAGGTGAGAGATAACCTGACAGTAGAAACATTGCCTATGAGGATAGAAGATCGGGAAGTGAAACAGTTAAGGGGTAAAGAGATAGCATTAGTGAAGGTTGCTTGGGGAGGTCCAGCAGATGGAAATATCACTTGGGAACTGGAGAGCCAGATGAAAGAGGCTTATCCGGAACTGTTCGTCTAAGGTATGTTTTCGAGGACGAAAACTCTTTTAGTGGGGGAGAGTTGTAACACCCCAGTTTCAATTATTTGATTTATTTAAATTGGGAAATTATTTTATTAGAATTAATACAATAAAAAGGAATTATTTATTTTGGAATATTTGAAGAAAATAAAAGAAATAAGAAAACATTGGGTTTTTAAGTTATTGGGCTTGGATGTCGTTAGTAAAGAGTGGGGGTGCAAAAGAAATAAGGATATATTTTGGAACTCAAGTTATTTTCTCATTATTCACGATAACGCAGAATTTGGGAAATTTGGGAAGCTGAGCTCTGAAGGTGCGAAGAACGAAGAACATCGCTCAGAGAACTCAAGCTGCAATTTGATAAGGTAAGGGGGGCTACCACTCAATTTATATTTGCTTATGGGTTTAGATGCAATTGGTTGGGTAATCGTAGGATAACCCCATTTTCTCTGATGTTCTTAGTGATCGATAACTTTAGGGTCGAATTTCATTAGAAAAGATTAGGTTCCCTAAAGGTTGTGAATCGATTAAGAAATTAATCCCCATTGTTGATTTAGATCGAAACTGTATGATCGTGAGTTTACCTTAGGTGTTCTAGGGATAACCTTGATGTTGTTAGAACTTCCCTAAAGGACGGGTAATATGTAACTTAAGGTCAATTTTATAAAACTTGTTGTTGATGAAAGAATGGTTGATAAAATAGGATGTTTTGAGACAAAAAATTCTGAGTTGTGTATGATTTGAAAAATAAGACCTTAAGTGAAATAATGTTGTCCTTAAGATTGGAAATTGACTAACGTAGAAGGGAATTGTGTTTCCAATTGATGTGTTGCTTTGAGTTATGCATAATTGATGTTGTTATGTACCGAAATGTACGTTTTGGCTGGTATTTTTCGTGTTTGGCTGCTGTTCTGAGCTGCTGCAGGTACAGGAAAAATTTGGTACGCGCTCATCAACACAGGCCGTGTTGATTCACACGGGCACCCGTGTTGATCTGCTGGATGGGTAAAAAAAATGTGTTTCCAGACACATTTCAACACGGGCCGTGTTGATTCACACGGGCACCCGTGTTGATCCCCTGTATTGGCAAAATAACGTGTTTCTGGACACATTTCCACACGGGCAGTGTTGATTTACACGGGCACCCGTGTTAAACCTCCTGTGTTGGTTTCTGAATTTTGTTTTCTGTGCATGCTGTTATGTACAGGATTGATCCTGTTTTGATGTGCAGTGTTTGATATGTTTTGAATGTGCTGTTTATTGATTTCCTAGTGTTGATTGATGCTTGTATCGAATAACATTTGTATGTTATGATACCAACGCTACGTAGATTTATTGTCATGCTTTTAGATGATGTTATCAAGCATGAATTATGATATAACTTGATATGGTCGGTTGATGTTTAATAGTATGCTGAGTGATTACATGCTATCCATATCCTGTTGAGATTGATAATGTTGATGTTGCATGATATGTTTTATTGATGTGAATAGTATGTTGAGTGTTACATACTTTACATATCATGTTGCATTTGTTAATTCCCATTGTGTGTGTGATCGGTGGATCTGGAACTGACTGTTTAACGCTGGTTTCGCGAAATGTCGCGGAAGCAAGAGTCGCCACCGTCTTTTATTTTCTCCAAATGGAAAGGACAAAAGCACAGAAAAATTCCTTAAAGAGATTGCTCTCGGTTCGGGAGGTAGGTTATAGAAAGGGAAGGTGTTAGCACCCTTTCTATCCATGGTTATCCATGGGCTCTTAGATACTTGCTCATTTGTGTTTTCAAAAATGTCTGCTTTTCAATTGTGAGTGGGTTTTAAAAAGTTTCTTTGAAAATTCCAGTTCGACTCTTGTATCGGTCCTCAAGAGTGTTTGAAAAATTGCTTTCGAAAGCTTTTTGAAAAGGTGTCGGTGTGAAAAGTATTTTTGATTTGTTTTTGAAATTAGAGCAAGTATCTAGAGTCGTTTACCTACCTACCCTAAGGAATTCGTCTGTGTAAATGTCCTTTAAAGTAATGCCATCCCACCATTGAGAGGTAGGTAGCACCACCGTTGGAGGTGTTCGGGTCAATTCGAGTTTGTAGGGACATGGTGATCACCAGAGCAATGGGAAGACACCTTAGAAGCTACCCTCATGCCAGGTTCCCGGATCATGAGGACTTACTAAGACATCCTCTACTCGACGATCACCTTTCGAGGCAAGGCAACAGTGAGGCGTACCCTAGGGGTGGTGTGTGCGATTCGTGTGTCATTTTCATTTGCTTTTATCTTGTCATGTTATTGGTGTTCTACGCTTGATTTTATTTAAGTCCATACATTCTTTCATGCTTTTTGTTAACAGTTAAAAATTGCGAGGAAAAGTAAATCTACAGCTATTACAAATGGCGCGGGTCCACATCGCCAAAATTAACCAGGACCCGATTTGACGGAAAATAAAGAAATTAAAAGTGCGAAAAAGTTATTTACAAGGCTTTGGGAGAGGTACATAATTAATTAAGCGAAATAAAATAAATACGCGAATTAACGAGAATTAAACGAAACGAGGGCGTTGGACCCTTTTGCAAAATATTAAATTACATGGTGAAATTAATTAATTAATTAAGGAAAGACTTGTTTTTGGTATTTTTAGGATTTAATGAAAAAGGGGAATTAATTAAAATTAAAATTGAATGCAAACCCTAATTCTAGTTACTTTTTTAATTTATTAAGAAATATTGAAATTTGACCTAATTTAAATCTAAGTTATTTTCATGCAAGTTTGATTATAAAAAAAATAAATAAAATAAATAAATATTATTATGAGAAAGAAAATTAATTAAAAGGAATAAAATTTATTAAACCTAATTCTGCATTTTTTGTATTTTTATTATTAAAAGAATTAACATTAAAACCCTAATTTAAATTAAATTTATTTACATGTATTTATTTACAAGAAAATATTAAAATAAAAATATTTATCATGTTTTTTATCTTTTCTGATTTTTTAGGCATTTTTTATATTTTGTAAAAATAATTAATTAAATCAAAACAATAAAGCAAATAAAACAATAATTGAAAAGAAAATATAAAGAAAATGTAGAGATTTGCAAACCAGGGGGGGTATCAGTCCCAAGTGTGGAGGTACAATCCAAGCAAGTGAGCCCAATAGCCTTCAGGTCCATTTGACCTTTTCAGTCAATGTGCTAGCGTGTTGACTCGCGTCCACGCTGTTCTCCCAACCATAACCCTTGGATTGACATATTAGACGCGTGGCTGGCTGGATCTTGGAGATGTATCATGGAACGGCAACGTTAACCTGTATGTGATTATTACTTGAAAAATAATATTGAGGATATGAAAGACCTGGGGCTCGAACCCAGGTCATGTGCATTACCTCCAAATATGCTTGCCACTGCGCCGCTTCATGCATTGTTAATATTAAATAAGAAACAATTATTATAAAAAGAACAACTGCATTAGTAATCTAAACGCGCGAAATTTTGAATCCTCCAATCAGCGCCGGCCAACACATCATCTTCTCCGTTTTGTTTATTTCCTGAAAATACAAAAGGGTTAGCGAGGGTTTTGAACCCCCTCAATACATGCTTGTTTTCAAAAAAGCGATTAGCACGCCTTGGTTCAGAAATTAGGCGCGACTATTGCAATCACTTCGTCCAAGCTTCCTGGTTTTGATCATGGTACTGTTGTGTCTCAATTTTACAGGATAAGAGAATCCCTAATTTCACAAGTCTGAAAACCTAGGAGGCTTTAATGGCGATTTCGTGTATGGGCGATGAAAACACAATTGAATTACACAGTTAGCATAAGAATCATGTAAGGAACACAAATCAAGCCTCAAAAATTATGGAAAATGTATGAATCGAGATGCAAGAGTATCAAATATTTTCGGTACAGGGTGCGTCCGTTTTACCAATTCTTGATGTTAGGGTGAGTGGTTTTGATTGGTATATGATCCTTGAAGCTTCAGGAATACGATGGACTCAGTGTTGTGGCTTGAAACGACCTGCAAGTATGCTTTCAGTTTTGAGTTTTTTGGGGAGAAATTTCAAGTTTTACAATGGCTTTTGGGCGCAGTTTTTTTTGTGTATTAGCATTAGGTTTTCACTCAGGCTTATGTACTGAATAGATTAGGTTAACAAAATTGATCCAAATATCTTTCATTCATGGATTTGGAGATTTGATTTTTCATCATTATGTTTTCAATCTTTTCCCTGTGCTCTTGTATCAATTATGCTCAAATCAAATCAAATCTTCCTATTTTTGAATGTGCACGAAATATTGAGGGCAAAACATGCATGAAAAGATTTATTAGGTCAAGTTATATATTTTTCATATATTTAAATGATTTAAATGAATTAATATAAATAATAATTCAAATAAATAAATAAAAATATGAGAAAATACTTCCCTTTGGGCCAAGTGGTCGTGCATATGTCATGGATGATGAATCATGGAAGAAAAATGGGCCCATTAGCAATTTTAGGTCATTTGAAGTAATGTTGACTTTTCAAAATATCCAAAAATTTCCCAACTTCCACAAGGCATAACTTGCTCAATTTTTAAGCTTTTCTCATGTTCTTGGACATTTTGGAAAGGTCTTTGAGTCCTCTAACCAATGCCTTTGGTCCCATGTCATTTTGATTTACCAATCTCAAGTTATGGCCTTTGACTTAAAGTCCCTTTTTGTTGACTTTTGAAAATGACCTATAATGTTGAAATTGATAACTTTTTGTGAGAGCATTTCTTGGATTTGAAGTATGAAGATGAGTTGTAGGAAATGTCTTTCTCTTCAAAATGAGATTTGGATGGAACTTTTCTGATAATCCATGTGAAAGTTATGCCCTGGTCAATTTCAGTTGACTTTTTCAACTGTCCAAATAAGGAAACTTTTGCATATTGATGATTTCTGAGCCAAATTTTGAGAATCATGATCAAGCATTGATCAAATGATGTTTGTGGCTTCAAAATGATATGTTGACCAAAAATTTGAACTTTTGACTGTCAAATGACCATTTTGCCCCTACAGTTGACTGTAGTGCAATTTAGGGTTTTTGACTGTGCAATTTTGAGCTGAATGCCTTGAAACTTGATATGAGGATACTTGACCATATTTGTAAGCATGTGAGACTTGATTGGGCCTTTGAAAACTTCATTTTCTTGATCAGAACACAAACCCTAGTTTTGACTGTATAGGAGACAGTTGGACTGTGCAACCCTTGGGGAATTTTGTGACTTGGCTTGGCAATTTCTTTGAAGAATATGGGAGGGCAAATTTTGGGGTACAACAGTTGCCCCTGTTCAATCTTCTTAGACCTGAGGATGCAGATTGGCTGACGTGCCTTTCGTAATCCGAGGGTAGAAGATGATTGGACACCAGAGTGCCCAGAAATTTGCGCTCACATAGTGGCAGTGTGGTGGGAATGGGCTTATAGATGCCATTTGGAGATTGCTGGATAGGATGATGGGCTTATAGATGCCATCTGGATGTTGATCGCGTAAGAGATTCCTTGGCGAGAACCTGCATACCTGCAAAACAGAAAATGAGTACCTGACACGTTGCAGGAGCTGATTTTTAGATGCCTGGTATAGATGTGTCCTGACTGGTTACAGGAGCTGAGTCTGGAGCTTCAAACGGCGATGAATGAACCAGGGATGGTTACTACCTTAGCATGAATGGTCAGAGAACCTTGGGTGACTTTAACTTCAACAACGCTCGTTGAGAAAAATCTTGGGTGTCTTCTACTGGGATAAGAATCAGGGAGATCTTAGGGTCGATCTGACTGAACCAAAGAAGGCCTTTGACTGGGTAAGCATCAGGAGAATCTTAGGGTCGATTTAACTGAACCGGACAAGGTCTTGGAATATCTTCAACTGGATAAGCATCAGGGAGATCTTAGGGTCGATCTGACTGAACCAGAGAAGGCCTTTGACTGGATAAGCATCAGGAAAATCTTAGGGTCGATTTAACTGAACCGGACAAGGTCTTGGAATATCTTCAACTGGATAAGCATCAGGGAGATCTTAGGGTCGATCTGACTGAACCAGAGAAGGCCTTTGACTGGATAAGCATCAGGAAAATCTTAGGGTCGATTTAACTGAACCGGACAAGGTCTTGGAATATCTTCAACTGGATAAGCATCAGGGAGATCTTAGGGTCGATCTGACTGAACCAGAGAAGGCCTTTGACTGGATAAGCATCAGGAAAATCTTAGGGTCGATTTAACTGAACCGGACAAGGTCTTGGAATATCTTCAACTGGATAAGCATCAGGGAGATCTTAGGGTCGATCTGACTGAACCAGAGAAGGCCTTTGACTGGATAAGCATCAGGAAAATCTTAGGGTCGATTTAACTGAACCGGACAAGGTCTTGGAATATCTTCAACTGGATAAGCATCAGGGAGATCTTAGGGTCGATCTGACTGAACCAGAGAAGGCCTTTGACTGGATAAGCATCAGGAAAATCTTAGGGTCGATTTAACTGAACCGGACAAGGTCTTGGAATATCTTCAACTGGATAAGCATCAGGGAGATCTTAGGGTCGATCTGACTGAACCAGAGAAGGCCTTTGACTGGATAAGCATCAGGAAAATCTTAGGGTCGATTTAACTGAACCAGGCTAGGTCTTGAAAGATGATTGAGAATTTAGCTGATTCTTTCCTGAAAGGTAAAGGTCAGTCCTATGCAATGCATGATATGGATCAAGCAAGGATGTTCTCAACATAAGTGAGATTCGTATGATATGACGCGTCTATGCATGCTATAATGATGTATGGAAGTGTGATGTTTTATGTATGTTTTTGTCTAGGAAAGTGAATCTTTGACGGGTGCCGGGAAGTCGTATTCTGGGCTGACGTTGAAGAATAGATTTTGCTTCCGCTGGGGATGATAACTGCAAGAATACCGGTGGGAGAAGATGACTCCGTTGCGGAATAAACTTGGCAAATGAAGGATTCTGTGGGGAGAAAAGATACTCTAGCGACCATGCTGGGAAGCAATACTCTGTGGGGATAGAAATGCTTTGCTGAATGTTGGTAATAGTTTGATGGGGATCGGAAGACTTTGTCGACGACGCTCTTTTCATGGCTTTTGGCTGAGGATAACCCAGTTATATCCTGTTAAGGAAATAACTCTTTGAATAAAGTCGGGCGACGCGTTCGTGCTCTGCGAAGGATAAGCTTCCAGAATTTACTGGGGATAAGCTTACTGTTTGGGGATATGAACTCCAACTTTCCTGGGGAAACTGGATTGGACTCTTCGGGGAAGTTTTGATACGCTGGGGAAGTAATTCCTTTGAATGTTGGTATACCGCCGGGGAACAATCTTTAGATCAAGACTGCCGGGGATGCTTGTTAAGAATATATGTGCTGCTGGGGAAGTATTGAGATCTACTGGAGGATACTCAACTTCCTTGAGATTTGATAATTCTGCTTGGAGAGGAATGTACTGTTTTGCTGAACCACTCTCTGGGGATTTAATATGTACTTGGTCGTATTCTTTAGCCGAACCTATCTTGGTACCTGGGAGGATAGAACAATTAGACTACTCAGACAAATTTTGATTGCCCCAGTTTCTAGTGTCACCTGCAATTAATTCCTTTGTTTCGTACGCAAATATTTATGAGTTAGCAAATTATTGTCAATGCATATATCACAAATTGAACCTTGGACGTTCTTCGCGAAACAAAACAGAAAAAAGGAAAAACACTTGGCACGTTTAACTGAAAATATATTTGTATTGATTTTTGAATGGCCTGAAAATAGGCGTTTTGTGTACAAGAGGCTGACGTCCTAGTAAGAGAACGCCGCTGAATAAAAGAGTTTATACAAATTTTGTACAAAAGAAAATAAAACAGCTGTGTGAAATGAATGATCCCACTGGGTTTCAACTCTGATATTGCCTTTATAACTCCGAGCGTCTCATCACTTGATGACCTTGGTTGAAGGTGAAACTGACTGATCGATGCCGTCTGAACTTGATGTAGATACCGGATTCTGGATGCAAAGTGATCCAATGAGACATAGTATTACGCTTTTATCCCTAATTTTTGCCTGGACTGCCCTTTCGGGTTTTCAGTCCACCGGGATACCCATTTTTGCCCAAGCCGCCTTTTCAGGTTTTCGACTTGCCGGGTGTACAGATTTTTTTCATTTTCATCCCTTCATTTTGCCCGAACCCTTTTGGTTCGACGGGAAGCCCTAATTTTTGCCTAGGCATGTCAGCCTAGCGGGTGTTTTTTCATGCGTAGTATTTTTTTACTATGTCTGCATTGGCGGGGTGAGGAAGGTCGTCACCATCCATGTTGGTCAATATCATGGCTCCTCCTGAGAACACATGCTTAACCACAAATGGCCCTTCGTACGTAGGGGTCCATTTGCCCCTTGGATCACTCTGAGGAAGGATGATTCTCTTGATTACTAGATCCCCAACTTGATACTCCTGTGGTCTGACCTTTTTGTTAAATGCCCTGATCATCCGTTTTTGGTACGTCTGACCATGACAGATATCAGCAAGTCTTTTTTCATCGATGAGGTTTAGCTGATCAAGTTGTGTCTGGATCCAATCATCTTCGTTCAGATTTGCATCCTTCATTATCCGGAGAGAGGGTATTTGTACTTCGATCGGTAAGACTGCCTCCATGCCATAAACCAACGAGAAAGGAGTTGCCCCGGTTGACGTCCTGGCTGAGGTACGGTACCCATGTAGAGCGAATGGTAACATCTCGTGCCAATCTTTATAGGTCACTGTCATCTTCTGCACGATTTTCTTGATGTTCTTATTTGCTGCTTCTACAGCCCCATTCATCTTCGGTCTGTAAGGAGAAGAATTGTGGTGCTGTATTTTGAACTGTTCGCAGAGCTCAGCGATCATTTTATTGTTCAGATTGGTACCGTTGTCTGTAATAATTCGTTCAGGGACACCGTACCGACAGATCAGATTATGCCGAATGAACCGTGCCACAACAGTCTTGGTTACCGTAGCATAGGATGCTGCCTCAACCCACTTCGTAAAATAATCAATCGCCACTAGGATGAAGCGATGTCCATTGGATGCCGTAGGTTTTATCTCGCTGATCATGTCTATGCCCCACATTGCAAACGGCCAAGGCGCAGTCAGAACATTCAGGGGAACCGGAGGAACATGCACCTTGTCTGCATAAACCTGGCACTTGTGGCATGTCCTGGAATGTTGGTAACAGTCAGCTTCCATTGTAGACCAGTAATATCCTGCCCGTAGGATTTTCTTAGCCATAGTGTGCCCACTGGAATGTGTACCAAAGGTCCCTTCATGTAGCTCTTCCATGATTCTTTCTGCTTCAGTCTTATCCACGCAACGCAGTAAGGTTGAATCATGGTTTCGCTTGTATAAGATGCCGTTGCTAAGGAAGAATTTGGCTGCAAACCTCCTCAGGAACTTCTTATCATTGACAGAGGCACCTTCAGGGTATTCCTGAGCTTCCAGATATCTCTTCACTTCGTGGTACCAAGGCTTCTCAGTCACCAATTCAGTTTCGAGATCACAACAGTATGCCGGTTCGTCCAGTATCCAGATGATGATCCGGGGAGCCTCGTTATCCCATTTAACTTTGAACATAGAAGACATTGTAGCCAACGCGTCCGCTAACTGATTCTCTTCTCTTAGAAAGTGTTCAAAGGTTATCTCTGTGAAGTGGGGAATCAAGGTCAGCACACATTCTCTGTAAGGAATCAGGTTTGGATGTTTCGTATCCCACTCTCCTTTGATCTGGTTGATCACAAGAGCGGAATCTCCGAAGACACTTAGAAATTTGATCCTTAGGTCGATCGCAGCTTGAAGACCCATGATGCACGCCTCATACTCCGCCATGTTGTTGGTGCAGTTGAAACATAGCCGGGCAGTGAGTGGAGTATGAGTACCTTGAGGAGATATGATGATGGCGCCGATACTGTTACCTAAAGCATTGGAGGCTCCGTCAAAGTGCATAGACCATCGGGATCCTGGTTCAGGTCCTTCATCCGGTCCAGGTACTTCACAATCTGTTACTATCATAATGCTTTCATCCGGAAACTCGAAGTTCATTGATTGATAATCATCTACAGCTTGATGTGCCAGGTGGTCCGCCAATACACTTCCCTTGATGGCTTTCTGGGTTGTGTACTGAATGTCGTATTCCGTCAAGATCATTTGCCATCTTGCAATTCTCCCAGATAAAGCAGGCTTTTCGAATATGTACTTTATAGGATCCATTTTTGAGATCAACAAGGTAGTATGAGTCAGCATATACTGTCTCAGCCGGCGAGCAGCCCATACCAAAGCGCAGCAAGTTTTCTCAAGCAGTGAGTATCGGGTCTCACAGTCGGTAAACTTTTTGCTAAGGTAATAAATGGCATGCTCTTTTCGGCCAAACTCGTCATGCTGCCCCAGCACACACCCCATTGAGTTGTCCAGCACTGTCAGATATAGTATCAGAGGTCTCCCTTCAACCGGTGGCATAAGGATAGGTGGTTCTTGGAGATATTCCTTGATCCTGTCAAAAGTAGCCTGAAATTCATCGTTCCAACGCACTACCTGATCTTTCTTCAGCAGCTTGAAGATTGGCTCACAGGTAGCAGTCAGATGTGAGATGAACCGAGCAATGTAGTTCAGGCGTCCTAAAAAGCCTCTGACTTCCTTCTCTATCTTAGGAACTGGCAACTCTTGAATAGCTTTGACCTTAGCAGGGTCCACTTGAATACCTTTATCACTGACCACGAAGCCTAGTAATTTTCCAGATCTTACCCCGAAGGTGCACTTGTTCGGGTTCAATCTCAGCTTGTATAGTTTCAACCGGTCAAACAACTTCTGCAGGTGATCTAGGTGTTCTTCTTCAGTCTGGGACCTAGCGATCATGTCGTCCACATACACTTCTATCTCATGATGGATCATGTCATGAAATAAAGCAACCATGGCACGTTGGTAGGTTTCCCCAGCGTTCTTTAACCCGAACGGCATGACCTTGTAACAGAAGGTGCCCCACTGAGTAACAAATGTAGTATTTTCCATGTCTTCAGGTGCCATCTTGATCTGATTGTAACCTGAAAAGCCATCCATGAAAGAGAACACCTTGTGCTGAGCTGTATTATCAACAAGGACGTCAATGTGAGGTAAGGGGAAGTCATCCTTGGGGCTGGCCCTGTTTAGATCCCTATAGTCGACACACATTCTGACCTTACCGTCCTTCTTAGGTACCGGCACCACATTAGCAACCCACTGAGGGTAATAAGTTACTGCAAGGAACCCAGCATCAAACTGTTTCATAACCTCGGCCTTAATCTTCTCGGACATCTCTGGACGCATCCGACGGACCTTTTGTTTAACTGGAGGGTAGTCTTCCTTAGTTGGCAAGTGATGGACCACAATATCGGTATCCAACCCGGGCATGTCTTCGTAGGACCAGGCAAAGATCTCCATATAATCATGCAGCATCTTGGTTAACCGTTGCTTCACGCTGAGCTCTAGGTTGGCACCAATCTTTACCTCTTTTCTGTCTGCCTCGGTACCCAAGTTTATGGTTTCCACTGGCTCTTCATGGGGTTGAATTGCCCTCTCTTCCTGAAGCAATAGTCTTGCAAGCTCGCCAGGCACTTCGCAATCATCTTCACCTTCGTCTTCGGCTAAGTTGATCGGATTTTCGAAGTCATAATTGGCAGTAGCAGAGTTCTTATCAGTGAGATCCAGAGTGGATTGGAACCTGTATGAGTGAGCGTGTGTGTAAATACAGCTGTTTTGAAAATTATGTAAAGGAAAAGAAAGACAGAAAAGGAGCACAATATTTGCGATGCGAAAAATACGTCCAAGATTTTCATTCATGATATATGAAATGACAATTTGTATGCCCTCACAAATAGAACCACGGTGTCTCGGGTAAGACACCGGGCCATAGAGTTTATCATTGTTTATTACAAATACCAAAAACATAGGGATTCATTACTCAGTAATAATAGAAACAGGTAAGTTGTCCTTTGCACTCCAATTGTTGAGTCCACTGTCGGTTGCCGGGTAGATCCAGCTATCAAACTCAGCTTCATCAACTTCATCCTCGTCTCCAATAGCATTCACTCCATGAGCGGGTAGGGGAGCTGTCACTACATTAGGCTTATCAGATGCCTCAAACTGTACCTCTCCGGCATCAATAAGGTCCTGCAGCTTGTTCTTTAACGCCCAACAGTCATCAGTAGAGTGCCCCGGGCTATCTGAATGGTAAGCACAACGAGCATTCGGGTTGTATTTAGAAGATGCAGTGTTGGGGAACTTTGGCGCCTCCCTGACAGTCACTAAATGGGTTGAGAGCAACTGTGGCAGGATCTGCGACAAAGTCATGCTTAAGCGGGTGAATTCTCTCCAGGGTCTTTCCACCTTCTGAGGATTATTTGGCCGGGGAGCGGCAGCAGGCTTAGCAATCATTACCGCACTGACAGATTGGCGGTGCTCATGTCTCTCTGATCTCCTGGAACCATATACGGCACTAGACTCCTTCTTGAATGGTTTCTTTTCCGAACTGGACGATGCCCCCTTCGCAATCTTTCCAGACTTCAACCCAGCTTCAATTCTCTCTCCAGTCAGAATCAAATCAGTGAACCCAGCAGAAGAATTCCCAATGAGATGGTTGAAGAATGGCCCAGATAGGGTCCCCAAGAACATGTCTACCAACTCCCGATCAGTCAATGGTGGCTGCACCCTGCCAGCCAGGTCTCTCCACTTCTGAGCGTACTCCTTAAAACCTTCGCTTGCACCTAACGACATACCCTGGAGTTGGGTACGTGTGGGGGCAAGGTCGGCATTATATTGATACTGCTTGTAGAAAGCAGTAGCCAACTCCTCCCAGTTACGAACTTTGGTCCCATCCAGCTGATAGAACCATTCGAGATGAGTCCCTGAAAGAATCTCCTGGAAGAAGTGGATCCATAAATTCTTATCTGCAGAGTACGGCTGAATTTTCCGAACATAGGACCTTAAATGCAGCTTGGGACAAGACGCCCCGTCATACTTAGAGAAGGATGGTGCTTTGAACTTGTGAGGGATAATCACACCAGTTGACAAACCCAAATCTCCGAAATCCAGCCCAGGTACCTGTTGAACCTCCATAGCCTTCAACCTGTCCTCCAGTTGCTTGTATATGTCATCAGCAGGAGGGTACTGCTCTTCATCAAAATCTGTCTCGTTGTCGGAGACTACCGGACTAGGAACCCTTGCTTCTGCCTGAGGAGAAATTTTGTCAACAGAAGAACCAGCCTCTTCCTATTGCAGAGTATTGTTAAACCTTCGGCCCGAGTTGAACAAAACAGTTCTTCTCTTCTTCTTCTTCTCCTTCTTCAGGAGCATAGCCTTCAGTTCTTCTTGGCCTTTAGCCAGACCCTTGATTAATTCTTGAAACTGCGCATTCTGCGCCTGAAGAGCCTTGATTGATGTCTCAGTTGATGTAGAGTCAGTATTCATGATGCTGAAATAAACAGCGAAGAACTGTAAGCAACCTGAAAAGAGGAAAAACCTGCTATGCACATGATGTATGAAATGCGTATGCAATGCATTCAAGGGTTCGAAAGTTCAAATTTGTTGTAGACAAAAAGGAACACACGTTATCATTAAAGAAATCATTGTTTAATACATCAAAGCCTCTTGGGCAAAATAATACAAAAATCAAATCAATCTCAGAATACACTGCGCATCCTCTTCGGAGCTATGTAGGTGTTGAGATTCCTCTCCTCATGCAACAGGCGAGTGAGCTCCAAGACCTTCTTTTCACTGCCCTGTAGACTAGTCTCAAGAGAATTCCTTTCCTCCTTAAGCTGGATCCAGCTCTTCTGCATCTCTTCCCAGGATGTGGGCATATCAGGGTGCTGAATAGTGTAGGACATTTCCCCTTCCAAGACTGGTTCTTTGATCACTGGGAGCATATGAGGATAGGGCATCACTAGCTTCTGGGAGCGGGCTCGTACCCACTTAAGATAAGGTTCCAACGGGATGGAGTTCCTGTGCCCTAGTGTCTTGCTGTCTATCCTACTTGGCATCCTCCAGGCTCTGATAAATCTCTGGCGAAGTCCTTGAGTATCGTTGTCGAAGTCAAAAACTATGTCGGGAATTAACATGTCATGAGGGCCATCCCTCCGAGCATAACCAAACTGTCTCCAAGCCAGGCATGGGCTGTAAGTAATACCTCCTCTGATTCCAAGTAAAGGAACATTAGGGTACTCCCCGCAACGATCGATGATAGTGACATCTTCTCTGGACCTAGGACACCAATGTATATCTGCATGTGTAAGAGTCATCAACCGTTGTGACCATCTCAAACCCCGCTCATTCTTCAGGACTGATTGTGGAAGGTGCGAAATAAACCACCTTCCCAGGAGAGGAGTGCAACACATAAGGACACCTCTTTTTCTCATGGTTCGAGTGTAACATGAGTGAAGGATGTCCCCCAGCAATGTTGGTATTGGATTCTTGGACATAAAGATCTGAACAGCACTGATGTCAATAAGCTGATCTGGGTTAGGGAACAACACCAAACCATAGACAAGGAGGGTCACAACCTCTTCAAAAGCTTGCAAGTCAAGGGAGTTCCAACATTCATGGGCCTTTTCAAACAGAAACCTGGCTAAGAACCCTTTGATACCACTTCTAACTTCCCAATGTCCCTTGAGGTCAGATGACTGTAGGTGCAAGGCTTTGGCAATCTCTTCAAGCTTAGGTTCCTTTTATGTACCGTTGAAGGGTAGCTGATCAAGGATAGGGATCTTCAGGAGCCGGGAGAACTCCTCCAATGTAGGTACCAACTGATAGTCCAAGAAGGTGAAACAGTGATGCAGAGGGTCAAAGAATTGAAACAGGACCTTTATCATATCTTCCTCAATGTTGGTGTTGACCAAGCTGATGAGGCTTCCATGTCTTTCACTGAATGAAGAGTTTTCGGGAATCCGGGATATAAGCTCTTTAAGCTGAGGAGGGATCCTTACAAGACTGACTTGAATTGTCTTTCTACGAACAGTTTCCATGTCCTACAAAACAAGAACAAAGATGAAAATTCGAACCCCTGAAATGGTTAGTCAATGCATATGATGCTGGATGATGTCATGATGCTATGATTAAACACACCACAGATATTTACAAAGACAAACATGTAAGGCACACAAGGCACACAAGACAAGCCCTTAAGGTTTAAGGCCAGCATGGGGTCTGGGTAGTACCCTCTTGAAGTTGGTGGGTTCAACCTGTCCTAATCAAAGTAACCGGGTTCTAAGGTTCCCAATATCACGGGATTGCTTTCATTGTTCATCGTTTCGATTTAGCCACTGAACTGGCGACCGAAATATTCCAGGAAAGCAACCCTCAATTGAGCGTAGTATCGAGTATCAACCAACCTCGGACTGCACCAAAGTCAGTTATCTCACTACCCTAAAGAGGCCAAGATAGTTCAATTAAGGTTCCTAAGGTCTGTTGATGCTTCACGACACCACGCGGAGGCCCCGTATTCTCCTTGACTGAACTCAAGGGTTACCGGTACACACCAAAGTGCCACATCAACGTAGCAGACTGTTTCAACCATGTCGGTATACCCCGCACAGTTCCCTCACAGCCTTGTTGCTACTTTCTAAGAAGGTATCCCCCAGATCCGGGTTAGGATCTATAGAACTCCCAAGCAACCCACAATAATAAAGCAAGCAAAGAAGACAATTGAAAACATAGTTATGACCTAGCCCTAAGGTACACCTCACTTTATAAAGGGTCCCCAGCAGAGTCGCCAGTTCTGTGATCGGTGGATCTGGAACTGACTGTTTAACGCTGGTTTCGCGAAATGTCGCGGAAGCAAGAGTCGCCACCGTCTTTTATTTTCTCCAAATGGAAAGGACAAAAGCACAGAAAAATTCCTTAAAGAGATTGCTCTCGGTTCGGGAGGTAGGTTATAGAAAGGGAAGGTGTTAGCACCCTTTATATCCATGGTTATCCATGGGCTCTTAGATACTTGCTCATTTGTGTTTTCAAAAATGTCTGCTTTTCAATTGTGAGTGGGTTTTAAAAAGTTTCTTTGAAAATTCCAGTTCGACTCTTGTATCGGTCCTCAAGAGTGTTTGAAAAATTGCTTTCGAAAGCTTTTTGAAAAGGTGTCGGTGTGAAAAGTATTTTTGATTTGTTTTTGAAATTAGAGCAAGTATCTAGAGTCGTTTACCTACCTACCCTAAGGAATTCGTCTGTGTAAATGTCCTTTAAAGTAATGCCATCCCACCATTGAGAGGTAGGTAGCACCACCGTTGGAGGTGTTCGGGTCAATTCGAGTTTGTAGGGACATGGTGATCACCAGAGCAATGGGAAGACACCTTAGAAGCTACCCTCATGCCAGGTTCCCGGATCATGAGGACTTACTAAGACATCCTCTACTCGACGATCACCTTTCGAGGCAAGGCAACAATGAGGCGTACCCTAGGGGTGGTGTGTGCGATTCATGTGTCATTTTCATTTGCTTTTATCTTGTCATGTTATTGGTGTTCTACGCTTGATTTTATTTAAGGCCATACATTCTTTCATGCTTTTTGTTAACAGTTAAAAATTGCGAGGAAAAGTAAATCTACAGCTATTACAAATGGTGCGGGTCCACATCGCCAAAATTAACCAGGACCCGATTTGACGGAAAATAAAGAAATTAAAAGTGCGAAAAAGTTATTTACAAGGCTTTGGGAGAGGTACATAATTAATTAAGCGAAATAAAATAAATACGCGAATTAACGAGAATTAAACGAAACGAGGGCGTTGGACCCTTTTGCAAAATATTAAATTACATGGTGAAATTAATTAATTAATTAAGGAAAGACTTGTTTTTGGTATTTTTAGGATTTAATGAAAAAGGGGAATTAATTAAAATTAAAATTGAATGCAAACCCTAATTCTAGTTACTTTTTTAATTTATTAAGAAATATTGAAATTTGACCTAATTTAAATCTAAGTTATTTTCATGCAAGTTTGATTATAAAAAAAATAAATAAAATAAATAAATATTATTATGAGAAAGAAAATTAATTAAAAGGAATAAAATTTATTAAACCTAATTCTGCATTTTTTGTATTTTTATTATTAAAAGAATTAACATTAAAACCCTAATTTAAATTAAATTTATTTACATGTATTTATTTACAAGAAAATATTAAAATAAAAATATTTATCATGTTTTTTATCTTTTCTGATTTTTTAGGCATTTTTTATATTTTGTAAAAATAATTAATTAAATCAAAACAATAAAGCAAATAAAATAATAATTGTAAAGAAAATATAAAGAAAATGTAGAGATTTGCAAACCAGGGGGGGTATCAGTCCCAAGTGTGGAGGTACAATCCAAGCAAGTGAGCCCAATAGCCTTCAGGTCCATTTGACCTTTTCAGTCAACGTGCTAGCGTGTTGACTCGCGTCCACGCTGTTCTCCCAACCATAACCCTTGGATTGACATATTAGACGCGTGGCTGGTTGGATCTTGGAGATGTATCATGGAACGGCAACGTTAACCTGTATGTGATTATTACTTGAAAAATAATATTGAGGATATGAAAGACCTGGGGCTCGAACCCAGGTCATGTGCATTACCTCCAAATATGCTTGCCACTGCGCCGCTTCATGCATTGTTAATATTAAATAAGCAACAATTATTATAAAAAGAACAACTGCATTAGTAATCTAAACGCGCGAAATTTTGAATCCTCCAATCAGCGCCGGCCAACACATCATCTTCTCCGTTTTGTTTATTTCCTGAAAATACAAAAGGGTTAGCGGGGGTTTTGAACCCCCTCAATACATGCTTGTTTTCAAAATAGCGATTAGCACGCCTTGGTTCAGAAATTAGGCGCGACTATTGCAATCACTTCGTCCAAGCTTCCTGGTTTTGATCATGGTACTGTTGTGTCTCAATTTTACAGGATAAGAGAATCCCTAATTTCACAAGTCTGAAAACCTAGGAGGCTTTAATGGCGATTTCGTGTATGGGCGATGAAAACACAATTGAATTACACAGTTAGCATAAGAATCATGTAAGGAACACAAATCAAGCCTCAAAAATTATGGAAAATGTATGAATCGAGATGCAAGAGTATCAAATATTTTCGGTACAGGGTGCGTCCGTTTTACCAATTCTTGATGTTAGGGTGAGTGGTTTTGATTGGTATATGATCCTTGAAGCTTCAGGAATACGATGGACTCAGTGTTGTGGCTTGAAACGACCTGCAAGTATGCTTTCAGTTTTGAGTTTTTTGGGGAGAAATTTCAAGTTTTACAATGGCTTTTGGGCGCAGTTTTTTTTGTGTATTAGCATTAGGTTTTCACTCAGGCTTATGTACTGAATAGATTAGGTTAACAAAATTGATCCAAATATCTTTCATTCATGGATTTGGAGATTTGATTTTTCATCATTATGTTTTCAATCTTTTCCATGTGCTCTTGTATCAATTATGCTCAAATCAAATCAAATCTTCCTATTTTTGAATGTGCACGAAATATTGAGGGCAAAACATGCATGAAAAGATTTATTAGGTCAAGTTATATATTTTTCATATATTTAAATGATTTAAATGAATTAATATAAATAATAATTCAAATAAATAAATAAAAATATGAGAAAATACTTCCCTTTGGGCCAAGTGGTCGTGCATATGTCATGGATGATGAATCATGGAAGAAAAATGGGCCCATTAGCAATTTTAGGTCATTTGAAGTAATGTTGACTTTTCAAAATATCCAAAAATTTCCCAACTTCCACAAGGCATAACTTGCTCAAGTTTTAAGCTTTTCTCATGTTCTTGGACATTTTGGAAAGGTCTTTGAGTCCTCTAACCAATGCCTTTGGTCCCATGTCATTTTGATTTACCAATCTCAAGTTATGGCCTTTGACTTAAAGTCCCTTTTTGTTGACTTTTGAAAATGACCTATAATGTTGAAATTGATAACTTTTTGTGAGAGCATTTCTTGGATTTGAAGTATGAAGATGAGTTGTAGGAAATGTCTTTCTCTTCAAAATGAGCTTTGGATGGAACTTTTCTGATAATCCATGTGAAAGTTATGCCCTGGTCAATTTCAGTTGACTTTTTCAGTTGTCCAAATAAGGAAACTTTTGCATATTGATGATTTCTGAGCCAAATTTTGAGAATCATGATCAAGCATTGATCAAATGATGTTTGTGGCTTCAAAATGATATGTTGACCAAAAATTTGAACTTTTGACTGTCAAATGACCATTTTGCCCCTACAGTTGACTGTAGTGCAATTTAGGGTTTTTGACTGTGCAATTTTGAGCTGAATGCCTTGAAACTTGATATGAGGATACTTGACCATATTTGTAAGCATGTGAGACTTGATTGGGCCTTTGAAAACTTCATTTTCTTGATCAGAACACAAACCCTAGTTTTGACTGTATAGGAGACAGTTGGACTGTGCAACCCTTGGGGAATTTTGTGACTTGGCTTGGCAATTTCTTTGAAGAATATGGGAGGGCAAATTTTGGGGTACAACAATGTGGAATTAACATGGTGGCCAATATACGTGTCCGCGATTTAATGGAACGTTGAGGTGGTAGCCGTGTCCGCGATATAATGGAACGGTGAGTTGTCCGTGACCCGAGATATAATGGGGCGGTAAAATGGTACCACATGCATGGGTGTGTTGCATTATATTGAATATAACATGAATGGATGATTTTCCAATGTTGTATTTAATTGATTGTATGCATGTATTGCTGCTAAATTATTAATGATGTTTGATGTTAATTATAAGTATGAAAAGTGATATATTATGAATATATGAATTGTAAAGGTTTTCGTAAACTATGAAACATGCTAACTATTTGGGTGATGCTTATGGTTTTCGGAATTGATTGTTATGAACGTATAATCAAATGTATAGTTGAGATGCTCACCCTTACTGTTGAATATTTCAGATTGAGGAGCTTCGTTCAGGTGCTTGGCGAAGGCTTGTTGTTTCTAGTTTATTTCCGTTTAAGTATTGTCCGGGTCATGCTCTGATAGTTGTAACTCCGGGAACGTTTGTTTGTCGAGCTGTTTTAGTCAGACTCGTTTATTTCCTTATGTTTGTTATAATGTGATGTTGATATATTCCAGGTGTTAATCCCTGATGATTTTGAAAATATTATAACATTGGTTTTGTTAATTAAATTATTCCGCTGTGTAAACATGTATGAGTTGCTTCTATGTTATGCATGACAGGAACTTGTTTTTATTAAAAGAGAATTGTGACATCCTCGTTAATACATGTACTCTGAAAATATGATTTTAATTAATTGCGAAATTTTATGCGGGGTTTTAGAGGGTGTTACAGCATCCATTTGATCCCATTCTTTTTCCATTGCAAAGCTTGTAACATCATCTTTCCAAAGCATCAAGAATTATGCCCTAAGACCCTTTGAGTTGGAAATGCCATGGATTTGAATTGGGTAGTTTGAAACTGATTTTTTCACAAAGTCAAGATTTTGAAATCTTAGTTTTAGCTTCTAATCACAAGATTTCACGCGTTTTTGTTTCTAGTCATGTTTAGCAACTTTCCAGAAGTGATTAGCATCATGAAACGCACGATTTGGATGAGTTTTGATTAAGTTTGAGTCACACTTTCTTCATGATGCAAACCCACATGAATTCCCTCCAAAACGCATCATTTTCTATTCGTTTTGATCCCATAGGCTTCCCTATAAATAGAGGGTCATTCCCCATTCAATTTCCCAAGCTTAGATAGCCAGAATCATCCTGCCAAACTTGCTTCACAACCCAGAATTTAGCAACTTAGAAATCTATTCTCAAGCCTTTTTCAATCCATTTTTCCCTCAATTCACCTTCCTTGATCTTCCCTGAAGCTAACCATATAATTACATTCAAGAATCGTGCCCTATACTGCTCCATACAAGTCCAGTTTCAGAGCTCTGTAACTCAACTCCAATAGGTAGATTCCTTCATCAATTCTTCAAAACTCTGATATCATTGTGTTGCTCTCATTGCCCTGGTTCTAGTTGCAACACTTACATTTCACTGGAAGCACGTTTTGACCACGAATTTTCAAATACCTTTTCAAAACTTTTTTTCCAAATTGCTTGAGCTACAGTTTATATAAATTTGGCGCGAGGGTGTGGTTGTTTTCGTCTTGAAGAGACGAAGCGATTGGCATAGGTCTGAGCTTCTGATTTTACAGTTTAAGAGACCTGCAAATCACGTTGGCTGGAGGTTGAAGATGACCTACGTGTCATCTTCCAGCCAATGATGGCGTGCCATTTGTGTTTTTCAAAAATCTGATTTATTATTGATTCTGTACATTATTCATTAATGACCATGATATGCACAGCGCGCCAGATCTCTTGGATTTGATTACTAACGCGTTTTGACTCTCATCCAATGGTCCACATCTTTTACTTTTATTTTCTATTTCTGGTTTTTTATATTTTAATTGTTTTAAATTTCAAAAAATCATAGAAAATTCATTTTTAGTCCAAAAAATCTGAAAAAATTATGAAAAATATTTTTGATTATTCACTTTCTGATTTTTATTTTTTCACAATTTAATTTTGTGTTTGGGTATTTTTTATGAATTTTACACTTATTTGATTTGTTTAAAATGTTTAAAAATACTTTTATACATTTTTAAATTCTGAAAAAATTATAGAATGACCCAATGATATTGTGACAAATATTGATGACCTTATTTTATTTGTGTTTCTGAATTTACTATTTTTTATTATTTTTTATTTTACCCATTTATTTTAATTTTTAAAAATAGTTTCTAACTTTTAAAAATTACAAAAAATTTTAAAATTATTTGGCCTCTTTTCTGATTTTTCTATGGTCTTATTTTTCATTTCTTGATTAATTTTAATATAATTGATATTTTCCTCATTGTTTTCCATTTTTTTAAAACATTTTATAACCTTTTAATGTATATATTAAATATGATATTATTTTGTGATTATTTTCTGGCGGTCTTGGGTTGATTTTTTGATCATGGCTTTATTAACATCATTGGATCCATGGTGTTGAGTTTAACTCCACAAAAAATGGATGAATGATTTTAATAATAGTTTGATTAAATATTAATTCAAATGTGGTTTCTCTTTTGCCCTAATCCTCTTCATCTCATCCCCTTCTCATTGCACTAAATGTTGTTGGAGCATGATCTCTATGTCATGTCTCAAAACAAATGGTGCATAGATTGCTATTGACCAGCTTCAAAATAGGTGCGACTTCTATATAAGTCCACATACGATTGCTTAACATAGCGCTAAATTTTGTCCCGATTCGAATAAATGATCATTCGTGGCCCAAACTTATGATTGCAAGCCCAAGTATGTTAATTTGATCTCTTTGATCCAATAACCTTGAGATTCATTGTGTGGAGGCTTTGGTTCTACCAATCATCTAATGAATCTACAACACCTTTGGTCAACGTGGATCACTTAAACATCGTTGATCATTAAATGGTACTTATGAGAATTCCAAATGGATGATATACTTGACAAAAAGCAAATGCAACTTGTTTTGTGGAGGCTTTGGTTCTACCAATCCTCTAATGAGTTCCAAATGCAAGTTTCAAGATGGTCATCCAACTAACCACTAATTATTGACTTGTTTTTTTTATGCTTTTATTCTTTTATGCTTTATGTACTATTTATTTTTTTTAGCTTTTTTCATTTCATGCCATTTTCATCTTTGCTCATTTGAGCATTTATTTTTCTTGTCATTTTTACTTTGCTCACTTGAGCTTTTCTTTTTCTTTTCCTAAGATACTTAATAATCAACATAAACCCTAAAAAACTCTTAATGGTACTTGGACTATTTGGTCACTATTCTTGGCATTATGGAGCATGGGACTTTTTCTTGGACTTAGGATTAGAAACCTTGGACTATCTTGGAGACCTTGTGATCCTATCTGTTGATTTTGTCTGGAGCTCTTGAGGTTTACCTCAAGACATTAGGTTGCTTGTTTAGTTTTGTGTGCAGGTTTTTGTGATTACATCTTTTGTTTGTAATCTGGAATTCACCCGTATACAGCCGTTACTTTGCCCAATTTTTGTGAAGACTTAATACATTTGAAGAGGTCTAGTATCTTTGCTTTCTTGGTTTCAATCCAAAGAATAAGAATTCTATCTTGGCTCATAATTTCAAGTTTTGGCTTCTTGTTGGTTAGATGGTTCTTATCCTTAGCTTTCACCTTATGCTTTAGGATAGTCTCTTCTTCTCCTCCCATCTTCTTTAATTTCATAAATCTTCTCCCTCCTTTTGAAAACTCTTCTTGTTTTGAAACTTAAACCACTTTCATAATAAACTTGGACTTAGGTCCATGCATTTTCAAAATATTTTCATAAATAAACTCCAATCAATTTAATAATACCCTGGCATTTTTGTGAGAAGACTAAAAGTCAAATAATCTCATTTCAAACTATTTTGCCACTTTGGTTTTTATATTTAAAATTTTCTCAAAAGGTTAGACTCTTGTCAATCCTTGTAGTGATGCAAACAACTATACTTCTACAATATGTAGTGAAGTGAGATATTTTCCACTTGGGTGTTGAGTGAGGCATTGTTGATTTTAAAATCCAAGCAATATCCTCCACTTTGAGATGATGCAAATTCTCATTTCTCATGATTGTGGGTAGTAAGTATGTTTTCCACACGGACAATGATGATGATATCTTATCTCATAAAATTAACCAACCCACTTGTGTTTCAAACTTTTAAAAGAGGAACTATGTGTACCCTGATCCCCTATTGCACGAAAGGTGGTACGTAGGCACTAAAGGTTCGCAACCGCAGCGGGTGCAAAAATCATAAAAAATACTTCTCTTCTCACCTCCACCATCTATTTCTATACAACATATTTTATAGCCAAAATATACAGATTTTAAAAAAAGGTTCCTACGGAGTACCGTAGATGTTTAGGATGCTAATACCTTCCCTTTGAATAACCAACGCCCTTACCTTGAATCTTTCCCCCTCTTTTTTTGGGTTATTCTCTCTTTTCCCATTCCTTTGGGAACAATAAAGTGCGGTGGCGACTTTTATTTTGATTTGTATAAAGTCTAGTCAATCCAATGGCTTAGTCTTGAACATTTCTACCGCTACAGAAAAATGGCAACTTCACTCGGGATAATGGGATCACAAACCCAATATTGTACCTTGCACCCACTGATATCGTCTTTAACTATCCGAGAAACACACAAAGATTGCACACATACGAGCAAAATAACCTGAGAAAACCTTCATGAAGGGAGTAAATCTTCTTAAAAAAACTGGAGTTTATTCATTCTTGGGATCACCATTCTTGTTGTCATTGTTTCATCACAAATCCCAAAGTAAATTGAATTGTAAAGATCTCTTTTTTTTTGAAAAGTCAATTTTTCTTTTTTAATCTTTTTGTTTTAACAGTTATTATCAGTAATAAATGGAGTCGTTGCAAACTAAATAAAAATAAGAACACAAAGAATTGGGAAAAAGCTCGAATTTCATTAATAGAATGGTAGTCTGCGAATGGCGAGACTCCATGGATGATTAAAAAGTTTGGGAAATGGTAATGCATAATGGAAAAGATACATTGAGATACAATGACCATTATTCCCCCTAACAACTTTTTAAATCCTGAGCAGCAGCTTTTGTTGAAGTATGGTGAGGATCCGAGAAGATTGTTGCTTAAACGATCAAGTCTTGTCTGACGTAGTTACTTGCCAAGAAAAAAAATCCCTAACTTTTGCCTAAGCTGCCCTTGAGGGTTTTCAACTTAGCGGGAAATTTATTCTGTTTATGTCTCTAATTTTTGCCTAGACCGTCCTTTCTGGTTTTCAGCCTACCGAGACGCTCCATTTTGCCTAAGCCGCCCTTTTGGGTTTTCAACTTAGCAAGTTGTTCTTTTATTTCTTTAGGCAAAGTATTTCTTGGTTGCGTCAGCATTCATGGGACGTGGGAACTCCTCGCCATCCATAGTTTCAAGAATTAATGCACCACCAGAGAAGGCTTTCTTAACAACATACAGGCCTTCAAAATTGGGAGTCCACTTGCCCCTAGAATCAGTGTTTAAAGACATGATCTTCCTGAGCACGAGGCCACCTTCTCTGAATTCACGAGGTTTGACCTTTTTATCAAATGCTTTCTTTATTCTTTTCTGATATAACTTACAATGACATAAACTTGTCATTCTCTTCTCTTCAATCAAATTCAATTGGTCAAACCTGTTCTGGACCCATTCAGCCTCTGTCATCTTGGTTTCCATTATCACACGCAACGAGGGAATCTCTACCTCGACAGGGAGTACAGCTTCCATTCCATACACTAGGGAGAACGGGGTTGCTCCTGTTGAAGTGTGAACAGATGTTAGATATCCATGCAGAGCAAAAGGGAGCATTTCATGCCAATCCTTATAAGTAACAACCATTTTTTGGATAATTCTCTTGATATTCTTATTAGCTGCTTCAACAGTCCCATTCATCTTTGGCCTGTATGGAGATGAATTGTGATGGACAATCTTGAATTCTTTGCACAGTTCTTTCATCATCTTGTTGTTCAAATTCAATCCATTGTCAGTGATGATTCTGCTCGGCACACCATACCGGCATATGATATTGTTTTTGATGAAATGCACAACCACCTGTTTGATAACATTGGCATATGAAGCAACCTCTACCCATTTGGTAAAGTAGCCAATTGCTACCAAGATGAAACGGTGCCCATTCGAATCTTTGAGTTCTATCATCCCGATCATGTCAATCCCCCACATAGAGAAAGGCCATGGGGAGGAAATCACATTGAGAAGTGTCGGAGGCACATGGATCTCATCTGCATAAATCTGGCATTTATGGCACTTCTTTGCAAATTTGTAACAGTCAGATTCCATTATCAACCAATAATAACCTGCCCTTAGCATCTTTTTAGCCATCGAATGTCCATTAGAATGAGTGCCAAATGAACCTTCATGAATATCATGTATCAACATGCCCGCTTCATGTTTATCCACGCATCTGAGCAGGACCGTGTCATAATTTCTCTTGTATAACACATTTTCACCGAGGAAGAAATTGCCTGCCAATATTCTCAGTGTCTTTCTATCTTTCTTCGACGCACCAATCGGTTATTTCTGAGTCTGAAGAAAATGCTTGATAACATAATACCAAGGTTTTTCATCTGCTACCTCCTCTGTCGCAAACACATGAGTGGGCCTATCCAGCCGTCGAACTGTAATTCGGGGTATATCATTCTAAGTATTCACTTGGTACATGGAAGCCAGAGTTGACAGAGCATCCGCCATTTGATTTTCATCTCTAGGAATGTGATGGAATTCAATTTTATTGAAGAAGGGTAATAATCTTCTAGCATAATCTTTGTAAGGGATCAAGCCAGGGTGACGAGTATCCCATTCTCCTTTAATCTAATTTATTACCAAAGCTGAATCACCATATACATCTAGAATTTTGACTCTGAGATCAATAGCTTCCTCAAGACCCATGATGTAAGCCTCATATTCTGCCATATTATTAGTGCAATCAAATGTTAGCCTCGCAGTAAAAGGAATGCACGATCCATGAGGAGTGACAATCACAGCACAAATTCCTTTACCATAAGCATTCACCGCTTTATCAAATACCATACTCCAATGAGATTCAGGGTCAGGGCCCTCTTCAGACAATGGTTCATCACAATCTTTCACTTTCAGGAACATCACATCCTCATCGGGGAATTCATACTCTGTAGACTGATGATCTTCCACCGGTTGGTGAGCAAGGTAATCTGCCAACACACTACTTTTAATAGCCTTTTGAGTGTGGTACTCGATATCGTATTCAGATAACAATATCTGCCAGCGGGCAATTCTCCTAGTAAGAGCAGGCTTCTCAAAAATATACTTGATTGGATCCATTTTAAAGATCAACCAAGTGGTGTGATTCAACATATACTTCCGCAAACGCTTTTCCGCCCAGGCCAAAGCACAACATGTTTTTTCTAGCATGGAATACCGTGACTCACAATCAGTGAACTTTTTGCTGAGATAATAAATGGCGAACTCTTTCTTTCCTGTTTCATCCTATTGTCCCAGAATACAACCCATGGATTTATCTAACACTGTTAGATACATAATCAACAGTCTTCCTTCTACGGGAGGGAGAAAGATAGGAGGCTCAAGAAGATATTCTTTAATACTCTCAAATTCCCTTTAGCAGTCATCCATCCACATACAACCTTGATCTTTCTTTAACAACTTAAAGACTGGTTCACACGTTGCAGTCATGTGGGAAATAAATCTGGAGATATAATTCAAACGCCCGAGGAAACCCCTGACTTGCTTTTCAGTTCTTGGTGCTGGCATTTCTTGAATTGATTTGACTTTATCAGGGTCAACTTCAATTCCTTTCTGGATAACAATAAAACCCAACAATTTCCCCCATCTAACTCTGAAGGTGCATTTATTTGGATTCAAGCAGAGACGATACTTCCTCAAACACTTAAACAACTTCAACAAATCTTCTATATGCCCTTCTTCAGTTTGGGATTTGGCAATCATATCATCAACATATACTTCGATTTCTTTGTGCATCAGATCATGGAATAGGGTTGTCATAGCCCTCTGGTATGTTGCACCAGCGTTCTTCAACCCGAAGGGCATCACTCTGTAACAGAATGTTCCCCAGGGTGTGAGAAACATTGTGTTTTCCATGTCCTCTGGAGCCATTCTTATTTGATTATACCCGGAATCCATCCATGAACGAGAATACTTTGAATTTTGTTGTGTTGTCCACTAACATGTCGATGTGAGGCAATGGAAAATCATCTATTGGACTAGATTTATTTAGATCTCTGTAATCTACGCACATGCGGACTTTTCCGTCTTTTTTCGGTACTGGGACATGATTGGAAATCCATTGAGGATACATTGACGTCACAAGAAAACCATCATTAATCTGCTTTAGGACCTCCTCTTTGATCTTTACTGCCATATCTGGGTGGGTTCTTCTCAAATTTTGTTTAACTAGCGGACACTATGGCTTTAACGGAAAATGATGTTCGACAATGTATGTATCTAGACTAGGCATATCTTGATAAGACCAGGCAAAAATATCCACATACTCTTTCAACAGCTCAATCAACCCGCTCTTTACATCAGAATGCAACGATGCTCCAATCTTAACTTCCTTCGGATCTTCTTCTGAACCCAAATTAATCACTTCCAAAGGCTCCTTATATGGCTGAATGGTATCTTCCTCGTGTTCAAGCAACCGTGAGACCTCTTCTGGAATCTCATCATAATCTTCTTCTTCATCCCTAAACACAGGACAATCAAAGTTGGGAGAGGGTGCAGGGTCATTGTATTCAACGGATTTTTTAATTAATCTGCACATATGATTTATGATTGCTTTTAGAAACTGACACATATAACAAGTGATCATGCAGATTAATTTTCAGTTATTATTTTTTTTGAAAGGTTTTTTTTTATTTTTTATTACCATTTCCCAAGAAAAAAGCAGAAAATAAAAGACATAATTTTGGAAGCAAAGACAATTTTTATCAATGATCTTAAAAGTTATAGAAAACAGATAAGCCCTACAACATTAATACTTCCACCTTGAGCAGAGTGAAAGCTTTTCAAAAGAAAGAAGCAGATTAACAAAACAAATTACTTTGAAACATGTATGCAAGAAGGAACATTAATGGTGACCCAGTTTTGAACTCGGACTCCATGCGTCACATAATTCGGTACTTCCTGCTCTGCTTCATCCTCTTCAACAGCATTGATTCCAGAACCAATTGGATGGAGGTAGCCTCCACTGCGGAAAACATTATGATAACTGTTCACAGAAGACTTTGACTTCAAATTTTCTCCTTTTCCATTCCTCGAAGAGAAACCCAAACCAGCTCTGTTTTTGTTCACGGGTGGATCCACAAGTCGTCCCCAAACTGCATTATGACCATTGCGCACAACCTGCTGCGCGTCCTTCAGGGAAACCATAGAACTCTCATTCCTTCTTATGTTGTCAATGGATAAGGCTTGGAACTGGGTTCCAACAGTAGCCTCATCCGCTTCTACAAACTGAAAGAGGATAGATGGGATATCAACAACGCCTGCTCCCCATTTATGATCACTACCTTCCCTTAACGTACATATTTTAGCTTCTGATGCAGAGTTGAAGTGACAGCCCCTACTTCGTGTATCCATGGCCGTCCTAGCAAACAACTAAATGCGGGAATAATGTCCATGACCTGGAAGGTTATCAGGAATAAATGTGGTCCTATATGGATGGGCAAGTCCACTTCACCGATGACAGATTTCCTTGACCCATCAAAAGCCTTCATAATGATGCCACTCAGGCGCATAGGTGTTCCTTGATACTTTAACTTCATGAAAGTACTCCTCGGGATAACATTCAACACGAATCAGTTATCAATTAGCACATTGGATAGCGAGTCATTCTTGCAGTTCATAGATATGTGAAGGGCCAGGTTGTGATTCCTCCCTTCATATGGTAACTCATCATCGCAGAAACTGAAGTTGTTACATGACGTAATGTTTCCAATTATGCTGCTGAATTGATCTAACGGCATGTCATTCTCCACAAAATCTTGGTCTAGTACTCTTATCAGTGATTCTCTATGAGCCGAGGAATTCATCAATAAAGCTAGGATGGATATCTTTGAAGGAGTCTGCAATAGCTGATCTACAATTATGTAGTCGCTCATCTTAATTATCTTCAAGATATCATCCACTTATTTCTCTAATGTGGCTCCGCTAGTCTCTCCTGCAGCCTTCTTAGGTTCATCGTTCTCAGCAATTTTCTTTCCAGCAACAACATCTCTTCGTACAACTGGTGCAAACACACGACCACTACGGGTCACCCTGCTATTATCAGCTATATTTCCAACATATGGCATTGGCTGGATGGGAACTTCCACCCAATCTTCTAAGATTGTAGCGTTGTATTTGTAAGGCACAGCCTTATCTGATTTATAGGGAACAGGACCTGGCAGACTAATTACCAATGGGGTAACAGCTGGTTTGCTATGGTACTCCACCTCAATATGAGCGGGTGCACCAAAACAAGGTACAATGACGTTTACCCCTTCCTCAACATAATCATCCATCAAAAGGTCATTTCCGGCAAAAAAATCTTTGTCTAAAGAGAAATACTCATCCGCGGAGGCATACTCTTCCTCTGACTCTTCTTCCATCAAACAAACTTCAACCATATCAATCTCGTGATAATCATCTCTCTGACCTGCGATCTTAATAGTTCCATTGTCTAACATCAATTGAACACCCTCTCTCACAATAGAACATCCTCGTGGGTCTCGACAACAAACTATGCAAGATCCATATTGGTGTTCCACCTGACCAGTAGTACGGCAGAAGGGAGCATGCAACTGCACGAAATCCTCATTCAAATGCTCCACATCAAAAATTCTGAATTCACCCGGACATCCAGAAACCATATTCACTTCCTCTTCATATTCTTCCCTATCCCTGATTATATGGATTAAACCTTCATCCATCATCTCCTGTAAATCAGCCTTTATCTTCTCGCAACCCTATATGTTTGTACTACACACAACACAATCGGTGTGGTCATGCGTATAATAACTGAATTCACAGAGGTCTGCGTGCATCTTTACCAAATCTCCTCTAACCAGATTAATGTCAAAAATCCGGAAGTCGCCTGGACAATCGGCCACCATATTTACAGCATTCACTCCGCCGTGCTTGGGTAGAGGATTGTCTTTCACATTAGGTCCCATGTCTTTGAAAGATAGAATTCCAGATTTCACCAACCTTTGCACTTCAGTCCTTAAAGGATAACAATTCTCAACACTATGCCCTGGTGCTCCCTGATGAAAGGCACATGTCTGGTATGCTTTGTAATACCAAGGCAGTGGTGATGGTACGGCTGGAGGTGGTCATGTCTGGACCAAATTCTTCTGAATCAATGCTGATAGCAGTTCTGCATACCTCATGGGAATAAGGTCATCGTTCTCCCTTCTCTGATTATTCCCTTGGTTCCCCTGCTGGGACTACCTTTGATAAGTAACGGTAGTAGAAGCGGCATTCATAACAGGAGTAACTGAGGCAACTTGCTGGTGATGCTGATAATTCCTTCTAGGAGCGTTCACTCTCCTCTCTTGTATGACAGCATTCATATCCCCCTCTTTCTTCTTTGTATACCCATAAGCTGGATTTTTCACACCTCTGAATCCTTCACCCTTTGTCAAACGGCCTTCTCTTACTGCCTCTTCTAGGCGGACACCCATTCCTACCATCTCTGTAAAATCACTTGGGGCACTTGCTACCATTCTTTCGTAGTAGAAAGCCCCTAGCGTCTTCAGAAAAATTTTAGTCATTTCCTTCTCCTCCATGGGAGGAATCACTTGTGCAGCCACTTCGCGCCATCTCTGCGCATACTCTTTGAACGATTCTCTATCTTTCTGAACCATGGCCCTAAGCTGGTCATGGTCGGGCGCCATGTCCACATTGTACTTGTATTTTTTTAATGAATGCTTCTCCCAAATCATTAAAAGTATGGATGTTGGCGTTGTGTAAACTCATGTACCATTTCAACATTGCGCCGACCAGACTATCCTGGAAAAAGTGAATCAGCAGACGCTGATCATCAGTGTGAGTAGACATTCTCCTTACGTACATCACCAAGTGAGCACGAGGGCAAGTGTTGCCCTTGTACTTCTCAAATTCTAGGACCTTGAACTTAGTAGGCACTTTAACATTCGGGACCAAGCACAGCTCATTCACATTCTGCCCAAATAGCTCTTTTCCCCTAAGAGCCTTCATCTCTCTTTGCATTCTATCAAACTGCTCTTGGAAATCATCCATTCTGTCATAAAGATCCAAGTCTTCACTCAGAAGAGGGAAAGGACGACACACATCTTCATTAACAAACGGAACCAAATTCACCGAAGGAGGTGCATCAGGAACAGTATGCACCACAGGAGGTGATGGAGTAACAACAGTTTGAACCACTGGAGCATCTTGGGGGCCCAAATTGAAACCTTCAGGTGCAAAATTCTCTGGCATTCCCCAAGGATAACCCTGGGGCATACGGTTTTGAACAACAGCCGGAGTAGCGGATACAGAAACAGTAGGAACTTCAGCATTTGTCCTTATTGGTTGAGGTTGAACACTCGGTGGCTGATTCTGAGCAACCACCAGAGCTTCCATCAGAGTAGTCAAGTTGGCCAAGCCAGCCTTCAAAGTAGAAACTTCTTCGCATAGCTCGCGATTCTCCTGTTCCAAGTTGTCCATCTTCTTTTTGAAGTTAGCCCGAGTGTTGTAGTGATGAGTCAGTTTGCTGAACAAAGTAAAGAGATGGGTAAGGCACCTGGATATGCATAATAAATGAAAGAAATATGTGCAATATGATGCATGATATGCAATGCGTATGATTATTTTTTACTTTGTCATTTAATATTTCAAGGGATTTAACATTTATAGACATATTGCAAACATCAAAGTAATAACGCTTTTGAAATACTGAAAAAAATTTATTATAATAACTTCAAAATTTATTACAACTTTCAATGATCCCAAGTACAATATGGAAATACAATCTAAAAATCCTGAGAAAAATAACTGATAGAGATCAATCTGTACGTTGGCGCTTTCCTGTGAGCATGGCAATCTGAGCCCTCAACCTTTGGTTTTCTTCCACATGTCTGATGGCTACCTCCTTCCAATCATCTGGATCAGGAAATGAGCAATCAGCACCTGTTTGAGGCTTAGGAGAAAATAAATCCCCTTGCCTCTCCATAGACTCCATCGCTCGACTCTCGAGGATCTCGATCAAATTGTCTTTCTCCTTCAGGTCTGCTTTGTATGAACTCTCTAAAGTATGGAACTTGTTCTTCCAAGCATCCCTTTCCTGTTGCATCCTAACCAAAGCGAGTTGCAGCTCTTCTAGATCATCTAATAAGGGAGGAGTGGTCTTCACAAATAGGTCAGGCATGGGTGTCTCCCGAGTATATGGCATCTTCAACTGAATGGCTCTCGATCGGACCCACTAAAGATATGGCTCCAAAGAAACAGCACCCCTAGGTCCCAAATCCTTCCTACTCTTCTTATGAATGTGACACCAGGCCTTCACAATCTGCTCCCTAGCTTCCCTGTGGTCTTCTCCTTCCTTTAGAAAGAAACTACTCAAATGAATATTGTTCGGTTTATCCCTCATCGGATAACCAAGTTGTCACCGTGCAAGCACATGGTTATAGTTAATTCCTCCTTTTGTACCAAGAAGAGGCACATTGGGGAAACTACCACAACTATCAATAATCTCCACATCATGGTAAGCTCGATGGTACCAATCAATATCCGAGTGACTAAGTGCCATAATCTTAGGAGCCCAATGGGGTTCCTTCTTGACATCCCAAAAAGCATCAGACTGAGGCATATGAGATATGAACCATCGGTACAACAGAGGCGTGCAACAGATAATCATTCCCCTATAATAGGAACTCCGAAGATGAATAGAGTAATAAGAATCAGCCAACAGTGTAGGAACCGGGTTTCCAATCATGAAAATCCTGATAGCGTTAATGTCGACAAACTTGTCCACATTAGGAAATAAGAATAATCCATAAGCAAGTAAAGCGAAGATGGCCTCAAAAGCAACCATACTCTTCATTCTGGCAAAGTAACGAGCTTTCTCCAATAAGAACTGAGCTAGTAATCCTCTAATCCCTCCTTTAGTAGTCATATGGGCTTCCACCTCGGACTTCCCCAGATGAATCAAAGCAACAATCTCATGTGGTTTTGGCTCACCTTCCAAACCAGTAAAAGGAACACAATCGGTAACAGGTAAATCCAATAGATAGGAATACTCCTCCAGTGTAGGCATCAACTGATAATCGGGAAAAGTAAAGCAGTGATACACCAGATCATAGAACTGGACCAAGGTCGAGAGAATACCCTCCTTCATCTTCAGCTTCATGAGAGGAATAATGGATCCATATTTCTTCCGAAAGTCTGTAGAACACTCGATCTCTGGAATTAGACTGACCAACTCATCTATCTTGGGATCCTTGAAACTGTATTTCCCGGTATTTCTCTTTCCAGAATCCATGGTTAACAGTACCTGAGATGTTCACAAATAGTAAACCTTTAAATCCCTTGAAATATTATTTTCTTCAAAAGATGCTTATGAGTGCATGGATGCATGATGCAACAATCACAAACAAGATCACACATATAGGGTTCATAGGTTCAACGTCACGAGCATGAGGTCGAAGGTACTACCCATAAGGTGTTAGTCTAAAATAGTTATCACCTGTCGAACAAGGTTCTAGAGGTTCCCAGAGTCTACATCCTTCAATCGGATATTACCAACTTCCCAATTAACTCGGTAGTTAGTAATATTCTCAAAAAATACTCGTCAAAGCGTAGTATCGTGTGACAGCTATTTCCGGATTACTCTGTCATAGCTTCCGCACTACACCTAAAAGGCCAAGATGGGTTTGGTATTCTACAGTCCTCAATTTCAGCAGGCTCCCAGGTCGAAAGCAGTACGTCTTCTCGATTACTCGGTAAACGAAACTACAGTCAAATGGGCCTCGACTGAGTGGGGGATCTCATGCCTCCTTTTTTTGGATTACCCCCTCAAAGTTAACATGACTATATCGCCCGTCCTATCTTAAAGTTTTCCCAAGTCCGGGTATAGTACTTATGAGTAATCACTAAGCACCCTGAAAATCAGGAAAATCCAAACAAACATATATACAAAATATAACACATAAACAACAATAACACATGTACAGATATAAACAAAGATAGGCTCAAGCCACTTAGGGATGAACCAGCAAGAGGTAAATCTGTCCCCAGTGAAGTCTCCATTTTTCTGTAGCGGTAGAAATGTTCAAGACTAAGCCATTGGATTGACTAGACTTTATATAAATCAAAATAAAAATCGCCGCTGCACTTTATTGTTTCCAAAGGAATGGTAAAAGAGCTAATAACCCAAAAAAAGAGGGGGAAAGATTCAAGGTAAGGGGGTTGGTTATGCAAAGGGAAGGTATTAGGACCTTAAACATCTACGGTACTCCATAGGAACCTCTTTGTAAAATCTGTATATTTTGGCTATAAAATATGTTGTATAGAAACAGATGGTGGAGGTGAGAAGAGAAGTATTTTTTATGATTTTTGCACCCGCCGCGGTTGCGAACCTATAGTTCCTACGTACCACCTTTAGCGTAATAGGGGATTAGGGTACACGTAGTTCCTCTTTTAAAAGTTTGAAACACAAGTGTGTTGGTTAATTTTATGAGATAAGATATCATCGTCATTGTCCGTGTGGAAAACATACTTACTACCCACAATCATGAGAAAGGAGAATTTTCATCATCTCAAAGTGGAGGATATGGCTTGGATTTTAAAATCAACAATTCCACACTCAACACCCAAGTGGAAAATATCTCACTTCACTACATATTATAGAAGTATAGTTGTTTGCATCACTACAAGGATTGACAAGAGTCTAACCTTTTGAGAAAAGTTTAAAGATAAAAACCAAAGTGGAAAAATAGTTTGAAATGAGATTATTTGACTTTTAGTCTTCTCACAAAAATGTCAAGGTATTATTAAATTGATTGGAGTTTATTTATGAAAATATTTTTAAAATGCATGGACCTAAGTCCAAGTTTATTATGAAAGTGGTTTAAGTTTCAAAACAAGAAGAGTTTTCAAAATGAGGGAGAAGATTTTTGAAATAAAAGAAGATGGGAGAAGAAGAAGAGACTGTCCTAAAGCATAGGGTAAAAGCTAAGGATAAGAACCATCTAACCAACAAGAAGCCAAAACATGATATTATGAGCCAAGATAGAATTCCCATTCTTTGGATTGAAACCAAGCAAGCAAAGATACTAGACCTCTTCAAATGTATTAAGTCTTCACAAAAATTGGGCAGAGTAACGGCTGTATACGGGTGAATTCCAGATTACAAACAAAGGATGTAATCACAAAAACCTGCACACAAAAACAAACAAGCAACCAAATGTCTTGAGGTAAACCTCAAGAGCTCCAGACAAAATAAACAGATAGGATCACAAGGTCTCCAAGATAGTCCAAGGTTTCTAATCCTAAGTCCAAGAAAAAGTCCCATGCTCGATAATGCCAAGGATAGTGACCAAATAGTCCAAGTACCATTAAGAGTTTTTTAGAGTTTATGTTGATTATTAAGTATCTTAGGAAAAGAAAAAGAAAAGCTCAAGTGAGAAAAGTAAAAATGACAAGAAAAATAAATGCTCAAATGAGCAAAGATGAAAATGGCATGAAATTAAAAATGCTAAAAAAAAATAGTACATCAAGCATAAAAGAATAAAAGCATAAAATAAACAAGTCAATAATTAGTGGTTAGTTGGATGACCATCTTGAAACTTGCATTTGGAACTCATTAGAGGATTGGTAGAACCAAAGCCTCCACACAACAAGTTGCATTTGCTTTTTGTCAAGTATATCATCCATTTGGAATTCTCATAAGTACCATTTAATGATCAACGATGTTTAAGTGATCCACGTTGACCAAAGGTGTTGTAGATTCATTAGAGGATTGGTAGAACCAAAGCCTCCACACAATGAATCTCAAGGTTATTGGATCAAAGAGATCAAATTAACATACTTGGGCCTGCAATCCTAAGTTTGGGCCACGAATGATCATTTATTCGAATCGGGACAAAATTTAGCGCTATGTTAAGCAATCATAAGTGGACTTATATAGAAGTCGCACCTATTTTGAGGCCGGTCAATAGCAATCTATGCACCATTTGTTTTGAGACATGATATAGAGATCATGCTCCAACAACATTTAGTGCAATGAGAAGGGGATGAGATAAAGAGGATTAGGGCAAAAGAGAAACCACATTTGAATTAATATTTAATCAAACTATTATTTAAATCATTCATCCATTTTTTATGGAGTTAAACTCATCACCATGGATCCAATGATGTTAATAAAGCTATGATCAAAAAATCAACCCAAGACAGCCAGAAAATAATCACAAAATAATATCATATTTAATATATACATTAAAAGGTTTAAAAATGTTTTTAAAAAATAGAAAATAAGGAGGAAAATATCAATTATATTCAAATTAATTAACAAATGAAAAATAAGACCATAGAAAAATCAGAAAAGAGGTCAAATAATTTTACAAAATTTTTGGTAATTTTTAACATTAATATCAATTATATTGTTCAAATAATTTTTACAACAAGGTGTTAGCACGTTTTGACAACAAGATCCCTTCATGTTGCTGAAGCAATTTGGTATGATTCAGCAACTTCGAAATCTATTCTCAAGCCTTTTTCAATCCATTTTTCCCTCAATTCACCTTCCTTGATCTTCTCTGAAGCTAACCATATAATTACATTCAAGAATCGTGCCCTATAATGATCCAATGATATTGTGACAAATATTGGTGACCTTATTTTATTTTTGTTTCTGACTTTACTATTTTTTTTTATTTTACCCATTTATTTTAACTTTTAAAAAATAGTTTCTGACTTTTAAAAATTACCAAAAATTTTGTAAAATTATTTGATCTCTTTTCTAATTTTTCTATGGTCTTATTTTTCATTTCTTGATTAATTTTAATATAATTGATATTTTCCTCATTATTTTCCATTTTTTTAAAACATTTTTAAACCTTTTAATGTATATATTAAATATGATATTATTTTGTGATTATTTTCTGGCTGTCTTGGGTTGATTTTTTGATCATAGCTTTATTAACATCATTGGATCCATGGTGATGAGTTTAACTCCATAAAAAATGGATGAATGATTTAAATAATAGTTTGATTAAATATTAATTCAAATGTGGTTTCTCTTTTGCCCTAATCCTCTTTATCTCATCCCCTTCTCATTGCACTAAATGTTGTTGGAGCATGATCTCTATATCATGTCTCAAAACAAATGGTGCATAGATTGCTATTGACCGGCCTCAAAATAGGTGCGACTTCTATATAAGTCCACTTATGATTGCTTAACATAGCGCTAAATTTTGTCCCGATTCGAATAAATGATCATTCGTGGCCCAAACTTAGGATTGCAGGCACAAGTATGTTAATTTGATCTCTTTGATCCAATAACCTTGAGATTCATTGTGTGGAGGCTTTGGTTCTACCAATCCTCTAATGAATCTACAACACCTTTGGTCAACGTGGATCACTTAAACATCGTTGATCATTAAATGGTACTTATGAGAATTCCAAATGGATGATATACTTGACAAAAAGCAAATGCAACTTGTTGTGTGGAGGCTTTGGTTCTACCAATCCTCTAATGAGTTCCAAATGCAAGTTTCAAGATGGTCATCCAACTAACCACTAATTATTGACTTGTTTTTTTATGCTTTTATTCTTTTATGCTTTATGTACTATTTATTTTTTTTAGCATTTTTCATTTCATGCCATTTTCATCTTTGCTCATTTGAGCATTTATTTTTCTTGTCATTTTTACTTTGCTCACTTGAGCTTTTCTTTTTCTTTTCCTAAGATACTTAATAATCAACATAAACCCTAAAAACTCTTAATGGTACTTGGACTATTTGGTCACTATCCTTGGCATTATGGAGCATGGGACTTTTTCTTGGACTTAGGATTAGAAACCTTGGACTATCTTGGAGACCTTGTGATCCTATCTGTTTATTTTGTCTGGAGCTCTTGAGGTTTACCTCAAAACATTGGGTTGCTTGTTTGTTTTTGTGTTCAGGTTTTTGTGATTACATCCTTTGTTTGTAATCTGGAATTCACCCGTATACAGTCGTTACTCTGCCCAATTTTTGTGAAGACTTAATACATTTGAAGAGGTCTAGTATCTTTGCTTTCTTGGTTTCAATCCAAAGAATGGGAATTCTATCTTGGCTCATAATTTCAAGTTTTGGCTTCTTGTTGGTTAGATGGTTCTTATCCTTAGCTTTCACCTTATGCTTTAGGATAGTCTCTTCTTCTCCTCCCATCTTCTTTAATTTCAAAAATCTTCTCCATCCTTTTGAAAACTCTTCTTGTTTTGAAACTTAAACCACTTTCATAATAAACTTGGACTTAGGTCCATGCATTTTCAAAATATTTTCATAAATAAACTCCAATCAATTTAATAATACCTTGACATTTTTGTGAGAAGACTAAAAGTCACATAATCTCATTTCAAACTATTTTGCCACTTTGGTTTTTATCTTTAAACTTTTCTCAAAAGGTTAGACTCTTGTCAATCCTTGTAGTGATGCAAACAACTATACTTCTACAATATGTAGTGAAGTGAGATATTTTCCACTTGGGTGTTGAGTGAGGCATTGTTGATTTTAAAACCCAAGCCATATCCTCCAATTTGAGATGATGCAAATTCTCCTTTCTCATGATTGTGGGTAGTAAGTATGTTTTCTACACGGACAATGACGATGATATCTTATCTCATAAAATTAACTAACACACTTGTGTTTCAAACTTTTAAAAGAGGAACTACGTGTACCCTGATCCCCTATTGCACGAAAGGTGGTACGTCGGCACAAAAGGTTCGCAACCGCGGCGGGTGCAAAAATAATAAAAAATACTTCTCTTCTCACCTCCACCATCTATTTCTATACAACATATTTTATAGCCAAAATATACAGATTTTACAAAGAGGTTCCTACGGAGTACCGTAGATGTTCAGGGTGCTAATATACTCCCTTTGCATAACCAACCCCCTTACCTTGAATCTTTCCCCTCTTTTTTGGGGTTATTCGCTCTTTTTCCATTCCTTTGGAAACAATAAAGCGCAGTGGGAATTTTTATTTTGATTTGTGTAAAGTCTAGTCAATCCAATGGCTTAGTCTTGAACATTTCTACCACTATAGTGACTCTTGCTAACCGCAACATTTACGATCAAACACAAAACCTCCAAGTCAGTTCTCGCACTGTATCACACTTGGTATGCCCCCAGAGTATGAGAGTTGCTCCGAACTGGGTTAACAATCTCGGTGTGTTGTTCCCTTTTAAGTACTCTTTTTTGCATGTTTTATACCTTGCATGTATATTGTTCAGATCAAATGTCTCGACATGTCATAGGACATATGAGTTCTGTTATACCATAATTTTAATTGGTATCAGATCATGCATCCTATTCTGTTTTGGGTGAGATCTTGGGAAGATACTTTTTGGTTCATGGGCAAGGATGGAAGTATCTACTCAAAAGTTTTTTGAACTTATTTAAGTTCATATTATGGTTTGAATGGTCCCTAGAAGTGGAGGAAGGACTGTTCATGACAGGTTTTGTATCATACCTGTCTATTGTTATCAGGATTGTAGCTTTGATAGACATCTGCTACTTTTTTTGGTTTGATTTATTTTCAAACCTAGGCTATATTGTTGGCACCTGGATTATGGTGATTGTGTGCAAGAGTTATTATGTTTTTCCTGAAGAATGTTGAGGAGTTTTCTGGTTTATGTTTCGCTGCATATGTATCTGATGGAAAACTCCTGGTGGTTTTGTGAGTTTCTAGTGTCGAGGCTATAGCCATTTGTTCCTCTCTGAAGGTGTATCCCATAGTATGGTGATACTTGGACTACACCTTTAACCATCTCTGTAAAGGTGTCAAAGATACTTGAGATTCATCTCAAGTCCACTCAAAAAGGCATTTTTAAATGATTTTGTTGAAATGAGATCTAAAGAAAGCATAAGGATCTCTTTGTGTGTTCCCTGGAATGATGTCCTACCAGATGTTAGAACATCACATCAAAATTATGCAGGATTTTGTTGGGATGAGATAGCAGATGCTTTGGGTGCTACACAAATGTGTGTTGATCACATATGTTTGGATCCTTCTGAAATAACCGGCTGAAAATCATCAAACAATGAAATCTCCATTAAACATGTTTTATCCCATATGAAGGGAAAGGTAAACATCAATAAAACCTGAGAAGGGAGAAGTCACGGTCTTAAGACCAAGAGATCGGGTAAGGGAGTCTGTTATGAAAGGGGAAGGTATTATCACTTTGCCCGCCTGTAGTACTCTACAGTATCCACTCATTTTATCTATATTATGGGTGTGTCTAATCTATGCTTACTGCTTAATACTGAGGAAGAATGCATGCAAAAGAAAGGAGAAAATAATGTAGGGAAAATAAAGTTGTTCTTGCTTGGGCCCTACCCCAATGCCTACGTATCCTTTTTGAGGAAACAGAGTTACCGTAGTTTGGCTCATATGTTTTTTTTTTTGTGTTTTTTATGAACAATGTTAATTTCGCCTTCTGCGACAGCTCGATCCTTGGAGACTCACACGTTGGCACAGAAGTAAATTAGCATGTCCTTACCTGAAAATGGTTTTGAGTTACACCCTCAAGGCAAGATGTCACATTTGATTGGTTTGTGTTTTATTAACTTGAAAAGGGTTTAAGTGTGATTAGCATGTTTTATGATTTGCTAAGAAAAAGAGAGTTTTATTTTTAAATGCAAATGCAAAAAGGGGGAGAAAAGAGTCTACATAAGACTAGCCTATTTCTAATCTTAATGTTATCATACAATGGTAGTCCTAAGGTTTGGATTAACATAAGGGAAATGTATATCTAATGGTAGCATACATGGCTTGCAACCTAAGGTCTTACTTTCACCCGAAAGGAACAAGCACATCCAAAGGGAACATACTATAGAAAGCGAGTAAACAAACAAGCTCGAAATAGAACACACATGAAATGGTAAAGAAAAGAAGCTAAATGCTTTAATTAAGGGGATCGGATCACCCGAGACAAACAAGCGGGAGTGAAAAATAAAAAGAAGAGAAATGCTTGAGCTAAGGGGAGTGGATCACCCGAAGCAAACAAGCGGGAATAGGATGTAAAACAAAAATGTAATGTCCAAAGTGACTGAACACCTAACCAAGATATAGAAGATCTAGGTAGGTGACAAAAGGCAATATGAACAATCATGGAGTGTCAGCATCGACCAATGCGAACTCCTGACAAAGTGTGAGGGTTCGGTTGAGAAACCCTTTTCCACTTGACAACTCATAACGAGAGTAGGCAAAACTCTGAAGCATCGTAGTGTGTCACGAGTTAAGGATGACACAAATGAAATGCATGGGTTGATTTCAAACCCTTTCTGCTCGCCTCCTTTTGAAGACTTATCATTTATAATATAAGCGGGCGCAAATGTAAACATACCAGTAGAATACCTACTTCAAATGTAGGGTTTTAAACAAACACAAATAGCATACAGTGGCACATAATATAGAATTTTCCCTAAACGGGTCTTTAAATAAACTATAGGGGCTCTTGACATGATCAGAAATGAAAATCTCCATCATACATCTCTAGTCCTACTTCTCATGGCAAGGAAAGCGGTAAAGAAATGCGATAAAGTGTGGAAAAATGTAAAAAGCAGTAGCGGTGACTACCAAAAGGAAGCAAATCATCGAAAGCAGATGAAAGTGATGGAGAATCAAGGATTACGCGTCGAGCAAGATTCACCAAGAAACAAATAAAGTCAGAAACAATATCCAACTAAGATAAAAGCAAATGCGTGTTGCGAATGTAACGCGTAATCAGAAGTTCCTACACAAAGTATCACAAAATATCACATGTATCGGGATAATATATAATATGATATGAATTTCTTAGGACGATGAGAAATAAGACGTGTCGCATCTTAAGCGACCATAAGACATATGCTTCGATCACATAACATGTTATGTTACATGATCAAAAGCACCAAAGTGTACCTTGCACAATGAACAAACGCGTCAAAATAACGAGGCACGACGGTGTGAAAATATGAATAAAAAAATTAAACGAAAAAGTATTTTTATTAGTTTTTTTATGTGAGGAAAATTCTATCAAAAAACTAAAGAATTAATTTCTAAGATCAATTAAAGAGGTCTAACAAATTTTATTGACTATTTCAATTTTGTCATAACAAAAATCTTAAAAAAAACTAAAAAAAAGTCCTAAATCTTAAAAAGAAAATATGAGGATCAGAAGGGGTGTGAGTTGGATTCAGAAGGGTGTAGAATAGTAAGCAGCTCTAGGCGCAAGGCCCAAGTTGGCTAAGTCCATTAGCAGACTTTTTTGTTTGTGTATCAGGCTTCCACCAAACACTGGTGAATTGGGCATTGGGGAAGCAGATTTCGGTCCATAATGCAATCCAATAAACAATTTCCTTTAATTGTTTAGTTTTTATGTATTATGTATATAAACAAGGAAGAAAAGAAAATAACAATTGATAAAGGGGAGGAATCATGGAATTAGAGCTCAATTATATGACCTTTCACCTTCCTCAAACACAAATTACTCCCTCCTCTCTTCTCTTCAAGGTGCAGAGGTTGATTCTTCTTCATATCTTCTTCACAGCGAGTTCGTCCTTCGTCAACCTCGACGGGCTTCAAACATAATGCCACTGTTCTTCATCTGTCTCACTCATTTCTTAATCTTCATCTGATTATGTTCTTCCGTAATCCAAACTTCATCGTCACTCTGCTCAATCTCTCGCCTCACTTCTGTTCATCGGCTTCTTCGATGAGCATTTCATGCCATACAGATACGCAAAAAGGACCTAAGAGATTGCAGGCTTGATTAATTTTGATGCTTACCTACCAGAAAGGAGTCTGGTGCTTCTTCAAAAATGACGGAGTCGACGAGAAATTGTGAATCTTTCGCAAAGAACTAGGTACATTTTTTTGATTTCACTCTCTTCTTCCTCAACTCTTGCGTTTTTGTTATGGATTTGTGCACGGCTTTGAGCAGTGTAGATGATTTCTTTGTCAAAGACGGAAGATTGTTGATGGCGGATGAAGATTGAAGTGCGAAGCAAAGATGATGAATCACTGCGTTCTTGATGTTACAGAGAGGAGGGTCAAGATTGAAGGAAGAGATGGTTGAAGGATGATGATGAATATTGAAGAGAGTCATTGGTTATGGTGATGAAGCAGGGGGAGAAAGTGCATAGAAAATTGAAGATGAAGATAATGAACGATTGCGGTGCTTTCTAGAGAGAGATTGAGAGGTAAGTTTTTGTGATTTTTTCTGCGGCTTTTTGGTGAAAGATGATCGTGAATCCTAATCTCTGTGAATTCTCTCTGAAAATCTATTATATGATTGTTAGAAGTTTATTATGAAATCGGTTAGAGCTAGAGAGATCTCAATTATTGAATGAAAGTTGGTTAGGATAAGGGAATGGTCAAGATCGATTCTGAACTTTTATTAGTTGCGAAACTAATCCTTCTGAGATTTTTTTTATTTACAAATATTCCCTGACTTTCTTTCTTTCTAAATTTCATGGTTTCTGGTATATGTCCTGATAAAACTTTTTCTAATTTTTCTCCTTGAGTTGCGTATTTCCGACTTAATTCTTTGCTTTTCTGTTTTGTTAATTGAATATGGATGCGGTTTATTTGTTGTGCGGGGTAATGGAACTGGTTTTATGGTTATACAGTTAATCGTTTTCTGCTTCTTCTGTTGGACATGTTAGGTTGTCAGTTTTTCTGGACTATTTGTAGTCTTATGCAGAACTGTAACTTGAACAATTACCTTGGCTATTGAAAACATGAGTCATGTTTGAAGGATTTGGCTGTGGATACTTTAAAGGTGAGAACAGGAAATCATGGTCAAGCCTTGATGATAGAGCTTGGATATAAGGGAGAAAGCCAACAATTATTAAGAGCATGGACATGAAGTTTTGAAGATCGTAGCAATAATAAGGCTTAGCTTAGGTTTAGCATAGGATTAGAACTTAACTTGTAATGTCTATAACATGCTTGCACTTTGTATATTTGTAATGTTAATGGATCATGAATGATCTTTGTATATTGAGGATTCATTTTAATGAGATATTTCAGACTCTAATTGAACTTTGAATGAAGTTGGATAAGATTTCCTCAATACTTGAATAACATCATGATGGAACTTCAAGTTTGAAACTTGTTGTAATACGGTGGGAGAACTGACTTTTTTAGTGTTATCATAAATGTGCGGTTAGAAAGAGTCGCCACCGAATTTTATTTTATCCACTATTTAGGAAAGGCGAAAAGAACAGGAAAGACCTTTGATAGATTTTGAGTTCGGGGGGTAAGTTAAGAAAAGGGAAGGTGTTAGCACCCTTTCATCCGTAGTTATCTACGGGCTCTTAATTGCTTAGCTCACTTTTGAAAATCTTGCTTTGTGTGTGTGATTTGTTTGAAAATAATTTGAAATCACCAATGTAAGGCTGACTTTGTAATGATTCTTGTATCAGTCCTCAAGAATGTATACAAAGTTTTATTTTTGAAAATATTTGTTTGAAAGTGTAGTGTGAAAAAAAGTTTTGAGAAAAGTTGTGAGCAAGCAATTAAGAATTTATTATCCACTAAAGTCTTTCTTATTCTTTTCCTTCTCCTTTAGAGATAGTACTATCCATACTAATAGTTGGTAGGTAGCCCTATCTATTGGATGTGAAGCGACAGGTGTAGGGTCATCGTATGGTCATCGAAGGCAATAAGTAAGGATACTTTAGCAATTGTATCGAAGGGACTATCATAATTTTGTAGGCAACTCGAAGGGACTAGATCATTTTGTAGGTAGCTCGAAGGGTCATCGAGGGATTATGATTTTTATTCGAAAGGGACATGATGATTTGATCGAGTGTCTTTTGCTAAAGTATCCCCATTTTCGAGGGACGTGACCAATATCATAAGGCAACAAGAGAAGTTAACCTAGAGGTGAAAGTGTGCAAAGTGTATTGATTCAGTTATTTATCTTGAATATTAGGGTTTTCTAAATTGTTTTTAGTCTTGCCACGCAAACCCTAGTTAATAGCAGTTAAATATGTACCAAAAAATAAAGTGAGGAATTAATGTCCTAAGCTATTACATGGCTTTGGGAGAGGTACATAAGTATTAAAATTCGCGAGAAATTAAACCTATGCTATTACATCCTGTGAGCAGTTACATAATTAGGAAAAAATGTGAGAAAGGAAATCTATGCTATTACAATTAAGGAATGCATTCTATACAATTTTCTATGAAAATTAAATAGCAAGAAGAAAGAAAATACAAAAAGAATGTTAAAATGTTTTATGATTTATGATTTTTTTGTAGAAAATAATTTAAGTTAATAATAGTAATTAAAACCTAAATCCTAATTTATTTTAATGTTAAGAAAAAAGCCAATTTATTTAATTAGTGTGATACGGTGGGAAGAACTGACTGTTTTTGGAATGCTGGTTTGTGTTTTGCGTTTGTTTTTGCAAAATATCGCGGTAAGCAAGAGTCACCACCGACTTTTATTTTATCCAACAAGGAAAGGAAAAAAGCACAGAAAAATTCCTTTTTTGAGATATTTCTGAGTACGGGGGGTAGATTATAGGAAGGGAAGGTGTTAGCACCCTTTTTATCCGTGGTTATCCACGGGCTCTTAGTTACTTGCTCATCATTTTCAAAATTGTTTTCTTTGTGTTTGTGGGTTTGAAAAAGTTTTTGTTTTAACTTTGATTTAACTCTTGCTTCTGTCCTCAAGAGTGTAATGAAGTGCTTTTGAAAACTTGTTTGTAAAAATGTAAGTGTGAAAAAGTTTTGTTTTGAATAAGCAAGTATCTAAGAACTAATCTACCTACTCGAAAAAGGAATCGTTCTATGTTAATTTCCTTTAGACAATGCTATCCCACTATTAATGAGTAGGTAGCACCGTCGTTGGAATTTGAGGGTCAATTCGAATGAGGGACATACAGTCACTAAAGCAATGTTAGGACGCCTTAGTGGTAACCCTAATATCTTAGATCATTTGTTTGAGGCAACAATATCCGAGGCAACCATTTCGAGGCAACTATGATCTTTTTAGACAAGAGGACGACCTCTAAAACGACCTATGCTCAATGACCGCGTACGAAGTCAACCAAGTGGGGTGTACCCTAGGAATGCGCATGTGTGAGTGTGTTGATTTCAGTTATTTTTATCTTTGCACATGTTAAGGGTGATCTAACTGTTTTTTAATTAAGCATTCATTCTTGTCATGCAAGCCCTATTAACAAACATCTAGCAGTTATATAATTTGCAAAATTTAAAATGCGGAATTTAAACTAAATTATTACAAGGCGTCGGGTATTTACATCTCCAAAAGCAACCCTTTGAAATTTAAAAGCGGAAAAATAAATAAGTGTCCTATTAAAACTATTACATCCCATGAGCAGTTACATTAAATATCGTAAAAAAATAAATAAAAGCGGTAAAGGTAAATAAATGTCCTAATTAAATTATTACAAATTGTGAGCAGATACAATAATTGGGCAAAATAATAATAAAGCGCGCGATTAAAAATTAGATTGACGAGAAATTAGGGTTTTGACCCTTCTATCCTAATTAAAAAAAGAAAATGTTTTTTTTGTTGTTTTTAATATTTTTTTAAGAAAAGAAATTAGATTTTTAAATTAAATGCAAAATTGATTGGTTATTAAATTAATTAATGAAAATAATTAAATGACATATTTTTGGGTTTTTGTTATTTTAAGAAAGAAATAAAATAATTAAGTTAGTAATAAAACCTATATATTCTAATTAATTTTAATTATGTAAAAATAAATTAAAGTTGTCTAATAATTAATAACCTAATTAAATTAATTACTTTTTTTTAATAAAAATAAATATCTTGAATTTAATTGGATAAAAAAATGTTTTGTGATTTTTTGATAAAAAAGAAAATAATTTGATAGGTTAGTAAAATAAATAAATGAAATAATATAAATATAAAAGAATTAGAGAAAAGCAAACAGGGCCTGCAATGTGGGGGTGCAATCATCATAAATCTCTAGGCCCGAATCTTCGAAAGTTTCATGCTCTAACTATGGTGTGTTTTTTATTCTTGTGTGGAACCTATGATTCAAACATCCATAACTGTTCTATATAACTCAAGCAAACGTTAGCATACCATAAAATATGATTAAAATTAGAGATTCGAAATTTAAAATTTTAACAAACCGGTGTCGTCAAATGGGGGCGTGCTAGACGTGTGATGTATTTCTCTTGGGCCTTGTAAGACTCTTGAGGACTTCAAGAGGATGGTTTGAGGCTTGATGTCAATTGAGATAGACCGGAACCTCGAGATATGACTTGCACCAATTCTTTGATTTCTGGAGTGCTTTTTGAAGAGCTTTTAGAGAGCTTTTTGAAGAGCTTTTTAGAGAGGATTTTTGTCCCTTTAAAGCTTGTATGGCTCTATATTTATAGAGGAGAATTAGGAGACAAGAAAGCATGGAAATAATCTCCCTCATAATATTGTGTTTTAAGACCATGATCAAGATTTGAAAAAAATGCCATATTTGATGATTTTATGCCATTTTCACATGTGGATGAACCTGGACATATTTGAAAAGTTATTGCACGAAATCAATTGACATAAACCAGCATAAAACTTTCCCAAAATGGATTCACATCAAAATTTACATTATTTATATTATTTATTTATTTAATTCTGAATTTTAATGAATAAAATATCAAAATAAATAGCATAAATAGTAGAAAAATGTATGGGTGGGATTAGAGGTCGTGGACCATATTAGGAATGAGTTTCAAACTTGAAAAGATAGGCCCATTTGGAAAAAATCCAAGTTTGGTCAATATTTGCTTCATGCATTTTTTCAAAAATTGTCCAACTTTGACAATGCATAACTCCCTCAATTTTGACTCTTTGGAGGTGTTCTTGGACTTTTTAGAAATATTGAGATGTCCTCTAAGCAACTCTTTTTTTCTAATCTCATTTTGATATTCCATGCTCAAGTTAGAAGCTTTGGCAAAAAAGGTGTTTTTGTTGACTTTCAAAAATGACCTATAATGTCCAAATTGATAACTTCTTGTGAGTGCATTTTTTGAACTTGGGGTATGAAGATGGATTGTAGGGAATTGAATCCTATTCAAAATGAGATTTGGATGGGTCATTTCTCATAAAATCTGAGAAAGTTATGCTTGGTCAAAGTTGAGTTGACTTTTCCTACAAAACCCTAATTTAGCAACTTTTGAATCTTGATGAATTGTGAGAAATGCTTGATGAATCATGATAAAACCTTTATCAAATGATTAAATATCCTTCAAAATGAGAATGTTGACAAAAAATATTGAAGTTTGACTGTATTTGGGTCACAGTTGACTTTTGCCCTAGCATAGTCGATTTTTGGACCTTTGAGCAATTGACTGGGCAAACTTCCTCTGCAAGGCTTGAAACTTTACATGGATGATCTTGAGAACATATTAGGACATTGGTGAGCACTTGAGGTCATTTGGACTCAAGGATCCTGATGCAACACAAAACCCTAATTTTGGGTAGACTGCCTTAGGAGAGAGCTTGTCTGACCAAATCTTGGGCTACCTTGAGCAACTTAAGGATCTTTTTTTGAAATATTTTGAGAAATATGGGAGGGAAAATTTTGGGGTACAACAATTAGTAAATAAAAAATATAAAAAAATTAATTACTAACTAAAACCCTAATCCTAATTTGTTAGTTATTAATAAAAATGATTAGGTTAGTTAATTGTTAATTAAAAAATAATTAAGGAATAATTAAGAAAGAAAATAGAAAAATAGGGTAAAAAAAACTACATGGGGTGGGTGTTGAACCCACGCCCCCTGGCTTCATAAACTGCATTGCTCGCCACTAGGCCAAGCGTCTGTTGGTGTTTGAGAAATAAGCATTGATTAATATATATAAAACATACGCGTAAGTTTGAAAAATAACAAAATATAATTGTAAGACGTAGGGATCGAACACATGCCCTTCACGTTACATGTCTCCATCTTAACCAACTGCACTACGCTTCGTTTCTATTATTAAAATATAAGCAAACAAATATATAATAAAGCAAGTGAGCCAGTGAAGTGCCGGAGACCTAGCTCCGGTCGCCTTCTCCGGTGAGAGGACTTTCAAACCTGCAAAATAACATGTGTTAGACCATAAAAGGACCCTATCCCCCTAATTCGACCCTTGTGAATCCAATGGCGGTGTTTGTTTGGCCTGAAAACACTTGTATCATGAGTTCGAAGAAGACATCTCAAACCTCCCTAGCCATGGCAAAACATGATTCTCACGTTCGAGCTTCTGTTTTATGATTCAAACATGTTCTAAGTAACAACAAGAACTCATTTGGGCAGTTAATAAACATTAGCAATTCATGAAGTTAATTATATGAATGTTTGAAAGAAAAGCAAATCGGAGAAAATGATTATGCTTGTTTCAAGCATCAATGGCCATTACTTTCGACCTATTCTTACCCTTAGATACCTTAGGAATGATTTGCAATGGATGGCTTGGACTGAAAGTGGCTAGATCTTTGGTTTTGACTTTGCCCTAGTTTTGACAAAAATTGAGATTTTTTGAGAGGGTGTTCTTGAGGAAATTTCTGTGTCCCTTGGTCTGAATGTGTTCTCTATTTATAATGGAAGATTTAGGTCAACAAAAGTGGAATCAATTTTTTGTATTTCATGATCAAATCTTTGATTGAAGTTTTGCATAAAATCTTTCTTTTTTAGGGCAATCATGTACCAATCAATCTTTACACGTTTTTTGAAACTTGTCACCAGCTTTTGACTTATGATTTGATTCAAAAATAGATCTTTATGTCTTGATTCATTCACTTGGTATTTTATTTGATTTATTTTACTTTTAATTGAATAAAATAAAAAATAAAATAAATAAAAACCACAAAAATAAATGAATGGATTTAGGAGTCTATTATGAGGTCAGGAACACGTTTGGACCTTAAAAGATAGGCCCATTAGCCCAAAAATTCAAATTTGCTTAATTTGGATTTCATGCATTTTCTCAAAATTTCCCAACTTGCACAAATCATATCTCACTCAATTTTTATCATATGAAGCTAATCTATGACTCTTTGGAAAGCTCAAGATATCTCCTACAATCTTTATGTTGGTCATTGTTTCATTTGAAGTATTTATCTTGATGTAAATTGCTTTGACAAAAAGTGTCTTTTTGTTGACTTTTAAAATGACCTGTAATGTTTTGGCCCATATCTCTCAAATGAAGCATTTTTGGCCTTGAGCTTAGAAAGACAAAGTTCTCAAGAATTGAATTTCCCTCATGCTAAACAGTCACAAGACAGATACCCCCCACGTATACTCTTTTGTTTGGCCATATGTGACCCCTGGGAAGGCAAGCCTTCGATTGAACAAAAAGTATCAACCTACAAAGCTTCGTTTGAAGTTATGATTCCTTTCGAATCAGCATGCTTTGAATCCAGTCTGGACCTTTCGAAGCAAGCTTGTTTGAAGCAAGTCTAAACAAGTCTCAAGATCGAATCTCACTTGTCAGGCTTACTTTGTTTCCAAATCGTTATAATCAGAGGTTTGTACAAAGGTTTTGAACTTTGTCTTTTGGATAATACTATTATTGGCAAAAGGCTACATACTCTTTCTTTTCATGGAGAATATTTTTATCACAAAAGAGCTTTCAGCCTGACTTTAGTCTGAACAAAGAGCGGGGCTAGAAGGACAAGTCACATCTTCTGTGCCCCAACTGCCAAAGGCCCCCACTTGTAACCTTCACGTTACCTATATTTTATTATTTCTTTGCAAGCTGGCTACTAAAACATGTCCATTCTTTTCTCTATAAATAGAGGAATTTTTGCAAAGCCAAGGGGAGGATCTTTGGACTAGAGGAACGAATCTCCCAAATTTTCTCAAACACAACAAAATCTTTCAAGTCCCTTCAACACTTGTGAGAACAAACCCATAATCACATACTTACTTCCTTCAATCCTGAAGAACAAGCTCTCTTCAGTATCCTTCGAATTCATTTTGGAAAGAAACATATGACTTGTTTCTTTCTTTCCTTCGAATCCAGTATCCAAAGCACAACTGTTGGCCCCTACTTCGAATCCAGCACCCAGGGCCTCCACTCAAGGTCCCAAACCCCTTCAAGGCTGCAGCAAGGTAAGTTGCTCTTACTCTTGCATCTTTCGTTTCCAGCATATGTAAATACAACTCCTTTTCATTTCAAATATCATGTACATAACATTTTTTGCTCTTTTCGTTTCCACCCCCTTAACATGTTTTCAAAGCTAACCCCCCTTTCATTTTGCTGCTTATTTACTTAAATATGCTTTAACTATTAAACTGTTTGCAAGACAACTATTAGCATGGCCTTAGATCATGTTGCCATTTAATGCCTTAAATGAAAGAAACAGGGGGAAGGAAACATGAAATGAAGCCTTGGGCTTTCATGCTGGCTTCCAAGCCCCGGAAGGACAGGATGCACTACACTATTTTCCAGGCATAATCGAAAGGCGCACCTTGTTGGTTCTAGGCCCCAGTCGAAGGAGACATAGAAGGAAGAATCGAAGGCCACCTCTCACGCCTCAGGCCAAGCCCAATCGAAGGACAGGACCTCACTGGTGCCAGTGCCCAATCGAAAGACACGACTTACTGCTGCCAAGGCCCAATCGAAATCCATGATCTTGTTGATGCCAGCCCCAATCAAAGAACTCCAACAGAATGCAAATCGAAGGGTCCCCCTACCCTAATCGAAAGACTCTCATTTTTCTTCTTTTATTTTATTTTTTCCTTTACATTTTTCTTGCCTTTCAATATGGTTGTAATAGTATAGAATTTTTCTTTACTGCATTTTTATTGCCTTATACAAATGCTAGTAATTAGGCGTGTATGGCAAGATAAAACCAACAAGTAGACAAGTCTTAATCAAGACAAAATGCATGCAATCAAACACACTTTACACGCATGCACCCTTAGGGTAATATCACTTGTTGCCTATCAGAAAACTGGTCATGTCCCTCGAACATGGGCGTTTTAGCAAAGACCCTCGATAAAAGATCGTAGTCCCTCGATGACCCTCGATGTTGCCTTCGATAAAAGATATAGTCCCTAAAATGACATTGCTAAAACGTCCCATAGGTTGCCTTCTATGACTATACAAAATGTCCCACGCCCGTGCCTTCACATCCAACCATGGGGCTTCTTACCAAAACAATGGTAACATAGCAACATCTAAAGGAGGAGGAAAAGAACACTTAAGACCTTTTGAGTAGGTATATTCGCTCCTAGTTGCTCGCTTGCTCACAACAAAAACATTTTATACACCAACACTCTCATTTTGAAACATTTTCAAAAGACAACACTATGTACGTGTTCTTATAGAAATGAGAACCATTACAAAGACACCTTTTCAAAATTACTTTCAATAACACATTCCACAAACACCTCTTTGAACTATTTTCGAAACAACACTTTGTACGCGTTCTTATAGAAACGAGAATCATTACAAAGACACTTTCAAAATACTTTCAAAACCCGCACCACAAGCACATTCAAACAAAAACAAGTGATATAGCAAGCAACTAAGAGCCCTTAGATAACTATGGATAAAAAGGGTGCTAATACCTTCCCTTTTCATAATCTACCCCCTGAACTCAAGAAAACATCTCTAAAGGTCTTTCCTGTTCTTTTCAGCCTTTCCTTATTGGATAAAAGAAAATTCGGTGGCGACTCTTACTATCCGCAACAATTGTGATCAAACGCAAAACACCCAAGTCAGTTTTCCCACCGTGTTACAGAACTGACGACTCTGCTGGGGAAGAATCTTAAAAGTGGGGTTACCTTAGGGCTAGATCACTTTTACTTGCTTTTCATTGTTTGACTTGCTTGCTTTACATTTTGGGTCCTTATTTGGGTTACTGTTAAAGATCCTACACACGGATCTGGGGCACCTTTTAGGTAAGTAGAAATAAATCATGGAAGTTGTACGGTGTGGACCGATATGGACGAAGTGATAGCTACGTTAGCGTGATACTTTGGCTTGTACTAATGTTCCTTGAGTCAATCAAGGATAACATTAGGATTCCTTAGTGTCATTAAGCGCTAACTGACCCTTAGAACCCTTTAATTGAGTCATCCTTGTCCATTAGGAAGTAGTGAGATAGCCGGCTTTGGTTTTGACCGAAGATTGGTTGATACTCGATGCTACACTCATTGAGATTTGACTCTTGAGTTTTGTTTGGTTGCGAGTCAGTCTCCTATCGGAACGAAACTTGTGGGAAAGATCAGTGATATTGAGATCCCTTAGAACCCGGCTAATATTACTAGGATAGGTTGAGCCAACTAAACTTCAAGAGGTTACTTACCTACAAACTCCATGAAATCCTAAACCTAAGTACTTATCTGCTTTGTGTTTATATGATTATTTGTATATAAACTTGCTTACTTTGCATACTTGTACATAACATCATAGCATCATACCATAGCATTTTCAATAACCATTTCAAGGATCTTGAGGGTCTTTAATGCAGGGTCACGTTGAACCAGACGTCTATCAAGGGGAAAGAGGATTTATTTTCCTCTAACCAAACGCCGTCAAAGATCAAGTACGACAACTTGAGTCAAGGGCTACAACCCACTCGACATGGTGAGCTTAATTCTTGTGGAAGGACATCCACCGATACAAAGTTCTCCAATCAAAGTTATAAGTGACTACTAACAGTTACCCCACGAGATCCTTGAAAACATTTGCATGTCATATATGTCATTACATAACAGGTAGACTCCAGTATAGGTCTCTCATGTTCTCGCTATTTATTTCAGCAATGGCTCTCCAACAAGACAACAGAGATCTTCAAACTCAAGAGGCTCAGTTCATGGAAATCTTCCTTAACCTATCCAAGGGGCAGGAAGAATTAAAAGCACTCCTCGTTGGGAATCTGACAAAGAAACATCCTGAAGACAACAAGGATAACCAGGTTGAACAGCTATAGGTTGAGATGGAAGCAATGAGAATCCAAATGTTGGGGCAGATGGCTCTTATCCAAAGCCTAGCCCGGGGACAAGAAGACCTGAGGACCATTGTCAACAAGCTCCATCAAGACGGATGCAACCGTATGAAACAAATAGTTGAGGTTGGGTACCAAGTCATTGATCAACCTCCGAGAAGACAAGAGGTCAGACCTTTCCAAATTGCTACTACCTCACGGGTCCAACAACAACCTCGCCAACAACAACAGGGTAATCGGCGTAAGCGGAATACATCTAAAAAACGCTTCACCGAAGTCAACATGTCATTGGCTCAAGCACTGCAACACATGTTGGAGGCCAAGCTGGTTACGTTAAAGGACCCTCCTCAGAATCCCAACACATCCTCTCCAAGGTACAATCCAAATGCAATATGTGTGTACCACTCCAATAGTCCTGGACATGACACCAATAGCTGTTGGAGATTGAGAAATAAAATTCAAGACCTGATTGATGAAGGAACGTTAGAATTTGCACCAGATGGTCAACTGGAATTCTTCTGCCGTCCCTCAATTGCTCACCACCTAAAGTGAAAAGTTCAGACAAAGAGGCTTCTGTTCATTTGAATTTTCAATTATAATCTCTTTTGTTGTTCAAACACTTATCTATTAATGTCAAACTTTGTTTCATTAATGCATTACATATGCTTGTCTTGAATTCATCCATTTGTTTTCACTATATTTAAACTATGCTTTTTACTCTCCTTATGACATTCTACTCTTGCTAAAAGTTACAAGCCTTTAGAGGGAGGATGACGAAAATGATGCCATAATCTCATACAGTATGCTTGTGAACAAACCTTGCTGATGATGTACATGCGTTTTTTTTCAAATCCTAAACACTGGAGTTATAAGGAAGATAATCCCTAGTCAACCCCTTTGAGCCAAAGAAGTAGAAGTTTTCTTTTTTACACAAATTGAAACCTTTAATCAAAACCCGGGGCAGGTTAGTCTCTCAGTTAATTCAAATGCGCATTCAAATCGCAAATACAACGAATGACATCAAAAACATTCATCTGAAATCAAAAGACAGTGATGGTTCCCTACCAAATAGGCAGTCATTATCTCTCAAAAAAGAAAATCCCACTAAGTCAAAACCTACAAAGGAGACTTAAGAAAAATTGGGGCATCCCGCTGACTGTAATCTCAAAACAAGAACAGTCAGGCAAAAATCAGGGATAACGAATCAAAAAGAAGTCACTACAAATCCTCAACAACATGAAAAATGTTGCAAAAATGACTACCTTTCGATAAACTTAACTTGTTTGAACCATCACCAAGACGTCATTCCAAACTCAATTGGAGTTCAAACGCACAATTAGTTGAGTTTAGGACTGAAGAACATCACGAAGAATGGGCGGGTACAAATACACTTTGAGCCTTTATCCTTTGTTTCTTAAACTGTAAACCAAGCCACGTTACAACCCTTCAAAAAGTCCTAATTGAAGCATAGGTTAGCTCGAAAGAATATTGTTACAAAAGGTATCCTGACTCCTGTAAGGCTTTACTCAAAATCATGAGTTGAATTTTTCTTACAAAATTTCTTCACTTGCTAAAATGAATTTTCAAAACTTCAAGACAAGCAAAACTTTGCATTATTTGAATATCGTTGTTTGCATATGGCTATTTGTTTGACAGCGGAGAAATTCACACAACAAATATCCGATGAACGAAAGCTCTCTTAGTGAACAAAATCACTTCAGGTGGGATGACACTTCCAATGACAAATCTCCTATCAACAAGGGGGAATGACATGTCACTATCCAGCACACCTGGGGCAGTCCAGTCAAGATCCCAAGAAATTTCTCAAGAAGTGCAGAATAACCAGGGGACAGGTCTTCATCCATCACTTGGGGCATTGAACATAAATCCCGAAAAAGGGTTAGGTACAGTCAAACATTTCCTGGCAGTGCCACAAACACTTGCTACTAGGGGCAGTGACAGATCTCCTCAAAATCCTTCTCATAGAGTGACTCCCAGCCAGAGTTTTAATCTCTGAAAACTTCTCACCAGCTGAGTCGACCTCAAGAATCCTCGAGGATTTCTGCCAGTGAAGTCGCCACCTCTCTAATATACCGACTACAGGGTTTATTTCCCTAACAAATAGCAGGATTCCCCAGCTTGAGCTTGCCCCTCCGACTACTACAAATCAAAGGACCATAACTCCTCTTTCCCAATAGACTACTCTACATCCCCCAACAAGTTACTGTGAAGCCTGGACCCTCCCAGATATCAGTTCAACTTCGACTCCCCAGTAGAGCAACGGACAATTGAGACTCCTGAAATATTTTTCCCCAAGCAAGAATCAACACTCTACAGAGCTTTCAACATTCCCCAGCAGAATTCTCCTCAAACAACAAAACATGAATCCCCAGTGGAAACATTCTAGGCAAAGTTTGAAGACACACCTACCCTTCAACAGTAGTCCGGAAACTAATGACTCCCCAACATTTGTCAAGGATTTATTTTCCCAGACAAAAATACATTCATAAACATTTCACATTTCATACATTCTATTTACATACATGATAAGTGCATACGACACAATCTCATTTATTTTGAGAACATCATCACAATGCATTTCATACATCATGACATTGCATACGACTAACTCTTTACATTTCAGGGAAAAGATCAAATCAACAAGCTACGTCTAACGAAGGGCTATTCCAGGATTTTCCATAGAAAGATGTCCTCACAAGATTTTCTCTGGATCAGCCAGATCGACACTAAGATCTCTCTGATTACTATGCCAGTCAAAGTTAATTCAAGGCTTTCCCTTGGTTCAGTCAAATCGATACTAAGATTTCTATCCCATTTGAAGAAAATTCGAGACCTTTCTCTGGTCCAGTCAAATCAACACTAAGATTTCTATTCCAGTTAAGGAAGCTATGAAGCCCGAAACTCACCGGATAATAGTCAATCAACAATTTAAGACACCATGAAGCCTGGATTTCGACCAGATAACAGTATAAGGTGCTGCAAAGCCTGGAATCCGACCAGATAGTAGTTCACTTCTTCAAAGTCACTATGAAGCCTGGATTTCGACCAGATAACGGTATAAGGTGCTACGAAGCCTAGAATCTGACCAGATAGTAGTTCACTTCTTCAAAGATACTGTGAAGCCTGGATTTCGACTAGATAATAGTATAAGGTGCTGCGAAGCCTGGAATTCGACCAGATAGGAGTTCACTTCTTCAAAGATGCTGTGAAGCCTGGATTTCAACTAGATAACGGTATAAGGTGTTGCGAAGCATGGAATCCAACCAGATAGTAGTTCACTTCTTCAAAGACACTATGAAGCCTGGATTTCGACCAGATAATGGTATAAGGTGCTGCGAAGCCTGGAATCCGGCTATATAGTAGTTCACTTCTTCAAAGACATTGTGAAACATGGATTTCGACTAGATAATAGTATAAGGTGCTGCGAAGCCTGGAATCAAACCAGATAGTAGTTCACTTCTTTAAAGATACTATGAAGCCTGGATTTCGACCAGATAATGGTATAAGGTGATGTGAAGACTGGAATCCGACCAGATAGTAGTTTACTTCTTCGAAGACACTATGAAGCCTAGATTTCGACCAGATAATGGTATAAGGTGCTGTGAAGCCTGGAATCCAGCCAGATAGTAGTTCACTTCTTCAAAGATACTATGAAGCCTGGATTTCGACCAGATAACAGTATAAGGTGCTGCGAAGTCTGGAATCCAACCAGATAGTAGGGCACTTCTTCAAAGACGCTATGAAGCCTGGATTTCGACTAGATAACGGTATAAGGTATTGTGAAGCCTGGAATCCGACCAGATAGTAGTTCACTTCTTCAAAGACATTGTGAAGCCTGAATTTCGACCAGATAACGGTATAAGGTGCTGTGAAGCCTGGAATCCAACCAGATAGCATTTCACTTCTTCAAAGACACTGTGAAGCCTGGATTTCGACCAGATAACAGTATAAAGACACTGTAAAGCCTAGAATCTGATCAGATAGCAGTTTACTATGTCAGTTACTCTGAAGCCTAGACTCGACCGTATAGTAGTATACCTTAGATTCAAGTTGAAGCCTGGACCCGACCAGATAATAGCTTAATCACTGAAGCCTGGATATGAACAGATAACGGTACACCTCATATTCAAGTTGAAGCCTGAACCCAACCAGATAACAGCTTAATTTCTTCAAACCGCTAAAGCCTGGATACGACCAGATAACAGTTCAATGTATACAATTACTGTGAAACCTAGACCCGACTAGATAATGGTTTAATCTCATTTCCCCAGTAAGTCACTGTGAAGCCTGGAGAACGACCAGATAACATTTAGCCTTATTATACTCAGCAAGACACTATAAAGCCTGGATCCTGACCAGATAGCAGTTCACTTCCGTCTCTTCAATCAAGTGAGGACTCTCCAGTAGAATAATAGACAACTAAAGCTCCTAAAACTCTATGTTCTAAGATAGAGGCCAACATTCCTCAGCGGAGTCCTCTCTAACAGCAAGAGCAGGAATTCCCACAAAGGGATATCTCATGAAGTCAACATTGTTTTGGATGGCATCTTTAAGCCCATCTTTGACAACTCTCCATCATATTATGATGGCATCTTTGAGCCCGTATCCGACGATCTTCTGTCATCTTTTCCAAATGGCATCTATAAGCCCATTCCTAATACTATCTACACAGTCAAGTATCATCTCAGACGAGTGCAAAATTATGGGCACTCTAGTATTCAATCATCTTCCACATTAAGTCACTAAAGGCATATTTTCCCATCTAACTCTTCAAGTGTAAGAAGATTGAACAGGGGCAGCTGTTGTACCCCAAAATTTTCCCTCTCAATTCTCAAGGTTTTTCTCACAAAGATTCTTAGGATTCAAGCTTGCACAAGTGCATTGGGATTTTCAAGTACCAAAATTAAAAGGAAACTGTCAAAAAGGGAGAAAACAGATAAAAATAACATTTTTGATAAATTTGGAGGAAAATAGGCCTCTTTCAATCTGCACCCTTCGATTGACTCTTGGCCTCCTTCGATTGCTCAAAATGGTTGCTAGCGTGCCTCTTTCGCCTGGGCATGTGACTTCCTGTTACAGGCTTCATTTGTGTATTTTGCTGCCTACATTGCTTGCCTTGAAAACCAAGTTTGTTGGCCAAAAGTGCCCCCTACAAGGCAAATCCTTTGATTCACCAAGAATGCTTCCTGCATGCTTGCTTTGAAAACCAAGTTTGCTGGCCACAAGTGCCCCCTGCAAGGCAAACCCTTCGATTCACCCAGCATGCTGCCTCAATGCTTGCTTTGAAAAACCAATTTTAGCTACCTGCAAACCTGCTTCGATTTGGACAAGTTCACTTCCTACAAGTCTGCTTCAATTGGGCATATGCTGCCTGCAAGCCTACTTCAATTAGGCGCATGCTTCCTGCTGCCTGCTTCTTGCAAGCCTGCTTCGAGTGGGCATATGCTACCTGCATGTAGTTTCGTTTGGGGCAAGCTTCAATGGGACAAAATAACCATCTTTATGCATCCTTTGAATTCACTTACACCAAGGGCCCCTTGCAGACTTTGCTTGATACAAGTTTCGTTTGGGCCAAGAGATATCTTTATGCAAGATTTGGCTAAGTTCTTGCTTCCCTTGAAGGAACACTCTTCGATTCATAAGGAACTTCCCTCCTGCTAAATAGACACATGGCATTTGACTCCCATCATGTTAGCTTCGTTTGGGCATGTGATTCCTTCAACACAAGTTGCTGGCCACATGTTCCCCCTGCAAGGCAAACTCTTTGATTGGACAAAGTTTACTACCTGCGTGCTTGTTTTGTTTGGGCGTGAATCCTTCAGCACAAGGTTAAAACTTTTGTTTGGGCATTTAACTTCCCTCATGCTAAATAGTCACAAGACAGGGACGAGTATCGAAGAAAGGTTAAACAAAGGTGAGTGTTTGAATCAATACGGACGAGTATCGAAGAAAGGTTAAACACAGACGCGTGTTTGAATCAATATGGACGAGTATCGAAGAAAGGTTAAACATTGAAGAGTGTTTGAATCAATACAGACGAGTATCAAAGAAAGGTTAAACACGGACGAGTGTTTGTATCAATACAGATGAGTATTGAAAGAAGATATGGATGAGTATCAAAGAAAGGTTAAACACGGATGAGTGTTTTAATCAATGTGGACAAGTATCAAAAAAAGGTTAAACACAGATGAGTATTTGAATCAATATGGATGAGTAACAAAGAAAGGTTAAACACAGACGAGTGTTTGAATCGATACAGAAGAGTATCGAAGAAAGGTTAAACATGAACAAGTGTCTGAATCGATACGGACGAGTATCGAAGAAAGGTTAAACACAGGCGAGTGTTTGAATCAATACAGACGAGTATCCTAGAAAGGTTAAACACGGACGAGTGTTTGAATCAATATGGATGGGTATTGAAAGAAGATACGGATGAGTGTCAATGAAAGGTTAAACACAGATGAGTGTTTTAATCAATACGGACGAGTATCGAAAGAAGATATGGACGAGTGTCAAAGAAAGGTTAAACACTGATGAGTGTTTTAATCAATACGTACGAGTGTTTGGGAGTACAAGGTACTGGTACTGTTAGCTTGGTATCATGATATAGAGAAGGAAGTCACTTGAAGGTTTGGCAACGATATCCTCTTGCGGGGATGTATTGCTATCTTTGAAGGATTCAGGTGTTTTGTGTAAGGTACTCGATATGGCTTATGCTTCGTATGCATGTTTGAATTTATTTTGCTGCAAAGATCTGTTCTGATGGATCAGCTACGTCTTTTAAAGATGAAATGTTATGCAGTGATAACTATATGAAATGAAGAGAAATAGACTTCATGGGGATAAGTGAAGGATTATTGGAAACTGTTGCTCATTATCGGTGAGGCCAACACATATCGGTGTTGGAAACCTGCAGTACCAAGGATCACTGGGGATACTGATAAGAATTTTCCTTGGGGAGCTTATTATACCGAAGATTATTGATGACTCCGCTGAAGATTGGATTCCTGGCGAAGTGAGTTTACAGGTATGACATTGAATTCCGAATCATATTGTCGGGGAAGAGATAATCTGGCCCGACTTCCATATATCTTGAACCGTCTGAAGGATGGTAGGACTGAATATGTCAAGGAACGGAATATGAACGCCATGTGGATCTCTTAGAATAAATGCCCCTAGTTTACGCCACACTGAGGAATTACCTCTTGAATCACTTGGGGATGAAAGATGGACATGATCACTTACGAATGCCCCGGTTTACTCCACTGGGGAAAGTGCATACGACAATTTTGCGGAGATCACATGTTGAACCACATGAAACCCCTCGACTCCCCCAAGTTTACTCTACTCAGGAACTGCCTCTTAAATCACTTTGGGATGAAAGGATGGACATGAACACTTGCGAATGCCTCGGTCTATCTTTGTGAATGCCCCAGTTTATCTCTGAGAATTCCCCGATTTACTCCACTGGGGATGCCCCGATTCAGCTCTATGAATTCTATGATTTAGCTCGCGGGGGACGCGCACTAGCTCATGACAAGTCAAACGGAGACTCTGGACTTTCTGAATTCACCTGGGGAATTTGGTTCGAAAGTATCTACAGTAGATGAGAATGAATTCATGCACTGAACAGGTCAGGGTGACCATTATGATGCTTTTAGCCTGATTGTTATTATCTTGTATGAAAAAATTGGCTTGAGCAGCTTTGCGAGATTGGAGGGGGAAAGTCCATGTATGGAGGATCTCTGAGGGGATCTATGCTGAATGGAAGACCAGAGTGCCAGTGGCATAATAAGGTATGAGGTGGCATGCCCTAATGTCTTGAGTCACGAAATAAATTACTTTTGATTACAGCTTTCTTGGAGAGATTTATCGAATATCAGCGTAATTGCCCCAAGTTGAATGAATTCTAAATAAATTTCTCGACGTGATGGACTTTGATTGATGGAAACTTGAGATTTATCGAGGTGATAGCCTCTGATTGGGTATAGCTCGAAGAGACTTATCGACGTGATAGCCTCTTATTGATATTAGCTTGAAGAGAATTATCTACATGATAGCCTCTGATTTGACAACTTTGAGGGAATTCCCTAGACTTGGCTGAACTCATAGAGATCGAATCTTGACTTGATTGCCCTAGATCGGTGGAATCTATGGGCAACGTGCCCCTAGACAAGTCATTTCTCTAGTGATAACTGGTTTTTGCTTCAACAGAGTATTCAAGCATCTCTTTTCTAACAAGATTGAGATCTTTACTGAAGTTCATTGTGTAAACTTACTTGATGTCAATCAGTTGTTTTGTATGTAGAAGAATGTTTATTGTAAGAGTGATAATTCTAATGCAACGTGTATGTAAGTCTTGAAGTTTGAAAACACTTTGAGTGAATGGTGTCACAACTCTATTGTGAACGAGCCACTAGCTAAAGAGAAACATTTGCAAATTCGTTTTCATGAAACATAATGCAAGCATATGATGTCAACACAAATATTTAAACATACCTCTTAGGAGCCAGTTAAATGCTATCTAATTGTGGCACACTTTCGAATTAATCCATGCTTCAATTAGGACTTTCAAAGGTTGTAATGTGGTATGATTCATAGTTTTATAAAAAATGATTTAAGGCTCAAAATTATTTGGTGCCCACCCATTCTCCATGATGTTCTCCAGTCCTAAGTTTAGTTAACCCGACACAAGCATTCATATCTCAAAAGAGGAATTTGTGATGGTTGAGGAACCACAGGGGTTTCTTGGACACGATAGTCACTAACTTTTGATTTTGGTGTCTGATCACACGACCTTGTTCTTTTGATGAGGATTTTTATTGGTAATTCTTTTCTCGCCTTTTAGGCTTTCCAATTTCTTTCTCGCTTTCCCTAACTATTTCCTGGACAGATTCTTTTGAATTTTGATTTAGAAGTCCAACGGGATGCCCTAACTTTTTCCTAAGCGACTTGTTTTCAAGTTTCGACTTAGCAAAGCTTTTTGTTTATTTCTTATTCATACTTTCCCTTTTGAACAAGTCATTGATATTTACGCCATCTTCGATTTGTTGGGAGTGATTGTGACTATTTGAGTCTTTAGTAGATGAGGGATAGCCATTGTTGTATCGTCATTTGTTAACCTCTTGATGTGTGAGAGATACCCACGGGGATATCGTCAACTGATGCACACTCCTGATATGTGAAGGTTAGCCATTGTGGTTTTTACTTTCCTCAGCATTTTGATGGATAACCATTGTTGTATGAGTTCTGAATGTTTGATCAGATTAAACGAACACTACCCACCCTAAGGTTAAAATGAGGGGTTTTTTTTAACAGAAAAGAAACTCCTACTTCGAAGGCTCAGAGGGGTTAACGAGGTTTTATATCCCTTATATCTCTGGTGTTTAGGAATTGAAACAAGGCATGTACATTGTCATCAGTGTCTTGCTCAAAAGCATACCAACTAGATATTTTTGCGTTTTTAGATTATCTTCATCCTCCCTCCAATCTTTTCCTAAGCATAAGACTTGGAAACTTGGCATCAATATGCAAGTAAAACATTTAAAGAGTGATAACAAATGTATGAATAAAAATGAAAGGAACACTTTAATACAAGCATACTTATTGCATTAAGATTTTCATTCAAAAATAGACAGGTTTCTACATGAAAGCAATCTTAAAACAAACAAGCATGAATGCAAATGAAAATGCAGTAAAGAAACCAATGATTGCCATTGTTGAGGAGACTTGACTCCGTATAGACTTCTTAATTCTTATGAATTTCTGCAATCCTGATGATTAAATGGGTGAGAGAATTGCCCTTTTGATCTTATGTGAACACAACAGTCTCTAAATTGATCCAGTCTTGAACCTTGTCTCTGGATGACATACTGTAATGCGGTGGGAAAACTGACTTGGGTGTTTTTCGTTTGATCGCAATTGTTGCGGTTAGCAAGAGTCGCCATCGAACTTTATTTTATCCAATAAGGAAATGTTGAAAAGAACATGAAAGACCTTTCGAGATTATTTCTTGAGTTCGGGGGGTAGGTTATGAAAAGGGAAGGTATTAGTACCCTTTTCATCCATAGTTATCTACGGGCTCTTAGTTACTTGCTAGATCACTTGATTTTTGTTTGAAAATGTGGTTGTGGTGTGGGTTTCGAAAGTATTTTGAAAAGGAATGTCTTTGTAATGGTTCTTGTCTCTATAAGAACGCGTACAAAGTGTTTTGTCTTTTGAAAAATATTTCAAAGTGAAATTTTGGGTTTATAAAATGTTTTTGTTGTGAGCAAGCAAGCAATTAAGAGCAACCTACCTACTCAAAAGGTCTTAAACGTTCTTTTCTTTATCCTTTAGATGTTGTTATTTCACCATTATTTTGGTAAGAAACCCCATCGTTGGATGTGAAGGGACGGGTGTGGGACGTTTTGTATAGTCATCAAAGGCAACCTATGGGACGTTTTAGCAATGTCGTTTAGGGACTATATCGTTTACCGAAGGCAACATTAAGGGTCATCGAGGGACTACGATCTTTTATCAAGGGTCTTTACTAAAACTCCCATATTCGGGGGACATGACTATTTTCCGAAATGCAACAAAGCGGGATTACCCTCAGGGTGCTAGTGTGCAAGTGTGCTTGATTTACATGCATTTAGTCTTGATTAGGGTTATCTATTTGTTGATTTCATGTCTTGTCATACAAACCCTAATTACTAGCATTTATATTTGAAAGCGATAAATTGTGGAAAATGTAAAGTCCTATGCTATGACATATTTTAGGGATGGGGGTACAAATTTACAAATGGGGATTTGCAAGAATTTAAATCTTAATTATCTATTACACTCATATTGAATTATACAATATAAGAAAAAGAAAAAAGGAAAGGACTTGTTTTGAAAATGGTTTTTTTGTCTTAATAAATTAAAAGGAAAATAATCATTTAATAGAAGAAAATATTTTTGATGTCTTTTTATAAAAATAGTTCTAATGCTAAAAATGATTTAAAAAAATAAGAGAAAAAGGAAAAAAACAATGAGAAATAGGATCAGCATGTTACTGGAAACAAAATAAAAAGGGACCAGAAGTTCTGATGCCGGACACGTTGTGGTTCAGAATGAAATGTCATATGTAATCAGAAATCCTGGGTTGATGCACGTTGGAGTACTGAAAGAAACATTAGCGAAAAAAACAGAAGTTCTGGGTTGCTACGCGCTGAAGTTCTGAGTGTTAAAACAGTGAGAAAATCCTAGAAGTTCTGTGTGTGTTAAAACAGTAAGAAAGCCTAGAAGTTCTGTGTGTTAAAAAGTGAGTGAAAATCAGAAGTTCTGTGTTGTAAAACAGTAAGAAATCCTAGAAGTTTTGTATCTGAAAACAATGAGGATAACTTAGAAGTTCTGTGTTACACTTCAACTTCTTTCTTATATTAACCAGCACATCAGCAACTTATTCAGCTCTTAACAACAGCAAATCAGAAAGATAAAATCACAATAATTTATAGAAGTTTTAATCCTAATTCTGAGCCTATCTTTATTCGAGAAGTTCTGATCCACGATTTTTCTTACTTATACAATGGTATGGACAACATCAATATTATGATATTTACATATTTAATGATGTTCTGAATGAAAAGATGCAAAGTCAGAAAGACTTACCTTGAATATGAAGCGTGTGTTTGGGACTTGAGTTGTTGCCTTCAGATGTTATGAAGTCAGCAAGAACAACGGAACATAAAATGTTATGTTCTTTGATTCAAAGGGGAAAACAAAGGTTTTGGTTTTTTTAGGAATTCGGGGTTCACAAATGTTTTACTGTTTTCTTTCCTCTCTTTGATAATTCTCTCTTTCCAAAAGCCATACCCTTGAACGTGTGATGGAGCAACTTATTTATAGATAGGTTTGTTATGGTTTTGGGGGGAAAAACAAATGGTATTTAAACCTTTTTGGTATATTGTTCCATTGCTTTTTAATCACAGCTTTTGTATGCTAATTTGGTGCAAATATGGGGTTTGAAAAAGTGCATGCGTGGATTGGATCAGCAGCTGATTGCAGGACTGTGAAGTAGCAGTGCTGCATGCTGCTCAAACGAGGTTTTTGAATTTGGTGATATTATGATCGTAGAAGACCAGAATGAGACTCGAAGGGTGATGTTCTGATTGAAGCGTTGAAAATAGCCTTCGTATGCTGATGAATCATGTTTTGGTTGAAGAACACAGTTTCTATATGTTCTAATTGACGAGTCATGTTCTGAACCATGTTTGCAAATTCTGACTACACTTGTATGGAGGCTGGCCCTGAAGTTCTGAAGTCTCATATTCTCTTAACACTTAGAAAATTTTGTAAATGTTTAGAGATTTGTTTTTCGAAGTAATTTCTGACTTTTGACTTCTTGAGGAACCAATTTCATGTCTTAATGAAATATGATTGTTGAAACTTGATTTTTGATCCAAAAGTCAAAGTTTGACTTTTCAACGTGTTTTTGACCATTTTTCCCTTGTGAATGAATTTCTTGGAAAATTGTAATCCAAGACTCAAAACTTGATAGAAGCAAACCCGAGGGTCCAGGATGATCCTTTGTTAAATGAGAGAGCAAATTTTGGGGTACAACAGCTGCCCCTGTTCAATCTTCTTAAACCTGAAGAGTTAGATTGGTGAATATGACATTCATGACTTGAAGGTGGAAGATGATTGAACACTAGAGTGCCCAGAAATTTGCACTCTAAGGATTTGGAGGTTAAGGTGTAAGGAATGGGCTTAAAGATTCCATTTGGAAAAATGTTGGAGAGTTGGCGGAGATGGGCTTAGAGATGTCATCCAAAGGTAACTGTTGATAGAAAATTAGACTAAGCCTAAGCTTGACTTCAGCTGGGAAAAAATCAGAATAAACCTTGAGAGCGATTTATCTGAACCAGAGAAAGTGTCTACCAGAAAGGAATCAAGATAAACCATTGATCGATTTAAACTAAAACGGCAGAGGTCTTAAATATTCTTTCATTTATGATGAGCCTGTGTATGGTTGTTTTAGGAGACATATGAGAAGGAATCCTGGGTAGGGCTGCTTCAGGATGAATCCATGTGAACCTTCATCTAGAATTTAAAAGAAGGAACTTGGGTATTGTTGCTTCATGATGAGTTCGTGTAAAACTGCATCTGGGTAGGGTTGCTTCATGATGAGTTCGTGTAAAACTGCATCTGGAAATTATGAGAAGGAACCTGGGTAGGCTTACTTCTGGATGAGTTTGTGTTTAGACTTTATCTGGGAATGAGAAGGAACCTGGGTAGGGTTGCTTCATGATGAGTCTGTGTAAAATTTCATCTGAAAATGTATGAGAAGGAACATGGGTAGGGTTACTTCATGATGAGTTCGTGTAAAATTGCATCTGGAAATGTATGAGAAAGAACCTGGGTAGGGTTTCTTCATGATGAGTCTGTGTAAAACTGCATCTGAAAATGTATGAGAAGGAACTTGGGTAGGGTTTCTTCATGATGAGTCCGTGTAAAATTTCATCGGAAAATGTATGAGAAGGAACCTGGGTAGGGTTTCTTCATGATAAGTTCGTGCAAAACTGCATCTGAAAATGTATGAGAAGGAACCTGGGTAGGGTTTCTTCATGATGAGTCCGTGTAAAATTTCATCTGAAAATGTATGAGAAGGAACCTCGGTAAGGTTACTTCATGATGAGTCCGTGGAAAACTGCATCTGGAAATGTATGAGAAGGAACCTGGGTAGGGTTTCTTCATAATGAGTCCGTGTGAAAATGCATCTGGAAAAGTATGAGAAGGAACCTGGGTAGGGTTGCTTCAGTTGGTCGTGTAGATAGTTTCCCTAGCTTGTTTCAGGTATCTTTGACCATAGAAAGAAAGATATTTTTCCTAACTTGTTACAGGTATTAATCTACAAACGGTCGTCCACAGATAGTTGTCTTGTCTTGTTACAAGTATTAATCTGGAACTGTTGAAAATTCTTGACGATAGTTATCTGTTGTTTGATCTTTCCTGAAAAGGTAAAGAGTTAGTTGTATACAATGTCATGATGTATGAAATGCATGGCGTAATGATGTTCTCAAAATAAATGAGATTGTGTTGTATGCATTTATCATGTATGTAAATATGATGCATAAAATGTTGTTGGAATGTGATTTTTTCTTTGGAAAATAAATCCTTGACAAGTGTTGGGGAGTTTTGGGAGGCTGAATCCCAGATGACCGTTGGGGATGAAGAGTATGCCCATCTTCAAACCTTTCTTAGAACGTTTCAAATGGGGATTCCTGTTTTTGTTGTTTTGAGGAGAAATCCGTTGGGGGTGTTGATTTTGCTTGAGAAGAAGACTCTGTGGAGAATGTTGATTTCCGTTTTGGGGGAAAAAATTCAGGAGTCTTAGTTTTCTGTTGCTCTACTGGAGAGTTATCCTTTAATGGAAGAGAGAGGAAGCTAATAACTTGTTGGGGATAAAGGAGTTAACTGTTATCTGGTTGACTTCCAGGTTTTGCAGCAGCTTATTGGGGATTGCAGGAAAGTCTATTGGGGAAGAGGAGTTGTGGTCCCTTGATTTGTGATAGTCTGGGAGGCAAATTCAAGTTGGGGAATCTTGCCGTTTGTTGGGAAAATAAACCTTGTCGCCAATCTGCTGGAGAGGTGCTTTCTTTTGGCGGAACTCCTTCAGGGTTCTTGAAATCAACTTAGTCGGGGAGAAGTTTTCAGAGACTGAAACTCTGTTTGGGGATCACCCTATAAAAAGGACTTTGTGGGAGACTTGTCATTGCCCCTAGTAGCAAGTGCATGTAATACTGCTAGGAAACATTCACTTGACTGCATACAACCTTTTGTTGGAATTCACGTTCAATGCCCCAAGTGATTCAGATACAGACCTACCCCTGGTTATTCAGCATTTCTTGAGAGATTTCTTAGAATCTTGACTTGACTTCCCCCAGGCGAGTTGGATAGTGACATGTCATGCCCCCTTGTTTATAGGAGATCTGTCATTGGAAGTGTCATCCCATTTGAAGTGATTTTGTTCGCTGAGAGAGATTTCATTCGCTGGACATTCGTCGTGTGAATTTCTCTGTTGTCAAACAATTAGCCATATGCAAATAACGATATTCAAAATAATGCAAAGTTTACTCTTGTCTTGAAGTTTTGAAATGTGTTTTAGCAGATAAAAGAATTTCGCAAGTATGTGAATTCAAATCAGGATTTAGAGTAAGCCTTACAGGAGTCAGGATACCTTTTGTAACAGTATGTGTTGTACCCCAAAATTTGCCCTCCCATTTCTCATTGATTTCTCATCACAAAGCCCTTGAAGATCAGGATCCAGTTAGGGTTTCATCTGCTCAAGACTTCTCCTTGCACTGCTGACCCAAATTAGGGTTTGTGTTTGCACAGAGGTGTTTTAACCTAAAATGCCTAAGATGACTTTCATGCTTCATATTGGACTCCCAATTTTATCCATATCAAGTTTCTAGTCTTGATTCCAAGTTTTGCCCAGTCAATTAGACAGTTGACCTAGAAATCAGCTGTATTGGGGAAAAGGTCAACTGTGGCCAATTGACAGTCAAACCTCATGAAAATTGACCCACATCAACATTATGAACTCATATGGACCATTTGATTAAATTTGGATCACAATTCCACAAGAAATTTGATCAGTTCACCAAAAGGGCAAAATGGTCATTTTTAGGGTTTTGACTGCACAAAGGCAATTTTTGACTGTTTGACCTAACCAATGGACAACCAAGCTCACATATGGACTCAAGGACCCCATGGAATTGTCTTGACATGCTTAACAAGTTCAAAAGATCCCAAGTACACAAGATTGACAGTTGAATTTCCCAGTCAATTGATCAATTTTGACTGTATACTGAAAAGTCAAACTTTAACTTTTTGGTCAAAATCAAGAGTCAAGATTCATTTTTCATCAAAACATGCCAAATCATGAAACTTGTTCACCAAGAAATCAAAAAATGCAAATTAGGGTTAGAAATGAGAATTTTTCATAACTTAGAATTTTTCTAAGTTATGAAAAATCCTAATTTTTTCCCAACTTTGCCCCACTTTCTCACCAAGATTCATTTGGATTCAAGCAAAAGTCAAAACATGAAAGTTGTAGCTTGTTGCATAATCTACAACTTTGATTCACAAAGTTTTCCCAAATGAGTCTTGTATCTCAAGTTACAATTTTTTGAATAAGGGCACTAAACCATTCTTAACTTAGTGAAATTTTAACCTATTTTGGCAAGGTTTTCTACCTAACTTCAAGGCCATTTTCCATACACTTCCACTTGGAATTTCAATTTGCATTTCAAAGATGGATTGTAGTACACATTCCAAGCTTTCCAAAATGTCCAAGAACTCATCAAACAACCTCATAACTTGGGAGAATCAAATTTCACAATATGGCAAAAACTCACTTTCTAATTGATCATGTACATGTTCATAACTTAGGCCATTTTCAAGTCAGCATAGTTTGTGCTACATTACAGGTCCTTAAACCATCCAACACTCAATAATTTAATGCATATTCATTGTGTTAAAGTGTTGTTCTTTGAGTTCAAGCATTACATACAAGTTTAATCCATTTATGGAAAAAGCAAAATGGCCATTTTTGCAAAAGCAAGCTTTATGTCCAATTGAAAATCCAACAAGTACAGATGAAATCTAATTGGCACAAGATTATGAGCAAAACACTCTGATCAAGACAAGGTTAGCAGCATGTTTAAGGGTCCCCTACTTGCCTAAAACATCAAGTTGGCTTTGTTTGCTTAAGTGTGAAGAAAAGCATCATAACACACAAGAACACTCATCTCAGCATTAGAACACTTAAGCATTTGTTTGGTACACCTTCTAATCATCCAACCCAAGCTAGAACACGAGCCCTTGGCCTCCCAAACACTCCCATTCCTAGAATCACTCTCAAACTGCATAAACAGGGCAAGGCCTGCAGATTGAACACCATCTCTCATTCCTTGCATGATTTCTTGACCAAAGCTCATCAAACACATTCCCTAGCATCAATGCAAGCTAACCAGGACCTAAAACACGACCTGTAATTCCTCTAACAAGTTCCACCATTTTCACTTTCTCATTTTGCAGTTGAAGGTCCATAGCTCGATTCAAGGTGTCTCAAGGCAAAGTAAGCATTGGAATAGCATCACCACACTTCAGGCAAGCTGTACAGACCATCATCTTGCTCTGAAAGCTCCCCCATTGCCAGATAGAACTTCAACTGAACAGGTATCTTTGTGAACTTCTAACTCTTAGTATAGGCATCATTAGCTCTAGGTTTGTGCATAAGAAATGTTCTACTCATGCCCCTGAATCTGTACATGCTTTTACTTTTCATTTATTTTGCCTGAGCTGTGAGAATTTAAGGTTTGAAAATGGAAGAAAACTTAGGTCAGGATTTGGGAATGTCAAAATTCTCTCTCATTTCTGAGAGTTAGGATGAGTTTCTTATATATTTAGAATCGTGATTCAATGCTTAACATTTCTTATGTTGGAAGTTTGTGCAAAAAATCAAAGAATCCAAGTGTTTGAATTGGAAGAACAGGCGCGCGTTTTTGTTCAGAGGTTGAAGAAGAAGTGATCTGGGCTGGGCTTGTTTTTGCATTTTCTCTTCACACACTCATTTCACTTTAACACCCCCTGAGCCCATTTGATTTATTTCAATATTTTTTTTGACTTTTCTTTTTTCATTCTGATTTATTTATTTTTGCTTATAATATAAAAAATATAAAAATTATTTTTCTCACCATTTTTGAATTTATAGGCATTTATTTGTTTATTTTAAGTTATTTGTACATATATATATATATATATATATATATATATATATATATATATATATATATATATATATATATATATATATATATATATATATATATATATATATATATATATATATATATATATATATATATATATATATATATATATATATATATATATATATATATATATATATATATATATATATATATATATATATATATATATATATATATATATATATATATATATATATATATATATATATATATATATATATATATATATATATATATATATATATATATATATATATATATATATATTATTTAGAATAAATAGAAAAAAATAATATAAATATACTCTCTTTTCTGATTTTATTACACTTTCCCTTTTGAAAATATTTTATACAAAATATACTTTTTTTATATAAATATTAAATATTATTATTTTTATATATATAGTATTTATTTAATAAATAATAAAGATATATATACATATATTAATATACTTAGGGCAAAAAATACTAAAATACATACATTTTTATTTTATTAATATTTGATGTGAAAAATACTTTTCTTATGAATATACTCCATTTTATTTTATTTTTATGTAATTATTAAATATTATACATATTAAATAGTTAATATATATATATTTAATGAAATTAGGGTTTTACCCTTAAAATACAAAAAACTCCAAAAATGATACTTTTTTTATTTTATTTATTTAACATAAATAATACCTTTTTTCATACATATAAAGACCCTTTTTGCATTTTGCATCTTTATTTTATTTCCCATTTAAATTATGCAATCAATTATTTGTAAATATGCCAAAAAATGATGTAATAGCTAGGTTTAATTTCTTTGTCTAAATATCCCCCCATTTGAACATTTGTACCCCCCTTCCCATATTGTGTTGTAATAGTGTAGGAATTTTACTTTTCGCACTTTAAACGCTTTTTAAATATACCATGCTAGAATTAGGGTTTGTATGCAAATAAAAAGAACAAAATAGCTTGACCTAATTTCAAGATAAATAAGCATGAAATATGGACAACACATATCACACTTGCACCCCTAGGGTATTCCACTTTGTTGCCTTCAAATAATTGGTCCATATTGCATGCTAGGTTTCTTTGGGTAAAAACAAACAATCAAATGATCATAAGTCCCTCGATGACGCTTTCGAAAAGTTGCCTAAAATGATCAAGTCCCTTTCAAAGAAAAATTGCCCAAAGACATTTAACACTATTGCAATCATGGTCTAAACGATGACCCGCGCCCGTCCCTTTCACCTCCTAATACAAGATTGTCCACCAAATGCAATGGTGGAACAAAATTGTTAAAAGGGTTAAAAACATAAACAAAAATCTTTGAGAACTTTAGGGTAGATAACTCTTAGGTACTTGTCAATTTGCAAAAGAAAACACTTGCCTATTTTCAAACCACACTTCACAAACACTTTCAAAACAAACTTTCAAAAAAAAAACCTTGAAACATCTTTTCAAAAAGACAAAAAACCCTTTTGTAAAACATTCGAGTAAAGAATTGTTACAAGGGTAGCTTATACAAGGCATCTTTTTCAAAACCTTTTCAAAACCATACACCAAGCACCATTTCAAACAATTGAAAACCAAGGCAAGTTGATCTAAGCAAGTACCTAAGAGCCCATGGATAACCATGGATAGAAAGGGTGCTAATACCTTCCCTTTCTATAATCTACTCCTCGAACCCAAGAAAAATCTCAAAGGTTTTTGCTGTGTTTTTTAAACCTTTCCTTAGGATAAAATAAAAAGTCGGTGGCGACTCTTGCTCAACTGAAACATTTGCGAAAACAAACGCAAAACCATAGTCAGTTCTCCCACCGTATCACAGTATGCTTTCGAACTAACCCATGCTTCAATTAGGACTTTGAAAGTTTGTATCGTGGTCTAGGTTCACGGTTTAAGAAATAAAGGATAAGGCTCAAAGTGTATTTGTACCCGCTCGTTTTTCATGATGTCCTTCAGTCCTAAACTCAGTTAATTGTGCGTTTGGACTCCAATCGAGTATGGAATGACATTTTGGTGATGGTTCAGACAAGTTAAGTTTGTTGGAAAGCAGTCATCATTTTTTTGCCATATTTTCCATGTTGTTGAGGATTTGTAGTGACCTCTTTTTGATTTATTATCCCTGATTTTGCCTGACTGTTCTTGTCTTGAGATTACAGCCAGCGGGATGCTCCAGTTTTTCTTAAGTCTCCTTTATAGGTTTTTACTTAGTGGGCTTTTTTATTTTGAGAGATAATGACTGCCTATTTTGGTATGGAACCATCACTGTCTTTTGATTCCAGAGGAATGTTTTTGATGTCATTCGTTGTATCATGCCCAGGTCTTCCGGAATGATACGTGTTATACCCCAAAATTTGCCCTCCCATATTCCTCAAGAAATTGCCAAGCCAAGTCATAAAATTCCCCAAGGATTGCACAGTGCAACTGTCTCCTATACAGTCAAAACTAGGGTTTGTGTTCTGATCAAGAAAAGGAAGTGTTCAAAGGCCCAATCAAGTCTCATATGCTTACAAAGATGGTCAAGTATCCTCATATCAAGTTTCAAGGCATTCAGCTCAAGATTGCACAGTCAAAACCCTAAATTGCACTACAGTCAACTGTAGGGGCAAAATGGTCATTTGGCAGTCAAAAGTTCAAATTTTTGGTCAACATATCATTTTGAAGCCACAAACATCATTTGATCAATTCTTGATCATGATTCTCAAAATTTGGCTCAGAAATCATCAAAGATGCAAAAGTTGCTATATTTGGACAGCTGAAAAAGTCAACTGAAATTGACCAGGGCATAACTTTCACATGGATTATCAGAAAAATTCCATCCAAAGCTCATTTTGAAGAGAAAGACATTTCCTACAACTCATCTTCATACTTCAAGTCCAAGAAATGCTCTCACAAAAAGTTATCAATTTCAACATTATAGGTCATTTTCAAAAGTCAACAAAAAGGGACTTTAAGTCAAAGGCCATAACTTGAGATTGGTAAATCAAAATGACATGGGACCAAAGGCATTGGTTAAAGGACTCAAAGACCTTTCCAAAATGTCCAAGAACATGTGAAAAGCTTAAAAATTGAGCAAGTTATGCCTTATAGAAGTTGGGAAATTTTTGTGAAATGGTAAAAGTCAACTATCCTTGAAACTTCAATTTTTGACAAAAGGGCCCACTTTCTTCCACTTGATTCATCCTTGTCATGCCACACACGTGTCCCATGATTAATTTCAAGACCAAATATTGATTTTTCTATTTTATTTAATTTTTGATAATTTAATTCATTTTAAATCTTTGAAAATTCAAATAAAATTCAAAAACCAATGGAATAGTGTCATGCGAATTTGGACAACTTCCATGTATCATGGGCCAACTCAAAAACACAGGCTAGGGTTAAATTGCACACTAAGTCTTGGTCTTGGCTTAAAAGAAGGAAAATTGGTTAATGGTGAAAACCCTAGGACTAGTTCTTTCATGAGCATGAATCTAGGTCAGTTAGCAAGCCAATTCCCTTCCAGCATAAGCACTAAGTCAAACCCTAACCACAATATACCAAAGGCTGCGCTCAAAAGCTTATGGACAATTTGAAAAATTAGCCATATAAGTCAAATCTGAAATCAAGGTTGGGGAGGGTTTTAGGCCTTAATTCTTTTTCTAGTAGCTTCCTGGACAAACTCCGAACGTGTGCCAATCCCTAACATCAATCAAAACGCAAAGAGGTGGTGGCTACAACTCAAACTGTATCACATAACTCTTGAAATCGCATATCACAATTCATACGTCCTTTTGCACTTTTATTGATGAATTCTTGTTCCTTACAAAGTTTCTAAGCTAACCATTGTGTTTAATTGCATTTTCATAAGCCATACGCGAATCTACCATGTTTGGTTTTTAGGGTTTCCAGCTTTTTGAATTAGGGCTTTTGAAACGGAGTAAAATCAAGCCTCAAGACCATTGTCATTAAAACCAGCATGTTCCAACGAACAAGAAACAACCATCGCGATTAATTTATGTGATCTCCAGGCCTAATCGCTATTTTTTCAAAAGCTGTCTAATGAAACGCGTAAGAAAGCGTTGCCTTTGAGTTTTGTTTTGCAGGGGGGTGAGGACGATGATGTGGTGTCAACCAACGATTCGTTCATTCAAAGTTTCGCGCGTTTTAGTCACTAGCGCGTTGCTTTTGTCTTATATGATTTATTTGTGTATTATATATCAAAGTGATTAAATGGCTCAGCTGGCAAGCTATCAACGCGTTAACCTCAATGACCTGGGTTCAAGTCCCAGGTCTGTGCAATTTCCCTTATTATTTTTCAATACAGGTTCCTATGCAACGCTGGCGTTATGGACTACCATGTTCCATCCAGATCAGGCCATACACGCGTCTAACACGTACAGATCAAGGGCTACAGAACCAAAGAACACCATGCACTATGGTCAACGCGCTGGCACATGATCCAGAAAAGTCAATAAGATTCAAAATCAAATAGGCCTGATTTGCTAAGCCTATACCCCCCTGGTTTGCCTTATTATTTTTTTTTGCTTTCTTTAATTTTTTTTATTTCTTTTATTTGCTATTTATTTAGTTACTTATTTTTTTACAAAAATATAAAAAACATTCAAAAATCAGAAAAGACCAAAAAATATAATTTTTATTTTATTATTTTCATAAATAAATGCTTGTAAGTATTTAGTTTTAATTAGGTTACAAATTCAATTCTTTTTAATAACTAAAAATCCAAAAAAATAGAATTTAGGTTTAATAACTTTTTATTTTCTTTTTAATTTTTCCCTTTTTTCAGAATAATAATATTAGTTATTTATTTTCATAAATTAAAAATTGCACATAAATAATTTAAGGTTTAATTTAGGTTTTTAATTTAATTCTTTCCCAATAAACTTAAAAAATGTTAGAATTAGGGTTTGGACATTTTACTTTAATTATAATTAATCCTTTTTCTTATTCAATCTAAAAAATACAAAAATAATAAAAAACATTCCTTTTAAATCTTTAATTTTAATTCTTCCTTAATTAATTCATTAACTTTAAATATTTTTGTAAAAGGGTCCAACGCCCTTGTTTTAATTATTTTCTTTCGCGCATTTACTTTATTGCTTATTATAATTTTGTATCTCTCCCAAAGCATTGTAATTTAAATTTCTCGCTTTATTTATCTTTCAGTCAAATCGGGTTCGGTTTATTTTAGCGATGTGGACCCGCGCCATTTGTAATAGTTTAGATTTATTTTTTCGCAAACTTTATAACTGTTAAATGCATGCAAGAATGAATGGCCCTAAAACTAAAATCAAGCGTAGATCACAACAAACATGATAAGACAAAATAATTGAAACATGACACACGGACCGCACACACCACCCCTAGGGTACGCCTCACTGTTGCCTTTCGAAAGGTGATTGTCGAGTAGAGGACGTCTTAGCAAGTCCTCATGATCCGGGAACCTGGCATGAGGGTAGCTTCTAAGGTGCCTTCCCATTGCTCCGGTGATCACCATGCCCCTAAAACTCGAATTGACCCGAACACCTCCAACAGTGGTGCTACCTACCTCTCAATGGTGGGATGGCACTACTTTAAAGGATATTTACACAGACGAATTCCTTAGGGTAGGTAGGTTCTCAAGGATACTTGCTCTAATTTCAAACAAAAATACTTTTCACACCAACACATTTTCAAAAGCTTTCAAAACAAACTTTTCAAACACTCTGACGTACGAGTCGAACTGAAATTTTTCAAAGAAACTTTTTAAAACCCACATTGAAAAGCAAACAAACCAATTTTGAAAACACAATGAGCAAGTATCTAAGAGCCCATGGATAACCATGGATAGAAAGGGTGCTAACACCTTCCCTTTCTATAATCTACCTCCCGAACCGAGAGCAATCTCTATAAGGAATTTTTCTGTGCTTTTGTCCTTTCCATTTGGAGAAAATAAAAGACGGTGGCGACTCTTGCTTACCGCGACATTTCGCGAACCAGCGTTAAACAGTCAGTTCCAGATCCACCGATCACAGAACTGGCGACTCTACTGGGGACTAAACTTAAAGTGAGGTGTACCTTAGGACTAAGATCATTGTGTTTTCAGTTGTATTGACTTGCTTGCTTTATTATTGTGGGACTGTCTTGGGAGTTCTATAGATCCTAACCCGGATCTGGGGGATACCTTTTAGAAAGTAGCAACAAGGCTGTGAGGGAACTGTGCGGGGTATACCGACATGGTTGAAACAGTCTGCTACGTTGATGTGGCACTTTGGTGTGTACCGGTAACCCTTGAGTTCAGTCAAGGAGAGTACGGGGCCTCCGCGTGGTGTCGTGAAGCATCAACAGACCTTAGGAACCTTAATTGAACTATCTTGGCCTCTTTAGGGTAGTGAGATAACTGACTTTGGTGCAGTCCGAGGTTGGTTGATACTCGATACTACACTCAGTTGAGGGTTGCTTTCCTGGAATATTTCGGTCGCCAGTTCAGTGGCTAAATCGAAACGATGAACAATGAAAGCAATCCCGTGATATTGGGAACCTTAGAACCCGGTTACTTTGATTAGGACAGGTTGAACCCACCAACTTCAAGAGGGTACTACCCAGACCCCATGCTGACCTTAAACCTTAAGGGCTTGTCTTGTGTGCCTTGTGTGCCTTACATGTTTGTCTTTGTACATATCTGTGATGTGTTTAATCATAGCATCATGACATCATCCAGCATCATATGCATTGACTAACCATTTCAGGGGTTCGAATTTTCATCTTTGTTCTTGTTTTGTAGGACATGGAAACTGTTCGTAGAAAGACAATTCAAATCAGTCTTGTAAGGGTACCTCCTCAGCTTAAGGAGCTTATATCCAGGATTCCCGAGAACTCTTCATTCAGTGAAAGGCATGGAAGCCTCATCAGCTTGGTCAACACCAACATTGAGGAAGATATGATAAAGGTCTTGTTCCAGTTCTTTGACCCTCTGCATCACTGTTTTACCTTCTTGGACTATCAGTTGGTACCTACATTGGAGGAGTTCTCCCGGCTCCTGAAGACCCCTATCCTTGATCAGCTACCCTTCAACGGTACAGAAAAGGAACCTAAGCTTGAAGAGATTGCTAAAGCCTTGCACCTACAGTCATCTGACCTCAAGGGACATTGGGAAGTCAGAAGTGGTATTAAAGGGTTCTTAGCCAGGTTTCTGTTTGAAAAGGCCTATGAATGTTGGAACTCCCTTGACTTGCAAGCTTTTGAAGAGGTTGTGGCCCTCCTTGTTTATGGTTTGGTGTTGTTCCCTAACCCATACCAGCTCGTTGATATCAATGCTGTCCAGATCTTTATGTCCAGGAATCCTATACCTACGTTGCTGGGGGACCTCCTTCACTCATGTTACACTCGAACCATGAGAAAAAGAGGTGTCCTTATGTGTTGCACTCCTCTCCTGGGAAAGTGGTTTATTTCGCACCTTCCACAATCAGTCCTGAAGAACGAGCGGGGTTTGAGATGGTCACAACGGTTGATGACTCTTACACATGCAGATATACATTGGTGCCCTAGGTCCAGAGGAGATGTCACTATCATTGATCGTTGCGGGGAGTATCCTAATGTTCCTTTACTTGGAATCAGAGGGGGTATTACTTATAGTCCATGCCTGGCTTGGAGACAATTTGGTTATGCTCGGAGGGATGGTCCTCATGACATGTTGATTCCTGACATAGTTTTTGACTTCGACAACGATACTCAAGGACTTCGCTAGAGATTTATCAGAGCTTGGAGGATGCCTAGTAGGATAGACAGCAAGACACTGGGGCACAAGAACTCCATCCCTTTGGAGCCTTACCTCAAATGGGTACGAGCCCGCTCTCAGAAATTAGTAATGCCTTATCCTCACATGCTCCCAGTAATCAAAGAGCCTGCCTTGGAAGGAGAGGTGTCTCATGTTATTCAGCACCCTGATATGCCCACATCCTGGGAAGAGATGCAGAAGAGCTGGATCCAGCTTAAGGAAGAGCGGAATTCTCTTGAGACTAGTTTGCATGCCAGTGAAAGGAAGGTCTTGGAGCTCACCCGCCTGTTGCACGAGGAAAGGAACCTCAACACTTACATAGCTCCAAAGAAGATGCGCAACATATTTTGGGATTGATTTGATCTTTTTGTACTTTTGCCCATGAGGCTTTGATGTATTAAACAATGATTTTCTTAATAAATAACGTGTGTTCCTTTTGGTCTACAACAAATTTGAATTTTCGAACTCTTGAATGCATTGCATAAACACATATCATTCATCATGTGCATCATAGGTACTCTTCTTTTCAGGTTGTTTACCGTTCTTCGCTGTTTATTTCAGCATCATGAACCCTGAATCATCAACCGAGGCATCTATCAAGGCTCTTCAGGCGCAGAACGTCCAATTTCAGGCGCAGAACGCCCAATTTCAGGAGCTGATCAAGGGCTTGGCTCAGGGTCAACAAGAGTTGAAGACCATGCTTTTGAAGAAGACTAAGAAGAAGAGGAGGACTGTGCTATTTAACACTGGGCGCAGACTCGGGAACACTTTGGTTGAAGCTGAAAGGACTCCTCCATCTGTGACGGAAGGTAGTCACCAAGAAAGGGAGGTCCCTACTCCTGTGGGCTCTGATACTGAAACAGACTTCAACGACGAACAGTACCCTCCTGCTGAAGACCGGTACAAATAGCTGGAAGACAGATTAAAGGCTATGGAAGTTCAGCGGGTGCCTGGATTGGATTTCGGAGACTTGGGGTTATCTACTGGGGTGGTGATCCCCCACAAGTTCAAAACACCTGCCTTCGTGAAGTATGATGGGGCTTCCTGTCCCAAGATGCACCTCCGTTCTTATGTAAGGAAGATCCAACCTTACACAGCAGACAAGAACCTTTGGATCCACTTCTTCCAGGAGAGTCTTTCAGGGACTCACCTCGATTGGTTCTATCAGCTGGATGGAATCAGCATTCATAACTGGGAGGATCTGGCCACTGCTTTTTACAAGCAGTATCAGTATAATGCCGACCTCGCTCCTACGCGTACCCAGCTCCAGGGTATGTCGCTAGGGTCGGGTGAAGGTTTTAAGGAGTACGCTCAGAAATGGAGAGACCTGGCTGGCAGGGTGCAGCCACCATTGACGGATCGGGAGCTGGTAGATATGTTCTTGGGGACCCTATCTGGTCCATTTTTCAATCATCTCATTGGTAATTCCTCTGCTGGGTTTACTGATCTGATCCTGACTGGTGAAAGGATCGAGGCTGGTATAAAATCGGGGAAGATACAGAAAGTTGCCTCCTCCAGTACTGAGAAGAAACCCTTCAAAAAGGAGGCTAGTGCTGTATATAGCTCCCGGAGAACAGAGCGACCTGAACACCGCCAATCTGTCAGCGCGGTAATGATTGCCAAACCTGCTGCCGCTCCTCGGCCAACTAATCCTCAAAAGTTTGAAAGACCCCGGAGAGAGTATACCCGGTTAAGCATGACCTTATCACAGATCCTGCCACAGTTGCTATCCACCAATTTAGTGACTGTCAGGGAGGCTCCAAAGTTTCCCAATACTGCATCCCCCAAGTTCAATCCAAATGCTCGCTGTGCTTATCATTCTGATAGCCCGGGGCATAACACAGATGACTGTTGGGCCCTAAAGAATAAGGTTCAAGACCTCATTGATGCAAAGGAAATACAGTTTGAGGCGCCCGAGAGGCCGAATGTTGTAACTGCTCCCATGCCCCAGCATGGAGTGAATGCTGTTGAGGAGGATTTGTATGTAGCTTCGGTGGATGATGTTGCTACTCCGTTGCTGATGGTCAAGAGGAATCTGTTGCTAGCCGGTTTATTTCCGGGATGTAGCGAAGGTTGCCCTCTATGTGTTGCTTCCCCTGCTGGTTGTTCTCTGCTGAAGTCAGGCGTCCAAAACCTGATAGATAGTAGAGAGATTTTGTTCAGAAAGACTGTTGTTCCTGCTGCTCCTGTTGAAGAAGTGTCGATCGTTACCATCTTCAACAACCATTCCAAGGCTCCTTCAAAGAAGCCTATACAAATTTTGTCAGTTCACAAGAGTGCTCCCATCACCATTACTGTTCCGGGGCCTATACCCTACAAATCTGATAAGGCTGTCCCATGGCACTATGGGGCGGATGTTTATGTTCTGGGTGTGAAACAAGAGTGCAACATTGATACTGGTGTCTCCAACATCACCAGGCCTGCTAAGGTCACTCGTAGTGGAAGACTGTTCTCGCCAGACATTGCTCCTCCGGCAATTCATAGGCCTTTGATCTTCACACCTGCCAGAGAGCCTGTTTCTCCCCCTGACCAAGTAGCCATCCCTGCTACTGAGTCATCTGATACTCGGGGCAAGGGAATTGCTGCTGATGTGCCTGCCAGGACGGAGGCACCAAAGACCATTGTTGAGGCTTCCAAGCAGGAAATGGAAGAAATCCTCAAGATAATAAAGAAAAGTGATTTCAACGTTGTAGAACAGCTGGGGCACACCCCCTCTAAAATCTCCATGTTGTCACTGCTACTGTGTTCAGAGGCCCATGCAAAGGCTCTGATCGCTTTCTTAAAGACAGCCCACGTACCCCAAGAAACGTCTGCTGACCAGTTCACCGACTGTGTGGCCAACCTAACCGCTGATAATGGCCTGGGTTTCTCTGATGCCGATCTGACAGCAAAAGGGAAGAACCATAATGATGCCCTGCATGTCTCCATTGAATGCAGGGGCACCACTCTTGCTCATGTGCTGGTTGACACAGGTTCTTCATTAAACGTGCTGCCCAAGAAGGCTCTGGATAGGCTGGATTGTGAGGGTCTAGAGCTCAAACCAACTCACATTGTTGTCCGGGCCTTTGACGGGTCCAAAAGAATGGTACATGGTGAGGTGGACATCCCAATCAGGGTTGGGTCACAGGTATTTGATTCAAAATTCTATGTGATGGACATCCATCCATCCTATTCTTGTTTGTTGGGTCGCCCATGGATCCACAAGGCTGGAGCTGTGACCTCCACATTACATCAGAAGCTCAAGTACCCGGTCAGGGGGAAGATCGTAACAGTGCAAGGGGAAGAGGAGTACATGGTCAGCCACCTCAACTCCTTCAGATACGTAGAAATGGATGGGGAGTTCATTGAAACCCCCTTTCAACATTTTGAGGAAGTACCACAAACCTTGGCAGCAGCAGAAGCAGATGAAGAGGTTTCTCCTATGAAGATGGCCTCCTTAAAGGACGCCCGGGCTGTGATCGAAAGAGGTGAATGTGCAAACTGGGGCAAGCTCCCTGATCTTACTCCTAAGACTAACAAGTTTGGGCTGGGTTTCACCACAGAAGCTCAGAAAGCAGTGCGCAAGGCGAGAATTGGAAGACCTCCTGTGCTCATCACCCACTCAGAGGTGAATGCTATTGGAGAGGAAGACAAAGTGGAAGAGTCAGAGTTCGATAGCTGGATCTATCCGACGACCGACGGTGGATTGACCAATTGGACTGCTAAAGATTTTACACCCATAACTTTTGTTCCTCAGTAATGAATTTCTTTGTTTTTGATTTGTAATAAACAATAATTTGAGACTATATGGCCCGGTGTCTTACCCGGGGCACCGTGGTTTTATTTATGAGGGCTTTTGTTTGTCACTATCATATATCATGAATAAAAGCATTGGACGTTTTTCACATTTCAAATTTTGCGCTCCTTTTCTTTCCTTTCTTTACATATTGCAAAACAGCTGTATTTACACACACACTCACTCATACAGGTTTCAATCCACTCTGGATCTCACTGGTAACGATTCTGCTACTGCCAGTTATGACTTCGAAAATCCGATCAACTTAGCCGCAGACGAAGGTGAAGATGATTGCGAAGTGCCTGGTGAACTTGCAAGATTGTTACAACAGGAAGAGAGGGCAATTCAACCCCATGAAGAGCCAGTGGAAATAATAAACTTGGGTACTGAGGAAGACAAGAAAGAGGTGAAGATTGGTGCCAACCTAGAACTCAGCGTGAAGCAACGGTTGACTCAGATGCTGCATGACTATAAAGAAATCTTTGCCTGGTCCTACGAAGATATGCCCGGATTAGATACCGACATTGTGGTCCATCACTTACCAACTAAAGAAGATTGCCCTCCGGTTAAGCAAAAGGTCCGCCGTATGCGTCCAGAGATGTCTGAGAAGATTAAAGTCGAGGTTATGAAGCAGTTTGATGCCGGGTTTCTTGCAGTAACTTCTTACCCTCAGTGGGTTGCTAATGTGGTGCCGGTACCTAAGAAGGACGGCAAGGTCAGGATGTGTGTCGATTACAGGGATCTGAACAGGGCCAGCCCCAAGGATGACTTCCCTCTACCCCACATTGATGTCCTTGTTGATAATACAACTCAGCATAAAGTGTTCTCTTTCATGGATGGTTTTTCAGGCTATAATCAGATCAAGATGGCTCCGGAAGACATGGAAAAGACTACATTTGTTACTCAGTGGGGCACCTTCTGCTACAAAGTCATGCCTTTCGGACTAAAGAATGCTGGGGCAACCTACCAACGTGCCATGGTTGCTTTATTTCATGACATGATCCATCATGAGATAGAAGTGTATGTTGACGACATGATCGCTAGGTCCCAGACTGAGGAAGAACACCTTGATCATCTACAGAAACTGTTTGACCGGTTGAAACTGTACAAACTAAGATTGAACCCTAACAAGTGCACCTTCGGGGTAAGATCTGGGAAGTTGCTAGGCTTCGTGGTCAGTGATAAAGGAATTCAAGTGGACCCTGCTAAGGTCAAAGCCATTCAAGAGATGCCAGTTCCTAAGACAGAGAAGGAAGTCAGAGGCTTTCTAGGACGTCTGAATTACATTGCTCGGTTCATCTCACACTTAACTGCTACCTGTGAACCAATCTTCAAGCTGCTGAAGAAAGATCAGGTAGTACGTTGGAATGATGAATGTCAGGCTGCTTTTGACAGAATCAAAGAATATCTCCAAGAACCACCCATCCTTATGCCACCAGTTGAAGGGAGACCTTTGATACTTTACCTGACAGTGCTTGATAATGCAATGGGGTGTGTGCTGGGGCAGCATGACGAGTCTGGCCGAAAAGAGCATGCCATTTATTACCTTAGCAAAAAGTTTACCGGCTGTGAGACCCGATACTCACTGCTTGAGAAAACTTGCTGCGCTTTGGTATGGGCTGCTCGCTGGCTGAGACAGTATATGCTGACTCACACTACCTTGTTAATCTCAAAAATGGATCCTATAAAGTACATATTCGAAAAGCCTGCTCTGTCTGGGAGAATTGCAAGATGGCAGATGATCTTGACGGAATACGACATTCAGTACACGACCCAAAAAGCCATCAAGGGAAGTGTATTGGCAGACCACCTAGCACATCAAGCTGTGGATGACTACCAATCGATGAACTTCGAGTTTCCAGATGAAAGCATTATGATAGTAACTGACTGTGAAATACCCGGACCGGATGAAGGACCTGAACCAGGATCCCGATGGTCTATGCACTTTGACGGAGCCTCCAATGCTTTGGGAAATGGTATCGGCGCCATAATCGTATCTCCACAAGGTACTCATACTCCACTCACCGCCCGGCTGTGTTTCAACTGTACCAACAACATGGCGGAGTATGAAGCGTGTATTATGGGTCTTCAAGCTGCGATCGACCTGAGGATCAAATTTCTGAGTGTCTTCGGAGATTCCGCTCTTGTGATCAATCAAATCAAAGGAGAGTGGGATACGAAACACCCAAACTTGATTCCTTACAGAGAATGTGTGTTGGCCCTGATCCCCCACTTCACAGAGATAACATTTGAGCACTTTCCAAGAGAAGAGAATCAGTTGGCGGACGCGTTAGCTACAATGTCTTCAATGTTCAAGGTTAAATGGGATAATGAAGCTCCCCGGATCATCATCTGGAAACTGGACGAACCGGCATACTGTTGTGATCTCGAGACTGAATTGGTAACTGAGAAACCTTGGTACCACGAAGTGAAGAGATATCTGGAAGCTCAGGAATACCCTGAAGGTGCTTCTGTCAATGATAAGAAATTCCTGAGGAGGTTTGCAGCCAAGTTCTTTCTTAGCAACGGCATTTTGTACAAGCGAAACCAGGATTCAACCCTACTGCGTTGTGTAGATAAAACTGAAGCAGAAAGAATCATGGAAGAGCTACATGAAGGGACCTTTGGTACACACTCCAGTGGACATACCATGGCAAAGAAGATCCTACGGGCAGGGTATTACTGGTCCACCATGGAAGCTGATTGTTACCAACATTCTAGGACATGCCATAAATGCCAGATCTACGCAGACAAGGTGCATGTTCCTCCGGTTCCCCTGAATGTTCTGACTGCGCCTTGGCCATTTGCAATGTGGGGCATAGACATGATCGGTGAGATTAAACCTACGGCATCTAATGGACATCGCTTCATCCTAGTGGCAATTGATTATTTTACGAAGTGGGTTGAGGCAGCATCCTATGCTACGGTAACCAAGACCGTTGTGGCACGGTTCATTCGGCACAATCTGATCTGTCGGTACGGTGTCCCTGAGCGGATTATTACAGATAACGGTACCAATCTGAACAATAAGATGATCGCTGAGCTCTGCGAACAGTTCAAGATACAGCACCACAATTCCTCTCCTTACAGACCGAAGATGAATGGGGCTGTAGAAGCAGCTAATAAAAACATCAAGAAGATCGTGCAGAAGATGACAGTAACGTATAAAGATTGGCACGAGATGTTACCGTTCGCTCTGCATGGATATCGTACCTCAGCTAGGACGTCAACCGGGGCAACTCCTTTCTCTCTGGTTTATGGCATGGAGGCAGTCTTGCCGATCGAAGTACAAATTCCTTCTCTCCGGATAATGAAGGATGCAAATCTGAATGAAGATGATTGGATCCAGACACGACTTGATCAGCTCAACCTTATTGACGAAAAGAGACTTGCTGCTATCTGTCATGGTCAGACGTATCAGAAACGAATGATCAGGGCATTTAACAAAAAGGTCAGACCACAGGAATATCAAGTCGGGGATCTGGTGATCAAGCGAATCATCCTTCCCCAGAGTGATCCAAGGGGCAAATGGACCCCTACATACGAAGGGCCATTTGTGGTTAAGCATGTGTTCTCAGGAGGAGCGATGATATTAACCAACATGGATGGTGACGACCTTCCCCACCCCGCCAATGCAGACATAGTTAAAAAGTACTACGCATGAAAAAAAGACCCGCTAGGCTGACATGTCTAGGCAAAAATTAGGGCTTCCCATTGAACCAAAAGGGTTCGGGAAAAATGAAGGGATGAAAATGAAAAACCTGTACACCCGGCAAGTCGAAAACCTGAAAAGGCGGCTTGGGCAAAAATGGGTATCCCGGTGGACTGAAAACCCGAAAGGGCAGTCCAGGCAAAAATTAGGGATAAAAGCGTAATACTATGTCTCATTGGATCACTTTGCATCCAGAATCCGGTATCTACATCAAGACGGCATCGATCAGTCAGCTTCACTTTCAACTAAAGTCATCAAGTGATGAGACGCACGGGGCATAAAGGCAATAGCGGAGTTGAAACCCAGTGGATCATTCATCTTTCACATAGCTGTTTTATTTTGTACAAAACTTGTATAAACTCTCTTGTTCGGCGACATTCCGCGTACTAGGATGTCAGCCTCTTGTACTCAAAACGCCTATTCACAGGCTATTCAAAATCAATACAAATATACTTTTCAGTTAAACGTGCCAACTATTTTTCTTTTTTGTTTTGTTTTGTGAAGAACGTCCAAGGTTCAATTTGTGATATATGCATTGACAATAATTTGCTAGCTCATAAATATTTGCATACGAAACAAAGAATTAATTGCAGGTGACACTAGAAACAGGGGCAATAAAGAGTTGTCTGAGCAGTCTAATTGTTTTATCCTCCAAGGTACCAAGGTAGGTTCAGCTAAAGAACCTAACCAGGCATCTTAAATTCCCCAGAGAGTGAGACAGCAAGTCAGTGCATTCTTCCCCAAACAAATTTAACAAGTCTCAAGGAAATTGGGCATCCTCCAGTAGATCCCAATATTCCCCAGCAGCATATACTCTTAACAAGCATCCCCGACAGTCTTGGTCTAAAGATGGTTCCCCGGCGGCATACATCAACATTCAAGGGAATCACTTCCCCAGCATATCAAAACTTCCCCAGGAGAGTCCCATCCAAGTTCCCCAGGAAAGATGGAATTCATCTCCCCAAGCAGTAAGCTCATCCCCAGTAGATTCTGGAAGCTTACCCCCTCGCAGAACACGAACGCGTCGTCCGGCTTGATTTAAAGAGTTATTTCCTTAACAGGATATAACTGGGTTATCCTCAGCCAAAAGCCATGGAAATAGCGTCGTTGACAAAATCTCCTTACCCCAGCGAAATTCAGCAATTACTTCCTATACAACAAGGGTGTCCTCAGCAAACTACTGTCAACATTCAGCAAAGCATCTCTATCCCCACAGATTACCGCTTCCCAGCATGATCACAAGAGTATCTTTTCTCCCCGCAAACTCTTCATTCGCCAAGTTTATTCCGCAACGGAGTCATCTTCTCCTACCGGTATCCTTGCAGTTATCATCCCCAGCGGAAGCAAAATCTATTCTTCGACATCAGCCCAGGATACGACTTCCCGGCACCCGTCAAGGATTCACTTTCCTAGACAAAAACATACATAAAACATCACATACATCATTATAGCATGCATAACGCACTGCATCATACAAATCTCATTTATGTTGAGAACATCATTGCTTGATCCATATCATGCATTACATATGACTGACTTTTATCTTTCAGGAAAGATCCAGTTAAGTTCTCAAGCTACATTTCAAGACCTAGACCGGTTCAGTTAAATCGACCCCAAGATTTTCCTGATGCTTATCCAGTCAAAGGCCTTCTCTGGTTCAGTCAGATCGACCCTAAGATCTCCCTGATGCTTATCCAGTTGAAGACATTTCAAGACCTAGACCGGTTCAGTTAAATCGTCCCAAGATTTTCCTGATTCTTACCCAGTCAAAGGCCTTCTCTGGTTCAGTCAGATCGACCCTAAGATCTCCCTGATGCTTATCCAGTTGAAGACATTTCAAGACCTAGACCGGTTCAGTTAAATCGTCCCAAGATTTTCCTGATTCTTACCCAGTCAAAGGCCTTCTCTGGTTCAGTCAGATCGACCCTAAGATCTCCCTGATGCTTATCCAATTGAAGACATTCCAAGACCTAGACCGGTTCAGTTAAATCGACCCCAAGATTTTCCTGATGCTTATCCAGTCAAAGGCCTTCTCTGGTTCAGTCAGATCGACACTAAGATCTCCTTTATAGGTTTTTACTTAGTGGGCTTTTTTATTTTGAGAGATAATGACTGCCTATTTTGGTATGGAACCATCACTGTCTTTTGATTCCAGAGGAATGTTTTTGATGTCATTCGTTGTATCATGCCCAGGTCTTCCGGAATGATACGTGTTATACCCCAAAATTTGCCCTCCCATATTCCTCAAGAAATTGCCAAGCCAAGTCATAAAATTCCCCAAGGATTGCACAGTGCAACTGTCTCCTATACAGTCAAAACTAGGGTTTGTGTTCTGATCAAGAAAAGGAAGTGTTCAAAGGCCCAATCAAGTCTCATATGCTTACAAAGATGGTCAAGTATCCTCATATCAAGTTTCAAGGCATTCAGCTCAAGATTGCACAGTCAAAACCCTAAATTGCACTACAGTCAACTGTAGGGGCAAAATGGTCATTTGGCAGTCAAAAGTTCAAATTTTTGGTCAACATATCATTTTGAAGCCACAAACATCATTTGATCAATGCTTGATCATGATTCTCAAAATTTGGCTCAGAAATCATCAAAGATGCAAAAGTTGCTATATTTGGACAGCTGAAAAAGTCAACTGAAATTGACCAGGGCATAACTTTCACATGGATTATCAGAAAAATTCCATCCAAAGCTCATTTTGAAGAGAAAGACATTTCCTACAACTCATCTTCATACTTCAAGTCCAAGAAATGCTCTCACAAAAAGTTATCAATTTCAACATTATAGGTCATTTTCAAAAGTCAACAAAAAGGGACTTTAAGTCAAAGGCCATAACTTGAGATTGGTAAATCAAAATGACATGGGACCAAAGGCATTGGTTAAAGGACTCAAAGACCTTTCCAAAATGTCCAAGAACATGTGAAAAGCTTAAAAATTGAGCAAGTTATGCCTTGTAGAAGTTGGGAAATTTTTGTGAAATGGTAAAAGTCAACTATCCTTGAAACTTCAATTTTTGACAAAAGGGCCCACTTTCTTCCACTTGATTCATCCTTGTCATGCCACACACGTGTCCCATGATTAATTTCAAGACCAAATATTGATTTTTCTATTTTATTTAATTTTTGATAATTTAATTCATTTTAAATCTTTGAAAATTCAAATAAAATTCAAAAACCAATGGAATAGTGTCATGCGAATTTGGACAACTTCCATGTATCATGGGCCAACTCAAAAACACAGGCTAGGGTTAAATTGCACACTAAGTCTTGGTCTTGGCTTAAAAGAAGGAAAATTGGTTAATGGTGAAAACCCTAGGACTAGTTCTTTCATGAGCATGAATCTAGGTCAGTTAGCAAGCCAATTCCCTTCCAGCATAAGCACTAAGTCAAACCCTAACCACAATATACCAAAGGCTGCGCTCAAAAGCTTATGGACAATTTGAAAAATTAGCCATATAAGTCAAATCTGAAATCAAGGTTGGGGAGGGTTTTAGGCCTTAATTCTTTTTCTAGTAGCTTCCTGGACAAACTCCGAACGTGTGCCAATCCCTAACATCAATCAAAACGCAAAGAGGTGGTGGCTACAACTCAAACTGTATCACATAACTCTTGAAATCGCATATCACAATTCATACGTCCTTTTGCACTTTTATTGATGAATTCTTGTTCCTTACAAAGTTTCTAAGCTAACCATTGTGTTTAATTGCATTTTCATAAGCCATACGCGAATCTACCATGTTTGGTTTTTAGGGTTTCCAGCTTTTTGAATTAGGGCTTTTGAAACGGAGTAAAATCAAGCCTCAAGACCATTGTCATTAAAACCAGCATGTTCCAACGAACAAGAAACAACCATCGCGATTAATTTATGTGATCTCCAGGCCTAATCGCTATTTTTTCAAAAGCTGTCTAATGAAACGCGTAAGAAAGCGTTGCCTTTGAGTTTTGTTTTGCAGGGGGGTGAGGACGATGATGTGGTGTCAACCAACGATTCGTTCATTCAAAGTTTCGCGCGTTTTAGTCACTAGCGCGTTGCTTTTGTCTTATATGATTTATTTGTGTATTATATATCAAAGTGATTAAATGGCTCAGCTGGCAAGCTATCAACGCGTTAACCTCAATGACCTGGGTTCAAGTCCCAGGTCTGTGCAATTTCCCTTATTATTTTTCAATACAGGTTCCTATGCAACGCTGGCGTTATGGACTACCATGTTCCATCCAGATCAGGCCATACACGCGTCTAACACGTACAGATCAAGGGCTACAGAACCAAAGAACACCATGCACTATGGTCAACGCGCTGGCACATGATCCAGAAAAGTCAATAAGATTCAAAATCAAATGGGCCTGATTTGCTAAGCCTATACCCCCCTGGTTTGCCTTATTATTTTTTTTTGCTTTCTTTAATTTTTTTTATTTCTTTTATTTGCTATTTATTTAGTTACTTATTTTTTTACAAAAATATAAAAAAACATTCAAAAATCAGAAAAGACCAAAAAATATAATTTTTATTTTATTATTTTCATAAATAAATGCTTGTAAGTATTTAGTTTTAATTAGGTTACAAATTCAATTCTTTTTAATAACTAAAAATCCAAAAAAATAGAATTTAGGTTTAATAACTTTTTATTTTCTTTTTAATTTTTCCCTTTTTTCAGAATAATAATATTAGTTATTTATTTTCATAAATTAAAAATTGCACATAAATAATTTAAGGTTTAATTTAGGTTTTTAATTTAATTCTTTCCCAATAAACTTAAAAAATGTTAGAATTAGGGTTTGGACATTTTACTTTAATTATAATTAATCCTTTTTCTTATTCAATCTAAAAAATACAAAAATAATAAAAAACATTCCTTTTAAATCTTTAATTTTAATTCTTCCTTAATTAATTCATTAACTTTAAATATTTTTGTAAAAGGGTCCAACGCCCTTGTTTTAATTATTTTCTTTCGCGCATTTACTTTATTGCTTATTATAATTTTGTATCTCTCCCAAAGCATTGTAATTTAAATTTCTCGCTTTATTTATCTTTCAGTCAAATCGGGTTCGGTTTATTTTGGCGATGTGGACCCGCGCCATTTGTAATAGTTTAGATTTATTTTTTCGCAAACTTTATAACTGTTAAATGCATGCAAGAATGAATGGCCCTAAAACTAAAATCAAGCGTAGATCACAACAAACATGATAAGACAAAATAATTGAAACATGACACACGGACCGCACACACCACCCCTAGGGTACGCCTCACTGTTGCCTTTCGAAAGGTGATTGTCGAGTAGAGGACGTCTTAGCAAGTCCTCATGATCCGGGAACCTGGCATGAGGGTAGCTTCTAAGGTGCCTTCCCATTGCTCCGGTGATCACCATGCCCCTAAAACTCGAATTGACCCGAACACCTCCAACAGTGGTGCTACCTACCTCTCAATGGTGGGATGGCACTACTTTAAAGGACATTTACACAGACGAATTCCTTAGGGTAGGTAGGTTCTCAAGGATACTTGCTCTAATTTCAAACAAAAATACTTTTCACACCAACACATTTTCAAAAGCTTTCAAAACAAACTTTTCAAACACTCTGACGTACGAGTCGAACTGAAATTTTTCAAAGAAACTTTTTAAAACCCACATTGAAAAGCAAACAAACCAATTTTGAAAACACAATGAGCAAGTATCTAAGAGCCCATGGATAACCATGGATAGAAAGGGTGCTAACACCTTCCCTTTCTATAATCTACCTCCCGAACCGAGAGCAATCTCTATAAGGAATTTTTCTGTGCTTTTGTCCTTTCCATTTGGAGAAAATAAAAGACGGTGGCGACTCTTGCTTACCGCGACATTTCGCGAACCAGCGTTAAACAGTCAGTTCCAGATCCACCGATCACAGAACTGGCGACTCTGCTGGGGACTAAACTTAAAGTGAGGTGTACCTTAGGACTAAGATCATTGTGTTTTCAGTTGTATTGACTTGCTTGCTTTATTATTGTGGGACTGTCTTGGGAGTTCTATAGATCCTAACCCGGATCTGGGGGATACCTTTTTAGAAAGTAGCAACAAGGCTGTGAGGGAACTGTGCGGGGTATACCGACATGGTTGAAACAGTCTGCTACGTTGATGTGGCACTTTGGTGTGTACCGGTAACCCTTGAGTTCAGTCAAGGAGAGTACGGGGCCTCCGCGTGGTGTCGTGAAGCATCAACAGACCTTAGGAACCTTAATTGAACTATCTTGGCCTCTTTAGGGTAGTGAGATAACTGACTTTGGTGCAGTCCGAGGTTGGTTGATACTCGATACTACACTCAGTTGAGGGTTGCTTTCCTGGAATATTTCGGTCGCCAGTTCAGTGGCTAAATCGAAACGATGAACAATGAAAGCAATCCCGTGATATTGGGAACCTTAGAACCCGGTTACTTTGATTAGGACAGGTTGAACCCACCAACTTCAAGAGGGTACTACCCAGACCCCATGCTGACCTTAAACCTTAAGGGCTTGTCTTGTGTGCCTTGTGTGCCTTACATGTTTGTCTTTGTACATATCTGTGATGTGTTTAATCATAGCATCATGACATCATCCAGCATCATATGCATTGACTAACCATTTCAGGGGTTCGAATTTTCATCTTTGTTCTTGTTTTGTAGGACATGGAAACTGTTCGTAGAAAGACAATTCAAATCAGTCTTGTAAGGGTACCTCCTCAGCTTAAGGAGCTTATATCCAGGATTCCCGAGAACTCTTCATTCAGTGAAAGGCATGGAAGCCTCATCAGCTTGGTCAACACCAACATTGAGGAAGATATGATAAAAGTCTTGTTCCAGTTCTTTGACCCTCTGCATCACTGTTTTACCTTCTTGGACTATCAGTTGGTACCTACATTGGAGGAGTTCTCCCGGCTCCTGAAGACCCCTATCCTTGATCAGCTACCCTTCAACGGTACAGAAAAGGAACCTAAGCTTGAAGAGATTGCTAAAGCCTTGCACCTACAGTCATCTGACCTCAAGGGACATTGGGAAGTCAGAAGTGGTATTAAAGGGTTCTTAGCCAGGTTTCTGTTTGAAAAGGCCTATGAATGTTGGAACTCCCTTGACTTGCAAGCTTTTGAAGAGGTTGTGGCCCTCCTTGTTTATGGTTTGGTGTTGTTCCCTAACCCATACCAGCTCGTTGATATCAATGTTGTCCAGATCTTTATGTCCGGGAATCCTATACCTACGTTGCTGGGGGACCTCCTTCACTCATGTTACACTCGAACCATGAGAAAAAGAGGTGTCCTTATGTGTTGCACTCCTCTCCTGGGAAAGTGGTTTATTTCGCACCTTCCACAATCAGTCCTGAAGAACGAGCGGGGTTTGAGATGGTCACAACGGTTGATGACTCTTACACATGCAGATATACATTGGTGCCCTAGGTCCAGAGGAGATGTCACTATCATTGATCGTTGCGGGGAGTATCCTAATGTTCCTTTACTTGGAATCAGAGGGGGTATTACTTATAGTCCATGCCTGGCTTGGAGACAATTTGGTTATGCTCGGAGGGATGGTCCTCATGACATGTTGATTCCTGACATAGTTTTTGACTTCGACAACGATACTCAAGGACTTCGCCAGAGATTTATCAGAGCTTGGAGGATGCCTAGTAGGATAGACAGCAAGACACTGGGGCACAGGAACTCCATCCCTTTGGAGCCTTACCTCAAATGGGTACGAGCCCGCTCTCAGAAATTAGTAATGCCTTATCCTCACATGCTCCCAGTAATCAAAGAGCCTGCCTTGGAAGGAGAGGTGTCTCATGTTATTCAGCACCCTGATATGCCCACATCCTGGGAAGAGATGCAGAAGAGCTGGATCCAGCTTAAGGAAGAGCGGAATTCTCTTGAGACTAGTTTGCATGCCAGTGAAAGGAAGGTCTTGGAGCTCACCCGCCTGTTGCACGAGGAAAGGAACCTCAACACTTACATAGCTCCAAAGAAGATGCGCAACATATTTTGGGATTGATTTGATCTTTTTGTACTTTTGCCCATGAGGCTTTGATGTATTAAACAATGATTTTCTTAATAAATAACGTGTGTTCCTTTTGGTCTACAACAAATTTGAATTTTCGAACTCTTGAATGCATTGCATAAACACATATCATTCATCATGTGCATCATAGGTACTCTTCTTTTCAGGTTGTTTACCGTTCTTCGCTGTTTATTTCAGCATCATGAACCCTGAATCATCAACCGAGGCATCTATCAAGGCTCTTCAGGCGCAGAACGTCCAATTTTAGGTGCAGAACGCCCAATTTCAGGAGCTGATCAAGGGCTTGGCTCAGGGTCAACAAGAGTTGAAGACCATGCTTTTGAAGAAGACTAAGAAGAAGAGGAGGACTGTGCTATTTAACACTGGGCGCAGACTCGGGAACACTTTGGTTGAAGCTGAAAGGACTCCTCCATCTGTGACGGAAGGTAGTCACCAAGAAAGGGAGGTCCCTACTCCTGTGGGCTCTGATACTGAAACAGACTTCAACGACGAACAGTACCCTCCTGCTGAAGACCGGTACAAACAGCTGGAAGACAGATTAAAGGCTATGGAAGTTCAGCGGGTGCCTGGATTGGATTTCGGAGACTTGGGGTTATCTACTGGGGTGGTGATCCCCCACAAGTTCAAAACACCTGCCTTCGTGAAGTATGATGGGGCTTCCTGTCCCAAGATGCACCTCCGTTCTTATGTAAGGAAGATCCAACCTTACACAGCAGACAAGAACCTTTGGATCCACTTCTTCCAGGAGAGTCTTTCAGGGACTCACCTCGATTGGTTCTATCAGCTGGATGGAATCAGCATTCGTAACTGGGAGGATCTGGCCACTGCTTTTTACAAGCAGTATCAGTATAATGCCGACCTCGCTCCTACGCGTACCCAGCTCCAGGGTATGTCGCTAGGGTCGGGTGAAGGTTTTAAGGAGTACGCTCAGAAATGGAGAGACCTGGCTGGCAGGGTGCAGCCACCATTGACGGATCGGGAGCTGGTAGATATGTTCTTGGGGACCCTATCTGGTCCATTTTTCAATCATCTCATTGGTAATTCCTCTGCTGGGTTTACTGATCTGATCCTGACTGGTGAAAGGATCGAGGCTGGTATAAAATCGGGGAAGATACAGAAAGTTGCCTCCTCCAGTACTGAGAAGAAACCCTTCAAAAAGGAGGCTAGTGCTGTATATAGCTCCCGGAGAACAGAGCGACCTGAACACCGCCAATCTGTCAGCGCGGTAATGATTGCCAAACCTGCTGCCGCTCCTCGGCCAACTAATCCTCAAAAGTTTGAAAGACCCCGGAGAGAGTATACCCGGTTAAGCATGACCTTATCACAGATCCTGCCACAGTTGCTATCCACCAATTTAGTGACTGTCAGGGAGGCTCCAAAGTTTCCCAATACTGCATCCCCCAAGTTCAATCCAAATGCTCGCTGTGCTTATCATTCTGATAGCCCGGGGCATAACACAGATGACTGTTGGGCCCTAAAGAATAAGGTTCAAGACCTCATTGATGCAAAGGAAATACAGTTTGAGGCGCCCGAGAGGCCGAATGTTGTAACTGCTCCCATGCCCCAGCATGGAGTGAATGCTGTTGAGGAGGATTTGTATGTAGCTTCGGTGGATGATGTTGCTACTCCGTTGCTGATGGTCAAGAGGAATCTGTTGCTAGCCGGTTTATTTCCGGGATGTAGCGAAGGTTGCCCTCTATGTGTTGCTTCCCCTGCTGGTTGTTCTCTGCTGAAGTCAGGCGTCCAAAACCTGATAGATAGTAGAGAGATTTTGTTCAGAAAGACTGTTGTTCCTGCTGCTCCTGTTGAAGAAGTGTCGATCGTTACCATCTTCAACAACCATTCCAAGGCTCCTTCAAAGAAGCCTATACAAATTTTGTCAGTTCACAAGAGTGCTCCCATCACCATTACTGTTCCGGGGCCTATACCCTACAAATCTGATAAGGCTGTCCCATGGCACTATGGGGCGGATGTTTATGTTCTGGGTGTGAAACAAGAGTGCAACATTGATACTGGTGTCTCCAACATCACCGGGCCTGCTAAGGTCACTCGTAGTGGAAGACTGTTCTCGCCAGACATTGCTCCTCCGGCAATTCATAGGCCTTTGATCTTCACACCTGCCAGAGAGCCTGTTTCTCCCCCTGACCAAGTAGCCACCCCTGCTACTGAGTCATCTGATACTCGGGGCAAGGGAATTGCTGCTGATGTGCCTGCCAGGACGGAGGCACCAAAGACCATTGTTGAGGCTTCCAAGCAGGAAATGGAAGAAATCCTCAAGATAATAAAGAAAAGTGATTTCAACATTGTAGAACAGCTGGGGCACACCCCCTCTAAAATCTCCATGTTGTCACTGCTACTGTGTTCAGAGGCCCATGCAAAGGCTCTGATCGCTTTCTTAAAGACAGCCCACGTACCCCAAGAAACGTCTGCTGACCAGTTCACCGACTGTGTGGCCAACCTAACCGCTGATAATGGCCTGGGTTTCTCTGATGCCGATCTGACAGCAAAAGGGAAGAACCATAATGATGCCCTGCATGTCTCCATTGAATGCAGGAGCACCACTCTTGCTCATGTGCTGGTTGACACAGGTTCTTCATTAAACGTGCTGCCCAAGAAGGCTCTGGATAGGCTGGATTGTGAGGGTCTAGAGCTCAAACCAACTCACATTGTTGTCCGGGCCTTTGACGGGTCCAAAAGAATGGTACATGGTGAGGTGGACATCCCAATCAGGGTTGGGTCACAGGTATTTGATTCAAAATTCTATGTGATGGACATCCATCCATCCTATTCTTGTTTGCTGGGTCGCCCATGGATCCACAAGGCTGGAGCTGTGACCTCCACATTACATCAGAAGCTCAAGTACCCGGTCAGGGGGAAGATCGTAACAGTGCAAGGGGAAGAGGAGTACATGGTCAGCCACCTCAACTCCTTCAGATACGTAGAAATGGATGGGGAGTTCATTGAAACCCCCTTTCAACATTTTGAGGAAGTACCACAAACCTTGGCAGCAGCAGAAGCAGATGAAGAGGTTTCTCCTATGAAGATGGCCTCCTTAAAGGACGCCCGGGCTGTGATCGAAAGAGGTGAATGTGCAAACTGGGGCAAGCTCCCTGATCTTACTCCTAAGACTAACAAGTTTGGGCTGGGTTTCACCACAGAAGCTCAGAAAGCAGTGCGCAAGGCGAGAATTGGAAGACCTCCTGTGCTCATCACCCACTCAGAGGTGAATGCTATTGGAGAGGAAGACAAAGTGGAAGAGTCAGAGTTCGATAGCTGGATCTATCCGACGACCGACGGTGGATTGACCAATTGGACTGCTAAAGATTTTACACCCATAACTTTTGTTCCTCAGTAATGAATTTCTTTGTTTTTGATTTGTAATAAACAATAATTTGAGACTATATGGCCCGGTGTCTTACCCGGGGCACCGTGGTTTTATTTATGAGGGCTTTTGTTTGTCACTATCATATATCATGAATAAAAGCATTGGACGTTTTTCACATTTCAAATTTTGCGCTCCTTTTCTTTCCTTTCTTTACATATTGCAAAACAGCTGTATTTACACACACACTCACTCATACAGGTTTCAATCCACTCTGGATCTCACTGGTAACGATTCTGCTACTGCCAGTTATGACTTCGAAAATCCGATCAACTTAGCCGCAGACGAAGGTGAAGATGATTGCGAAGTGCCTGGTGAACTTGCAAGATTGTTACAACAGGAAGAGAGGGCAATTCAACCCCATGAAGAGCCAGTGGAAATAATAAACTTGGGTACTGAGGAAGACAAGAAAGAGGTGAAGATTGGTGCCAACCTAGAACTCAGCGTGAAGCAACGGTTGACTCAGATGCTGCATGACTATAAAGAAATCTTTGCCTGGTCCTACGAAGATATGCCCGGATTAGATACCGACATTGTGGTCCATCACTTACCAACTAAAGAAGATTGCCCTCCGGTTAAGCAAAAGGTCCGCCGTATGCGTCCAGAGATGTCTGAGAAGATTAAAGCCGAGGTTATGAAGCAGTTTGATGTCGGGTTTCTTGCAGTAACTTCTTACCCTCAGTGGGTTGCTAATGTGGTGCCGGTACCTAAGAAGGACGGCAAGGTCAGGATGTGTGTCGATTACAGGGATCTGAACAGGGCCAGCCCCAAGGATGACTTCCCTCTACCCCACATTGATGTCCTTGTTGATAATACAGCTCAGCATAAAGTGTTCTCTTTCATGGATGGTTTTTCAGGCTATAATCAGATCAAGATGGCTCCGGAAGACATGGAAAAGACTACATTTGTTACTCAGTGGGGCACCTTCTGCTACAAAGTCATGCCTTTCGGACTAAAGAATGCTGGGGCAACCTACCAACGTGCCATGGTTGCTTTATTTCATGACATGATCCATCATGAGATAGAAGTGTATGTTGACGACATGATCGCTAGTTCCCAGACTGAGGAAGAACACCTTGATCATCTACAGAAACTGTTTGACCGGTTGAAACTGTACAAACTAAGATTGAACCCTAACAAGTGCACCTTCGGGGTAAGATCTGGGAAGTTGCTAGGCTTCGTGGTCAGTGATAAAGGAATTCAAGTGGACCCTGCTAAGGTCAAAGCCATTCAAGAGATGCCAGTTCCTAAGACAGAGAAGGAAGTCAGAGGCTTTCTAGGACGTCTGAATTACATTGCTCGGTTCATCTCACACTTAACTGCTACCTGTGAACCAATCTTCAAGCTACTGAAGAAAGATCAGGTAGTACGTTGGAATGATGAATGTCAGGCTGCTTTTGACAGAATCAAAGAATATCTCCAAGAACCACCCATCCTTATGCCACCAGTTGAAGGGAGACCTTTGATACTTTACCTGACAGTGCTTGATAATGCAATGGGGTGTGTGTTGGGGCAGCATGACGAGTCTGGCCGAAAATAGCATGCCATTTATTACCTTAGCAAAAAGTTTACCGGCTGTGAGACCCGATACTCACTGCTTGAGAAAACTTGCTGCGCTTTGGTATGGGCTGCTCGCCGGCTGAGACAGTATATGCTGACTCACACTACCTTGTTAATCTCAAAAATGGATCCTATAAAGTACATATTCGAAAAGCCTGCTCTGTCTGGGAGAATTGCAAGATGGCAGATGATCTTGACGGAATACGACATTCAGTACACGACCCAAAAAGCCATCAAGGGAAGTGTATTGGCAGACCACCTAGCACATCAAGCTGTGGATGACTACCAATCGATGAACTTCGAGTTTCCAGATGAAAGCATTATGATAGTAACTGACTGTGAAATACCCGGACCGGATGAAGGACCTGAACCAGGATCCCGATGGTCTATGCACTTTGACGGAGCCTCCAATGCTTTGGGAAATGGTATCGGCGCCATAATCGTATCTCCACAAGGTACTCATACTCCACTCACCGCCCGGCTGTGTTTCAACTGTACCAACAACATGGCGGAGTATGAAGCGTGTATTATGGGTCTTCAAGCTGCGATCGACCTGAGGATCAAATTTCTGAGTGTCTTCGGAGATTCCGCTCTTGTGATCAATCAAATCAAAGGAGAGTGGGATACGAAACACCCAAACTTGATTCCTTACAGAGAATGTGTGTTGGCCCTGATCCCCCACTTCACAGAGATAACATTTGAGCACTTTCCAAGAGAAGAGAATCAGTTGGCGGACGCGTTAGCTACAATGTCTTCAATGTTCAAGGTTAAATGGGATAATGAAGCTCCCCGGATCATCATCTGGAAACTGGACGAACCGACATACTGTTGTGATCTCGAGACTGAATTGGTAACTGAGAAACCTTGGTACCACGAAGTGAAGAGATATCTGGAAGCTCAGGAATACCCTGAAGGTGCTTCTGTCAATGATAAGAAATTCCTGAGGAGGTTTGCAGCCAAGTTCTTTCTTAGCAACGGCATTTTGTACAAGCGAAACCAGGATTCAACCCTACTGCGTTGTGTAGATAAAACTGAAGCAGAAAGAATCATGGAAGAGCTACATGAAGGGACCTTTGGTACACACTCCAGTGGACATACCATGGCAAAGAAGATCCTACGGGCAGGGTATTACTGGTCCACCATGGAAGCTGATTGTTACCAACATTCTAGGACATGCCATAAATGCCAGATCTACGCAGACAAGGTGCATGTTCCTCCGGTTCCCCTGAATGTTCTGACTGCGCCTTGGCCATTTGCAATGTGGGGCATAGACATGATCGGTGAGATTAAACCTACGGCATCTAATGGACATCGCTTCATCCTAGTGGCAATTGATTATTTTACGAAGTGGGTTGAGGCAGCATCCTATGCTACGGTAACCAAGACCGTTGTGGCACGGTTCATTCGGCACAATCTGATCTGTCGGTACGGTGTCCCTGAGCGGATTATTACAGATAACGGTACCAATCTGAACAATAAGATGATCGCTGAGCTCTGCGAACAGTTCAAGATACAGCACCACAATTCCTCTCCTTACAGACCGAAGATGAATGGGGCTGTAGAAGCAGCTAATAAAAACATCAAGAAGATCGTGCAGAAGATGACAGTAACGTATAAAGATTGGCACGAGATGTTACCGTTCACTCTGCATGGATATCGTACCTCAGCTAGGACGTCAACCGGGGCAACTCCTTTCTCTCTGGTTTATGGCATGGAGGCAGTCTTGCCGATCGAAGTACAAATTCCTTCTCTCCGGATAATGAAGGATGCAAATCTGAATGAAGTAGATTGGATCCAGACACGACTTGATCAGCTCAACCTTATTGACGAAAAGAGACTTGCTGCTATCTGTCATGGTCAGACACATCAGAAACGAATGATCAGGGCATTTAACAAAAAGGTCAGACCACAGGAATATCAAGTCGGGGATCTGGTGATCAAGCGAATCATCCTTCCCCAGAGTGATCCAAGGGGCAAATGGACCCCTACATACGAAGGGCCATTTGTGGTTAAGCATGTGTTCTCAGGAGGAGCGATGATATTAACCAACATGGATGGTGACGACCTTCCCTACCCCGCCAATGCAGACATAGTTAAAAAGTACTACGCATGAAAAAAAGACCCGCTAGGCTGACATGTCTAGGCAAAAATTAGGGCTTCCCATTGAACCAAAAGGGTTCGGGCAAAATGAAGGGATGAAAATGAAAAACCTGTACACCCGGCAAGTCGAAAACCTGAAAAGGCGGCTTGGGCAAAAATGGGTATCCCGGTGGACTGAAAACCCGAAAGGGCAGTCCAGGCAAAAATTAGGGATAAAAGCGTAATACTATGTCTCATTGGATCACTTTGCATCCAGAATCCGGTATCTACATCAAGACGGCATCGATCAGTCAGCTTCACTTTCAACTAAAGTCATCAAGTGATGAGACGCACGGGGCATAAAGGCAATAGCGGAGTTGAAACCCAGTGGATCATTCATCTTTCACATAGCTGTTTTATTTTGTACAAAACTTGTATAAACTCTCTTGTTCGGCGACGTTCCGCGTACTAGGATGTCAGCCTCTTGTACTCAAAACGCCTATTCACAGGCTATTCAAAATCAATACAAATATACTTTTCAGTTAAACGTGCCAACTATTTTTCTTTTTTGTTTTGTTTTGTGAAGAACGTCCAAGGTTCAATTTGTGATATATGCATTGACAATAATTTGCTAGCTCATAAATATTTGCATACGAAACAAAGAATTAATTGCAGGTGACACTAGAAACAGGGGCAATAAAGAGTTGTCTGAGCAGTCTAATTGTTTTATCCTCCAAGGTACCAAGGTAGGTTCATCTAAAGAACCTAACCAGGCATCTTAAATTCCCCAGAGAGTGAGACAGCAAGTCAGTGCATTCTTCCCCAAACAAAGTTAACAAGTCTCAAGGAAATTGGGCATCCTCCAGTAGATCCCAATATTCCCCAGCAGCATATACTCTTAACAAGCATCCCCGGCAGTCTTGGTCTAAAGATGGTTCCCCGGCGGCATACATCAACATTCAAGGGAATCACTTCCCCAGCATATCAAAACTTCCCCAGGAGAGTCCCATCCAAGTTCCCCAGGAAAGATGGAATTCATCTCCCCAAGCAGTAAGCTCATCCCCAGTAGATTCTGGAAGCTTACCCCCTCGCAGAACACGAACGCGTCGTCCGGCTTGATTTAAAGAGTTATTTCCTTAACAGGATATAACTGGGTTATCCTCAGCCAAAAGCCATGGAAATAGCGTCGTTGACAAAATCTCCTTACCCCAGCGAAATTCAGCAATTACTTCCTATACAACAAGGGTGTCCTCAGCAAACTACTGTCAACATTCAGCAAAGCATCTCTATCCCCACAGATTACCGCTTCCCAGCATGATCACAAGAGTATCTTTTCTCCCCGCAAACTCTTCATTCGCCAAGTTTATTCCGCAACGGAGTCATCTTCTCCTACCGGTATCCTTGCAGTTATCATCCCCAGCGGAAGCAAAATCTATTCTTCGACATCAGCCCAGGATACGACTTCCCGGCACCCGTCAAGGATTCACTTTCCTAGACAAAAACATACATAAAACATCACATACATCATTATAGCATGCATAACGCACTGCATCATACAAATCTCATTTATGTTGAGAACATCATTGCTTGATCCATATCATGCATTACATATGACTGACTTTTATCTTTCAGGAAAGATCCAGTTAAGTTCTCAAGCTACATTTCAAGACCTAGATCGGTTCAGTTAAATCGACCCCAAGATTTTCCTGATGCTTATCCAGTCAAAGGCCTTCTCTGGTTCAGTCAGATCGACCCTAAGATCTCCCTGATGCTTATCCAGTTGAAGACATTTCAAGACCTAGACCGGTTCAGTTAAATCGTCCCAAGATTTTCCTGATTCTTACCCAGTCAAAGGCCTTCTCTGGTTCAGTCAGATCGACCCTAAGATCTCCCTGATGCTTATCCAGTTGAAGACATTTCAAGACCTAGACCGGTTCAGTTAAATCGTCCCAAGATTTTCCTGATTCTTACCCAGTCAAAGGCCTTCTCTGGTTCAGTCAGATCGACCCTAAGATCTCCCTGATGCTTATCCAATTGAAGACATTCCAAGACCTAGACCGGTTCATTCGCTGGACATTCGTCGTGTGAATTTCTCTGTTGTCAAACAATTAGCCATATGCAAATAACGATATTCAAAATAATGCAAAGTTTACTCTTGTCTTGAAGTTTTGAAATGTGTTTTAGCAGATAAAAGAATTTCGCAAGTATGTGAATTCAAATCAGGATTTAGAGTAAGCCTTACAGGAGTCAGGATACCTTTTGTAACAGTATGTGTTGTACCCCAAAATTTGCCCTCCCATTTCTCATTGATTTCTCATCACAAAGCCCTTGAAGATCAGGATCCAGTTAGGGTTTCATCTGCTCAAGACTTCTCCTTGCACTGCTATTCCAAATTAGGGTTTGTGTTTGCACAGAGGTGTTTTAACCTAAAATGCCTAAGATGACTTTCATGCTTCATATTGGACTCCCAATTTTATCCATATCAAGTTTCTAGTCTTGATTCCAAGTTTTGCCCAGTCAATTAGACAGTTGACCTAGAAATCAGCTGTATTGGGGAAAAGGTCAACTGTGGCCAATTGACAGTCAAACCTCATGAAAATTGACCCACATCAACATTATGAACTCATATGGACCATTTGATTAAATTTGGATCACAATTCCACAAGAAATTTGATCAGTTCACCAAAAGGGCAAAATGGTCATTTTTAGGGTTTTGACTGCACAAAGGCAATTTTTGACTGTTTGACCTAACCAATGGCCAACCAAGCTCACATATGGACTCAAGGACCCCATGGAATTGTCTTGACATGCTTAACAAGTTCAAAAGATCCCAAGTACACAAGATTGACAGTTGAATTTCCCAGTCAATTGATCAATTTTGACTGTATACTGAAAAGTCAAACTTTAACTTTTTGGTCAAAATCAAGAGTCAAGATTCATTTTTCATCAAAACATGCCAAATCATGAAACTTGTTCACCAAGAAATCAAAAAATGCAAATTAGGGTTAGAAATGAGAATTTTTCATAACTTAGAATTTTTCTAAGTTATGAAAAACCCTAATTTTTTCCCAACTTTGCCCCACTTTCTCACCAAGATTCATTTGGATTCAAGCAAAAGTCAAAACATGAAAGTTGTAGCTTGTTGCATAATCTACAACTTTGATTCACAAAGTTTTCCCAAATGAGTCTTGTATCTCAAGTTACAATTTTTTGAATAAGGGCACTAAACCATTCTTAACTTAGTGAAATTTTAACCTATTTTGGCAAGGTTTTCTACCTAACTTCAAGGCCATTTTCCATACACTTCCACTTGGAATTTCAATTTGCATTTCAAAGATGGATTGTAGTACACATTCCAAGCTTTCCAAAATGTCCAAGAACTCATCAAACAACCTCATAACTTGGGAGAATCAAATTTCACAATATGGCAAAAACTCACTTTCTAATTGATCATGTACATGTTCATAACTTAGGCCATTTTCAAGTCAGCATAGTTTGTGCTACATTACAGGTCCTTAAACCATCCAACACTCAATAATTTAATGCATATTCATTGTGTTAAAGTGTTGTTCTTTGAGTTCAAGCATTACATACAAGTTTAATCCATTTATGGAAAAAGCAAAATGGCCATTTTTGCAAAAGCAAGCTTTATGTCCAATTGAAAATCCAACAAGTACAGATGAAATCTAATTGGCACAAGATTATGAGCAAAACACTCTGATCAAGACAAGGTTAGCAGCATGTTTAAGGGTCCCCTACTTGCCTAAAACATCAAGTTGGCTTTGTTTGCTTAAGTGTGAAGAAAAGCATCATAACACACAAGAACACTCATCTCAGCATTAGAACACTTAAGCATTTGTTTGGTACACCTTCTAATCATCCAACCCAAGCTAGAACACGAGCCCTTGGCCTCCCAAACACTCCCATTCCTAGAATCACTCTCAAACTGCATAAACAGGGCAAGGCCTGCAGATTGAACACCATCTCTCATTCCTTGCATGATTTCTTGACCAAAGCTCATCAAACACATTCCCTAGCATCAATGCAAGCTAACCAGGACCTAAAACACGACCTGTAATTCCTCTAAAAAGTTCCACCATTTTCACTTTCTCATTTTGCAGTTGAAGGTCCATAGCTCGATTCAAGGTGTCTCAAGGCAAAGTAAGCATTGGAATAGCATCACCACACTTCAGGCAAGCTGTACAGACCATCATCTTGCTCTGAAAGCTCCCCCATTGCCAGATAGAACTTCAACTGAACAGGTATCTTTGTGAACTTCTAACTCTTAGTATAGGCATCATTAGCTCTAGGTTTGTGCATAAGAAATGTTCTACTCATGCCCCTGAATCTGTACATGCTTTTACTTTTCATTTATTTTGCCTGAGCTGTGAGAATTTAAGGTTTGAAAATGGAAGAAAACTTAGGTCAGGATTTGGGAATGTCAAAATTCTCTCTCATTTCTGAGAGTTAGGATGAGTTTCTTATATATTTAGAATCGTGATTCAATGCTTAACATTTCTTATGTTGGAAGTTTGTGCAAAAAATCAAAGAATCCAAGTGTTTGAATTGGAAGAACAGGCGCGCGTTTTTGTTCAGAGGTTGAAGAAGAAGTGATCTGGGCTGGGCTTGTTTTTGCATTTTCTCTTCACACACTCATTTCACTTTAACACCCCCTGAGCCCATTTGATTTATTTCAATATTTTTTTTGACTTTTCTTTTTTCATTCTGATTTATTTATTTTTGCTTATAATATAAAAAATATAAAAATTATTTTTCTCACCATTTTTGAATTTATAGGCATTTATTTGTTTATTTTAAGTTATTTGTACATATATATATATATATATATATATATATATATATATATATATATATATATATATATATATATATATATATATATATATATATATATATATATATATATATATATATATATATATATATATATATATATATATATATATATATATATATATATATATATATATATATATATATATATATATATATATATATATATATATATATATATATATATATATATATATATATATATATATATATATATATATATATATATATATATATATATATATATATATATATATATATATATATATATATATATATATATATATATATATATATATATATATATATATATATATATATATATATATATATATATATTATTTAGAATAAATAGAAAAAAATAATATAAATATACTCTCTTTTCTGATTTTATTACACTTTCCCTTTTGAAAATATTTTATACAAAATATACTTTTTTTATATAAATATTAAATATTATTATTTTTATATATATAGTATTTATTTAATAAATAATAAAGATATATATACATATATTAATATACTTAGGGCAAAAAATACTAAAATACATACATTTTTATTTTATTAATATTTGATGTGAAAAATACTTTTCTTATGAATATACTCCATTTTATTTTATTTTTATGTAATTATTAAATATTATACATATTAAATAGTTAATATATATATTTAATGAAATTAGGGTTTTACCCTTAAAATACAAAAAACTCCAAAAATGATACTTTTTTTATTTTATTTATTTAACATAAATAATACCTTTTTTCATACATATAAAGACCCTTTTTGCATTTTGCATCTTTATTTTATTTCCCATTTAAATTATGCAATCAATTATTTGTAAATATGCCAAAAAATGATGTAATAGCTAGGTTTAATTTCTTTGTCTAAATATCCCCCCATTTGAACATTTGTACCCCCTTCCCATATTGTGTTGTAATAGTGTAGGAATTTTACTTTTCGCACTTTAAACGCTTTTTAAATATACCATGCTAGAATTAGGGTTTGTATGCAAATAAAAAGAACAAAATAGCTTGACCTAATTTCAAGATAAATAAGCATGAAATATGGACAACACATATCACACTTGCACCCCTAGGGTATTCCACTTTGTTGCCTTCAAATAATTGGTCCATATTGCATGCTAGGTTTCTTTGGGTAAAAACAAACAATCAAATGATCATAAGTCCCTCGATGACGCTTTCGAAAAGTTGCCTAAAATGATCAAGTCCCTTTCAAAGAAAAATTGCCCAAAGACATTTAACACTATTGCAATCATGGTCTAAACGATGACCCGCGCCCGTCCCTTTCACCTCCTAATACAAGATTGTCCACCAAATGCAATGGTGGAACAAAATTGTTAAAAGGGTTAAAAACATAAACAAAAATCTTTGAGAACTTTAGGGTAGATAACTCTTAGGTACTTGTCAATTTGCAAAAGAAAACACTTGCCTATTTTCAAACCACACTTCACAAACACTTTCAAAACAAACTTTCAAAAAAAAAACCTTGAAACATCTTTTCAAAAAGACAAAAAACCCTTTTGTAAAACATTCGAGTAAAGAATTGTTACAAGGGTAGCTTATACAAGGCATCTTTTTCAAAACCTTTTCAAAACCATACACCAAGCACCATTTCAAACAATTGAAAACCAAGGCAAGTTGATCTAAGCAAGTACCTAAGAGCCCATGGATAACCATGGATAGAAAGGGTGCTAATACCTTCCCTTTCTATAATCTACTCCTCGAACCCAAGAAAAATCTCAAAGGTTTTTGCTGTGTTTTTTAAACCTTTCCTTAGGATAAAATAAAAAGTCGGTGGCGACTCTTGCTCAACTGAAACATTTGCGAAAACAAACGCAAAACCATAGTCAGTTCTCCCACCGTATCACAGTATGCTTTCGAACTAACCCATGCTTCAATTAGGACTTTGAAAGTTTGTATCGTGGTCTAGGTTCACGGTTTAAGAAATAAAGGATAAGGCTCAAAGTGTATTTGTACCCGCTCGTTTTTCATGATGTCCTTCAGTCCTAAACTCAGTTAATTGTGCGTTTGGACTCCAATCGAGTATGGAATGACATTTTGGTGATGGTTCAGACAAGTTAAGTTTGTTGGAAAGCAGTCATCATTTTTTTGCCATATTTTCCATGTTGTTGAGGATTTGTAGTGACCTCTTTTTGATTTATTATCCCTGATTTTGCCTGACTGTTCTTGTCTTGAGATTACAGCCAGCGGGATGCTCCAGTTTTTCTTAAGTCTCCTTTATAGGTTTTTACTTAGTGGGCTTTTTTATTTTGAGAGATAATGACTGCCTATTTTGGTATGGAACCATCACTGTCTTTTGATTCCAGAGGAATGTTTTTGATGTCATTCGTTGTATCATGCCCAGGTCTTCCGGAATGATACGCACATATTACATCAGGGTTGTAGTTAGGAGAAGAAGTTTTAGGGTTTGGATGAGGCCCTATCAACGTAATCAGATTAATCTTCAACAATTGTTGTAGTGCTTGAGACAGCGGCATGTTGATGTTGGTAAACTGTCTTTTAGGCTCATCTGGCCTTCGTTAATTTCCCTTTTGTTGTTGTCACCGTGATGCAGGATCGGAGATCAGGACTGCCCCCATATGTTGGTCGTGGTTGCTCTTGTTATGACCCTTTTGGTCATAAATAGCATTGGACTCTTTTTGAGTATCAGTAGCTCCTTGGATATTTCCGCTTTTGATGCCAGCTTCGACTCTTTCTCCAGTCAATATTAGATCGGTAAACCCGGACGAGGAGCTTCCGATTAGATGATTGAAGAAAGGTCGCATCAAAGTTCCCATAAATATTTTAATCATCTCCCTATCAGTTAAGGGTGGTTGTACTCTGCCCACTAAGTCTCTCCACTTTTGGGCATACTCTTTGAAGCCCCCATTGGAATGCATGGTCATATTTTTGCAATTGCACAAGAGTTGGTGCAAGATTAGCGTTGTATTGATACTGCTTGTAGAAAGCAGTAGCCAAGTCCTCCCAGGTGTGAATGTCAGTTTTTTCTAACTGATAGAACCACTCCAACTGAGTGCCAACCAAAATTTCTTGGAAGAAATGGACCCATAGCTTCCGGTCAGCAGTGTGGGGCTGAATCTTGCAGACATATGACTTCAGATGCACTTTAGGACAAGAGATCCCGTCATACTTGGCGAAAGTAGGGATTTTAAACTTTGGTGGGATGACCACTCCGGAGACCAAACCTAACTCTTCAAAGTCCAAGCCAGGTATTTGTTGATTCTCCATAACATTGAGGCGATCCTCTAGCTGTTTGTATTTATCATCAGTGAGAGGATATTGTTCCTCAGAAAACTCAGCTTCATCTTCATCCATCCCCAGACTATTATCTCCTTCTTTTGTATGATTGTCTCCTTCGGTTGACGGAGTTGAGAGATCTAGAGTTCTCTTGATTGATCCTCTAAGTCTTCTTCCGAAGTTCAGGACGCCTACTGACTTCTTTGACTTTTTCTTCTTGTCCTTGAGAAGAAGAGTCTTCAGTTCCTCTTGCCCCTTAGCCATGGCTAGGAACATTTGTTGGAATTGGGCATTTTGTGCTTGGAGATCCTTCACTGTTTATTCCATATCCATCTTACTGAAATAAACAGCAGGAAGATAAAGAGACCTATATGGTAGAAACTTGTCATGATATGATGCATGATATGTGAATGCATGTTTTCAAGGATCTCGCGGGGTAAATGTTAGTAGTTACTTACAACTCCGATTGGAGAACTTCGTATCTGTGGATGTCCTTCCATGAGAATTAAGCTCACCGTGTCAGGTGGGTCCTAGCCCTTCACTCAAGTTACCGTACTTTGGTCTTGACGGCATTTGGTTAGAGGAAAATAAATCCTCTTGCCCCTTGATAGACGTCTGGTTCAATGTGATCCTGCATCAAAGGCCCTCGAGATCCTTGAAATGGCTATTGAAAATGCTATGGTATGATGTCATGATGTTATGTACAAGTATTCAAAGTAAGCAAGTTGTTATGTGCAAATAGTCATATATACAAAGTAGACAAGTCCATAGGTTTAGGCTTACACGGGGTTCGTAGGTAAGTACCCTCTTGAAGTTTAGTTGGCTCAACTTGTCCTAGTAATAGTAATTGGGTTCTATGGGATCTCAATATCACTGATCTTTCTTCATCGGCCATTGTTTCTGCGCAAGCCTCTTTAATGGCGACATAAATATCCCGAAAGTCCAATCTCAATGAGTGTAGTATCGAGTATCAACCAATTTTCAGCTTTCCACCGAAACCGGCTATCTCACTACTTCCTAATGGCCAAGTTGGTCAAGTAAGGTTCTAAGGTCAGTTAGTGCTTCATGACGCTTCTCAGCGGCCCCGTTTCTCCTCGATTCAACACAAGGGATACCGGGTACCAACAAATGCGTCACACTAACATAGATATTGTTTAGACTATGTCGGTCTACGCCGTACAGGTTCCACAATCTATTGCTACTTACCTAAAAAGGTGCCCCAGATCCGGGTAGAGGATCAAATCAAACCCAAACAAAGAACCATAATGTAAAGCAACAAAATCAAACAAAGGAAGGCTAGTAACAGTGATCTAGCCCTAAGGTGACCCCACTTTTAAGTGATTCCCCAGCAGAGTCGCCAGTTCTGTAATGCGGTGGGAGAACTGACTTGGGTGTTTTCCGTTTAATCGCAATTGTTGCGGTTAGCAAGAGTCCCCACCGACTTTTCTTTTATCCAATAAGGAAAGGTTGAAAAGAACAGGAAATACCTTTCAAGATTATTTCTTGAGTTCGGGGGGGGGGGGGGGGGGGGGGGGGGTAGATTATGAAAAGGGAAGGTATTAGCACCCTTTTCATCCGTAGTTATCTACGGGATCTTAGTTGCTTGCTAGATCACTTGCTTTTTGTTTGAAAATTTGTTTGTGGTGTGGGTTTTGAAAGTATTTTGAAAAGGAATGTCTTTGTAATGGTTCTCGTCTCTATAACAATGCGTACAAAGTGTTTTGTCTTTTGAAAAATGTTTCAAAGTGAAATTGTGGGTGTATAAAATGTTTTTGTTGTGAGCAAGCGAGCAACTAGGAGCAACCTACCTACTTAAAAGGTCTTAAACGTTCTTTTCCTTCTCCTTTAGATGTTGTTATCTCACCATTGTTTTGGTAAGAAACCCCATCGTTGGATGTGAAGGGACGGGTGTGGGACATTTTATATAGTCATAGAAGGCAACCTATGGGACGTTTTAGCAATGTCGTTTAGGGACTAGATCGTTTACCGAAGGCAACATTAAGGGTCATCGAGGGACTACGATCTTTTATCGAGGGTCTTTGCTAAAACGCCCATATTCAGGGGACATGACTATTTTCCGAAAGGCAATAAAGCGGGATTAGCCTAAGGGTGCTAGTGCGTAAGTGTGTTTGATTTACATGCATTTAGTCTTGATTAGGGTTATCTATTTATTGATTTCATGTCTTTCCACACAAACCCTAATTATTAGCATTTATATTTGAAAGAGATAAATTGCGGAAAATGTAAAGTCCTACGCTATTACATCATTTAGGAATGGGGGTACAAATTTACAAATGGGGATTTGCAAGAATTTAAATCTTAATCATCTATTACAACCATAATGAATTATACAATATAAGAAAAAGAAAAAAGGAAAGGACTTGTTTTGAAAATGGTTTTTTTTGTCTTAATAAATTAAAAGGAAAATAATCATTTAATAGAATAAAATAGTTTTGATGTCTTTTTATAAAAATAGTTCTAATGCTAAAAATGATAAAAATAAGAGAGAAAAAGGAAAAAATAATGAGAAATAGGATCAACATGTTACTGCAAACAAAAATAAAAAGGGACCAGAAGTTCTGATGCCGGACGCGTTGTGGTTCAGAATGAAACGTCAGATGTAATCAGAAGTTCTAGGTTGATGCATGTTGGGGTCCTGAAAGAAACGTTAGCGGAAAAACAGAAGTTATGGGTTGCTACGCGCTGAAGTTCTGAGTGTTAAAACAGTGAGAAAAATCATAGAAGTTCTGTGTATGTTAAAACAGTAAGAAAGCCTAGAAGTTCTATGTGTTAAAAAGTGAGTGAAAATCAGAAGTTCTGTGTTGTGTTAAACAATGAGTGAAAATCAGAAGTTCTGTGTTGTGTTAAACAGTGAGTGAAAATCAGAAGTTCTGTGTGTTAAAACAGTAAGAAATCCTAGAAGTTTTGTGTGTGAAAACAGTGAGGAGAAATCAGAAGTTCTGTGTTACACTTCAACTCCTTCCTTATATTAACCAGCACATTAGCAACTTATTCAGCTCTTAACAACAGCAAATCAGAAAGACAAAAGCACAACAGTTTATAGAAGTTCTAATCCTAATTCTGAGCCTAGCTTTATTTGAGAAGTTCTGATCCACGATTTTTCTTACTCATGCAATGGTATGGACAACATCAATATTATGATATTTACATATTTAATGATGTTCTGAATGAAAAAATGCAAAGTCAGAAAGACTTACCTTGAATCTGAAGTGTGTGTTTGGGACTTGAGATACTGCCTTCAGATGTTTTGGAGTCAGCAAGAACAACCGAACAGAAAATGTTATGTTCTTTGATTCAAATGGAAAAACAAAGGTTTTGGTTTTGTTTAGGAATTCATGGTTCATGAATGTTTTACTGTTTTCTTTTCACTCTTTGATAATTCTCTCTTTTCAAAATCCATCCCCTTGAACGTGTGATGGAGAAACTTATTTATAGATGGGTTTGTTGTGGTTTTTGAGGGAAAAATAAATGGTATTTAAACCTTTTTGGCATATTTTTTCCACTGCTTTTTAATCACAGCTTTTGTATGCTAATTTGGTGCAAATATGGGGTTTGAGAAAGTGCAGGTGTGGACTAGATCAGCAGCTGATTGTAGGACTGTGCTGTAGTAGCGCAGAAGACTGCTCAAACAAGGTTTTGGGATTTTGTGATATTCTGATCGCAGAAGACCAGAATGAGACTCGAAGGGTGATGTTCTGACCGAAGCGTCAAACATAGCCTTCATATGTTGAAGAATCATGTTCTGGTTGAAGAACACAGTTTCTATATGTTCTGATTGACGAGTCATGTTCTGAATCATGTTTGCAAATTCTGACTGCACTTGTATGGAGGCTGGCCCAGAATTTCTGAAGTACCATATTCTCTTAACACTTAGAAAATTTTCTAAATGTTTAGAGATTTAATTTTTCAAAGTAATTTTTGACTTTTGACTTCTTGAGGAACCAATTTCATGTCTTGATGAAATATGATTGTTGAAACTTAATTTTTGATCCAAAAGTCAAAGTTTGACTTTTCAATGTGTTTTTGACCATTTTGCCCTTGTGAATGACTTTCTTGGAAAATTGTAATCCAAGACTCGAAACTTGATAGAAGCAAACCCGAGGGTCCAGGATGATCCTTTAAGAAATGAGAGAGCATATTTTGGGGTACAACACATACCATCTTCCATCGAATGGCCAGGTGCTCCAGAATAATATGCATAGAAGATTCTTTCAGGAGAACGAATGAATACTTTACCACAACAGAAGAGACATCCAACTTGTGAGAAAGAGTCTGGAAGTTGGTCAAATAGGAATTAGAGTTTTGGAAGAGACGCTATACAGGTGCTGGAATTTATACTCAACCCCTTTACAGTCTTCAATATCAAAATCTGGTGCCCCAGAACAGGGGACACATCTAGCATGTGCATCAAAATCAGAAGAGATGTTTATGGGAGGAGAACCCCAAAGATCAGAGCTTTACCAATTGAACTTCCACCAGGAGAGGAAATAACTGGATGTAATGCACTGGGATCGCATCAACATGCCCATCAGACTTTTTCTATCTATTCTTAAATGCTTTTCCCCATGAATTCACTTGGGGAAAAAGACTGGATGTTGTCGAACAAATCAGGGAACACAAAATTATGGAGAGTACCCCTGATTAAAGAGTCAGATACCCTGATGTGGTAACTGTATTTGGCGTTGGTACCATAATCTGGAAGAGCATTTATAGACGGTACCAAAGTACGGGGTCTAACCCACTAAAACTCAAATAGGTGTGGAAACCAATGAGAATGACACACTGATATAAGACCAACTCTTCTTCAGGCATATTCTAATATCGCTGGTAAAACAAGTTTCTTGAATACACATAGTAAATGGGAACCATTTGTTGATAAGATGTTCCAAGAACTTAAGATTATGTAGCACTCCATCAGAGCTTCCATGACCTGGATCATTTGAGTCTTCAATTGATTACTCCTCCTTCTCGAATAATTCCTGACCACAGGCCAAAGCTAGCATGTATACCACAATCCACCCCATCGAGATCTTTGTATCGGTTAATCCCCTACGGAGTTATCCTATAGTGATCTCTGAACATGTACAGTAAGAAATTAAGTTTGAACCTCTGAGGAGAACACCATGTCTGAATAAGAATCCCCAATCTGAGTACCTCTTATGAATGCATGAATATGCTTGGTGTGCATGAATGAAATGGGGTGCATGAATGGATGCCATGCCATGTTCTGCCATTTCCAAGGAATTTACATGCTTTGATTTTGATTTTACACAGGTAAGGAATGGAAAGGTTCAACACAAGACTTACAAATATGATTCCCTGGAAATAATAGAACATGTATGTTAAGAATATGGTTAACCATGTTATGTATACAAAGACATGGGATCAAAGTTCCATCACTTCTTAATATGATTGTTGCACTGTTTCTGAACCATATGAATATCACCAGATCATAGGTCTGACATAGCTTCCGCACATACAAGAACCAAGTACCATGTAGATCATCAATTGTACGGGATCAAGGCTTCTGGACCTCCGGATACTGTTGAGCATTTTCTGAACATGTTGGCAATACCAAGATCGAAGGCCCAAATGAACCTCCAAATAAACAAGTCAGGAACTCAAAAAATAAATCTGAGAACCCCATAGTTATCGACAAAATATAGTCACCAACAGCACAGGTCACCAACAGAACAAGTTACCAACGATACCTGTAAAGATTATCCCCTCCCCAATCACAGGTAAAGACTAGGTCAGGGTAAGTTAATTGTAACTAAAAATCGCGGGTTCTCTTGGGGGTACTATTACCACACACCTACGTGATAATGGTAGTGTGATACGGTGGGAGAACTAACTTGGGATTTTGCGTTTATGTTCGCAAATGTTTCGATTTAGCAAGAGTCGCCACCGACTTTTTATTTTATCCTAAGGAAAGGTCAAAAAGCACAGGAAAGACCTTTCAGATGTTTTCTTGGATTCGGGGAGTAGATTATAGAAAGGGAAGATATTAGCACCCTTTATATCCATGGTTATCCATGGGCTCTTAGTTACTTGCTTAGATCACTTGCTTTGCTTTTAAATTGTTTGAAATGGTGCTCTTCAATTGTTTGAAATGGTGCTTTGTGTGTGATTTTGAAAGATGTTTTCAAAAAGAGGCCATCATTGTGGCAACCTTTGTAATGACTCTTGTTTGAATGTATACAAAGGAGTTTTTGTCTTTTGAAAAGTTTTCAATGTTTGAAAGTAGGGTTTTGAAATTGTGTTGTGAAGTGTGTTTTGAAAATAGCAAGGATGTTTTTGCAAGATTTTGATCAAGTAACTAAGAGATATCTACCCTATTTTGCTCAAAGATCTTTCTTATGTTTTTAACCCTTTTAATAGTGTTGTTTCACCATTGTACTTGGTGAACAACCTTGTGTTAGGATGTTAAATGGGACAGGCGCGGGTCATCGTATAGACCATGATAGCAATTGTGCTAAGTATTTTTGGCAATTTTCTTGAGGGACTTGATCATTTTGTTTTGGCAACTCAGATAGCGTCGTCGAGGGACTATGATCTTTTGTTTTGTTTTGTTTTTTTTGCCAAAGTACTTAACATGCATATCATGGACCATTTTTTAAGGCAACAAGTGGATTATAACCCTAGGGGTGCAAGTGTGCATTGTGTTTGTTTTTTCATGCATTTTGTCTTTGATTAGGTCAAACTATTTGTTGGTTTTGATTTCGCATACAAACCCTAATTCTCTAACCATGGCATAATTGAAAGCATTAGGTGCGTAAAAATAAATCTAAGCTATTACAACATTGATATAGGGAGGGGGGTACAATTTTGAATAGGGGATAATTGACAAGAAATATAAACCCTAAATTATTACAACCAAATTGAATTTACAATGCATAATATTTAAATGGGCAATATTTAAATAAACATAATAAATAAATATTAAATAAAAATGTATTATGCAAAAAAGTTTTTATGTATCCAAAGTATTTTTTAAATGTAAAGAAAAAGGTATAAATAAAATAAAATAAAATAAAATAATTGAGTTTATTTAATTAAGGGGTAAACCCTAATTTTTCTTAAGAAAATGATATTATATATTATTTATATACAAAAAATATATTAATATGTACAAAAATGAAATATATCTAAAAAAGGTATTTTTTTTAGTATAAATAATAATAAAAATAAAAATGTAATATTTTTGTATTTTTTATTCTATGTTTTTTAATAAAAATAAGTATATATGTATATGTATATATATATATATATATTAAATATATTAGTGTGTATAAAATAAAATAAAATATTTACAAAAAAAACATATATATTCAAGAAAATATTTTAGTGGGAATAAAATTAGGAAATAAAAATAAAAGTATTATTTGCATTATTTTTATATTTAAACAAAATAATATAAAAGCATAGAAAATGTTTTAATGCTAGTAATAATCAAAATAAATACCAAATAAATGTAAAAAAATATAAAAATATTTTTGGAGCATTTTTTATGTTTGAAAATAAAATATCAAAGCCAGAAATGAAATTAAAATATAAAAATGACAAAATATAAAGGAAATGGGTGAGGGGGTGTATTTAGCAAACGGAGGGTGTTAGAAGCAAGAAACCAAGCCCAGCCCATCAGCTTCTTCTTCTTCCTTGTGACACACAGAAAAACGCGCACCCTGTATCCATCTTTGAACATCCTGGAAACGTGACTTTTTGCCAAAACTTACAACATCAAACTTGTAGAGAATTTAAACACGAATCTAACCATATAAAGCATTAAATCTAACTCTCAAAGACCAGAGAGAATTTCTCTGGCCCTAATTTCTAACCTAGTTTTTTCAGAAAGTTCATGGATGAAATTCTCTTAGCACGTTTAATATAAATGAAAACTGAGCATATGTATGGTTTCAGGGCAATGAGTACTACATCTTTCATTCACAAACCTAAGGCTAAATGTTCCTAAATAGAGAGATAGAAGTTCATGAAAAACCTGTTTCAGTTTGATTCGAGTTGGACAATGCAGCAACTTTCAGAGTGGCTTGTGGTTCTTTTGAGCTTGCTTGATGTTCCCTGAACCTTTCCCAATGCTTAGTTTGTTTTGAAGTGGCTTGAATCAACCCCTAGAAGTCAACATGCATAAGCTTGAAATGAAAATGGTGAACACTGTAAATGGAGTTACAGTTGGCAATGGAGGTTTGGGATAGCTTGAGTGAGTTGAATGGAAGGTGTTTGAAGTGGAAAGGAGCAAAACGCACGAGCAAAATGAGCTATGGCACTCAAGTTGCAGCAACTGCCATGTTTTGCAAGTTTTTGGTGTTTTGGTGTTCAAGGGTGTTTGAGGGATGATTGGCTCATGTTTCTGGCTTACAAGGATGTATAAAACTTGTTTCAAATGTTAGCTTAAGTTGATTTTATCAGATATGTGAGTTATGGACTTTTGGTATAATGCCTTGGTTTTGAAGCAAAAAGTGGAAGTTGACAATGCAAGGGTTGTACTGGCTTGTAACCTAGCTGCACAAAGTGGTTGAGTTTTGCCTGACACTAGGGAGCCTTGTTTGCTGCAAAGGGCTTGGTGTATGGCTCAAGAAATGGAATTTGACATAAAGCAAGCTCTATGTAAATGGAAGTGTGATCTTTATGCCCAAAATGGAATTATTCATTATATAATGCTCCCTTGATCAGAACAATGCCTCTAACCAATGTATTTGCATTCAATTTTTTAGTGTAAATTGGTTTAGAGACCTGTAATCAAGTACAAAGCTATCTTGGTCATATTTTGCAAGTTGTATGAACATGTATTGGCCATGGTTACTAAGTGAGTTTTTGCCAACTTCAAGCATTCAATTCTCCCTAACCACAAAGGTGTTTGAGGAGTTCTTGGACAATTTTGAAAGCTTGAAAAATGTAATATAATCCATATTTGAAATGCAACTTGAGACTCCAAGTGGAACTATCTGAAAAATGGCCAAGAAGATGGGTCAAAATCCTGCCTAAACTAGGGCAAAATTTCTCTAAGTTAAAAGTTTTAGGGACCCTTGTTCCAAAAATCATAACTTGAGATCCAAGCTTCTTTTGAGAAAACTTTGTGAATAAAAGTTGTAGACTTTGTGGAGGAATACAACTTTCATGTTGTAAGTTTTGTTTGAATCCATTTGCATCATGGTGAAAATGTGGGGCAAAGTTAGGAAAAATTAAGAAATTTTCATAACTTGAAAAATTTCTAAGTTATGAAATTTTTCAATTTCAAACCCTGATTTGCAATTTTGGGTTTCTTGATGAACAAGTTTCATAATTTGAAATATCTTGATGAAAAATGACCCTTGGCATTTGATTTTGACCAAAAAGTCAAAGTTTGACTTTTTAGTGTACAGTCAATTTTTGATCAGTTGACTGAAAAATTCATCTGTTAATCCTATGCATTTGAGACCTTTTGAATTTGTTGAATAGGTCAAGATGATGCCTTTGAGCCCTTGAGTCCATGGTTGATCTTGATTTGCCATTGGCTAGGTCAAACAGTCAAAAATTGCCTTTGTACAGTCAAAACCCTAAAAATGACCATTTTGCCCTTTTGGTGATTTGATCAAATTTCTTGTGGAATTGTTATCCACAATTGATCAAATGGTTCATATGAGTTCATAATGTTGATGTGGGTCAAAATTCATGAGGTTTGACTGTAAATTGGCCACAATTGACTTTTTTCCCAATACAGTTGATTTCTAGGTCAACTGTCCAATTGACTGGGCAAAAATTTGATTCAAGGCTTGAAACTTGGTATGGACAAACTTGTAAGTCCAACATGAAGTATGAAATTCAATTTTAGCATTGTAGGTCAAAATATCCCTGTGCAAACTCAAACCCTAATTTCAGGTCAACAGTGCAAGGAGATGTCTTGAGCAGAGCAAACCCTAGCTTGGTCTTGAGTTCCAAGAGTCTTGTGATGAGAAATATTGATAAAATGAGAGGGCAAATTTTGGGGTACAACAGTTTCCCTTGTTCAATCTTCTTGAACCTGAAGAGTTAGATTGGCGAGTTTGTCTTTCGTGACTCGAAGGTAAAAGAGGATTGGACACTAGAGTGCCCGTAAATTTGCACTCATCCAAATAATGTTGAGGGAATGGGCTTAAAGATGCCATTTGGAGAAGGTAGAATCTTGCTGGAGATGGGCTTAAAGATTCCATCCAAGAATGTTTGTTGAACTGCGATGTTGTAGGTCCGAAGAACAAGCAACAAAATGGTATCCGTGTCTAGAATGCATTTGAACTGTATCTGGAGACTGAGTGGGTAACAGAGAAACATCTGTATATGGAGAAACTATATGCCGGGGATAAGTTCCGAATGAGTGACAAAATGGCAACCATGTCTGGAGCGTATCTGGACTGTATCTGAAGTTGAGATCTATATGAGTAGCAGAATGACTTCCGTGTTTGGAGTGTATCCGAAACTGTAACTGGGATCTGAATAAGTGACAAAATGACTTTTGTGGCGACTGCACTGGGGGAGAATCAAACTTCTGGTGTAAGGGCCAGAATGGCATCCGTGTTTGGAGCGTATCTGAACTTGAAGTTGATAGTTGAATCTGAATGAGAGATAGAATGGCCGCCGTGTCTGGAGCATATCTAGTTTGTATCGGATTGCTGAAGTCTGAATGAGTAGTAGAATGACCGCCGTGTCTGGGGTATATTTGTACTGTATTTTGACTTGAAATTCTGAATGAGTAACAGACTGACCGCCGTGTCTGGGGTGTATTCGTACTGTATCTGAATAACTGTTAACGATAGCCTTTTAATCTTATCCTGAAAAGGGTAAAATGTTAGCTAAAACACAAATTGATGTTGCATGATATGTATGATGCAATGAACTGTGCTTCATCCATGTTTATGATATATGAATGCAATGGATGCGCATGTAAGCTAAGTAGTTGTCTTGCTGAGGAAAATAAATCCTTGACAGATGCTGAGGATTCAAACATCTTTGATTGTTGAGAATGAGAAATCCTTGCTGACTGCTTAGGGATCAAAGATCTTTGATTATTGAGAATGACAAATCTTGGGACCACTGCTGGAGATTGAAAATCCTTGGTGACTTGTGGGGATTACAAGGTCTTTGACAACTTCTGCGGGGAATGAGAATCCTTTATGACTTTCCTGGGAAATAAGGAAAACTCTGAAAATCTCTACTGGGGAGTTAAAATCTAGGAGGCTTCTGTTGGAGAAATGAGACCGAGAATCTTCGATCTGCTGGGAAATAACTCTGCAGGGAGAATGTTTACTCGGCCGGTGAAATCAAGAGCTTTGGGTTGTATGCCAAACTACTGGGGAATCATCCTAGTTGGGGATAAGACAAGAAGTTAAACGTTATCAGCTTGATTCTCAGACTTTTAAGATAGCCTGCTGGGGAAATTGGGGGAAGTTGAACAGTTGGAATTCGCTGGGGAAGAAGGTTTAGAACATTCTGGCTCCGCTGGGGATAGGTACTTCAGGGTTTTCGGGCTCCACTAGGGATCAGGAATTTGACCTCTGATGGGAATTCTGAAACTTAACTCCACTGGGGATGTACACTTCAAGGTTTTGGCTTTGTTGAGGATCTGAATGATGTATTGCAGGGGATTTCTGGAATAGCACAAGGGTATCTTCCTACACCTTCAACCTATCAGTAATTATACTTTCTCAATTTCGTTTTATTTGTAAGCAGTGATTATATTCAAATGCATATGCCTATTTAACAAAACTTTGGACGTTTTCAAATAAAACACAAGTGTAAAAAGAAAGGAAAGGCAAACAAATTTCTGCACTTTGAAGCATCTTTGTATTAACTTTTGTAAGTATCTTTGTACAAAGGAAACAAACATCCTAGTAAGAGAATTTTGTCATAAAAATTAAAAAAAATTATACAAAAAGAAAGATGGCTATGTGTAACAATTCCATGGGATACCCATTCTGCTATAGCCTTCACAACTCTGATTATCTTATCCATTCACTGCTTCGTTCGCTGATGATTGGATTGATCAGAAGCTTGGAGCTTGTTGGTGAAGAGATTGTTCTTAAAGTGATCCGCCGAGACATAGTCATACGCTTTAATTCCCTAACTTTTGCCTGGACCGCCCTTTCGGGTTTTCGATCCACCGGGAAACCCTTTTTTGCCCAAGTCGCCCTTTCGGGTTTTCAACTTGTCGGGTGTACAGATTTTTTGTTTACCCCTAATTTTTGCCTGAACCGCCCTTTCGGGTTTTCGATTCACCAGGATGCCCATTTTTGCCCAAGTCTCCCTTTCAGGTTTTCAACTTGTCGGGTCGTTTTATGCGTAGTATCTTTTGACTATGTCTGTGTTCGCAGGGTGCGGCAAGTCGTCGCTGTCCATGGTGGTCAGAATCATTGCCCCACCAGAAAAAATGCTCTTTATCACAAATGGTCCTTCGTAAGTAGGAGTCCACTTTCCCCTGGGATCACTTTGTGGTAAGATGATCTGCTTGATTACAATATCTCCGACTCGATATTCCTGACGCCTGACTTTCTTGTTGAAAGCCTTGATCATCCGTTTTTGATATGTCTGACCATGACAAACAGCAGTAAGTCGCTTCTCGTCGATCAAGTTAAGTTGATCAAGCCGGGTCTGAATCCAATCGTCTTCACTCAAACCGGCATCCTTCATAATCCTCAAGGAAGGAATCTGAACTTCCATAGGTAAAAAAGCTTCCATGCCATATACCAAAGAAAAAGGGGTTGCCCCTGTTGAAGTACGTGTCATGGTACGACATTCATGCAGAGCAAACGGTAACATCTCATGCTAGTATTTGTAGGTGACTGTCATCTTTTGGATGATCTTCTTGATATTTTTGTTCGCGGCTTCAACAACATCGTTCATCTTTGGCCGATAGGGAGATGAATTGTGATGATAAATCTTGAACTGCTCGCACAAAGTGGTGATCATAGTGTTATTCAAATTTGTACCGTTGTTTGTGATAATCCTATCGGGGATACCGTACCGACATATGAGATTCTGCTTGATGAAGCGGGCAACCACATTCTTTGTAACTGAGGCATAGGAGGCTGCTTCGACCCATTTGGTGAAGTAATCAATAGCGACCAAGATGAAACGATGTCTATTGGATGTTGTTGGATTGATCTCTCCAATCATGTCAATGCCCCACATTGTGAATGGCCAAGGAGCCGTTAGAATGTTAAGAGGAACAGGAGGAATATGTATCTTGTCAGCATAGACTTGGCATTTGTGACAAGTACGGGAATGTTGATGACAATCAGCTTCCATGGTAGACCAGTAGTAGCCTGCCCTTAGAATCTTCTTAGCCATTGTATGTCCGCTCAAGTGAGTGCCAAATGTGCCACTATGTATTTCGACCATGATCAGCTCTGCTTCAACCTTGTCCACACAACGAAGTAGAACACAATCATGGTTGCGCTTATAAAGGATACCATTGCTTAGGAAGAACTTGGCAGCAAACCTCCTTAAGAACTTTTTGTCATTGACGGAAGCTCCTTCAGGATGTTCTCGAGTCTGGAGATACCTTTTGATTTCATGAAACCAGGGTTGTTCCACTACTTCTTCGGTATTAATCTCATGAAAGTGAGCAGGTTCGTCCATTCGATGGTGATTTGGGGAGCCTCGTTATCCCAGTTGAGTTTAAACATGGAAGACATTGTAGCTAGAGCATCTGCTAGCTGATTTTCTTCTCGCGGAAAATGCTCGAAGGTAATCTGCTCGAAATGAGGCAGCAATGTCAGGACATGTTCTTTGTATGGGATAAGATTAGGATGTCTAGTGTCCCATTCTCCTTTGATTTGACTGATAACCAAAGTCGAGTCCCCAAATATGACCAAAGATTTGATTCCCAAGTCTATAGCAGCCTTGAGACCAAAGATGAAAGCTTCATATTCAGCCATGTTGTTGGTACAGTTGAAGCAAAGTCGGGCAGTGAAGGGTGTATGGCAACCTTCAGGAGAAATGAGTACCGCTCTGATTCCGTTGCCAAGTGAATTTGAAGCACCATCAAAGTACAGGGTCCATCGGGATCCTTGTTCAGGTCTGTCATACGATCCGTTACCTTCAATGTCGTCCAATGTCATGATGTCCTCGTCAGGGAAGTCGAATCTCATGGATTGGTAATCTTCGACGGCTTGATGAGCTAGATGGTCAGCTAGTACACTCCCTTTTATAGCTTTTTGGGTAGTATACTGAATATCATACTCAGTCAGGATCATTTGCCATCTAGTGATTCTTCCAGATAAAGCAGGCTTCTCGAAGATATACTTAATCGGATCCATCTTAGAAATCAGCAAAGTGGTATGAGTCAACGTATACTGCCTTAGCCGGCGAGCAGCCCATACTAAAGCGCAACAAGTTTTGTCGAGCAGTGAGTAACGAGTCTCACAGTCGGTAAACTTTTTGCTAAGGTAATAAATGGCATGCTCTTTTCGGCCAGACTCGTCATGTTGGCCCAGTACGCACCCTATTGAATTATCCAAAACAGTCAGATACATGATTAACGGCCTTCCTTCGACGGGTGGCATCAAGATAGGAGGTTCCAGAAAATACTCCTTGATCTTATCAAAAGCAACTTGACAATCATTGTTCCATTCAACTACCTGATCTTTCTTCAACAACTTGAAGATTGGCTCACAGGTAGATGTCATATGAGATATGAACCTTGCAATATAGTTTAAGCGTCCTAAGAATCCTCTAACCTCCTTCTCAGTGCGGGGGGAGGGCATTTCTTGTATAGCCTTTACTTTAGCAGGATCAACCTCAATGCCTTTGTTGCTGACGATAAACCCCAAAATTTTGCCAGACCTGACTCCAAAAGTGCACTTGCTTGGGTTCAGTCTGAGCTTATACTCCTTCAACCTGTCAAATAACTTTTGTAGATGATCAAGGTGTTCTTCTTCTGTCTGTGATCGGGCTATCATGTCGTCTATGTAAACTTCAATCTCATGATGTATCATATCATGAAACAAAGCTACCATGGTGCGTTGATAGGTTGCCCCGACATTCTTCAGTCAGAATGGCATCACTTTGTAGAAGAAGGTACCCCATTGCGTGACAAAAGCGGTATTCTCCATGTCTTCGGGGGCCATCTTGATCTAGTTGTATCCCGAGAATCCATCCATGAAGGAAAATACCTTATGTTGAGATGTATTGTCAACCAAGATGTCAATGTGTGGTAGTGGAAAATCATCTTTAGGGCTAGCCCTGTTTAGGTCTCTGTAGTCCACACACATTCTGACTTTGCCGTCCTTCTTAGGTACGGGCACAATGTTAGCAACCCATTATGGATAGGAAGTAACAGCCAGAAAGCCAGCGTTGAATTGCTTCATTACCTCAGCTTTGATCTTCTCAGACATGTCGGGCCTCATTCGGCGAACCTTTTTTTTTATCGGTGGACAGTCTTCTTTCGTAGGGAGACGGTGAACCATGATATATGTGTCTAATCCTGGCATGTCTTCATAGGACCAGGAAAAGATATCAACATATTCATTCAACAACTGCACTAAGCATTCTTTGACACTTGGTTCCAGGTTGGCACCTACTTTTACCCCTTTCTTATCTTCCTCTGTTCCCAAGTTGATGGTTTCTAGCAACTCTTCATGAGGCAGAATAGCCCTCTCTTCTTGTTGCAAAAGTCTGGCTAACTCTCCCGGCACTTCACAGTCTTCGTCAACTTCGTACTCAACATGATTGACCAAATCTTCAGAGTCACCGAAGGCTAAAGCAGAATAGTCACCCATGGAATCCGGAATGGATGGGTACCTGCATTTGTGAGTCTGGGTGTGTGTAAGGGATAGCCATCCTTAAACAAAACAAAATGCAAAAGGAAAGAAAATGAACACAACAGTTTATAGATGAAAACGTCCAATGATTCATTAAAACATGGCATATGATCATGAAGAAAATCAAGCCCTTACAAACGGACCTATATGCCCTGGGCAAGGCATAAGGTGAAAACAGTGTACGAATTGTTTAGTTATTATAGACCAAAATAGGAAATTGTTCAAAGATAAATTACTGGTTGATGAAAGTGATGGGAATAAAATCCTTTGCTTCCCAGTTGCTTAATCCTTCTTCGACGGTTGGAAAGATCCAATCTTCAAAGTTGTCTTCTTCATCATCATCTTCTAAGGCATTAATTCCATGGTGAGTGATTTTTACGGGTGGTCCTCCAGCCTTGGAGCTACGCATAGCTTTCTGGCCAGCAGCAGTAAAACCTAGTCCGAACTTGTCCGTCTTGTGAGGAAAATCAGGCAGTTGCCCCCACACTGTACTCCTTCCTTCTTTGGTTACAGCCTCCGCATCCTTGAGAGATGCCATCCTAGACACATGCTTGGAAATGATAGGCACATCAACCATTGTCTTCGCAACTGCGACTTCAGAAGAAACTTCCTTAAAATGTTGGAAAGGCGTTTCTATGAATTCTCCATCCAACTCCACATAGCGGAAGGAGTTGAGGTGACTTATCATGTACTCTTCCTCACCGTGCACTGTTATAATCTTACCCTGAACAGGATACTTTAGCATTTGGTGTAAAGAGGAGGTAACTGCCCCAGCATAGTGGATCCACGGCCTTCCCAATAAGCACGAATATGAAGGACGGATGTCCATCACATAAAAGGGAGAGTTGAAGGTCTCGGTGCCCACTTTGATAGGAATGTCCACTTCCCCATGAACCATCCTCTTAGAACCGTCGAAGGCTCTAACAACGATGTTACTGGGTTTGAGGGTTAAACCTTCGCAGTCCAATCGGTCCAACGCTTTCTTCGGCATCACATTCAAGGATGAACCGGTATCAACTAAGACATGGACAAGGGTGGTTCCCTTGCATTCAACTGAGACATGCAGCGCGTCATTGTGTTTCCTTCCCTTAGGAGTCAAATTGGCATCGGAAAAACCAAGACCATTATCAGCAGTAAGGCTGGCCACGCACTCTTGAAACTGGTCAGCCGAAGTTTCTTGAGGCACGTGTGCCGTCTTTAAAAATTTGATTAAGGCCTTAGCATGGGCCTCAGAGCAGAGTAGAAGAGCCAACATGGATATTTTGGAAGGGGTCTGCTCTAGCTGTTCCACGACGTCGTAGTCGCTCTTTTTGATTATCTTTAAAATTTCTTCCATTTCTTTCTGGGTGGTTTCGGGGATTACCACAGTCTGAGCCTTCATCCTGACAGGCGCTTCTAGTATCCCCTTATCCTTATCGGTAGCATCAATAGAGGGTCTAACTTCAGGAGTATCCAATTCTTCAATTATCGGGCTTTTCACAGATGGCTTAACAGGCACAGAAGCTTTCTAGGGTCCGAAGACTGCTCGAGGGGGAGCAATCTCCAGAGAGAAGATCCAACCGCTGCGAGTTATCTTGCTTGTTCCTGCAATGTTCCCGATATCAGGGGTTTCATCATCAGAATTCTCTTGGACTGATTCAATCTGTTTGATACCATGATATAAGATTTCTCCTCCATAGTTCCATGGTATCGTCTTGTTAGATTTATACGGGACAGGCCCCGGCATGGTGATTTTCAAAGGCACAAACTTAGGATCAGGCGTAATCTTGACAGGCCTTTTGCAAGCCTTGGGAAGATTGTCGGAGATGGTTATTATTGCAATGTCATTGGTTGAAGTAGAAAAAGTAGTAGGAGTAACAGGAGTGAAGGTATCAACAGGAGTCTTTTGGAAGAGTATCTCTTGGGTATCCATCAGGCGTTGGATACCTGATTTCAACATTGGGCAGTCAGCTCGTATGTTTAAACAAAAGTAACAGTCTTTTCCACAGCCTGGGAATATCACGGCTCTCATCAAATTCACTTTAATCATTGGTAACAGAGTCAAAAGGTCAGCAACATTGGTAACATGAAGGTTTTCCATAACGGCATGAACATTATGACCGTGCTTGGGCATCGGGGCAGAAATCACATTTGGCTTTTTGGGCGCATCGAATTCTACCTCATTGGCGTCGATCAGGTCTTGGATTTTATTCTTAAGAGCCCAACAGTTATTGGTATCATACCCTACACTGTCGGAGTGGTAAGCACATTTTGCATTGGAGTGGTAATATGGAGAAGAGGTATTAGGGTTTTTTGGCGCTTCCTTCAAATTGGTAAGATTCAGCTTTAGCAAATGAGGGAGTACTTGAGCGGGTGTCATGTTGATTCGGGTGAACTGTCGTTGTGGCCTTTCTACCCGTTGCTGATTAGATCTTGGCTGATTGCTGCGAGGTTAATCATTTGAAGAGTTTTGAATCATCACAGCCCCTACCGTTGGTCGGCGCTCTCCCCTTCCTTGATTTTTCTGAGAATAAATAGCAAAAGCTTCCTTCTTAGCTGGGAAGTTCTTTTTAATGGCAGTGGACGCTGAGGCATCTTTCTGAATCTTACCACTTTTAATGCCGACCTCGACCCTTTTGTCGGTCAAAATTAATTCGGTGAATCCTGTGGAGGAACTCCCGATTAAATGATTGAAGAAAGGGCCAGACAGGGTCCCTAGAAACATGTCAACCAACTCTCTATCCAACAAAGGTGGCTGCACCCTTCCAGCCAGATCACGCCACTTCTGGGCATACTCTTTAAATCCTTCATTATAAGTCATACCCATACTTTGTAGTTGAGTACGAGTAGGCGCTAAATCAGCATTGTATTGGTATTGCCGGTAGAAAGCAGCAGCTAAATCTTCCCAGTTATGAACCTCATACCTCTCAAGTTGATAGAACCAGTCCAATTGTGTGCCCGACAAACTGTCTTGGAAAAAATGGACCCAAAGATCCTTATCAGATGAGTGGGGTTGGATCTTTCGGACGTAGGATCTTAGATGCATCTTTGGACACGACAGACCGTCGTACTTGGCAAATGTAGGAACTTTGAACTTGGGAGGAATGACGATCCCAACGACCAACCCTAGTTCTTCGAAATCTAAACCAGGTACCCTTTGCAACTCCATGGCTGCCAACCGATCCTCAAGATTTTTAAATTTATCATCCGCCGGGGGATATTGTTGTTCGGAGTAATCTTCATCATCTTCCTCTTCCTCTTCTTCTCCTTCAACTTCAGATTCAAAAGGCATTGCGGTCCCTTTTTCTTTACCAGCCCCTTCATCAGACGTTGAGGGGAACTCGAGAACTTTTCTAGCATTGCTTTCAAACCTTCTTCCCATGATGACTACACCAGGTCTTTTCTTCTTTTTCTCTTTCTCTTTCTCCAACAGTGCTTTAAGGTCCTCTTGACCCTTTGCTAAGTGTGATCGGTGGATTTAGAACTGACTGTTTAACGCTGGTTCGCGAAATGTCGCGGAAGCAAGAGTCGCCACCGTCTTTTATTTTCTCCAACATGGACAGGACAAAAGCACAGCAAAATTCCTTGTGAGATAGTCTCTCGGTTCGGGAGGTAGATTTATAGAAAGGGAAGGTGTTAGCACCCTTTCTATCCATGGTTATCCATGGGCTCTTAGATACTTGCTCATTGTGTTTTCAAAATGTTTGCTTTTTCAATTGTGAGTGGGTTTGAAAAAAGTTTCGTTTAAAGATTTCAGATCGACTCTTTTATCAGTCCTCAAGAGTGTTTGAAAAATTGTTTTGAAAGCTTTTTGAAAAGTGTCGGTGTGAAAAGAGTTTTGATTTGTTTTTGAACAGAGCAAGTATCCATGAGTCGTCTACCTACCCTAAGGAATTGGGCTGTGTAAATATCCTTAAGGTAGTGCCATCCCACCATTGAGAGGTAGGTAGCACCACCGTTGGATGTGTTCGGGTCAATTCGAGTGTAGGGACAGTGTGGTCACCGAAGCAACAGTAGGACACCTTAGAAGCTACCCTTATGTCCTTGATCCTTTTTTAATCCGAGGCAACCGTTTCGAGGCAACTGTTCCGAGGCAACCGTTTCGAGGCAACTGTTCCGAGGCAACTAGATCAATGGACATAAGGACTTACTAAGACGTCCTATACTCGACGACCACATTTCGAGGGCAAGGCAACAGTGAGGCGTACCCTAAGAGTGGTGTGTGAATTTGTATGTTATTTTCAGTTTAACCATTATCTTTGATCATGCATTATGGTGATCTACGCTTGTTTTTATTTTAGGTCATACATTCTTTCATGCAAAGTTTAGTAATTTAAAAGTGCGGAAATTTAAATGCGGAAAGTAAAGTCATACGCTATTACAAGGCGCGGGTCTATACATCGCCAAAATACAAAGACCCGTTTTTGATAAAAGATGCGGAAAGTAAAAAAAAAACCTAATTACTATTACATCCAGAAAGCAGTTACATAATAATCAACAAGAAAAATAATGCGCGAAATAGAAATTGGAACGTTCGAGGGTTTTGACCCTTTGCTTGAAATTAAATTAAATTAAAGTCTAATTATTATTTAATTAAAGAAAGGTGTTTTTTTGTGTTTTTTGTATTTAATTAATATTAAACCTAGAACTAATTATTTAAATAAAAGAAAAAAGTATTTTTGGTTTTTTAATGTCTTTAATGAAAAATAAAAATAAAATAAAATAAAGTCAAAAGTTAGTAAAACCTAATTCTAATTTATTTTATTTATTATGAAAAAGCCAAAATTAAACCTAATTAAACTAAATTAATTTGTTAGAATTTATTTACAAAAAATAATTAATAGTGGAATTACTAAATAATAATAATACTAAAAATGTTAGTTTTCTGAATTTTATTATGAAAAAAATGTTAATTGGTTAGTGATTAATAAAAAGAATAACGATTAATTAATTAAAGAAAAATAATAAAAATAGAGAATGAGAGAGTTTAGGAGTATACGAGCCTGATTGGAGGGGTGAAACAGTTATTGGCATCATGTGTAACCTGTTTTGTTTTGGCCATTTGTGTTTTGCCTTTTGGCCATTTGTGTTCTGGCCTCAACGTTCCTTAACCTTCTCAAGATGTCTGCCTCGCCATGTATTGGTGTCATGCATAAGTTGTTCTTTTTTGGCCATTTGGCTTTTGGCCATTTGGCTTTTGGCTTTTGGCCATTTGTGTTTTGGCCTCAACGTTCCTTAATAAACCTGCATGGGATCCTGTCTAAATCTGTAGTGTTGAATCTCATGAACACATTAAATAAAATCATAAAATGCAAATAAAGCCAATATATGAAGAAATTTAATGTTTAGGCACAATATGGCATGTATGAATGATTATACCCTTTTGATCATGGAGATCAAATCAATCTTACCCTTACTGGAAAATTAGTGACATGAATGCTTTATGCCTTTTGGATCATGGAGATCAAGCCAGCCTTAGCCTTACTGAAGAAGTAGTGAGGTGTTGGTTTGTAACTGTGATGACTTGTTTGTAGTGAGAGAGAGATTTATAATAAGGATTTCAAGGTTTTAGGATTCTTGAAAGAATTTGATATTCTAACAGTGTTGTGGCAAGGTTTTTTCTCTCTTTTCCTCCTCTTGGTTTGTGTGAAAAGAATGTGATTATATAATGGAAATTAGGGTAAAGAAAATGGGCTTTAAATGTGCAATTGGGTCTCCAATGTTCACTTGAGTTCGTCACTTTCCAGGCTAAATCGCAGGGACTTAAGTGCAATTTTTGAAGTTGAAATGTGAAAACAAAATGTAGCCGACATCGATAACTAACTCCTGTCCGAAAATCGGCTCAATCGGATAAACGGTGAATTAGTTATGAATTTTTGAAGTTTCAGCTCAGACAAACTTATTTTGGGCTCCAGTGTCGACTCTGACACGTTCTTCAATAAAAAACTGGTATTGATCAGAGCATAATCCGGTCTCGACTTTTGAAGCAAAGTTGTAGATATATGAGTCAGTGACCTTGTGTAAAAATATGAGCCCAATCCGATAAAAATTGACCGAGTTATGAATTTTCGAAGTTTCGGCCCAGATGAAATAATATTCAGCATTCAGGATTTTCAGCGTGTCACACACTCTGAGCAAAAAACGAAGGCCTTTTGAATACCGTTTGAACTCAATACCTTCTGTGAAAATGTAGCCAACTCAATTTGTGAAATTTTGGCGCCGGAACCAGCTCGATACGATGAAAATCGACCAAGTTATGATTTTCTGAACATGACGCAAATAAACTTCTGTCACAAATTTTCTGTGCAAAAATACTTGATAAATCCACATTTTTGAAGACCTTCTAATCGAAATTGGCTTCCAGCCGTGAGAGATGAAAACATAGATAATGTCAAGACGGAATTTTGGCCACCGGAACGGGTTCAATACGAGCCACGATCTTCAAGTTATGAATTTTTTAGCGCGTAAAAACTGCACTTTCAGCACACTTTTTCACCATATTTCTTCGAGAAAACTCACACATTCGGATACCTTCTTTAAAGAATTGACTCTTGAGCCGAACCTGAATTTGAGAATACGTTATCAGAGATATCTTGGCGAAAGAATACCTGAATATGACGCGCCGGGTTGGACTTGTGAATTTTTCTTGAAATATTTTGAGAAATATGGGATGGCAAATTTTGGGGTACAACAGTTGCCCCTGTTCAATCTTCTTAAACCTGATGATGTAGATTGGCTTGCGTGCCTTTCGTGATCCGAAGGTGGAAGATGATTGAACACTAAAGTGCCCAGAAATTTGCACTCGCATGGTGTAGTATCAGCAATGTGATGTAGGGGGAATGGGCTTATATATGCCATTTGGAAGTGATGGATGGGAGGATGGGCTTATAGATGCCATCTGGGAAATGTGACAGAACCTTGTCGGGAATGGGCTTATAGATGCCATTTGGAGACTGTTGGTATGTGGATGGGCTTATAGATGCCATCGAGAGGTTGTCGATCGCGTAAGAGATTCCTTAGCGAGAACTTGCGTACCTGAGAAAGAGAGATAATTACCTGGCCTATTACAGGGGTTGATCTTCAAACTCTTCATGTAGATATGCCCTGTCTAGATACAGGTATCGAATCTTTAAACTCTTCAGACGTGCCCTGGCAAGATACAAGAATCGAGTCCGGAGAATAGTCGTCAACAGATACACCCTGGCAAGATACAGGAATCGGATCTTCAAACTCTTCAGACGTGCCCTGGCAGGATACAGGAATCGAGTCTGGAATTAGTCGTCAACAGATACACCCTGGCAAGATACAGGAATCGGATCTTCAAACTCTTCAGACGTGCCCTCAACGGGACGATGAGAGAACCTTGAACGATTTCTACCTCAACGGGACGATGAGAGAACCTTGGACGATTACTACCTCAACGGGACGATGAAAGAACCTTGGGCGATTACTACCTCAACGGGACGATGAGAGAACCTTTGGGCGATTTCTACCTCAACGGGACGATCAGAGAACCTTGGGCGATTACTACCTCAACGGGACGATGAGAGAACCTTGGGCGATTACTACCTCAACGGGACGATGAGAGAACCTTTGGGCGATTTCTACCTCAATGGGACGATGAGAGAACCTTGGGCGATTACTACCTCAACGGGACGATGAGAGAACCTTGGGCGATTACTACCTCAACGGGACGATGAGAGAACCTTGGGCGATTACTACCTCAACGGGACGATGAGAGAACCTTTGGGCGATTTCTACCTCAACGGGACGATGAGAGAACCTTTGGGCGATTACTACCTCAACGGGACGATGAGAGAACCTTGGGCGATTACTACCTCAACGGGACGATGAGAGAACCTTTGGCGATTTCTACCTCAACGGGACGATGAGAGAACCTTGGGCGATTACTACCTCAACGGGACGATGAGAGAACCTTGGGCGATTACTACTTCAACGGGACGATGAGAGAACCTTGGGCGATTACTACCTCAACGGGACGATGAGAGAACCTTGGGCAATTACTACCTCAACGGGACGATGAGAGAACCTTGGGCAATTACTACCTCAGCAGGATGATGAGAGAATCTTAGGCGACTACAACCTCAGCAGGATGATGAGAGAATCTTAGGCGACTACAACCTCAGCAGGATGATGAGAGAATCTTAGGCGACTACAACCTCAGCAGAATGATGAGAGAATCTTTAGGCGACTACAACCTCAGCAGAATGATGAGAGAATCTTAGGCGACTACAACCTCAATAGAATGATGAAGGAATCTTGGACGTCTTCTACTTCAAAAGGTAAAGACTTTTATCTGTTGATCGTTCTTTCCTGAAAAAGTAACGAGTTAGTTGTATGCAATGTCATAATGTATGACATGCATGATGTCATGATGTTCTCAAAAATAAATGAGATTGGGGTGATATGATTCGTGTATGCATGTATCATAATGTATGACAATGTGATGTTTATGAATGTATTTTCGTCTAGGAAAATAAATCCTTGACAAATGTCGGGAGCTGAATCCTGGGCTGATGTTGAAGAGAGTTCTTCGTTTTCACTGGGGATGATGGTTGCAAGAATACCGGTAGGAGAAGATGACTCCGTTGGGGAATAAACTTGGCGAATAGAATACTCTGCGGGGAATACTCTGTGGGAAGAGATGTACTTTGCTGAGGTTTGATGATAGCTCTGCTGGGGATACCATTGTTGAGCTTTGTTGGAAGATTGGATGAACTCCGCTGGGGATAGGAAGACTTTGCCGGGGACGATCTTTCTGTGGCAATTGGCTGAGGATAACCCAGTTATATCCTGGTGGGGAAATAACCTTTGAATAAAGCCGGGGGAGAGCGTTCGTACTCTGCAGGTGATAAGCTTCCAGAATCTACTGGGGATAAGCTTTAATACCTGTTGGGGAGATTGATTCAACTTTCCTGGGGAGGCTTTTGAGACTGTATTGGGGAAGTGGCTCCACTGGATATGCGGTATTCCGCCGGGGAACAATCTTAGATCAAGATTGCTGGGGATGTTTGTTAGGATTGTTTGTACACTCCGCTGGGGAATGTTGAGATCTTCGGGGAATAATCCAACTTCCTTAAGGCTGACAGTAAGCCAACTCTGCTTGGGGAGAGTGTTGCCGACTTGCTGGAGGTATGGGCCTTCTCAGGGCTGATTGGAGACCCACTCTGCTTGGGGAGAATTGTTGGATCTTGTCTCACTCTCTGGGGAATTAAGGTATCTTGGTTACGTTCTTCAGCTGAACTTACCTTGGTGCCTGGAGGACAGAGCAGCTTGATCGTTCAGACCATTCTTATTGCCCCAGTTTCTGCGGGAGAGGAAGGCCTGTGAGGTGCTTGATACCTGCCGATTGACAAATCTTCTTCTGGTAGGCAAGTGACGAGATGACAGGACATAGTCGTACGCTTTAATCCCTAACTTTTGCCTGGACCGCCCTTTCGAGTTTTCAGTCAACCGGGATACCCATTTTTTGCCCAAGCCGCCTTTTCAGGTTTTTGACTTACCGGGTGTACAGATTTTTTCATTTCATCCCTTATTTTGCCCGAACCCTTTTGGTTTGCCGGGAAGCCCTTATTTTTGCCTAGGTGTGTCAACCTAGCGGGTCTTTGATTTTGCATAGTATTTTTTCGACTATGTCCACATTCTCAGGATGCAGGGAGGTGCCCCTGTTGTTGTATTGCCAGAAGATCTTTGTTTGATCAGGCAAGATTTATAGCTGGAATTCATGTGCCCTGCCCCAAGTGACTCATGCGGAGATTTGCCCCTGGTTATTTGGCATTTGAGAGATTCCTTGAATCTTGACTTAACTGCCCCAGATGATGGACAATGATCATGCCATGCCCCTTGATTGGAAGTGCTTTTGTTCACTAGATATTCGTCGTGCGAATTTCTCTGTTGTTCGAACAAATAGTCATATGCAAACAATGTTATATCAGAAATGCAAAGCTTATGTCTGTCTTGAAGTTTTTGAAAATGCAGTTTTTTTCATAAAACAAGTGAATTTTTTCGTAAACTGTGATGTCAACTCGTTATTTTACCGCAAGCCTTAAGGAGTCAGGATACCTTTGTGACAGTATGCTTTCGAACTAACCCATGCTTCAGCTAGGACTTTTAAGGGTTGTAGCGTGGCCTGTTTCACGGTTTAGGAAACAAAGGATAAAGGCTCAAATTTTATTTGTACCCACCCGCTCTTCATGATATTCTTCAAACCTAAACTCAGCTGATCATGCGTTAGACCTTGTTTGAGTCTTTTCTCTGATGTTCCGATGATGGTTCAGATACTGATAGTTTTATTTTGAATAGGCAGTCATTTCTTTTTTTGTTGAGGGTTTGTAAGACCTCTTTCTTTTTTGATTTTGTTATCCCTATTTTTTGCCTGAACTGTTTCTTTTTGTAATTACAGTCAGCGGGATGCCCCAGTTTTGTAAGTCTCCTTCATAGGTTTTGACTTATTGGGCTTTTATTTTGAGAGATAATGACTTCCTGTCCTTACGATTATTCGGAACCATCACCATCTTTTGTTTTTGGAAGGACTTCTTTGGTGTTATTCGTTGTGCACTTGGATCAACTGAGAAAACTTCCCTGCCCCAGGTTATGATTAAGGGTTTTAATTTTCGAAAAGAAAAACTCCTACTTCTTTGGCTCAAAGGGGTTAACGAGGGATTATCTGCCTTATAACTCCAGTGTTTAGGAATTGAAACAATGTCTGTACCTCATCAGCGGGGTCTGTTCAAAAGCATACTGTATATCGTGGTATCGTTTTCGTCATCCTCCCTCAAAAGGCTTAGAATTGTTAACCGAGCGTTGAACATCACAAAAATATGAAAACAGTTTTAAGCATAGTAAACATAATTACTTCAAAACAGACACGTGTAATGCATTAATGAAATAACAAAGTTTGACATGAATAAAATGTTTGAACAATCAAAGAAAAATACAACTTGAACATTCGAATGAACAAAAGACATTCTCGATGACTTGGTGTAGGATCAGTGTTCAAACTTGACCTCCTTGGCGTCAATCAAATCCTGGATCTTGTTCTTCAACGTCCAAAAGTCGTCGGTGTCATGTCCAGGACTGTCAGAATGGTAGGCACATCTCACACCCGGGTTGTACTTGGGAGAGGAAGTGTCAGGATTTTGAGGAGGATCCTTTAGTGTGATCAGTTTTGCCTTCAGCAATTGTTGTAGTGCCTGAGACAAAGGCATGCTTATGTCAGTATACTTCCTATCTTGATACTTTATCCTACGCCTATTGCTCTTTCTTTGTTGAACAGGCGCGGGATCAGAGATCTGGATTGCCCTTACATCATGACGACCCTTTTTACCATGTATAGCATTGGACTCATTCTTCCCATCGTGGGGCTTTTTCTGAGCATCGGCAGGTGCCGTTTCTTGAATCTTCCCCGACTTGATACCAGCTTCAATTCTCTCCCCAGTCAAGGTAAGATCTGTGAACCCAGCAGAAGAATTCCCAATCAGATGGTTGTAGAATGGACCAGACAAAGTCCCCAAGAACATGTCAACGAGCTCCCGGTCAGTTAGAGGTGGTTGTACCCTTCCAGCAAGGTCTCTCCATTTTTGGGCGTACTCCTTAAAACCTTCACCCTCTTTCAGTTTCGTTGGTTAAGACCTGTCCTATCAAAAGTAACCGGGTTCTAGAGGATCCCAATATCACTGACTACCCTCAATCGGTCATAACTCCAACATCACAATCTTTTCTTGCGGCCAGAACCATCACGAGAGTTTAGCCTCAATGGGCGTAGCATACTGCTACTGTTCTATTGGCCAAGTTGGGTCATTTAAGGTTCTAAGGTCGGTTGGTGCTTAATGACTCCTCAGAAGACCCATATTTTCCTCGTTGCAACACAAGGGATATCGGTACAGACCAAGGTGCCACACCAACGTAGCCACTGCTTCACCCATGTCGGTCTACGCCGGACAGGTCCCTCACAGCTTATGCTACCTAACAGGGTATCCCCAGATCCGGGTTAGGATCTATGAAGCTCCCAGACAAAACCCACAAATAATAAAGCAAACAAGGCAAAGCAATTGAAAACATAAGTGTTATCTAATCCTAAGGTACACCTCACTTTAAATATCCCCAGCAGAGTCTCCAGTTCTGTAATCGGTGGATTTAGAACTGACTGTTTAATGTTGGTTCGCGAAATGTCGCGGAAGCAAGAGTCGCCACCGTCTTTTATTTTCTCCAACATGGACAGGACAAAAGCACAACAAAATTCCTTGTGAGATAGTCTCTCGGTTTGGGAGGTAGATTTATAGAAAGGGAAGGTGTTAGCACCCTTTCTATCCATGGTTATCCATGGGCTCTTAGATACTTGCTCATTGTGTTTTCAAAATGTTTTCTTTTTCAATTGTGAGTGGGTTTGAAAAAAGTTTCGTTTAAAGATTTCAGATCGACTCTTGTATCAGTCCTCAAGAGTGTTTGAAAAATTGTTTTGAAAGCTTTTTGAAAAGTGTCGGTGTGAAAAGAGTTTTGATTTGTTTTTGAACAGAGCAAGTATCCATGAGTCGTCTACCTACCCTAAGGAATTGGGCTGTGTAAATATCCTTAAGGTAGTGCCATCCCACCATTGAGAGGTAGGTAGCACCACCGTTGGAGGTGTTCGGGTCAATTCGAGTGTAGGGACAGTGTGGTCACCGAAGCAACAGTAGGACACCTTAGAAGCTACCCTTATGTCCTTGATCCTTTTTTAATCCGAGGCAACCGTTTCGAGGCAACTGTTTCGAGGCAACCGTTTCGAGGCAACTGTTCCGAGGCAACTAGATCAATGGACATAAGGACTTACTAAGACGTCCTATACTCGACGACCACGTTTCGAGGGCAAGGCAACAGTGAGGCGTACCCTAAGAGTGGTGTGTGAATTTGTGTGTTATTTTCAGTTTAACCATTATCTTTGATCATGCATTATGGTGATCTACGCTTGTTTTTATTTTAGGCCATACATTCTTTCTTGCAAAGTTTAGTAATTTAAAAGTGCGGAAATTTAAATGCGGAAAGTAAAGTCCTACGCTATTACAAGGCGCGGGTCGATACATCGCCAAAATACAAAGACCCGTTTTTGATAAAAGATGCGGAAAGTAAAAAAAAAACCTAATTACTATTACATCCAGAAAGCAGTTACATAATAATCAACAAGAAAAATAATGCGCGAAATAGAAATTGGAACGTTCGAGGGTTTTGACCCTTTGCTTGAAATTAAATTAAATTAAAGTCTAATTATTATTTAATTAAAGAAAGGTGTTTTTTTTGTGTTTTTTGTACTTAATTAATATTAAACCTAGAACTAATTATTTAAATAAAAGAAAAAAGTATTTTTGGTTTTTTAATGTCTTTAATGAAAAATAAAAATAAAATAAAATAAAGTCAAAAGTTAGTAAAACCAATTTCTAATTTATTTTATTTATTATGAAAAAGCCAAAATTAAACCTAATTAAACTAAATTAATTTGTTAGAATTTATTTATAAAAAATAATTAATAGTGGAATTACTAAATAATAATAATACTAAAAATGTTAGTTTTCTGAATTTTATTATGAAAAAAATATTAATTGGTTAGTGATTAATAAAAAAAATAACGATTAATTAATTAAAGGAAAATAATAAAAATAGAGAGAGAGAGTTTAGGAGTATACGAGCCTGATTGGAGGGGTGAAACAGTTATTGGCATCATGTGTAACCTGTTTTGTTTTGGCCATTTGTGTTTTGCCTTTTGGCCATTTGTGTTCTGGCCTCAACATTCATTAACCTTCTCAAGATGTCTGCCTCGCCATGTATTGGTGTCATGCATAAGTTGTTCTTTTTTGGCCATTTGGCTTTTGGCTTTTGGCCATTTGTGTTTTGGCCTCAACGTTCCTTAATAAACCTGCATGGGATCCTGTCTAAATCTGCAGTGTTGAATCTCATGAACACATTAAATAAAATCATAAAATGCAAATAAAGCCAATATATGAAGAAATTTAATGTTTAGGCACAATATGGCATGTATGATTGATTATACCCTTTTGATCATGGAGATCAAATCAATCTTACCCTTACTGGAAAATTAGTGACATGAATGCTTTTATGCCTTTTGGATCATGGAGATCAAGCCAGCCTTACCCTTACTGAAGAAGTAGTGAGGTATTGGTTTGTAACTGTGATGGCTTGTTTGTAGTGAGAGAGAGATTTGTAATAAGGATTTCAAGATTTTAGGGTTCTTGAAAGAATTTGATATTCTAACAGTGTTGTGGCAAGGTTTTTTCTCTCTTTTCCTCCTCTTGGTTTGTGTGAAAAAAATGTGATTATATAATGGAAATTAGGGTAAAGAAAATGGGCTTTGAATGTGCAATTGGGCCTCCAATGTTCACTTGAGTTCGTCACTTTCCAGGCTAAATCGCAGGGACTTAAGTGCAATTTTTGAAGTTGAAATGTGAAAACAAAATATAGCCGACATCGATAACTAACTCCTGTCCGAAAATCGGCTCAATCGGATAAACGGTGAATTAGTTATGAATTTTTGAAGTTTCAGCTCAGACAAACTTATTTTGGGCTCCAGTGTCGACTCTGACATGTTCTTCAATAAAAAACTGGTATTGATCGGAGCATAATCCGGTCTCGACTTTTGAAGCAAAGTTGTAGATCTATGAGTCAGTGACCTTGTGTAAAAATATGAGCCCAATCCGATAAAAATTGACCGAGTTATGAATTTTCGAAGTTTCGGCCCAGATGAAATAATATTCAGCATTCAGGATTTTCAGCGTGTCACGCACTCTGAGCAAACAACGAAGGCCTTTTGAATACCGTTTGAACTCAATACCTTCTGTGAAAATGTAGGCAACTCAATTGGTGAAATTTTGGCGCTGGAACCAGCTTGATACGATGAAAATCGACCAAGTTATGATTTTCTGAACATGACGCAAATAAACTTCTGTCACAAATTTTCTGTGCAAAAATACTTGATAAATCCACATTTTTGAAGACCTTCTGATCGAAATTGGCTTCCAGCCATGAGAGATGAAAACGTAGATAATGTCAAGACGGAATTTTGGCCACCGGAACAGGTTCAATACGAGCCACGATCTTCAAGTTATGAATTTTTTAGCGCGTAAAAACTGCACTTTCAGCACACTTTTTCACCATATTTCTTCGAGAAAACTCACACATTCGGATACCTTCTTTAAAGAATTGACTCTTGAGCCGAACCTGAATTTGAGAATACGTTATCAGAGATATCTTGGCGAAAGAATACCTGAATATGACGCGCCGGGTTGGACTTGTGAATTTTTCTTGAAATATTTTGAGAAATATGGGAGGGCAAATTTTGGGGTACAACACTAAGGTCATGAGGAGTTGCTGGAATTGAGAATTCTGTGCTTGCAGATCCTTAACCGTCTGCTCCAAATCCATCTTGCTGAAATAAACAGCAGAAAGATAAGGAAACCTGGTGTGAAGACCTGTTTATGCATATGATGAATGATATGTTATTCATGTAATGCATTCAAGGATTCAGAAATTCAAATTTGTTGCAAACAAAAAGGACACACGTCATACTAAGAAGAAATTTGTTAGTACATAAATGCCCCATGGGCAAAGTATTACAAAATTCTTAATGTAAAAAGACATTGCGCATCCTCGTCGGTGCGATGTAAGTGTTGAGAGTTTCCTCCTCATGAAGTCGACGGGTAAGCTCCAAAACCTTCTTTTCACTGGCATAGAAGCTGGCTTCAAAAGTATTTCGTTCTTCCTTGAGTTGGATCTAACTCTTTTGTAATTCTTCCAATGATGTTGGCATGTCATAATGTAGGAGGGTGTATGGAACCTCTCCTTCCATAACAGGCTCTTTGATCACGGGGAGAATGTGAGGGTGTGGCATCATAAGATTCTGGGCGCGGGTTCGTACCCACTTGAGATAAGGCTCAAGGGGGATGGAATTCTTGTGCCCCAGTGTCTTACTATCCACTTTGTTGGGCATCCTCCAAGCTCTGATGAACCTTTGTCGAAGTCCTTGCGCATCGTTGTCGAAGTCAAAAACCAAGTCAGGAATCAGCATATCATGAGGTTCATCCCTCTGAGCATATCCAAATTGTCTTGGAGCTAAATAGGGGTTGTAGGTAATGCCTCCCCTAATGCCAAGTAGTGGGACATTAGGGAATTCCCCACAACGATCAATGATGATGACATTTTCTCTGGACCGAGAACACCAATGAACATCAGAATGTGTTAAGGTCATCAATCGTTGTGACCACCTTAAACCCTGCTCATTCTTCAGAACTGATTGTGGAAGGTGAGAAATAAACCACCTTGCTAGGAGAGGAGTACAACACATGAGAACACATATTTTCCTCATTTTTCGTGTGTAAAATGAGTGTAGGATGTCCCCAAGCAATGTAGGCACAGGATTCCGAGATATGAAAATCTTGACAGCATTCACATCTATAAGTTGATCAGGGTTTGGGAACAAGACCAACCCATAGATGAGAAGTGCTACAATCTCCTCAAAAGCTTGTAGATCTAGAGAGTTCCAGCAGTCTTGTGCCTTCTTGAACAGAAACTTTGCCAAGAAACCCTTGACACCACTTCTGGTTTCCCAATGTCCTTTGATGTCAGATGGTTGCAAGTGTAATGCTTGAGCAACATCTTCAGGCTTTGGTTCTCTTTCCGTACCGTTGTAGGGTAGTTGATGAAGAATAGGAATCCTCAGGAGTTGAGAAAATTCCTCCAAAGTAGGTACTAGTTGGTAATCAGGGAATGTGAAACAGTGGTGTAGGGGGTCAAAGAACTGGAAGAGAACTTTCACCATGTCTTCTTCAATGTTGGAGTTGACCAAGCTGAGAAGTCTACCATGTCTTTCACTGAAAGGAGAATTCTCTGGTATCTTGGAAGTAAGTTCCTTGAGTTGAGGAGGGATTCTCACAAGGTTGACTTGAATTGTTTTCCTGCGAAGAGATTCCATGACCTACAAAACAAGAACAAAGATGAAGATCCAAACCCTTGAAATGGTTAGTGGATGCATATGATGCTTTATGATGTTCATGATGCATGCACAAACACATGTACAAGCAAGTCACACAAAACCCTAGTTTCAAGCTTGCATGAGGTTACATAGGTAAGTACCCTCTTGAGTTTAGTTGGCTCAAACCTGTCCTATAAATAGTAACCGGGTTCTAAGGAGCTCAATATCACTGGATTATTTTATGTGTTCATTGTTTTGGTTTAGCCACTTAACTGGCGACCACAATATTCCAAGAAAACAACCCTCAATGAGTGTAGTATCGAGTATCTACCAACTTCGGACTGTACCAAAGCCGGTTATCTCACTACCCCTAAAAAAGGCCAAGATGGTCAAGTAAGGTTCTAAGAGTTCATTAGTGCTTCATGACATCACTCAGCAGTCCCGTATTCTCTTTGATTGACTCAAAGGCTACCGGTACTCACAAATATGTCTCTAATATAGCTATTGCTTCAACCATGTTGATATACCCCACACAGTTTCCACAACGTATTGCTATTTACCTATGAATGTTTCCCAAATCCGGGTAGAGGATTTTAAGCCCAAACAAAAGAACCAAATGTAAAGCAATCAAAGCAATCAAGATAATCATGCAAAGGGTGATCTAAGACCTAAGGTTACTCCACTTTTAAAGTATTCCCCAGCAGAGTCGCCAGTTCTGTGATACGGTGGGAGAACTGACTTGGGATTTTGCGTTTGTGTTCGCAAATGTTTCAGTTTAGCAAGAGTCGCCACCGGCTTTTTATTTTATCCTAAGGAAAGGTCAAAAAGCACAGGAAAGACCTTTGAGATGTTTTCTTGGGTTCGGGGAGTAGATTATAGAAAGGGAAGGTATTAGCACTCTTTCTATCCATGGTTATCCATGGGCTCTTAGTTACTTGCTTAGATCACTTGCTTTGCTTTTCAATTGTTTGAAAAGGTGATCTTCAATTGTTTAAAATGGTGCTTTGTGTGTGATTTTGAAATATGTTTTGAAAAAGAGGCCATCGTTGTGGCAACCTTTGTAATGACTCTTGTTTGAATGTATACAAAGGTGTTTTTGTCTTTTGAAAAGTTTTCAATGTTTGAAAGTAGGGTTTTGAAATTGTGTTATGAAGTGTGTTTTGAAAATAGCAAGGATGTTTTTGCAAGATTTTGATCAAGTAACTAAGAGATATCTACCATATTTTGCTCAAAGATCTTTCTTATGTTTTTAACCCTTTTAACAGTGTTGTTTCACCATTGTATTTGGTGAACAACCTTGTGTTAGTATGTTAAACGGGACAGGCGCGGGTCATCGTATAGACCATGATAGCAATTGTGCTAAGTATTTTTGGCAATTTTCTTTATGGACTTGATCATTTTGTTTTGGCAACTCAGATAGCGTCGTCGAGGGACTATGATCTTTTGTTTTGTTTTTGTTTTGCCAAAGTACTTAACATGCATATCATGGCCCATTTTTGAAGGCAACAAGTGGATTATAACCTTAGGGGTGCAACTCTGCATTGTGTTTGTTTTTTCATGCATTTTGTCTTTGATTAGGTCAAACTATTTGTAGGTTTTGATTTGGCATACAAACCCTAATTCTTTAACCATGGCATAATTGAAAGCATTAGGTGCGTAAAAATAAATCTAAGCTATTACAACATTGATATAGGGAGGGGGTACAATTTTGAATAGGGGATAATTGACAAGAAATATAAACCCTAAATTATTACAACCAAATTGAATTTACAATGCATAATATTTAAATGGGCAATATTTAAATAAACATAATAAATAAATATTAAATAAAAATGTATTATGCAATAAAGTTTTTATGTATGCAAAATATTTTTTAAATGTAAAGAAAAAGGTATAAATAAAATAAATAAAAAGAATTGATTTTATTTAATTAAGGGGTAAACCCTAATTTTTCTTAAGAAAATGATATTATATATTATTTATATACAAAAAATATATTAATATGTGCAAAAATGAAATATATCTAAAAAAGGTATTTTTTTAGTATCAATAATAATAAAAATAAAAATGTAATATTTTTGTATTTTTTATTCTATGTTTTTTAATAAAAATAAGTATATATGTATATATATATATATATATATATATATATATATATATATATATATATATATATATATATATATATATATATATATATATATATATATATATATATATATATATATATATATATATATATATATATATATATATATATATATATATATATATATATATATATATATATATATATATATATATATATATATATATATATATATATATATATATATATATATATATATATATATATATATATATATATATATATTAAATATATTAGTGTGTATAAAATAAAATAAAATATTTACAAAAAAAAACATATATATTCAAGAAAATATTTTAGTGTGAATAAAGTTAGGAAATAAAAATAAAAGTATTATTTGTATTATTTTTATATTTAAACAAAATAATATAAAAGCCACTACAAGAATATATGTCCCCAGCGACATATATTAGCGACGTGATTATCACGTGAGTAGTAGCGACGTGATAACCACGTCGCTAATATATTTTAATGACAAATAATGAAAATCAGAGAACGTTGTAAAGTAAAAACATCAGCGACGTGTCTTACACGTCGCTACAGAAGGGAGAAATTTGAATTTTGGTAGCGACGTGATAGCCACGTCGCTATATTAAAGGGGAGAAAATAAATTTGGTTGATGACAGGGTTGCAGAGTGGGAGAGAGAATAATTTTTCTGTTTAGTGTGTAGCGACGTGATTATCACGTGGCAATGTTGCGACGTGACAGTCACGTCGCTACTTGACTTTACATCTCCAAAATTTTCATCCGTTACAGCAGCGTTGTTTTGCTTTCTTCTTCCTTTCCTCTTCCTTTCTTCTTCCTCTCAAACCCAAACTCCCGAATCAAATTTCCTCCATCCCAAATTGTTGAAGAAAAATAAGGTATTCATATTTTGATAAATGTTTATTTCGTTTGTTCATTATTTATTATACTAGAAAGAAATATTAAAAAGGATATTTGTTCATTTGTTCATTATTTGTAGAGAAATTTGAAGAAGAACACCAAGAGCCAAGAAGAAGAAAATTTATTGAAGAAATTATATAGAGGTATTTATGCATTTTTTTTTAGATTTTATATGTATTATATAGATTAGTGGTATATGTATTTTGTGGTTAGGAAGTATATGTATTTTGTTAGTAGTATATGTACTGGTAATAAAAAATTTTAGAAAACATAAAATTAAAAGTCTTATTTTTTATAGATGTATATATATATATATATATGTTAACACATAAATTTAATAACATATTTAAAAACAAAAATGTATATTATATTTATTATAATAGTTTTATTTTTTTATTTATATGTTAAAGATATGGAAAAAAAATTATATATTAAAATAAGAATTTATAAAAAACATAATTAAAAAAAGAATATATATATTATATTATTATTTTAATATTATTGTTATATATATAATAAAAAGTATATATTTTACATTATTTGTTTTCTAATATTATTTTTGTATATATAATAAAAAGTAAATATATTATATTATTGTTTTTTGATATTATTGTTATGTAATAAAAAATTATATATTTTACATTTGAATATTTATTTATATGTTAGTATATATATAAAAAAGCAAAATTTATATTTTTAAGAATAGTATTAAATAGTTTAAGAATAATATTATTAAGTTGATTAATATTTCTAATGAAAAAGACAATGATTGTATAAATATGTAGTATGGAATATTATCGGTATTATCGCAGTTGGATGTACGATAGAACATATCCAGGAAGAAGTGGACTTAAACCCAATTTTATAGTAGGAGTTGATGGGTTTATTAAGTGGGCGTTTGCTCAGGATTATTGTCGAAGCGAAGGAGGGGTTAGGTGTCCCTGTCTTAAATGTGAATGTAGACCAATAATTAGTGACCCAGAGGAAGTAACACGTCATCTGCATAGAAGGGGATTCATTGAAAATTATTGGGTTTGGACGTATAATGGTGAAGAACTACCGGTTAATGTACCAGAGACTAGCAACACGCATGCTTCAAGTAGTCGACCGGTTATGGAGTATGAGGAAAACTTTAATTTGATCGGTGACATGGTTGAGGATGCTTTTGGTGTGAACGTGACATATGATGAACCTGAAGATTTTGACGGGGAAGAGTTGCCGAATGAGGAAGCGCAAAGATTTTATCAATTATTGAACGAGATGAATACGCCGTTGTTTGAGGGGTCGTCAGACTCGAAGCTATCAATGTGTGTGAGATTATTGGCCGTCAAGTCAAATTGGAATGTTTCTGATCAATGTCTGGAACATTTTGCAAAAATGATGTTGGACTCCACCGCTACGAAAGACAACTTGCCTACAAGTTATTATGATGCAAAGAAGTGGGTGTCGAAGTTGGGTTTAAAAGTAAGAAAGATTGACTGTTGCATTAACGGTTGCATGTTGTTTTATGACAATGAGTTTGGTACTCAAGATGGATCGTTAGAGGAGTGTAAGTTTTGTAATAGTCCAAGATATCAAGTTCGCAGTAGAGCCGTTAACAGCAAGCAAAAGCGTGTAGCAGTAAAATCCATATTTTATCTTCCTATAATACCAAGGTTAAAAAGAATGTTTGCTTCAATGCACAGTGCAAGTCAAATGACATGGCATCATACAAACCAAACAAGTTCTGGCACTATGCGACATCCATCTGATGGTGAGGCATGGAAGCACTTTGATCGGACACATCCAGTTTTCCATTTCTACAGACTGGCGTGCCTTCATCATTCCAGCAGACGGGGGGACCCACACAGATGTCTTCATCCTTCCAGCAGGCGGGAGGGTCCAGCACCCCACACTCCACACACATTGGAGGACCCAGCAGTCCACGTCCGACACAGGCTGCAGGATCCCGCGCCCCACGTCCTAGACGGACCGGAGGGTCACACACCCCACATCCCACACAGGCTGCAGGATCCAGCACCCCACGTCCTACACAGGCTGACGGTGATGCAGATGTGGTAGCTGATGATATAGATGGAGCTGATATTCGTGAGAGAGATGATCCGAGTGAGATTCATGTCATTGACGGGAGGTTTTGGATTTGGCCCGAAGGAAGCAAGTAAGTTTCTTATATAAACTTTTATTTAAGTACATATTCATTTTAATATTTTGTATAAATTTATAATTAATATTGTTTATTCAAAATCTTGTTGTTTAGTTTCGCGCTGAGTCGGACGGCTGCCAAGGTTATTAATTATATAATCCAGCAGATGTATAAATCATCTTGGAAGAACTTTGGCGAGGTTACAAATAAAGAAGAATGGTTTAAAAAATTTAAGGTATTGTTATTTATTTAAGTTGTAAATTTAATATATTTTTTTAGTATTGTTATTTAAGTCACATTTTAATGATAATTACTTAACTTTTTATTTTAATGTCATACAACATTGCAGGAAAAATGTGTGTGGGATCCGTTGAATGAGAAAATTATGGAAAAAATCTATTATAGCAGAACTTCTAGAAGATTTTCTGATATAATGCGGCGGGTTAGGGAGAATTATGAGTTGCATGGTATCCGTCCTAACTGGATAGGCGTAGAGGTTTTTGGCGAACTTCGTACATATTGGGGTTCGCCAGAATTCAAGGCCAAATACGAAAATTTTAAGAAGATGAGGGCATCCGAAAAGGGGGGATGTGTCAATACTGTTGGAAGTATTAGCACTGCAGAGCATGTCCGACGGATGGTAAATATTAATAATTTTTTAAGTTATATATATTTTTATTCATAATATTTTTTACTAATTATTTTTAACTTTATTGTTTAGACTAAGGAGATGGGGAGACCACCATTGATCATTGAGTTGATTACGAGGACTCGGACAAAGAAATCGGGAGGTTTTGTCGACGACCGCACCAAGAGAGCTTTTGTAAGTAATTTAACTTATGTTTTTTTTTAAGTTAATAACAAAAATAGTGACGTTATTTTCACGTGGCAATCTATAAGTTGTGGCGTGATTATCATGTGGCAACTGATAAATTGCCAGGTGACTGATTTTCATGTGGTAACTGATACATTGCCACGGGAAAATCACGTGGCAATTCATAAGTTGATTTGTGAAAATCACGTGACAAATTTTTAATATATTTGAATTTAGTATAATTTAATATATAAATGTTTTAATTTAGCATAAATTTAATATATATATATATATATATATATATATATATATATATATATATATATATATATATATATATATATATATATATATATATATATATATATATATATATATATATATATATATATATATATATGTAATTTTTTTTAATTGTATTATTTAATGTATGTGTAGGATGATTATCAGACATTGCTAGCACGTTTTCTGGAACACAATCCGCAATATAGGCCAGCAGAAGGGGAGCCGCTTAATGGTGATGTTGATTTCTATATTTGGAATGAGGTTGTTAATGGAAAAGAGCCTAATGGTTGCTTTTTTGCGGGAGGAAATTTGGCCGCCGGCTTGAGAGTTGGTGACCGTAATCTGTTTCAGCGACTTAGAGATGGAGAAGAGGGGTCACGTCAACCGAATCTGACACAGGTTCAACTTGAAACAGTAAGACAATTGGCGGCAAGTGAAGTGAGGCGCTAAATGGAGGCCCAAATGACGACAATGAGGCAAGAGCAGGAGCAGCAATTAGAGATCATGCGGAAGAGGAAATCTGATATGGAGGAGCAGATGAGACGGTTTATGCAAGGCGGTGGAAATCAAAATGTTCCTGATCATACACAGTCGGATGATGACGGAATTGATGACTTTGATCTTGATAATTATCCGGGTGAAGATGCCCCGTGAAAACATTTTATTTATTTCGTTTTTATATTTGCATTTATGTAAGATATTTATTTTTATCATTTTAAATTATTAAATTATATAACATTTTATTATATGACTTTATTTTATAAAATTCTATTATTCGAAATATAAAATAAAATACTATTATTCTAATAATTTTAATATATAAATTTTATTATATAAATTTTATTATATAAATTTTATTATATAAATTTTATTATATAAATTTTATTATTTAAATTTTATTATATAAATTTTATTATTTAAATTTTATTACATTAATTAATTAATATAAAAAATAATTACTAAACAATTTTTTAAAAAATAAAAACGTCACCTGTAGCGACGTGGGAATCATGTCACAAATTAGTGACATGATTCTCACGTCGCAACTAAAGCTGCTTTGTCAGATATTATATTCCCTACAACAAAGCTTTTGCGACGTGAATACCACGTCACAACTTTGTGACGTGGGAATCACGTCGCTACTGGCTTGCCACTAGCTCCCCAGCGACATAAGTCTCCACGTCGCTAATTTTGTTTTGCCACGTGATTTTGATGTTTGCCACGTGATTTTTACGTGGCAAATAAGCTTCTTTTTTGTAGTGAGCATAGAAAATGTTTTAATGCTAGTAATAATCAAAATAAATACCAAATAAATGTAAAAAAATATAAAAATATTTTTGGAGCATTTTTTATGTTTGAAAATAAAATATCAAAGCCAGAAATGAAATTAAAATATAAAAATGACAAAATATAAAGGAAATGGGTCAGGGGGTGTATTTAGCAAAAGGGGGGTGTTAGAAGCAAGAAACCAAGCCCAGCCCATCAGCTTCTTCTTCTTCCTTGTGACACACAGAAAAACGCGCGCCCTGTATCCATCTTTGAACATCCTGGAAACGTGACTTTTTTCCAAAACTTACAACATCAAACTTGTAGAGAATTTAAACACGAATCTAACCATATAAGGCATTAAATCTAACTCTCAAAGACCAGAGAGAATTTCTCTGGCCCTAATTTCTAACCTAGTTTTTTCAGAAAGTTCATGGATGAAATTCTCTTAGCACGTTTAATATAAATGAAAACTGAGCATATGTATGGTTTCAGGGCAATGAGTACTACATCTTTCATTCACAAACCTAAGGCTAAATGTTCCTAAATAGAGAGATAGAAGTTCATGAAAAACCTGTTTCAGTTGGATTCGAGTTGGACAATGCAACAACTTTCAGAGTGTCTTGTGGTTCTTTTGAGCTTGCTTGATGTTCCCTGAACCTTTCCCAATGCTTAGTTTGTTTTGAAGTGGCTTGAATCAACCCCTAGAAGTCAACCTGTATAAGCTTGAAATGAAAATGGTGAACACTGTAAATGGAGTTACAGTTGGCAATGGAGGTTTGGGATAGCTTGAGTGAGTTGAATGGAAGGTGTTTGAAGTGGAAAGGAGCAAAACGCACGAGCAAAATGAGCTATGGCACTCAAGTTGCAGCAACTGCCCTGTTTTGCAAGTTTTTGGTGTTTTGGTGTTCAAGGGTATTTGAGGGATGATTGGCTCGTGTTTCTGGCTTACAAGGATGTATAAAAGTTGTTTCAAATGTTGGCTTAAGTTGATTTTATCAGATATGTGAGTTATGGACTTTTGGTACAATGCCTTGGTTTTGAAGCAAAAAGTGGAAGTTGACAATGCAAAGGTTGTACTGGCTTGTAACCCAGCTGCACAAAGTGGTTGAGTTTTGCCTGACATTAGGGAGCCTTGTTTGCTGCAAAGGGCTTGGTGTATGGCTCAAGAAATGGAATTTGACATAAAGCAAGCTTTATGTAAATGGAAGTGTGATCTTTATGCCCAAAATAGAATTATTCATTGTATAATGCTCCCTTGATCAGAACAATGCCTCTAACCAATGTATTTGCATTCAATTTTTTAGTGTAAATTGGTTTAGATACCTGTAATCAAGTACAAAGCTATCTTGGTCAGATTTTGCAAGTTGTATGAACATGTATTGGCCATGGTTACAAAGTGAGTTTTTGCCAACTTCAAGCATTCGATTCTCCCTAACCACAAAGGTGTTTGAGGAGTTCTTGGACAATTTTGAAATCTTGCAACATGTACTATAATCCATCTTTGAAATGCAACTTGAGACTCCAAGTGGAACTATCTGAAAAATAGCCAAGAAGATGGGTCAAAATCCTGCCTAAACTAGGGCAAAATTTCTCTAAGTTAAAAGTTTTAGGGACCCTTGTTCCAAAAATCATAACTTGAGATCCAAGCTTCTTTTGAGAAAACTTTGTGAATAAAAGTTGTAGACTTTGTGGAGGAATACAACTTTCATGTTGTAAGTTTTGTTTGAATCCATTTGCATCATGGTGAAAATGTGGGGCAAAGTTAGGAAAAAATTAAGAAAATTTCATAACTTGAAAATTTTCTAAGTTATGAATTTTTTCAATTTCAAACCCTAATTTGCAATTTTGGGTTTCTTGATGAAAAAGTTTCATAATTTGACATATCTTGATGAAAAATGACCCTTGGCATTTGATTTTGACCAAAAAGTCAAAGTTTGACTTTTCAGTGTACAGTCAAATTTTGATCAGTTGACTGAAAAATTCATCTGTCAATCCTATGCATTTGAGACCTTTTGAATTTGTTGAATAGGTCAAGATGATGCCTTTGAGCCCTTGATTTCATGGTTGAGCTTGATTTGCCATTGGCTAGGTCAAACAGTCAAAAATTACCTTTGTACAATCAAAACCCTAAAAATGACCATTTTGCCCTTTTGGTGATTTGATCAAATTTATTTTGGAATTATGATCCAAACTTGATAAAATGGTTCATATGAGTTCATAATGTTGATGTGGGTCAAAATTCATGAGGTTTGACTGTAAATTGGCCACAGTTGACTTTTTCCCCAATACAGTTGATTTCTAGGTCAACTGTCCAATTGACTGGGCAAAATTTTGATTCAAGGCTTGAAACTTGGTATGGACAAACTTGTGAGTCCAACATGAAGTATGAAAGTCAATTTGAGCATTGTAGGTCAAAATATCCCTGTGCAAACTCAAACCCTAATTTCAGGTCAACAGTGCAAGGAGATGTCTTGAGCAGAGCAAACCCTAACTTGGTCTTGAGTTCCAAGAGTCTTGTGATGAGAAATATTGATAAAATAAGAGGGCAAATTTTGGGGTACAACAGGTAGCATCTCATTAAAACCTCGTCTAAGTGTGGACTACATAGCCGTCTAGGGTAACCTACATCCCATATCTGTCGTGTTCCACTATATTCCTATTATTCCTATTATTTGTCACTTGGCCTGGGTATTGGGCATTTTACCTCGCCGTAACACCCACCCAACAAGAAGCGGATCTAGTACACTAGTAGTATATGTAAAACAGTAAAATGCAATGGATACATATGATCAGGTAATCATGTATGGATGAATAAACTGAAAGCATAAAAATAAACACCCAAAGAAAAGACAACAAGATCTAGGAGCGACTCTGGTATGGACCAACAATTGGTCGATCTTTCCCCAGTGAAGTCACCAGCTGAAACAACCGGCTGAAAATCATCAAAAAATGAAGTCACCATCGAACATCTTTTATCCCACATGAAGAAAAAGATAAACATCGAGAAAATATGAGAAGGGAGAAGTCACAGTCTTATGACCAAGAGATCAGGTAAGGGAGTTTGTTACGCGAGGGGAAGGTGTTAGCACCCTGCAAATCTTGCTATCTATCTTATGGTGTGTATAATCTATGCTTACTGCTTAATACTGAGGAAGATGCATGCAAAAGAAAGGATAAAATAATGTAGGGAAAATAAAGTTGTGCTCGCTTGGGCCCTACCCCAATGCCTATGTATCCTTTTTGAGGAATCATAGTTATCGTAGTTCGGCTCACATGTTTTGTTTGCTTTTGTGTTTTTTATGAACAATGTTAATTTCTCCTTCTGCTGCAGCTCGGCCTTTAGAGACTCACACGTTGGCACAGAAGTAAATTAACATGTCCTTACCGGAAAATGGTTTTGAGTTACACCCTCAAGGCAAGATACCACATTTGATTGGTTTGTGTTTTGTTACCTTGAAAAATGGTTTAAGTGTGATTAGCATTTTTTATGATTTGCTAAGAAAAAGAGAGTTTTAATTTTAAATGCAAATGCAAAAAAGAGGAAGAAAAGAGTCTACGGGAGACTAGCCTATTTCTAATATTAATGTTATCATGCAATGGTAGTCCTAAGGTTTAGATTAACATAAAGTAAATGTCTACCTCATGTTAGCATGCATGGCTTCCAACCTAAGTTCTAACTTGCATACAAAAGGAACAAGCACGTCCAAAGGGGACATAGTATAGAAAGCGAGTAAGCAAACAAGCTCGAAAGATCACACACATGAAATGGTAAAGAAAAGAAGCTAAATGCTTTAATCAAGGGGAGCGGATCACCCGAGACAAACAAGCGGGAGTGAAAATTAAAAGAAGAGAAATGCTTTAGCTAAGGGGAGCAGATCACCTGAAACAAACAAGAGGGAATAAGATGTAAAACAAAAATGTGATGTCCAAAGCGATTGAACACCTAACCAAGATATAGAAGATCGAGGTAGGCGAAAAAAGGAAATATGAACAATCAAGGAGTGTCAGCATCGACCAATGCAAACTCCTGACAAAGGGTGGGGGTTCAGTTGTGAAACCCTTTTCCTCTTGACGACTCGATAACAAGAGTAGGCACAACTCCGAAGTATCATGGTGCATCACGAGTTAAGGATGACACAAACAAACTGCAGGGGTTGATTGTGAACCCTTTCTGCTTGCCTCCTTTTGAGGACTTATCATCTGTAATATATGCAGGCACAAATTTAAACACACATGCAGAATACCGACTTCAAAGGTAGGATTTTAAACAAACACAAATAGCATACAGTGGAACATAATTCAAAATTTTCTCTAAGCGGGTCTTTAAATAAACTAGAGAGGTTCTTGACATGATCAGTAACGGGGATCTCCATCATGTATCTCTAGTCCTACTTCTCATGGCAAGGAAAGCAGTAAAGAAATGAGATAAAGTGCGAACAAAATGTAAAAAGCAGTAGCGACGACTACCAAAAGCAGGCAAATCGTCGAAAGCAGACGAAAGTGATGTAGAAGCAAGAAGTACGCGTCGAGCAAGCTTCACCAAGAAATAAACAAAGTCAGAAACGATATCCAACTAAGATAAAAGCAAACACGTGTTGTGAATGCAACGCGTAATCAGAAGTTCCTGCACAAAGTATCACAAAATATCACATGTATCAGGATAATATATAATATGATATAAATTTCTCAAGACGATGAGAAATAAGGCGTGTCGCATCGGAAGCGAGCATAAGCCATATTATTCTATCACATAAACTATTATGTTACATGATCGAAAGCACCAAAATGTATCTTGCACAATGAACAAACGCGTCAAAAATAATGAGGCACGACGGTATGAAAATATGAATAAAAAAACTAAAAGAAAAAGTATTTTTATTAGTTTTTTATGTGAGGAAAATTCTATCAAAAAACTAAAGAATTAATTTCTAAGATCAATTAAAGAGGTCTAACAAATTTTATTAACTATTACAATTTTGTCATAACAAAAATCTTAAAAGAACTAAAAAAAAAATCCTAAATCTTAACAAGAAAATATGAGGGTCAGGAGGGGTGTGAGCTGGATTCAGGAGAGTGTAGCATAGTAAGCAGCTCTAGGCGCAAGGCCCAAGCTGGCTAAATCCATTAGTAGACTTTTTTGTTTGTGTATCAGGCTTCCACTAAAAACTGGTAAATTAGGCTTAGGGGAAGAAGATTTCGGTCCATAATCCAATCCAATAAAAAATTTCTTTAATTATTTAGTTTTTTATGTATTATTTATATAAAAAAGGAAAAAAAGGAAATAACAATTGATAAAGGGGCAGAATCATGGAATTAGGGCTCAATTATGTGACCCATCACCTTCCTCAAACACAAATTCCTCCCTCCTCTCTTCTCTTGACGGCACGGAGGCCGGTTCTTCTTCATCTCTTCTTCGCAGTGATTTCGTCCTCCATCAACCTCAATGGACTTCAAACACAACACCACCGTTCTTTTTCAGTCTCGCTCGTTTCTTAATCTCCATCTGATTTCGTTCTTCCGCAATCCAAACTTCATCGTGACTTCACTCAATCTCTTGCCTCACTTCCATTCATCAGCTTCTTCGATGAGTGTTTTATGCCATACATATACGCAAAAAGGACCTAAGAGATTGAAGGTTTGATTATTTCTGATACTTACCTACCAGAAAGGAGTCTGGCGCTTCTTCAAAAATGACGAAGTCAACGAGAATTCATGAATCTTCTGCAAATAACTCAGGTGCGTTTTTATGCTTTCACTCTCTTCTTCCTTGATTCTTGTGTTTTTGTTGTGGATTCGTGCGCAGCCTTTGAGCAGTGTAGATGCTTTGTTTGTTGGAGACGAAAGATTGTTGATGGCGGTTGAAGATTGAAATGCAACGTGAATATGACGAATCATTGGGTTCTTGATGTTGCAGAGAGGAGGGCCAAGATTGAAGACAGAGGTGGTTGAAGGATGATGATGAATATTGAAGGGAGTATTTGGTTATGGCGATGAAGCAGGGGAGAAAGTGCAGAGAAAATTGAAGATGAAGATAATAAATGATTGTGGTGCTTTTTAGAGAGAGATTGAGAGGTCAGTTTTTGTGATTTTTTCTATGGATTTTTGGTGAAAGATGATAGTGAATCCTAATATCTGTGAATTCTCTCTGAAAATATGTTATATGATTTTTAGAAGTTTGTTATGAAATCGGTTAGAGCTAGAGAGATCTCAATTGTTGAATGAAAGTTGGTTAGGATAAGTGAATGGTCAAGATCGATTTTGAACTTTTGTTAGTTGTGAAACTAATCCTTCTGATATTTTTTTTTTATTTATAAATATTCCCTGACTTTCTCTCCTTCTGAATTTCATAGTTTCTGGTATATGTCCTAATAAAACTTTTTCTAATTTTTCTGCTTGAGCTACGAATTTCCGACTTAATTCTCTGCTTTTTTTTGTTAATTGAACATGGATGCGGTTTATTTGTTATGCAGGGTAAAGGAACTGGTTTTGTGGTTATACAGTTAACTATTTTTTGCTTCTTCTATTGGACATGTTAGGCTGTCAGTTTTTCTGAACTATTTTGTAGTCTTATGCAGAACTGTAACTTGAACAATTATCTTGGCTACTGAAAACATGAGACCTGTTTGAAGGATTTGGCCATGGATACTTTGAAGGTGAGAACAGGAAAGCATGGTGAAGCCTTGATGATAGAGCTTGGATATAGGGGAGAAAGGCAACAATTATTGAGAGCATGGACATGAAGTTTTGAAGATTGTAGCAAGAATAAGGCTAGCTTAGGTTTAGCATAGGCTTAGAACTGAACTTGTAATGTCTATAACATGCTTACACTTTTTATATTTGTAATTTTAATGGTTCACGAATGATATTTGTATATTTAGGATTCATTTGAATGAGATGTTTCAGACTCTAATTGAACTTTGAATGAAGTTGGATAATATTTCCTCAATACTTCAATAACATCGTGAATGGAACTTCAAGTTTGAAACTTGCCATGATAAAAAGATCAATAATTTATTTCCATCACTCAGAAATCCATGTCTGTTATTCCTTAATGTTCAAATGAATAATGAACAATTTGAATGGAGTTTGCATAACCTTGCGAGCTTTTGTTGAATGATAATGATGAATGATGGATTTGGAAAGGATTTAGTTTGGATAAACTTGGATAATGGATGATGAAATTTGTGGGTGAAGAGTTTGAACAATGTTGAACTTTGTGTGAATGCCTTTGTGTCTTAGCCCTTGAATTTTACATCTGGCTTTCAAAAATATCCTTATGAACAAATGCTTACTAAATTTTCATAATGGAACCACTTGAATCGACTTCAAATCCAAATTATCTTGCATTCTCAATGAACCTCTAATTTCAACTCTCCAAATTCGAGCCAAACTTAACTTGCATGACAATCAACTGATGTCTAAAAGAGTGATGATGTTTTGAATCCACAAACCATATCTTGTAACCCATATCCTAAGAAACCAATGTATCACCAAATAATCCCCAAGCTCATAGACTCTTACCATGAATCCAACCCTTGCAATGATGAAGGTAAGTACAACAACCTTAATTCAAAGCATTCTCATTTGAATCTGAGTCATTGAAGAGACCATAAACACTTGATGATTTTGAAGGAACCTTGAAGATGGAAATCTTGTAATATCTCGATGTAAGAAATTCTCAATGAATCATGCACACAAAACCCTAGCTCCACAAACCAAAGATTGTTAAAGAAATAACTTGAATTAGTCTTGAATGAAAGTGAGACTCTCAAAGCCAAAGAGAAACCCTACACCTCAAGATCTTTGATCCCACGCCAAGTTTATTGATTAATGATGTATGCTTTATTAGATAACCTAATGGAAGGCATACAAATTAAATGAGAAGTGCAAAACGCATAAGCCGGATAAAAGTGAAAAGGGTAGGACAAATTTGGGGTATTACACCTTTGCCTGATCTGGAAGAGGAGGCATATGGATTGGGTGTCTAAGATGTTTCTGGCATAGAAACATGGCTAGATAAGTGTGTTGATTAAGGTATGATCATCATGTCATTTACTTCTGAGGTCAGTTTATTTCTGATCAAATAAGCATGAGTTAAGAAGCTGTAGCTCCAAGGTCTAGTGGATATTTTTTACCTCAAGTTGGATCCTTATATATGGAGGTAAAGGACGTTCTCTCTAATATCTGGGGGATTCTTATTATCAAAGGAGCCAAATTTATAGAATCTTTTGTGGCCATGAAACAAATTCTGTGTGAAGGGAGTAATGGTGGTATGCACTAACAACATGTTATGCTTCTATTGAGGAAGAGAAGTTATAATTCCTTTAGGAGTTATTTATAGTCAATACGGGGGAGTCCTTAATCTGAAGCTAGAAGAACTTGGAAAAATGTCAGACATAATATCTTGACATCTTTGTATTGGGAATTTATTTTTCTCAATATGTATGGTGATGTTTCTTATAAACAGGATGGATGTTGTTTACTCAAACTTGATATCACTATCAAGTCTATGAGAGCATGGAACTCTTGTTTTGTTGAAGTGTAAGGTCTTTTAGGGGATTGTGAGCATTGAAGATGTATCAACCCAATTTAAGTGTTTGATTGTTGTCTGCACTTTTGGAGTGTCATCTAAATCACCTAGGATGAGCATTTCAGAATTTGTTTGGAGCAAGGAGGAGTTAGTACTCCTTTTGGGACCAAAGGATTATGGTTCCTTGTTGTCTGCATGAGAAGTTTCTCCTCAAGCATGGGTTCAGTTATGTGGTGGCCTCACATGATTGAACATTTGTTTGTGGCTTTTAATGATCATTACATGCCATGTTTATTGAAGTCTACTACAGATACCTATTAGAGGGAATCTCCTCTTTAGGTGCAGAAGGATGGTGTTCAACTCCTTAATGTCAGACATGAGGTCTGAACATGGTGCATATGAGAATGAGATTTTTGGAGTTGTATAACATGGGTTACTGCATGTTTCTATGGTCTGATCCTGGAGGTTGATCAGTTGTTGATGTGTTATGGTGTGATTCTCCTATGTCCCTTGCAAGAGTTATATATGGATTTCCATGGGTATTGTCTCAAAATCCATGGTAAATGGTTAAATCCATGTGTTTTAGGTTGATATTTGAGTTGAGGTTAGAACATCATTTAAGTTCTTTGTTTCTTCAGCCACGAAAGTTTTTTTAAGCTCATGGTAGAGTGTAAGGTCAACCCTCTGACCTAGTCTGAAATGGTGTGAATGGTTGTCATGACTATTTGTCATGAAGAAGATTCTGATGGTGCCAGATGTGTGCAGAATAAGGATGTCAGATCAAATGTTCTTCCATTTGTGAAGAGGAAGACATTATCTGATGTTTTGTGTGAGGAAGTTTTCCTTTGATGATAAATACCTTATCGGGAGATGGGTATTAGTCTGACATGTTAAAGATGTGCATGTGACTGATGGTAAATACTCTGGCAGGAGTTGAATATTTGTTTGTCCTCTTAGGATGTTGTGCATATAACTGATGACAAAATACATTGATGGGAGCTATGTATATGTCTGATGTGTTAATACATGACTGCAGTCTAAACATCATGATTCAGAAAGTGTTGAGAATTGAATTTTCTCTATGTGGTTGTGTTGAGTAGCCTGGGTTTGGAAGTTATAACTAGTGAGATTTTATTTCTCTCTGTGGTGTTTTGGTGTGTGACAACCTGAATTAGCTGCTGAAGGTGTGATCTTTGGAGATCTTATTGTGTCAAGGACTTCTATGCAAATCTTGAATTCTATGGATGATGTATTAAAAACCAAAGTGATTGGGTTCTGTGATGAGAAGCTGATGTCCCAAATGATGTTAGAACATCATTTTTGAGGGTTTATTTAGAAGATGCTTGGGTTGTGGATATGGAGTACGGTGCCCAGCATTATGTCAGAAGAAGAATTCCTAAGTAGGCGAATTAGGATGTGAAGATTTTGATCTTGTTTATAGTAGTATGTTCTGGCAAAGCATGACTACTATCATTTTGAAGACTTCACTAGTATCAACAATTGCTAGTGAATGGAAGGGCAGAAGAATGTTATCCGATATTGTAGTCTGATCTGAATGTTTGTTTTGGAGGTGTTCTTCTTCTGCTATAAGTAACTCTAGGAGAGAGTTTTTGGTCTGGTCAGATTGTTAGTCTGGATCTTAGTAAAGATTTTAAGCACACTGGGAGTAATTGGAACTTGTAAGAGAAGACTTACCAAGAGTGCATGGCATCTTGGCCATCCAAGGAATCTTGATACCTTGTGTGGATTTGTGTGGAATTTCAGCAGATGTGCCATTACTGAACAGGGTGTTTGGATGTGTTCTCAAGAAGTGATAGGATATGTAAGAGTCAGGATTGATTTTATAGTATATGAAGATGTTCAGCAGGAGCATTGTTTATCCATGACAGGGGGAATCAAGTAATTGTTTATGCATTATTGTTGAAATGGTGCCGATATTATGAAGCCTGGTGCTGATCAAGCTTACGAAGAGTATTTACTTCTGGTGAGGCTGTGATGTCAAACAACATGCTGTGACATTAGGTTGCTGGATATGTATGGTTCTAGTTATGTGAATCTAGTTGGTTGAATCATGTGCTCACATGCTTCTTAGGAGGAGTCTGAAGAGCAATTTGTTTGTATCTGGGAGAATTTATTTTTCTCTGTAGTTTTTGGAAGAAATCTATCGGAGGTTTTTGTTGTTTGGGTTTGGTCTTGTGATGGTTTTCTTTGTCAATTTTTGGAAAAAATGGGGGAGAAAGGCTTTGTTCAGATGTTGTGTTTGATGTCGTGGCGTGTTTTACTTATTCTAAGTGAATGGAGTATACTTAGAATCCAGTGGAAGGTTTTTTGTTTGTGCCTCAAAACACGTGAAAAGTTCTATGAAACATCATGTATGAAGATGTGTTCTTAGTTTGAGGGGGAATGTTCACCAAATGACTTTAGGAATTTCTTCCCAAATTATCCTGAGGGGGTTGTAATGATTTGGTTCAGGCTGCTGTGAAGAGATGTTGGATATGATGTTCTGACATCAATCAGACTGAGTATATTACTTCTCCTTGTTGTCTTTGTCATATTCTGACTGAAAAGGGGGAGAGAATATGTGTTGGACAGTCAAGAAGATGTCATATTGGTTGGTGAGTATGTGCAGTATTGTCATGAAAAATTCCTGACAAGATGTTGTGACATTATGAGAGAAGACAGTAAAGACTGAAGACTGTCAAAGATGTGAAGACTGAAGACTGACTGCTTTGTTGTTTTCTATTTTTATGGTTGCTGTTGATTTGTATTATTTAGCCTTTGTTTTTTATGGTTCGCATTTGTGTATGCAAAGGTTATATAAATTAGTTTTAGCCAAAATAAGGCAAAGAGGGAGATTGTTAATTCTCTGTTTTTATGGTTGACATTATGTTTAGTAAAACTAATATAGCAGCTGTGATACGGTGGGAGAACTGACTAGGGTTTTGCGTTTGTTTTCGCAAATGTTTCGGTTGAGCAAGAGTCACCACCGACTTTTTATTTTATCCTAAGGAAAGGTTTAAAAAGCACAGCAAAAACCTTTGAGATTTTTCTTGGGTTCGGGGAGTAGATTATAGAAGGGGAAGGTATTAGCACCCCTTCTATCCATGGTTATCCATGGGCTCTTAGATACTTGCTTAGATCAACTTGCCTTAGTTTTCAATTGTTTGAAATGGTGCTTTGTGTGTGGCTTTGAAAAGGTTTTGAAAAAGATGCCTTGCATAGGCTACCCTTGTAACAATTCTTTACTCGAATGTTTTACAAAGGTGTTTGTCTTTTTGAAAAGATGTTTCAAGGGTTTGAAAAGTTGATTTTGAAAGTGTTTGTGAAGTGGGTTTTTGAAATAAGGCAAGTGTTTTTCTTGGAAAGTTGACAAGTACTTAAGAGTTCATCTACCCTAAAATTTTCTCAAAGATTTTTGTCATGTTTTAAGCCTTTTGACAATTTTGTTCCACCATTGCATTTGGTGGACAATCTTGTCTTAGGAGATGAAAGGGACGGGCGCGGGTCATCGTTTAGACCATAGTTGCAATAGTGTTAAATGTCTTTGGGCAATTTTCTTTAAAAGGGACTTGATCATTTTATTTAGGCAACATTTTGAGGGACTATGATCATTTGATTGTTTGTTTTACCCAAAGAAATTCAACATGCAATATGGCCCATTTTTGAAAGGCAACAAAGTGGAATACCCTAGGGGGTGCAAGTGTGAGATGTGTTGTTTATTTTCATGCTCATTTATCTTGTATTAGGTCCAACCATTTTGTTCATTTTTATTCGCATACAAAACCCTAATTCTAGCATAGTATGTTTAGAAAGCGATAAAAGTACGAAATTTAAATTCCTACGCTATTACATCACAATAATATAGGGAGGGGGGTACAATGTTTCAAATGGGGGTTATTTGGGAAAGAATTTAAATCTAAGCTATTACATCATTTTTAGGAATATTTACAAGATAAATAATTGCATAATTAAATGGAAATTGAAATAAATATGCAAAATGTAAAAGGAATTTTTATGTATATATAAAAAAAAGGTATTATTTATGTAAAATAAAATAAAGAAAATAAAAGGGTATTATTTTGAGGTATTTTCAAATTTAGGGTAAAAACCCTAATTTTAAACAAAGTGAATATTAACTAATTAATTCATATATTATTTGTTATTTTCATACAAAAATAAAATAAAATATGGTATATTTGTAAAAAAGGCATTTTTTAGTATTAAATATTAAAGATAAGATATGTACATTTTTTTGGTATTTTTACTCTAAATGTATTAATATATATATATATATATATATATATATATATATATATATATATATATATATATATATATATATATATATATATATATATATATATATATATATATATATATATATATATATATATATATATATATATATATATATATATATATATATATATATATATATATATATATATATATATATATATATATATATATATATATATATATATATATATATATATATATATATATATATATATATATATATATATATATATATATATATATATATATATATATATATATATATATATATATATATATATATATATATATATATATATATATATATATATATATATATATGTATGTATATTTGTGTTATTTTAAATATGTACTATATATATAAATAGTAATAATAATTAATTTTTTTAGAAAATAGTATTTTTTATATAAAATATTTTCAGAGGGTAATATAAAATAAAAATAAAAATAGAAGTGTTTTTACATATTTTTCTATTTATCCTAAATAATAATATGTATTTATTTATGTATAAACAAAAGAAAATCAAATAAAAATCAAATAAAATCAAAAAATGATGAGAAAAATATTTTCAAAATTTTAATATGCTGAGAAAAAATAAATGAGTCAAATAAGAAAAGAAAAAGTCAAAAATCATGAAAAATGAAGCAAATGGGCTTGGGGGGTAAGAAAATGGAAATAGGGTGTAAAAAGAAAAGACCACACAGGCCCAGCCCATGTGGCTTCATCTTCAACCTTTGTTCAACCACATTCAAAAACGCGCGCCCTGTACTCCAGCTGCTAACTCCTGATTCCTGGCTTTTTAACAAAAACTCATAACATAAAAAATGTTCAGCATGAAGAGACGATTCTAACCATGTATAGAACTTGACCTAACTCTCTAAGATGAAGGAGAATTTCTCCTCCCCCAAATCCTAACCTAGTTTTTCTGTCATTTTCAAACTCCAAATTCTCTCTACTCAGGCAAAAGAAATGAAAAGTAAAGACATGGACATGTTCAGTGGCATGAGTATGACATTATTTCTTCAGAAACTTAAGACTAATGATGCATAATAAGAGAGATACAAATTCAAAATTTTACCTATTCAGTTGAACTTCTATCTGGAGATGTAGGAACCTTCAGTGCAAGGTGATGATTGAAAAAGCTTCCTTGAGGTCCAGGGATGCTGTTTCAATGCTTACTTTGTCTTGAGAGCTTCTGAATCAAGCTAGAGAACTTCAACTGCAAAACAGAAAAACAAAAATGGTGAAGTGGCTTAGAGGTGTTACAGGTTGTGTCTTAGCTTCTGGATAGTTTGCATGGGTTGTAAGGAAGGTAGAGGAACAGGCTTTGGCAAGAATGCTCGAGAGAAATGGGAGTTGGCACTCAAACTGCAGAGGCAACTCCGTTTTTGCAGTTTGAGGATGATTCTGAGATGGAGGGTGTTTTAGAGGTGCAAGGGTCGTGTATTAGCTTGGTTATGTTGTCTTGAGTGTGTTTGATAAGTTTGTTCTTGTGTTCTAATGCTGAGATGAGAGTTGTTGTGAGTTATGGAACTTTTCTTCACACTTAAGCAACAAAATGCAACTTGAGTTTCTAGGCATGTAGAGGGCCCCTAATGTGCTGCATAATCCCTCCTTGGTCAGTGTGTTATGTTCATAATCTTGTGCCATTCAGATTTGCAATGTACTTGTTGGATTTCCAAATTGACATAAAGCTACCTTTTACCAAAATGGCTAATTTGCTTTATCTAGTTTGGGATTAAACCTTTATACAATGTTCAAACTCATAGAACAACACCTTAACACAATGAATATGCATTAAATTATTGAGTGCAACTTGGTTTAAGGACCTGTAATCTAACCTAAAGCATGCTGAGTTCAAATTGCAAAGTTATGGACATGGAACTTGGTCATGAACAAAGTGGTTTTTTGCTATATTGTGAAATTCGATTCTCTCTAACCATGAGGTTGTTTGAGAAGTTCTTGGACATTTTGGAAAGCTTGGAATATGTACTACAATCCATCTTTGAAATGAAAATTGAAATTACAAGTGGAAGTGTATGGAAAATGGCCTTGAAGTGGGGTAGAAAACCTTGTCAAAATAGGTTAAAATTTCACTAAGTTAAAAATGGTTTAGTGCCCTTATTCAAAAAATTGTAACTTGAGATACAAGCTTCAAATGAGAAAACTTTGTGAATCAAAGTTGTATATTATGCAACAAGCTACAACTTTCATGTTTTGACTTTTGTTTGAATCCAAATGGATCTTGGTGAAAAAGTGGGGAAAAGTTGGGAAAAAATTAGGGTTTTTTATAACTTAGAAAAATTCAAAGTTATGAAAAATTCAAATTCCTAACCCTAATTTGCACTTTGTGATTTCTTGGTGAACAAGTTTCATGATTTGGCATGTTTTGATTAAAAATGAATCTTGACTCTTGATTTTGACCAAAAAGTCAAAGTTTGACTTTTCAGTATACAGTCAAAACTGATCAATTGACTGGGAAATCCAACTGTCAATCTTGTGTACTTGGGATCTTTTGAGTTTGTTGATCATGTCAAGATAATTATGTCAAGATAATTCCATAGGGTCCTTGAGTCCATGTGTGAGCTTGGTTTGCCATTGTCTAGGTCAAACAGTCAAAAATTGCCTTTGTACAGTCAAAACCCTAAAAATGACCATTTTGCCCTTTTGGTGATCTGATCAATTTTCTTGTGGAATTGTGATCCAAACTTGATCAAATGGTTCATATGAGTTCATAATGTTGATGTGGGTCAAATTTCATGAGGTTTGACTGTCAATTGGCCACAGTTGACTTTTTCCCCAATACAGTTGATTTCTAGGTCAACTGTCCAATTGACTGGGCAAAACTTGGAATCAAGGCTTGAAACTTGATATGGGTAAGCTTGGGAGTCCAATATGAGGCATGAAAGTCATCTTAGGCATTTTGGGTCAAAAAATCTTTATGCAAACACAAACCCTAATTTTGAGTCCACAGTGCAAGGAGAGGTCTTGAGCAGATGAAACCCTAACTGGATCCTGAGCTTCAAGGGCTTTGTGATGAGAAATCAATGAGAAATGGGAGGGCAAATTTTGGGGTACAACAGTTGCCCCTGTTCAATCTTCTTGAATCCGAAGAGTTAGATTGGCAAGCTTGCCTTTCGTGACTCGAGGGTAAAAGGAGATTGGACACTAGAGTGCCCGGAAATTTGCACTCGTCAAAGCAATGGATACGGGAATGGGCTTAGAGATGCCATTTGGAGATGGGCTTAACGATGCCATCCGGGAGAGTGACAGGAATCTTGTCGGGGGTGGGCTTAGAGATGCCATCTGGAAGGGAAAATCAGGAAAGTGTCCAAGCTTCGGACCATTTCCGAACTGGGGGGTCTGAACAAGCAATAGATTGACATCCGTTGTTGGGAGGAATCTGTAAACTGTTTTCAGTGGTTTGGAGAAGAAACTGAACAAGCGATAGGTTAACATCCGTTTACTTGGAGAACCCGTGAACTGTTTTCAGAAATCTTGAAGTTGAATAAGCAATAGAGCAGCATCCGTTGTTGGGAAGCGTCCGTAAACTGTTTTCAAAAGTTGCATCTGAACAAGTCGATAGATTAACATCCGTTGTTGGGAAGAATCCATAAACTGTTTTCAGAAGTCTTGAAGAAGAATCTGAACAAGTGACAGGTTAACATCCGTTTACTTGGAGAATCTGTGAACTGTTTTCAGAAATCTTGAAGTTGGATAAGCAATAGAGCAACATCCGTTGTTGGGAAGCGTCCATAAACTGTTTTCAGAAGTTGAGAAGAGTCTGAACAAACGATAGATTAACATCCGTTGTTGGGAAGAATCCGTAAACTGTTTTCAGAAGTTGAGAAGAGTCTGAACAAGCGATAGATTAACATCCGTTGTTGGGAAGAATCCGTAAACTGTTTTCAGAGGTTTGGAGAAGAAACTGAACAAGCGATAGGTTAACATCCATTTACTTGGAGAACCTGTGAACTGTTTTCAGAAACCTTGAAGTTGAATGATTTTTAGTCTGTCGACTGATCTTCCCTGAAAAGGTAAGGAATTAGTTGCATGCAATGTTATGATGCATGATGCGATATACGTGACATCAATGTTTATGACATGAATGTGATGAATGCGCATGTAAGCTGACGAGCTATCTTGCTGAGGATAAATGAATTCGAGGTGGCCGAAGATAAAAGCATCTTGACTGCTGCTGGGGGAAATAAATCCTTGGCTACTACTGGGGAAGAGAATTCCTGATGACCTCTACTGGGGAGTACCAAACTAGTAGACTCATGCTTGAGGAGGTAAGACTGGGAACCTTTAATTTGATGGGAAGTAACTCTAGCGATCTCACTGGGGAACTCAAGATTTCTCTTTCTAAGACTCTGTGGAGAGAAGGCTCATTAGTCTGGCTCCGCTGGGGGGTTGATAATTTGAAATTTTAACTCGGCTGGGGATAACAAAGATAAGCTTCTCCGGGGATCATATTGATAAGTTAGGCTGGGGAATTTTGATGAACTCCGCCGGGGATAGGAAGAATTCTGGCGAGTGCGATCTTCTGTGGCTGTTAGCTGAGGATAACCCAGTTATAAGCCCTTGTGAGGGATAACTTTGAATAAAACTCGGGGGAGACGTTCGTGTTCTGCGGGGAAATACCTTCCAGAACCTACTGAGGATGAGCTTCAAGACTTGCTAGGGATATGGATTCCAAATCTCCCGGGGGTTTCCTTTAAAAGGGTATCAAGGTATTCATCTGTACCTTCATCCTATCAGTAATCCTTTTTAGGTTCATTTAGGAAGTGATTACGTTTCAAATGCATATGCCTATTTAACAAAACATTGGACGTTTCTCAAAATAAAACAAATAGTGCAAGAGAAAAAAGAAAAGGGAAATGACACAAATTTCTGGGAAAAGTATTTGTATTGATTTTCTTTGAGTATATTTGTACAAAGGAGACAATCATCCTAGTAAGAGGACTTTGTCGAAAACATTGAAAGATTTTATACAAAATAAAGGATGGCTATGTGAAATAATTCCATGGGATTCCATTATGCTATAGCTTTCACAACTCTGAATATCTGCCCGTTCAGTGCTTCGTTTGACGATGACTGGATTGATCAGAAGTATGGAACCGGTTGATGAAGAGATTGTCTTTGAAGTGATCCGACGAGACATAGTCATACGCTTTAATTCCCTAACTTTTGCCTGAATCTCCCTTTCGGGTTTTCGATCCACCGGGAAACCCCTTTTTGCCCAAGCCGCCCTTCCGGGTTTTCGACTTGTCGGGTGTACAGATTTTTTTTGTTTTTATCCCTAATTTTTGCCTGAACCGCCCTTTCGGGTTTTCGGTTCACTGGGATGCCCATTTTTACCCAAGCCGCCCTTTCGGGTTTTCGACTTGTCGGGTTATTTTATGCGTAGTATCTTTTGACTATGTCTGCATTCGCAGGGTGCGGCAAATCGTCGCCGTCCATGGTGGTCAGAATCATTGCACCACCAGAAAATATGCTCTTGATCACAAATGGTCCTTCATATGTAGGAGTCCATTTGCCCCTGGGATCACTTTGCGGCAAGATAATCCGCTTGATTACGAGATCCCCGACTTGATACACTTGACGTCTGACTTTCTTATTGAAGGCCTTGATCATCCGCTTTTGATACGTCTGACCATGGCATATAGCAGCAAGTCGTTTCTCGTCGATCAGATTGAGTTGATCCAGCTGGGTCTGCATCCAATCATCTTCATTCAAACCTGCATCCTTCATAATCCTCAAAGACGGGATTTGGACTTCCATAGGCAAAACAGCTTCCATGCCATAAACCAAAGAAAATGGGGTTGCCCCAGTTGAAGTACGTGTCGTCGTACGGTATCCATGCAGAGCAAACGGTAACATCTCATGCCAGTCTTTGTAAGTGATTGTCATTTTCTGAATGATCTTCTTAATGTTTTTGTTTGCAGCTTCAACAACACCGTTCATCTTCGGCCGATAGGGAGATGAATTGTGATGATAAATCTTGAACTGTTCGCATAATGCAGTGATCATTGTGTTATTCAGATTTGTACCGTTGTCCGTGATGATCCTGTCTGGAACACCATACCGACATATGAGATTATGCTTGATAAAGCGGGCAACCACATTTTTAGTAACAGAGGCGAAGGAAGCTGCTTCGACCCATTTAGTGAAGTAGTCAATGGCAACCAGGATGAAGCGATGTCTGTTGGAAGCCGTGGGCTTGATCTCTCCAATCATATCAATGCCCCACATTGCAAAGGGCCATGGAGCAGTCAGGACGTTGAGGGGAATCGGAGGGATATGAACTTTGTCAGCATAGACTTGACACTTGTGACAAGTACGGGAATATTGATGGCAGTCAGCCTCCATGGTAGACCAATAATAGCCTGCCCTTAGGATCTTCTTAGCCATTGTATGCCCGCTCAAGTGAGTGCCAAATGTGTCGCTATGTATCTCAGTCATGATCAACTCTGCTTCAACTTTATCCACACATCGGAGTAATACACAATCATGGCTTCGTTTGTAAAGGATGTCGTTGCTCAGGAAGAACTTAGCAGCGAATTTCCTTAAGAACTTCTTGTCATTTACGGAAGCTCCTTCAGGATAATCCCTAGTCTCGAGATACCTTTTGATTTCATGGAACCAAGGTTGTTCCACTACTTCTTCAGTATTAATCTCGTGGCAATGTGCCGGTTCATCCATTCGCTTGATGGTGATTTGGGGAGCCTCGTTATCCCAGTTGAGTTTAAACATGGAGGACATTGTGGCCAGAGCATCGGCTAGTTGATTCTCTTCTCGCGGGAAATGCTCGAAGGTAATTTGCTCGAAATGAGGCAACAATGTCAGGACATGTTCTTTGTATGGGATAAGATTAGGATGCTTGGTATCCCATTCTCCTTTGATTTGGCTGATGACCAAAGCCGAGTCCCCGAATACGATCAAAGATTTGATCCCCAAGTCTATAGCAGCTTCGAGACCAAAGATGCAAGCTTCATACTCAGCCATGTTGTTTGTGCAGCTGAAACAAAGTCGGGCCGTGAAAGGAATGTGACAACCTTCCGGAGAAATGAGTACTGCACCAATACCATTTCCAAGTGCATTTGAAGCACCATCAAAGTACAGGGTCCATCGGGATCCCTTCTCGGGTCCGTCATACGGTCCGTCACTTTTAGCGTTGTCCAAATTCATGATGTCCTCGTCTGGGAAGTCAAACCTCATGGGTTGATAGTCTTCGATAGCCTGATGAGCCAGATGGTCAGCTAGTACACTCCCTTTTATAGCTTTTTGGGTGGTGTACTGGATGTCATACTCAGTTAAGATCATTTGCCATCTAGCTATCCTTCCAGATAAAGCGGGCTTCTCGAAGATATACTTGATAGGGCCCATCTTGGAAATTAACAAGGTAGTATGGGTCAACATATACTGTCTTAGTCGGCGAGCAGCCCATACCAAAGCGCAGCAAGTTTTCTCGAGCAGTGAGTAGCGAGTCTCACAGTCGGTAAACTTTTTGCTAAGGTAATAAATAGCATGCTCTTTTCGACCAGACTCGTCATGCTGGCCCAAAACACACCCCATTGAGTTATCCAAGACGGTTAGGTACATGATCAATGGTCTTCCTTCGACAGGTGGCATCAGAATAGGAGGTTCTAGCAAATATTCCTTGATTCTATCAAAAGCGGCTTGGCAGTCGTCGTTCCATTCAACTACCTGATCTTTCTTCAAGAGTTTGAAAATTGGCTCACAGGTAGAAGTCAGATGCGAGATGAATCTGGCAATATAGTTTATGCGCCCCAAGAATCCTCTAACCTCCTTTTCAGTATGGGGAGCAGGCATCTCTTGTATTGCTTTTACTTTTGCCGGATCGACTTCAATGCCTTTGTTGCTTACAATGAATCCCAGGAGTTTACCAGACCTAACTCCAAAAGTACACTTACTTGGATTCAGCCTTAACTTGTACTCTTTCAACCTGGCAAACAGCTTTTCCAGATGTTCAAGGTGCTCTTCCTCTGTTTGTGATCGAGCTATCATATCGTCTACGTAGACTTCGATCTCATGATGTATCATGTCAGTTGCCCCTGCGTTCTTCAGCCCGAACAGCATCACTTTGTAACAAAAAGTGCCCCATTGCGTGACAAAAGTTGTTTTCTCCATATCCTCGGGAGCCATTTTGATTTGATTGTAGCCCGAGAATCCGTCCATGAAGGAAAACACCTTATGTTGAGCTGTATTGTCGATCAAGATGTCAATATGAGGTAGCGGGAAATCATCTTTAGGGCTGGCCCTATTCAAATCCCGGTAGTCCACACACATTCTGACTTTGCCATCTTTCTTAGGTACTGGTACAATGTTAGCGACCCATTGAGGATAGGACGTAACAGCCAGGAAGCCAGCATCGAATTGCTTCATTACTTCTGCTTTGATTTTTTTGGACATGTCAGGCCTCATTCGGCGAACTTTTTGCTTGATAGGTGGACAATCCTCTCTTGTGGGGAGACGGTGAACCACGATGTCTGTGTCTAGACCCGGCATGTCTTCATAGGACCAAGCGAAGATCTCAACATACTCATTTAACAACTGTACTAGGCGCTCCTTGACTTTTGGTTCCAGATTGGCACCTACTTGTACCTCCTTCCGGTCCTCCTCGGTTCCTAAGTTAACAGTTTCCAATGGCTCTTCATGCGGCAAGATGGCCCTTTCCTCTTGTTGCAGGAGCCTGGCTAGTTCCCCGGGTACTTCACAACCTTCGTCATCTTCATACTCGGCTAGATTGACCAGGTCTTCAGAGTTATTGAAAGATACAGCAGAGTAGTCACCCATGGAATCCGGAGTGGATGGGTACCTGCATTGGTGAGTGTGGGTGTGTGTAAGGGATAGCCATCCTTAAACAAAAAATGCAAAAGGAAAGAAAATGAACATAAGCAGTTTATCAAATGAAAAACGTCCAATGAATCATTAAACATGGCATATGAATATGAAAAATAGTCAAAACCCTTACAAGTGGACCTACATGCCCCGGGCAAGGCAGGAGGTGAAAAGATAGTGTACGGATTATTTGAAAATAAAATATTACAGACCAAATAAGAAATGTTTAACAGATAAATTACTGGTGAATAAAAGTGATGGGGACAAAGTCTTTAGCCTCCCAATTGCTCAATCCTCCTCTGACAGTTGGATAAATCCACTCTTCAATGTTGCTTTCCTTGCCTTCATCTTCCAGGGCGTTGATTCTGTAAGGAGAAATTTTGACCGGCGCTCTTTCAATCTTTGACTGGTGCATAGCTTTCTGGCCAGCGGCTGTGAAACCTAATCCAAACTTATCAGTTTTATGCGGAAAATCGGGTAACTGCCCCCACGCTGAATTCTTCCCTTCTTTAACTGCAGCCCTTGCATCCTCCAGAGATGCCATCCTGGCCATCTGTCTGGGTGCCTCAGCTGCCAATTTTGCCACTGCTACCTCAGGAAGCACTTCTTCGAAATGTTGAAACGGTGTCTCAATGAACTCTCCTTCTACCTCCACATACCGGAAAGAATTTAAATGGCTAATCATGTACTCTTCTTCGCCGTGAACAGTAATGATCTTTCCCTTTACAGGATACTTCAGCATCTGATGCAAGGAGGAGGTGACTGCTCCAGCATGGTGTATCCAAGGTCTACCCAGCAGGCAGGAGTATGATGGACGGATGTCCATTACATAGAAAGTGGATTTAAACACCTCAGTACCTATCTTGACAGGAATTTCCACTTCTCCATGGACCATTCTTTTCGACCCATCGAAAGCTCTGACGATAATATCACTCGGCTTCAATTCCAACCCTTCGCAATCTAGCCGGTCCAAGGCCTTCTTAGGCAAGACATTCAGCGATGAACCGGTATCAACCAAAACGTGTGCAAGGGTGGTTCCGCGACACTCGATTGAAATATGCAACGCATCATTGTGGTTTCGGCCCTTAGGGGTCAGGTCGGCATCAGAAAACCCTAATCCATTGTCCGCAGTCAGGCTAGCCACGCAATGTTGAAATTGATCTGCAGAGGTTTCCTGGGGCACATGAGCTGCCTTTAGAAACTTAATCAAAGCTTGAGCGTGCGCTTTTGAGCAAAGCAACAGTGCCAGCATGGAGATCTTGGAGGGGGTTTGCCCCAATTGTTCCACCACATCGTAGTCACTTCTCTTGATTATCCTCAAAATCTCGTCCATTTCTTTCTTGGAGGCTTCCGGGATCACCAAGGGCTGAACCCTCGTCCTGACGGGCTCATCTTGTATTCCCTTTCCTTTATCAGCAATGGTAGGAGAGGCAACACTAGGAACGACGATTTCCTCAATCAAAGGAGTTCTAGCGGAGAGTTTTACTGGTGCAGGGATGACTTCTTTAGCTGATGAGGGTCCAAAGACTGCTCTTGGAGGGGCAATCTCTGGAGAAAATATTCTCCCGCTCCTGGTGATTTTGCTGGTGCCCGCAATGTTACTAATGCTGGATTCTTCATCATCTGAATTTTCTTCAATTATTTCAACTTGCTTGATACCATGGTAATAGATGTCACCACCATAGTTCCAAGGTATCGACTTCTCAGAAACATAGGGAATAGGCCCTGGCATTGTTATCTTCAAAGGTATAGACTTTGCAGCTGGTGTAATCTTAACAGGCTTTTTGACGGCCTTGGAAAGATTGGCGTGAATGGTTATGATTGAGATATTTTCAACATGAACTGGAACAGCAGGAACTTTTTCGAACAAAATTTGTCGGCTATCCATAAGGCCTTGGATGCCTTTCTTTAATAGCGGACAATCAAACGGCAGAGAGTGGCAACAGTAGCAGTCTTTTTTACATCCCGGGAAGATCCCGGCCCTTAACAAATTCAACTTAATGGTTAGCAGTGGAGTAGTCAGATCACTAACGTCAGCAACATACAGATCCTCTTCAATGGCATTGACATTCCGACCGTGCTTCGGCATAGGTGCAGATATCACATTGGGTTTCTCTGGAGCGTCAAACTCTACCTCCTTAGCCTCTATCAGGTCCTGGATCTTATGCTTGAGTGCCCAACAATCATTGGTGTCGTGTCCAACACTGTCTGAATGATAGGTGCACTTAGCATTGGCATGATAATGTGGGGAGGACGTATTTACATTCTTTGGCGCCTCCTTGATGGTGGCAAGATTCAACTTCAACAGATGGGGAAGCACTTGTGCTGGAGTCATATTAATACGAGTGAACTGCCGTTGTGGCCGTTCCACTCGTTGTTGATTTGGTCTGGATTGGTTGTAGCGAGGCTGCTCACTTGGGGTGTTTTGAATCATTACGGCCCCCACAGTTGGCCGACGCTCCATCTTCCCTGCTCTTCTTTGAGAATATACCATAGCTGTCTCCTTCTTAAAAGGCTTCTTCTCAATACTTGCAGCAACACCCTTCTGAATCTTTCATGACTTGATGCCAGCTTCTATTCTTTCTCCTGTTAAGATCAAATCGGTAAACCCCGCAGAAGAGTTACCAATTAGATGATTGAAAAATGGCCCAGACAGGGTCCCAAGAAACATATCAACGAGCTCACGATCGGTTAAAGGAGGCTGCACCCTGCCAGCCAAATCCCTCCATTTTTGTGCATATTCCTTGAATCCCTCACTTGTTCCTAGTGACATACCCTGAAGTTGGGTACGAGTAGGAGCAAGATCATAATTATACTGGTATTGTTTATAGAAAGCGGTGGCCAAATCTTCCCAATTTCTGACACTGGTTCCTTCTAACTGATAAAACCATTCCAACTGAGCTCCCGACAGGCTGTCTTGAAAGAAATGAATCCAGAGATTTTTATCTACTGTATAGGGTTGAATCTTTCTCACATAGGACCTGAGATGCATTTTGGGGCAGGACAGCCCGTCATACCTTACAAACACTGGCACCTTGAATTTTGGGGGAATCACAATTCCGGCAACCAAGCCCATGTCTTCAAAATCCAGACCCGGTACCCTTTGCAATTCCATGGCAGCCAATTTGTCTTCTAAACCCTTATATTTGTCATCAGCTGGAGGATACTGCTGGTCAGAATAATCTTCATCCTCTTCAACCTCTTCCTCCTCTGCATTAGACTCGGAAGGCACCGCAACTCGATCTCTTTTACTAGTCCCCTCATCAGAAGTAGGAGGAAATTCAAGCACTCTCCGAGCTTCTCTGTCAAATCTTCTCCCCAAAGTAGCCACTCCGACCCTCTTTTTCTTCTTCACTGGGTCCTTACTCTCCAGATGAGCCTTGATATCCTCTTGACTTTTAACCACAGTCATCAAGAGTTGCTGGAACTGTGCATTCTGGGCTTGTAGGTCTTTGACTGTTTGCTCGAGATCCATCCTACTGAAATAAACATCAGATAGATAAGGAAACCTGGAGTGAGACCTGCTTATGCACATGATGAATGGTATGCTGATGTATGCAATGCATTCAAGGATTTAGGACATTCAAAATTGTTTCAGACAAAGAAAAACGCACGTCATATTAATAAGAAGAAATTTGTTAGTACATAAATGCCCCATGGGCCAAATGTTACAAAATAAACTTCTTAAGGCAGAAAGACATTGCGCATCCTTTTCGGTGCGATGTAGGTGTTGAGGGCCTCTTGCTCATGGAGTCGGCGGGTAAGATCTAGAACCTTCTTTTCACTGGCGTAGTAGCTAGCTTCAAAAGTGTTCTGTTCCTCCTTGAGCTGAATCCAACTTTTCTGCATTTCCTCCCACGATGTAGGCATGTCTGGATGCAGGATGGTGTATGGAACCTCTCCTTCATTGACGGGCTCTTTAATCACTGGGAGAACATGAGGATAAGGCATCATTAGACTTTGGGCTCGGGCTCGTACCCACTTGAGATAGGGCTCAAGAGGGATGGAGTTCTTGCGTCCCAGAGTCTTGCTATCAACCTTGTTGAGTTTTCCCCAAGCTATGATGAATCTTTGGCGAAGTCCTTGCGCATCGTTGTCGAAGTCAAAAACTAGGCTAGGAATCAACATGTCATGAGGGCCATCCCTCCGTGCATATCCAAATTGCCTCAAAGCCAGGCAAGGGTTGTAGGTGATACCTCCTCTAATTCCAAGTAAAGGAACATTAGGAAACTCTCCGCAACGATCGACGATGATGACATTTTCTCTGGACCGAGAACACCAATGCACATCAGAATGAGTAAGAGTCATCAATCGTTGGGACCACCTTGTACCTTGGTCATTCTTCAAGACAGATTGTGGAAGGTGCGAAATGAACCACCTTGCGAGGATAGGAGTACAGCACATGAGAACACCCCTCTTTCTCATTGTTCGTGTGTAAAATGAGTGAAGGATGTCCCCAAGCAATGTTGGTATTGGATTTCTGGATAAGAAGATTTTGACGGCGTTGATATCTACCAATTGGTCAGGATTTGGGAACAAGACCAACCCATAGATAAGGAGTGCCACAATCTCTTCAAAGGCTTGTAGGTCCAATGAGTTCCAACATTCTTGTGCCTTCTCAAACAAGAACTTTGCTAAGAATCCTTTGACGCCGCTTCTGGTTTCCCAATGCCCCTTGATTTCAGATGGTTGTAGATGTAGTGCTCGAGCAACATCTTCAGGCTTTGGTTCCTTCTCCGTACCGTTGAAGGGTAGTTGATTAAGGATAGGGATTCTTAGGAGTTGAGAAAACTCCTCCAAAGTGGAAACCAACTGATAATCAGGGAAAGTGAAGCAGTGGTGAAGAGGGTCAAAGAACTGGAATAGCACTTTCATCATGTCTTCTTCAATGTTGGTGTCGACTAGGCTGAGCAGCCTACCATGTCTTTCACTGAAGGATGAATTTTCCGGAATTCTTGAAGTGATCTCCTTGAGTTGAGGAGAGATTCTCACAAGGTTGACTTGAATGGTGTTTCTGCGAGGAATTTCCATGTCCTACAAAACAAGAACAAAGTTGAAGATCCAAAACCCTTGAAATGGTTAGTGAATGCATATGATGTTTTATGATGTTTATGATGTATGCATAAAACATATGTACAAGCAAATCATACCAAACCCTAATTTCAGGCTTGCATGGGGTTTCATAGGTAATTACCCTCTTGAGTGTAATTGGCTTAAAAACCTGTCCTATAAATAGTAACCGGGTTCTAAGGAGCTCAATATCACTGGATTGTTTTCATTGTTCATTGTTTTGGTTTAGCCACTTAACTAGCGACCAAAATATTCCAAGAAAACAACCCTCAATGAGTGTAGTATCGAGTATCTACCAACTTCGGACTGCACCAAAGCCGGTCATCTCACTACCCCTAATAAAAGGCCAAGATGGTCAAGTAAGGTTCTAGGTCATTAGTGCTTTAGTGACATCACTCAACGGCCCTGTACTCTCCTTGATTGAACTCAAGGGTTACCGGTACTCACAAATATGTCGCACTAATATAGCTATTTCTTAGACCGTGTCGGTATACCCCGCACAGTTTCCACAACGTATTGCTATCTATGAATGTTTCCCAAAATCCGGGTGGAGGATTGTAAACCCAAACAATAGAGCCAAAGTATAAAGCAAGCAAATCAAACAATTAGTCATGCAAGAGGGTGATCTAAGCCCTAAGGTTACTCCACTTTAAAATTACTCCCCAGCAGAGTCGCCAGTTCTGTGATACGGTGGGAGAACTGACTAGGGTTTTGTGTTTGTTTTCGCAAATGTTTCGGTTGAGCAAGAGTCGCCACCGACTTTTTATTTTATCCTAAGGAAAGGTTTAAAAAGCACAGCAAAAACCTTTGAGATTTTTCTTGGGTTCGGGGAGTAGATTATAGAAGGGGAAGGTATTAGCACCCCTTCTATCCATGGTTATCCATGGGCTCTTAGATACTTGCTTAGATCAACTTGCCTTAGTTTTCAATTGTTTGAAATGGTGCTTTGTGTGTGGCTTTGAAAAGGTTTTGAAAAAGATGCCTTGCATAGGCTACCCTTGTAACAATTCTTTACTCGAATGTTTTACAAAGGTGTTTGTCTTTTTGAAAAGATGTTTCAAGGGTTTGAAAAGTTGATTTTGAAAGTGTTTGTGAAGTGGGTTTTTGAAATAAGGCAAGTGTTTTTCTTGGAAAGTTGACAAGTACTTAAGAGTTCATCTACCCTAAAATTTTCTCAAAGATTTTTGTCATGTTTTAAGCCTTTTGACAATTTTGTTCCACCATTGCATTTGGTGGACAATCTTGTCTTAGGAGATGAAAGGGACGGGCGCGGGTCATCGTTTAGACCATAGTTGCAATAGTGTTAAATGTCTTTGGGCAATTTTCTTTAAAAGGGACTTGATCATTTTATTTAGGCAACATTTTGAGGGACTATGATCATTTGATTGTTTGTTTTACCCAAAGAAATTCAACATGCAATATGGCCCATTTTTGAAAGGCAACAAAGTGGAATACCCTAGGGGGTGCAAGTGTGAGATGTGTTGTTTATTTTCATGCTCATTTATCTTGTATTAGGTCCAACCATTTTGTTCATTTTTATTCACATACAAAACCCTAATTCTAGCATAGTATGTTTAGAAAGCGATAAAAGTACGAAATTTAAATTCCTACGCTATTACATCACAATAATATAGGGAGGGGGGTACAATGTTTCAAATGGGGGTTATTTGGGCAAGAATTTAAATCTAAGCTATTACATCATTTTTAGGAATATTTACAAGATAAATAATTGCATAATTAAATGGAAATTGAAATAAATATGCAAAATGTAAAAGGAATTTTTATGTATATATAAAAAAAAGGTATTATTTATGTAAAATAAAATAAAGAAAATAAAAGGGTATTATTTTGAGGTATTTTCAAATTTAGGGTAAAAACCCTAATTTTAAACAAAGTGAATATTAACTAATTAATTCATATATTATTTGTTATTTTCATACAAAAATAAAATAAAATATGGTATATTTGTAAAAAAGGCATTTTTTAGTATTAAATATTAAAGATAAGATATGTACATTTTTTGGTATTTTTACTCTAAATGTATTAATATATATATATATATATATATATATATATATATATATATATATATATATATATATATATATATATATATATATATATATATATATATATATATATATATATATATATATATATATATATATATATATATATATATATATATATATATATATATATATATATATATATATATATATATATATATATATATATATATATATATATATATATATATATATATATATATATATATATATATATATATATATATATGTATATTTGTGTTATTTTAAATATGTACTATATATATAAATAGTAATAATAATTAATTTTTTTAGAAAATAGTATTTTTTATATAAAATATTTTCAGAGGGTAATATAAAATAAAAATAAAAATAGAAGTGTTTTTACATATTTTTCTATTTATCCTAAATAATAATATGTATTTATTTATGTATAAACAAAAGAAAATCAAATAAAAATCAAATAAAATCAAAAAATGATGAGAAAAATATTTTCAAAATTTTAATATGTTGAGAAAAAATAAATGAGTCAAATAAGAAAAGAAAAAGTCAAAAATCATGAAAAATGAAGCAAATGGGCTTGGGGGGTAAGAAAATGGAAATAGGGTGTAAAAAGAAAAGACCACACAGGCCCAACCCATGTGGCTTCATCTTCAACCTTTGTTCAACCACATTCAAAAATGCGCGCCCTGTACTCCAGCTGCTAACTCCTGATTCCTGGCTTTTTAACAAAAACTCATAACATAAAAAATGTTCAGCATGAAGAGACGATTCTAACCATGTATAGAACTTGACCTAACTCTCTAAGATGAAGGAGAATTTCTCCTCCCCCAAATCCTAACCTAGTTTTTCTGTCATTTTCAAACTCCAAATTCTCTCTACTCAGGCAAAAGAAATGAAAAGTAAAGACATGGACATGTTCAGTGGCATGAGTATGACATTATTTCTTCACAAACTTAAGATTAATGATGCATAATAAGAGAGATACGAATTCAAAATTTTACCTATTCAGTTGAACTTCTATCTGGAGATGTAGGAACCTTCAGTGCAAGGTGATGATTGAAAAAGCTTCCTTGAGGTCCAGGGATGCTGTTTCAATGCTTACTTTGTCTTGAGAGCTTCTGAATCAAGCTAGAGAACTTCAACTGCAAAACAGAAAAACAAAAATGGTGAAGTGGCTTAGAGGTGTTACAGGTTGTGTCTTAGCTTCTGGATAGTTTGCATAGGTTGTAAGGAAGGTAGAGGAACAGGCTTTGGCAAGAATGCTCGAGAGAAATGGGAGTTGGCACTCAAACTGCAGAGGCAACTCTGTTTTTGCAGTTTGAGGATGATTCTGAGATGGAGGGTGTTTTAGAGGTGCAAGGGTCGTGTATTAGCTTGGTTATGTTGTCTTGAGTGTGTTTGATAAGTTTGTTCTTGTGTTCTAATGTTGAGATGAGAGTTGTTGTGAGTTATGGAACTTTTCTTCACACTTAAGCAACAAAATGCAACTTGAGTTTCTAGGCATGTAGAGGGCCCCTAATGTGCTGCATAATCCCTCCTTGATCAGTGTGTTATGTTCATAATCTTGTGCCATTCAGATTTGCAATGTACTTGTTGGATTTCCAAATTGACATAAAGCTACCTTTTACCAAAATGGCTAATTTGCTTTATCTAGTTTGGGATTAAACCTTTATACAATGTTCAAACTCATAGAACAACACCTTAACACAATGAATATGCATTAAATTATTTAGTGCAACTTGGTTTAAGGACCTGTAATCTAACCTAAAGCATGCTGAGTTCAAATTGCAAAGTTATGGACATGGAACTTGGTCATGAACAAAGTGGTTTTTTGCTATATTGTGAAATTCGATTCTCTCTAACCATGAGGTTGTTTGAGAAGTTCTTGGACATTTTGGAAAGCTTGGAATATGTACTACAATCCATCTTTGAAATGAAAATTGAAATTCCAAGTGGAAGTGTATGGAAAATGGCCTTGAAGTGGGGTAGAAAACCTTGTCAAAATAGGTTAAAATTTCACTAAGTTAAAAATGGTTTAGTGCCCTTATTCAAAAAATTGTAACTTGAGATACAAGCTTCAAATGAGAAAACTTTGTGAATCAAAGTTGTAGATTATGCAACAAGCTACAACTTTCATGTTTTGACTTTTGTTTGAATCCAAATGGATCTTGGTGAAAAAGTGGGGAAAAGTTGGGAAAAATTAGGGTTTTTTATAACTTAGAAAAATTCTAAGTTATGAAAAATTCAAATTCCTAACCCTAATTTGCACTTTGTGATTTCTTGGTGAACAAGTTTCATGATTTGGCATGTTTTGATGAAAAATGAATCTTGACTCTTGATTTTGACCAAAAAGTCAAAGTTTGACTTTTCAGTATACAGTCAAAACTGATCAATTGACTGGGAAATCCAACTGTCAATCTTGTGTACTTGGGATCTTTTGAGTTTGTTGATCATGTCAAGATAATTCCATAGGGTCCTTGAGTCCATGTGTGAGCTTGGTTTGCCATTGGCTAGGTCAAATAGTCAAAAATTGCCTTTGTACAGTCAAAACCCTAAAAATGACCATTTTGCCCTTTTGGTGATCTGATCAATTTTCTTGTGGAATTGTGATCCAAACTTGATCAAATGGTTCATATGAGTTCATAATGTTGATGTGGGTCAAATTTCATGAGGTTTGACTGTCAATTGGCCACAGTTGACTTTTTCCCCAATACAGTTGATTTCTAGGTCAACTGTCCAATTGACTGGGCAAAACTTGGAATCAAGGCTTGAAACTTGATATGGGTAAGCTTGGGAGTCCAATATGAGGCATGAAAGTCATCTTAGGCATTTTGGGTCAAAACATCTTTATGCAAACACAAACCCTAATTTTGAGTCCATAGTGCAAGGAGAGGTCTTGAGCAGATGAAACTCTAACTGGATCCTGAGCTTCAAGGGCTTTGTGATGAGAAATCAATGAGAAATGGGAGGGCAAATTTTGGGGTACAACAGCAGCAATATGTTAAAAAAGATGTGACTACTTGCTATGAAGAACAGGTTGAGCAAGATGTCCTGATTTGTATTGAGACATTTTGAGATGAGAAGTTCTCATCATCTGGAGCAACATGTCATATAAGATGTCCTATGCAGGTCATTCGACATCACGCCCGTGCTAGGCTGGACAGTTGGATCAGTTCAAGATTTAACATATGCAAAATATTCTGGGAATATTATGTTGTCATATGTGGCACTGATTTAAAGGTCTGGAAGAATCAAGAAGAATATTGAAGAATATTAACTTTCTAAATAAGGAGACTTTTTAGGAAAGATTTGATTGAAGACTTGTTTTGTTGCAGAATCTTCTGCAGTTTTGTAACAACTAATATGTTGTGATTTGAAGCTCAAATCCAGTTGAGAGATAGGTTATAAATAGAAGCATTGTAACCTAGGAAAAGGTACCAACCAAGAATAAGAAAGATGTAATCACTAGGACTGACTCTGTGTGCCACTCTATATGAGAGTTGGTTATTTGTGAGCCTCTCGAATATCATGCTGATATGAGAGTAGGACTGTGTTATAGAATTGTAAGTCTCTATTATTATTATTCTTGAAGATGTGAAGCAAGAGTGAGTATTGTTCTTGGAGGAAACTTTTAAACAACTCCAAGTTGGTTTCTTAGTCAAGAGTCTTGGCTAGGTATTGTCATGGAAGTGTGTCTTCTAGTTTTGCCGTCATAGAAGTGTATCTTCCAGTTTTGATCCAATCACTGTCTGTGATTGATGAGGGATTGAGGAGGGTCTCATATCTAGGTGAGTCTTACATAAAAGTATAGCACATGTAGTGATTAAGTGAGTAGATCGTAAACCAGTATGTTTGTTGTAGGGTCTATGAATTGATACTATTATAGTGGATTTGTCCCTGACTTGATATGTCTCAGAGTAGGAGAGTTGCTCCGAACTGAGTTAACAATTTTATTGTGTTGTTTACTTTTCAGTACTATTTCTTACATGTTTTTATACCTTACTTGTGTGTTATTAAGATCAGATATCTCGATATGTCATAAAACATCTGAGATCTATTATACCAGAATTTCATTATTCAAACACACTTTATCTCCCTTTATCTATTCTATCATAGTTAAGTAGTAATTAGTTGATGGTTAATGAATTATGCATTTTATTATATTTAATGGAATTAATTTTTTTAAAAGAAAATAAATATCATTTGAACTCTTTTAGATTTTTTTGTTAGAAAAAAATTATATTTTTATATTTTTACTTAGAATTTTGTTTTCATAAAAAAAAAGTTTTTTTATGTCCGGAAATTTGTTTAGATTTTTTAATTCTTGAAAGATATTTTTTATTTTGAGAAAAAATATTTTTTTATAATAAAAAAAATACGTTTTTTTTTTTTTTCAAAAAATAAAATTATTTAGGTAATTTATTTCATATTTTATTTATTCTTTAAAAAAAATTATTATAAATAATATTTTTAAAATAATTAGTTAAATTATTTAAATTGATTTTTAATTTAAATTTTGTTAACTTAGTTCTTTATATTCAATTTATTATAAACTATTGGAAAATCCATGTGTCCGCACGAGTTCTGGTGTGGATCATGCATATGTCACCAATTTAATTTTAATATTTAAAATTAATTTTTTTTAATTTAATTGTAAAATAAGAAGAAAAAAAATAGTCAAAGATAAATATATAAGTTAATTAAATCAATCATTGTTAAGAAAAAATTTTAAACAATAATTTTAGAAAAAAAATAATTATGCAAAATAGATAAAAATAACATATATTTTTCAATATTGATTATCCGTGTATTTACACGGTACTGGTGTGTTATCCAAGCGACACACGCTTTTGTTTTCAAAATGTAACAAAAAGATAAATAAATAAAAACAAAATTATTTTTTGCCAAAATAATTTATTATTTTTTACCAAAATAATTTATTATTTTTTAAAAAAATACCTAATTTTTTATAAAAAACAAAACTCTTTAATCAAAATTATTTTACATCAAAAATATATATTTTAATTTTTCATATATTGTCTTTAAAATATTGTATTTTAAATGAAAAATAATTTTAAAATAAAAATAATAGAAAAATAAAAATTTAAAAACGACTCATTTTTCTCGTTTTTGGTTTCATACATTATTTATATTTTCTTTAATGGTACAAAACATGTAATAATACGTGGGTTCGCACGAATTCTTGTATGGTTATTCGTGTGTTCATACGGTATTGTGTGTTACCCGTGCGTTTGCACATTACTGATGTGTTATTCGTGCATTGACAATGATACTAGTGTGTTACCTGTGCGTTTGTGTATTCGCACGGTACTGATATGTTACCTGTATGTTCACACGGATAATGATGTTATACACACGCTTTTGTTTTCAAAATGAAAATAAAAACATTTTAGTGTTCATTTTAAAAGGTGACTGATAGTTAGTTGTTCAATCTAAACTCAAGTATGGTGAAATAAAAACATAATACAAATACATAGAAACACTAACTACCATTAATAATTAAGCTTTAAGTATGCTAAGTATTAAATGTTATTTAGTTACAATATTCATAACTAAATAGGATGATCATTAACAAAATTGGATAGAATATTCCAACTTAAATAGAATGAAAAAAAATTGGATAGCATATACATATACTTTCATCAACAAAAGACAATGAGAGATGGATATGTACCAGCTTGTGTACATATTGTTAAAGGAGACATGCCTATGATACTCGGTTAAGTTTGTTACCATTATTTCTTGAGGACAATTTTGGTGTGAGAAATAACTTGAAATAAATGAAATCATGTAGATAATAACCAATAGTAATACATTAGTCTCATATATATGTAGAATGAAGGGTTATAATAACTTCAAACATAACGCAACAGAAAGCAATTCAACCAATCTATGATGAAAAAATACTACTTACCTTGATCTGAGCCTACAAAAAATAAAACATATACACCGTAAATCACCAGAGTTTGAAGATAAGATACCTTAATATGTTATTGGTTGTAGATCCAAAACTCTATCCACAATCTTTTATAGATGAAGAAGAAAATGAAAGGAAAAAAACCAAAAACAACAATTTGATCTTTATTTCAAGAGATGGTTAAATATTGTACCTTCACGCGTCTTTAGACATCAGCCATTTCCTTGCGCCAAAGCAACGGTCTTCGAATCAGCCCTTTCCTTGCACCTGCAGATAGTAAGAGGATCAATAAAAATGAAATTGCAGAGTTTCTGACTGTTCTTATTTCTGACAGTAATAAACCCTAAAATCTGTAACCAAAATCGACAAATCTTGCATAATCTAAAGTTTAGATTTACATAAACAAAAAGCAAAATCTCTTGCAACACTCATAAGATATGAAGCAGAAAGAAGAGATAAGACACTACAAGAAAAAACGTTATTTGTCCGGGGTTAAACCTCTCACAAATGACAAAAACCTCTCACAAATACGAAATTTGCGAGGGGATTGGTGCCCTAGCAAAACAGGGGATCACAAATTTATTTGTGAGGAGTTTTACACGTCGCCATTTTGTCAGAGGCTAACACCCTCTTAAAATGCAATTTGATTTTTACAGTCTACAACATGCAGACATAGGCGCATGCTAGGTGGTCAACTGTTGCTGCAATGCGTCAGAACTTTTGTTTGGGGTTAAGCCCCTGAAAAAATGTAAACGCTTTTCATTTGCTATGGGTTAAGCCCCTGAAAAAATGCAGACGTTGACATTTTCCTTGAAGTTTATTCCCTAGCAAACTGTAAAAATATTTGTAAAAAAATAATGATATTAATAGAGTAAAAACTAATAGTGATAATTCTATTAATTATAATATAATTAATATGATAAATATGATTAAAAATAATACACAATTAAAATTCAATCAAACATAATAAAAGTTAAAATAAAACTTCATGCAAATTACAATAAAGTTATTAAGTTCAAAATAGTTAACATAAATTCTTTCATACAAATTAAAATAAATATCAAATTTTCAAATTTAAACATTCTATTCTTATTCATCTTATTTTTCTCCTTGCTCTTCTTCTTAAACAACTCCTCCATATCTACTAATTCCTTCAAATTCTCCACCGGAATTTTATGAAGCAAAAAATTAATCAAATCTTTGAACCTGCTCATTTGCAATCCGTATTGCTTCTTGATACTCCAGTAATTGTCTCCTCATTTCTTCCCGCAACTCTGTTTCTCTTCTTTGCATTTCTTGTTGCATCTCTAATTGTTTTATCTTCATCTCTTCAATTTCTGCATTTCTTGATGTTACTTAGAGTGTTGTCTCAGTATTCGCCAAGTTTCTCACAGTTTCAAGCATTTCTGCGGTTAATGTATGTGAAGTTGATTTTCCTTCTCCATCAGCAAGTCTCATTCTAAAACTCCTATCACGTTGCTTCATAGTTTTGGTGTACCCTCTGACACCATACACTCTTCCATTTTTATTCTTTCCGCCTGAAACATCATACCATGTTCAAAAATCTACAATAGGATCAACATGATATCCCGCGTGGTCCACGCAATTCAGGATGCTCTAACAACTGTAGAACAAGTTGTCTATCAAACTCCTTCTACAAAAAAAAATTAAATGTTATAATGATTCAAAAAATCTAGGTACATATAAAAGAAATAAATAAAATGTTTTTAATATAAGAAAAATTTACTTGAGTGTTTCTTGCGCGCTCGTCAACAAACTCTCTATTTCTCTTGAGATGAGTTTTCAGATGGAGCTCATTAAAAAGTGGAGTTTTATCCAACTCTTCACGCTAATTAAATAAGTAAAAAAATAATTAGTTATATGTAATCTAAATCTAAGTAATAAATTAATTAAAAATAATAAATTTATGTATCATCCTTCGTGCAACTTCAGCAACACTAATACTATCCACTGCATAGTTACATCCACCAGCTTCAGATGCTCTATTTTTCTTTGCCTTTTCATACATTTTCTTAAATTTTTCAGAACTCCAATGGAAAATAATCTCTTGAAATAATTGTACTCCTATCCAACGTGGGCGTTGCTTTTTTTTTCCATTTAATTCTAACATTCCTCATGGTGTCAGAAAATCGGGCACTACATTTTGAGTGGAAATTTTCTTCAATTTGGACGTCATCTCTAACAACCCAACAACACTTCTCCTACATTGTTGTATGAATTCAAAATTAAGCAATAGAGAATCATGAATATCTCAAAAAAATATAAAGGAAAGATATCTAAAAAAATATAAAGGAAAAAATATACCTTAAATACATTAAACCATTCTTTTCTGTCATCTCCAAGTACAGCTCCATAACTCGGTCAAAAATTTGTATACTTATCTTTAATAATGCATGTTATGATCGATACTGCTATATATATATATATATATATATATATATATATATATATATATATATATATATATATATATATATATATATATATATATATATATATATATATATATATATATATATATATATATATATATATATATATATATATATATATATAAACACTTACGATCCAAAATCGGCCCAAATGACAAGTCTGCTATGATAATATCTAACTTTTTGCGACTTATTTCTTCTCAAGATGCGCTTCATCCTTGTTTGCTCCTCAGTAGAACTTGTATCTTCTTGATCCCTGATATCTCCAGGAGCACTGGTATCTCCATGATCATCCTCAGAAGACATAGGTCGGGGCATGCTAGATCCATCTGGCACCTTATGAATGGATAATGATTGGGGAAATGTTGGGTCCACTCGACTGCATGGAAGGCATAGGAAAATATGTGTTGGGTCCAGTAGGAAAATATGGTGTGTATCTAGTAGGACTAATAAAAGTTGTCGGGGATATGGGTGGGAATGGTGTTCATCCAGGAGGTGTGGATAGTAATCCAGTGAAAGATCCCGACATGGGTGGAGTAGGATGCATAGGAAGTGGAGTATAATGCATAGAAGGTGGAGTAATATGCATAAGAGATGAGGTAGAATGTGAAGGATAATTAGTCACTTCACTCGATTTTGGCATAGAAATAAACAAATTTGAATCACAAACGTCCTCTATAATGTACCTACTGTGGCGAGGCTTTTGTTGGGTGGGATTTTTCTTGGGTGACATTTTTTCTATTTAAAAGAAAAGCATTAAACAATAAATGTTGCATAAAAGATAATATTTACACAAGATAATATATATATATATATATATATATATATATATATATATATATATATATATATATATATATATATATATATATATATATATATATATATATATATATATATATATATATATATATATATATATATATATATATATATATATATATATATATATATATATATATATATATATATATATATATATATATATATATATATATATATATATATATATATATATATATATATATATATATTTATATATATATATATATATATATATATATATATATATATATATATATATATATATATATATATATATATATATATATATATATATATATATATATATATAAAAGATAATATTACACAAGATTATTTCGAAAGATATTATTACACGAGAGTTATTACATAATACATATTCAAATTATTCATCATCATAATCTTCATTGTCTTCATCGGATCTGAAGTTATTGTCTTCAGACTCTTCTAGCTCTTCATGCTCTTCTTCCACGGGATTTGTTGACAATAATATAGTTGTGTCAACTTGTTGACCCTCAACTACAGTATCACACAAACTTATAATCTCCTTAGTTTCAATTACCTCATAAAACAGGTGAAATCTCATTAACTTGGTATGCAACATCTTCCATTACTTCGTCAGTATCAGTGTGACCCATTTGGTTGGACTTGATTAGAAAACACCATCCTCGTTTGTGTGGGGTAATTGAAGGATAAGGTGCATAATAAACTTGCATAACATTGTGTTCTATTATGAAAGGGGTCATACTTTTTGTACTTTCTATCTATTTGAACCTCAAACAGTGTTATACTTTTTATCAATTTTTGTTCCTCTGGAAGATGGATCATACCAGTCAAAATAAAACAAGACAACTTTATTTTCCGAGTCCATATAATTATAGACCAACTCGTAAATATGTGTGATAACCCCATAGAAGTCGTCCTCACCACCCTCTGTAACTCCTTTTACGACTACACCACTGTTTACAATTTTCTTCCCTTCACTCCAAATCTCAGTGTGAAATTTATAATTGTTTATAAAGTATGTGTGTCATTCATTCACACATTGACGAGAGCCTTCAGACAAACTTCTCAAATATATTATTTCAGGACTTGGTGAAAATAGTACATGTTAATCGTTGCTTGAATCATTTTGGAAAATAGGCATGTGTTCTCTTGTGATTTGATAATAGTAAGTACTAAATGCCCCATTTTGAAAAAAAATATATAGGTTAGAGAAGGTTACAAGTCTTAACCAATAAAACTTATATACTTAATTAAATATACTTACTCAAGATATGGTTTAACTTCAATGCAGTTAATCAACACATGAACATGGGCAGATTGCATTTCTTTTTGAGAAAGCTAATGCTCACTCATCTTCCCTGAGGGATGGCCTGGGCGACCGAAAATGGATAAGGTGAATTGACTTATTTCACAAAAGTTAACTTAGTTCCTTATAATTCTTAGAGTCAACGTCATGTGATTGAAATAATGAGAGCAAAAATGTGATAGTTCATGATGTAAATAATGTGCCCAAATTGATCCATCAACTCCTGCCTTATTTTTCACTGATCGCTTTGAATCACCCATGAATCATTCAAATGGGTACATCCATCTATATTTAACATGTCCACCTAGGAAAGCTTCATAAGCAAGATGCACAGGGATATGCTCCATAGAATCAAAGAAACCTGGCGAAAATATTTGCTCCAACTTGCAGAGAATGATAGGAATATTTCATTCCAATTTAATGATGTCCTCTACTCTTAAAGTTGACGCACAAATGTCTCTAAAAAATTGACTAATATTAGTTAGTGGATTAAGCACATTCTTTAGCAGTGAACTGAATGTAATTGGAAGCAATTGTTCCATGAAAACATGACAATCGTGACTTTTTATTTCATGCATCTTCCCTATTGAGGCGTCAACACATATTTCCAAGTTAGAAGAATAACCATCAGGCATCCTCAAATCATTTAACCACCAACATACTACTTTTGCTTCTTGGGGAGTAAGAGTGTAACAAGCCTTGGGTTTAATTTTCCATTTGGTCGAGGTTTCAACTCCAATTCTTTTCAATTACACAAAAATTCCATGTCTTTTCTAGCCTTCTCATTATCTTTCGTCTTCTCATTACCCATCACTGTGTTAAATACATTATCAAAAAAATTCTTCTCAATATGCATAACATCAAGATTATGTTGCAACAAATTATCCTTCCAATCTGGGAGGTCCCAAAAAAATACTTCTTTTTGTCTAATTGTGAGAATCCCCATATCCTTGAATTTTGCGTGCTTCACCATTATCTATGAATTTTGGTAGCTCGCGAACACTATTCCATACTTCAGTCGATAACAATCAATGGGAAGGTAGACCTATTACTTTTTCTCCTTTTCTAAAAGCATTCTTATTTATTCTAAATTCATGGTTTGTAGGTAAGAACCTACGGTGATAGTCAAACCACAAACTTTTCTCACCCTTATCCAAAGTAAACGCTTTTGTGTTATCCATGCAATGCGGACATCCCATTTTGCCATGTGTGCCCCATCCAGACAACATGTCATATGCAGGAAAGTCGTTAATTATCTACATCAGAGCAGCTCGCATATTAAAGTTTTGTTTATGAGATACATCATAAGTCCACTCTCCCACCCACAACTGTAACACCCCTTCTAAATACCCCAATTAATAGGTAAAGATTAAAATCAGAGAAATAAAATTGCACGGAAGGGATGCCACAACACAAAACACATTCCAAATTATTTTAAAGAAAAACAGACAGGGTATGTTTGAAATTATAAGTATTCCAACACAAAACAAACATACAGTAAATATTCACTTCATCCTCTCGTGCAAACGCAACGGAGTTTCACAATTTCACATCATCTCCATTATGGAGGGATCAAAACATAATCCAAGGCATCAATCCATCATAAATTACATGAGCATATGTTATCAAGTATCTCATATAAAAAAACATCATATACACGAATAAGGATTATATACATCATAATCCCAATACAAAATAATCGAGTTCGACACTAAATAAATTCCTCCCCCCAAGTGTTACTACCAGAGCATCGACTCGACCCTAATCAAAATAAAACAGATTGCAATCCAATGCATCCGTTAGCTAGCGCCTCGCGCTACCGTCCTCGGTACCTGCACAATGCCATCAAAAGCATTGGCCAACAAAAGGGTAAGAATTCCAATAATCATATAACATGAAATTTTAAGTAAATGAAATGGCAATAAATAACGCAATACATAATGATCATGTTCATTTTATCACTCGTAGTATCCTTACTCAAGGAACCCATTTCCAACACATTAGCCATGTAAACCGATTATCCGAAATACTCACATCCTTGGCATATAACCATAATTCAAACAACAACAATATTGGCACATAATCAAAACACATCAACACTCATACATAACATGCACAAATATACATGAGACTCACTACACGACTCAACGTATGCGAATGCGGTACCGACTCGTGGATCCAAAGTTCCACCACCTATGTTTCCCTTCCGGATCAAGGTCACTACGTCTTTTCCCACAATAGGGTCACCGTCTAGATATTGTGGACCCAAAGTTCCACCACCTGTATTTCCCTTCCGGATCAAGGTCACTACGTCTTTTCCCACAATAGGGTCACCGTCTATAAAATTGTGTGAACCCACAGTTTCACCGTCTCTGTTTCAAGACCAACCATGCCATGCAATGTATAATATAACCAATGCATGCAATTAAGACTCATAATAATCTTAACATACACATGCCATCAAATCCAACCAATGGAACATCAACTATTGTACATGCATGCATACATATGATTCAACAATCTCAACGTCAAGTAGAATGTATACAAACAGTTACTTACTCAACCAAAACATAAACCATCCACTATCAAATAATTCCAAATCCGAAAATCGGAACACAATCGCGTTCCAAAGAAAGTGTGAAAATCAGAAATTTGGAGGCTACAGACGCATCAACACGGGCACCCGTGTGCTGCAACACGGCCCGTGTTGAGAGACCACCAGAACGTGCCAAAAGAAATGCCAAGTCAGGGCATCAACACGGGCACCCGTGTGCTGCAACACGGCCCGTGTTGAGAGGCCTGCGTGAAAACTCCACTCTTTTGGGTTTTGCTCATTCTACCACCATGGTTTTCTTTCCCATTCAATACTCTTAGTTTCTACAAGCTAGCACCTAATACACTGACAAACCATACTCTTAATCCAACTTTCCTAAACCATTCCAACAATCAACCAACAAAACCCTATAAATCAACTATCAATTTTTACCCCCAATTCAAAATATATTTATCAAAACCTAACAAATATGAGATGGAGAATCAAACCCCTTACCTTGGTGTGGGTTTTCTTGAAACAAGATGATGAAGATGTTGCAACTCCACCCTAGCTTCCTTTCTTCTCTTCTCCTCTTTTCTTTCTTCTTTCTCCTCTCTTCTTTTCTTCTTCTCCTACTCTTACTAACTCTCCTTTTCTATTTTATAAAACTATCCTTCTACTACTAACTTTCCTCCCTCTATCTTTCTAAAATTATAATTTGGCCCCAACAATTATTTAATTCAAATTATAATATATAACCCTATTAAACAATATTACACTAAATAATACGTATTCTATATAAACCTAATCATGCCAATTAATCAAACAAAGTCAAATATTACTACACACCAAATTAATATTATTCAAAATAATATTCCGACACAATAAATATTTTTATTTCATATTACCCAATTAATATTTTAATCGACATCAATTGAATATATTTCTCAAAATAGATATAATTTAATAGTTTTGGAAAATAATTAATGAAATAACATTTAGATAAAAACGGCGTGTTACAACTCTCCCCCACTTAAAAGATTTTTGGCCTCGAAAATTACCTCTAAACGAACAATTCGGGATAGGAATCTCGCATCCGACTTTCAAGCTCCCATGTCACATTACCATTCGCCGAACCACCCCATGCAACTTTAACCAAAGCAATCTCTCTTCCTCTTAGTTGTTTCACCTTCTTATCTTCAATCTTCACCGGTAAAACCTCAACCGTCAAATTGTCTCTTACTTCCAAATCATCCGCTTGAATAACATGAGACGGATCCGCAATATACTTTCGTAATTGCGAAATGTGAAACACATCATGCAAATTTGAAAGTGATGGCGGCAATGCAATCCGATAAGCCATACTTCCAATCCGCTCTGAAATCTGATAAGGACCAATAAACCGAGGTGTTAACTTCCACGATTTAAGCGCCCTTCCAACACCCGTAGTTGGATTCACCTTCAAAAACACATGTTCATCCTTCTTGAACTCAAGAGGTTTCCTCCTCTTGTCAAAGTAACTCTTTTGGCGATTCTGAGACACTTTCATCTTCTCTCTTATCAATCTGATCTTATCCGTGGCCTCTTGAACCAATTCCGGACCAACTATAGCACTTTCTCCCGTCTCGTACCAACACAAAGGTGTCCTACACCGTCTTCCATACAATGCCTCAAAAGGAGCCATGCCAATGCTAGAATGAAAACTATTATTATAAGTAAACTCAATCAAATGAAAATGACTCTCCCAGGAACCTCCTTGATCCAAAACACAAGCACGCAACAAATCCTCAAGTGACTGAATTGTTCTCTCCGTTTGACCATCCGTCTGAGGATGATAAGCGGAACTCAATCTCAGCTTAGTACCCAAGGCTCTTTGTAAACCTTCCCAAAATCTTAAAGTGAAACGCGGATCTCTATCTGAAACAATACATGTAGGAATACCATGTAAACAAACAATCCGCTCCACATACAACTTAGCAAGCTTCTCCATAGCGTAATCCATCCTAATCGGAATAAAGTGTGCAAATTTAGTCAATCTATCCACTATGACCCAAATAGCCTCATGGTTACTCGGAGTCCTCGGCAAACCAGAAACAAAATCCATCGAGATACTATCCCACTTCCATTCGGGAATAGACAACGGTTGCAACAAACCCGAAGGCTTCTGGTGTTCAATCTTAGACTTTTGGCAAACCAAACAAGAATATACAAACTCAGCAATTTCCTTTTTCATACTTGGCCACCAAAACAACTTCCTTAAGTCTTGGTACATTTTTGTAGCACCTGGATGAATACTCAATCCGCTTCGGTGTCCTTCCTCAAGAATCCTCTTTTTCACATCCCCCACATCGGGAACGCAAACTCTATCATGACATCTCAAAATTCCATTCTCATCAATTCTGAACTCTCCACCTTGACCTTGATTCACCAAAGTAAACTTGTCAACCAAAACTAAATCTGACTTTTGCCCATCCCTAATCTCTTCCAAGACACCACTAGTAAGCTTCATCATACCAAGCTTCACGCCAAAATAAGTCTCTTCACACACCAAACTCAAATCTCGAAATTGCTCCAACAATTCCCATTCTTTAACCATTAACATAGACATGTGTAAAGACTTCCTGCTCAAAGCATCTGCAACCACGTTTGCCTTACCAGGATGGTAATTCAAACTAAAGTCATAATATTTAAGAAACTCTAGCCACCTTCTTTGCCTCATATTCAACTCTTTTTGATCAAACAGATATTTCAAACTCTTATGATCGTTAAAGACGTCGAATCTCGACCCAAACAAATAATGCCTCCAAATCTTTAACACAAAAACCACCGCTGCCAACTCCAAGTCATGAGTCGGATAATTCCTCTCATGTACCTTGAGTTGCCTCGAAGCATATGCCACAACCATCCCATTTTGCATTAACACACCTCCTAAACCCATCAAAGAAGCATCGCAATAGACCGTAAACGGTTCAGATGGTTTAGGCAAAATCAAAATCGACGCAGTTGTCAACCTTCTTTTCAACTCTTGGAAACTATCTTCACACTGTGGAGTCCATACGAACGCTTGACTCTTCCTAGTCAATTGTGTCAACGGTAAAGCTAGCTTGGAAAAGCCTTCAATGAACTTACGGTAATAACCCGCTAAACCAAGAAAGCTTCGAATCTCAAAAACTGATTTTGGAGATTCCCATTCTGACACGACTTCTATCTTCGAAGGATCCACAACAATACCTCCACGAGATATTACGTGGTCAAGGAAACTCACTTGTTCCAACCAGAATTCACACTTCGAAAGTTTAGCAAACAAATGATTTTCCTTCAGAATTGACAAAACAATTCTCAAGTGTTCGGCATGCTTTGCTTCACCCTTGGAATAAATCAGAATGTCATTGATGAACACCACCACAAACTTATCCAGAAACTCATGAAAGATTCTGTTCATATACTCCATGAACACACCAGGTGCATTCGTAACACCAAAAGGCATCACCGAGTACTCATAGTGTCCATAGCGAGTTCTGAATGCATTTTTCTGAATATCACTCGCTTTCACGCGAATCTGATGATAGCCTGACCTCAAGTCAATCTTGCTAAACACACACGCACCCACCAGCTGATCCATTAAATCATTAATCCTTGGCAAAGGATACTTGTTCTTAACGGTCACTTTGTTTAGCTGCCTATAATCCACACAAAGTCTCATTGTTCCTTCTTTCTTCTTCACAAGTAAAACTGGAGCACCCCACGGGCTCACACTAGGACGAATAAACCTTTTGTCAAGCAACTCTTCCAGCTGACTCTTCAGTTCCACTAGTTTCGACTGTGACATCCTATAAGGAGCCATCGAAACAGGACTAGTACCAGGAATTACGTCGATGGAAAACTCTACCTCACGCTCAGGAGGTAAATCCGTAATCTCTTCAGGAAACACTTCAGGAAATTCGCATACCACAGGATAATCCTTTCTTACTCTACCATCTTCCAAAACCATACTCGCCATAAGCATAAACAACCCATCTCCATTCTTCACACTCTTCTCAACTTGCTGTGTAGACAAGAAAACCACACCATCTTTCTCGGACTCGAGAAAAAGAACAGCCTTAGCAAAACAGTTGATATAGACATGGTTGGCTTTCAACCAGTCCATACCTAGAATCACATCTATCTGATGCAAGGGAAGACACACGAGATCAACTTCGAAATCTCTCCCGCACATGCACAAAGGACACTTCAAACAAACAACTGAAGTAGAAACTGAACCCATCGCAGGTGTATCTACCTCCATACTTCGATCCAAAGTAGACAAGACAAGGCCCAATCTCTTGGCACAATCTAAAGCAACAAACGAATGCGTCGCACCCGTATCAATAATAGCAACCAAAGACACATTAGAGATAAAGCATGTACCTCTGATTAGACGTTCCTCATCAGAAGTCTCTGCTCCAGATAAAGCGAATACTTTTCCAACTTCTTTCTTTGGCTTTGGACATTTGGTACTTATGTGGCCTTGCTCACCACAATTAAAGCAAGTTACACTCATACCAACTCTACAATCCACCGCTTTGTGACCCACCCTGTCACACTTGAAACACTTAACTATCCCCTGGCGACATTCCATGGCACGATGTCCCTCTTTACCATATTTAAAACATTTGATTGGAGTAGTCACTCCCCCACTCAGACTCTTCCCACTACTTATTGGTCTCTTTCCTCTTCCATCATAAGTCTTAGGACGCATCTGTCCCTTACCTCTTTTCTCACTCAAGCTCTTGTAATAAGCAGTGCTATCCCGATTGTCTTCGTCGTAGATACGACTCTTATTAACCAACTCAGAGAATCTTGTAATCTGCTGATACCCAATCGCCTTCTTTATGTCCGGCCTCAAACCATTAACAAACTTAAGGCACTTCGACCTCTCAGCATTAACAGTGTTGTAGTGAGGACAGTATTTGATCAAATCTTGAAATTTAGCCGCATAGTCAGCTGCCGAACCACCATCTTGTTTCAATTCTAGGAATTCAACTTCCTTTTTACCGCGAACATCCTCCGGAAAATAATTCTCCAAGAATGCATCTCGGAAAATTTCCCAAGTCACCACAACCTGCTCCTCCTCATACCTCTGACTAGCGTTGATCCACCAGTCTTCGGCCTCTTTAATCAGCATGTGTGTTCCGAATTGCACTTTCTGAGCGTCGGTGCAATTCATCACACGAAAGATTTTCTCAATTGCTTTTAACCATTCTTGAGCCTCCACCGGAGCATGCTCTCCCTTGAAAGTAGGCGGGTTGTTCTTTTGGAATTTCCCAAGAGCACGGAAAGCATCTTCAGTACCATCATGTGGTGCTTGAGTCGTTTGCGGCATCTGATTTATTGACCCCGCAAGCAACCTCAATGCCTCAGCTAAATCATCATCATTCCTTCTACCAGCCATCTTCAGAACAACACAGGGCATTGATCGCGTTAGCCACACAATCAAATACAAGGGATTAACAAAATAAGACCTGACAACCGACCGACTATGCTCTGATACCACTATTGTAACACCCCTTCTAAATACCCCAATTAATAGGTAAAGATTAAAATCAGAGAAATAAAATTGCACGGAAGGGATGCCACAACACAAAACACATTCCAAATTATTTTAAAGAAAAACAGACAGGGTATGTTTGAAATTATAAGTATTCCAACACAAAACAAACATACAGTAAATATTCACTTCATCCTCTCGTGCAAACGCAACGGAGTTTCACAATTTCACATCATCTCCATTATGGAGGGATCAAAACATAATCCAAGGCATCAAGCCATCATAAATTACATGAGCATATGTTATCAAGTCTCTCATATAAAAAAACATCATATACACGAATAAGGATTATATACATCATAATCCCAATACAAAATAATCGAGTTCGACACTAAATAAATTCCTCCCCCCAAGTGTTACTACCAGAGCATCGACTCGACCCTAATCAAAATAAAACAGATTGCAATCCAATGCATCCGTTAGCTAGCGCCTCGCGCTACCGTCCTCGGTACCTGCACAATGCCATCAAAAGCATTGGCCAACAAAAGGGTAAGAATTCCAATAATCATATAACATGCAATTTTAAGTAAATGAAATGGCAATAAATAACGCAATACATAATGATCATGTTCATTTTATCACTCGTAGTATCCTTACTCAAGGAACCCATTTCCAACACATTAGCCATGTAAACCGATTATCCGAAATACTCACATCCTTGGCATATAACCATAATTCAAACAACAACAATATTGGCACATAATCAAAACACATCAACACTCATACATAACATGCACAAATATACATGAGACTCACTACACGACTCAACGTATGCGAATGCGGTACCGACTCGTGGATCCAAAGTTCCACCACCTATGTTTCCCTTCCGGATCAAGGTCACTACGTCTTTTCCCACAATAGGGTCACCGTCTAGATATTGTGGACCCAAAGTTCCACCACCTGTATTTCCCTTCCGGATCAAGGTCACTACGTCTTTTCCCACAATAGGGTCACCGTCTATAAAATTGTGTGAACCCACAGTTTCACCGTCTCTGTTTCAAGACCAACCATGCCATGCAATGTATAATATAACCAATGCATGCAATTAAGACTCATAATAATCTTAACATACACATGCCATCAAATCCAACCAATGGAACATCAACTATTGTACATGCATGCATACATATGATTCAACAATCTCAACGTCAAGTAGAATGTATACAAACAGTTACTTACTCAACCAAAACATAAACCATCCACTATCAAATCATTCCAAATCCGAAAATCGGAACACAATCGCATTCCAAAGAAAGTGCGAAAATCAGAAATTTGGAGGCTACAGACGCATCAACACGGGCACCCGTGTGCTGCAACACGGCCCGTGTTGAGAGACCACCAGAACGTGCCAAAAGAAATGCCAAGTCAGGGCATCAACACGGGCACCCGTGTGCTGCAACACGGTCCGTGTTGAGAGGCCTGCGTGAAAACTCCACTCTTTTGGGTTTTGCTCATTCTACCACCATGGTTTTCTTTCCCATTCAATACTCTTAGTTTCTACAAGCTAGCACCTAATACACTGACAAACCATACTCTTAATCCAACTTTCCTAAACCATTCCAACAATCAACCAACAAAACTCTATAAATCAACTATCAATTTTTACCCCCAATTCAAAATATATTTATCAAAACCTAACAAATATGAGATGGAGAATCAAACCCCTTACCTTGGTGTGGGTTTTCTTGAAACAAGATGATGAAGATGTTGCAACTCCACCCTAGCTTCCTTTCTTCTCTTCTCCTCTTTTCTTTCTTCTTTCTCCTCTCTTCTTTTCTTCTTCTCCTACTCTTACTAACTCTCCTTTTCTATTTTATAAAACTATCCTTCTACTACTAACTTTCCTCCCTCTATCTTTCTAAAATTATAATTTGGCCCCAACAATTATTTAATTCAAATTATAATATATAACCCTATTAAACAATATTACACTAAATAATACTTATTCTATATAAACCTAATCATGCCAATTAATCAAACAAAGTCAAATATTACTACACACCAAATTAATATTATTCAAAATAATATTCCGACACAATAAATATTTTTATTTCATATTACCCAATTAATATTTTAATCGACATCAATTGAATATATTTCTCAAAATAGATATAATTTAATAGTTTTAGAAAATAATTAATGAAATAACATTTAGATAAAAACGGCGTGTTACAACAACCTCTTGAGATCATCAATTAAAGGTTGAAAATAAACATTTATTCCTGACTTTGGACTCGACGGTCCTGGAATGATGCATGTCAAAAACATGTAAGGTTTCGTCATACACATCTCAGGAGGGAGATTGTACAGGGTAACAATAACTGACCAACAAGAATATGCATTTGCTGACAAATTATAAGGAGTGAAACCATCTGAGCATAATCTAAGTCTGACATTCCTGGGTTCTGCTGCAAATTCAGGATGAACTCTATCAAAGTGTTTACATGTCTCGCGATCAGATGGATGTCGCATTATGCCTGAACTAATTTTGTTTGTATGGTGCCATGTCGTTTGGCTTGCGTTGTGCATTGATGCAAACATTATTTGCAACCTAGGTATTATTGGAAGATAGAACATGGAATTCACTGTAACTCGTTTTTGCTTTCGATCAGCTCCTTTACTGCGAACTAAATACCTCAGACTATTTCAAAACTTACATTTCTTTAATTCCCCATCATTTGTACCAAACTCGTTGTCATAAAACAATATGCAACCTCTAATGTAACAATCAATCTTTTTTACTTTTAGTCCCAACTTTTACACCATCCTCTTTGCATCATAATAACTTGTAGGCATGTTTTCTTTCACAGGAGTCGTGTCCAACATCATTCTCGCAAAAAATTCCAAACACTGATCAGGAACATTCCAAATTGACTTTGCATCCAAAAGCCTCACACACATTGATAGCCTAGAGTCAGAAGACCCCTCAAATAGTTGTATATTTATTTCTTCCAACAACTGATAAAACTTTTGCGCTTTCTTATTCGGGAGCTCTTCTGCGTCAAAGTCTTGAGGTTCATCATAAGCCACATTCACCCCTAATGCGCCACTGACCATATCCTCAACTAGATTAAATTGTTCCTAGCATTGCATATGTGATGGATTACTTGGATCATCTCTATTTATATCTGGTCCAATACGTGTTTGACTGCTAGAAGCCTCTCAATTCATCTCTGACATTTTTCCCATTAAATATCCAAACCCAATAATTTGACCTAAAACCCACTCTCTCCAAGTGATGTTTCACTTCACTAGGGTCACTAATAATATTTCTGTAACCACACTTTAAACACGGACACCTTACCTCTCCTTCGCTTTGACAACATTCTTGAGCAAATGCATATGAGAGAAACGCGACAACTCCTTCCTTAAAATGCGGTTTAAGCCCACCTCTTCTAGGAAACATTCTATCACACATTCAACTACGATAGAATTAATAATATCCTATACTACACATGTACAACATTGTTCATGTTTAATTTTGTTAAATAAAAGGGAAATTGATCTATCAATAAATTTATAATTTTTTGTCGATAACATCATATAACACTAATTAAACATTTGATAATATTCTTGCACAATATATCTACTCTAATTAAGATTTTTGCATACAATATATCTACCTACTTTTAATTATGTTTTTGAAAATTATTTAACCATACTTTCTAAATATATATTTAACCAAAACAATATACCTATCTATTTATTCTAATTAATTATTTTTTTAAATATACTTTTAAGATATTTCTTCTTTAAATGAGTATATAAATATATTTACCATATTATACCTTAAAAAAATAATTATTTTTTTCTAATGTATTTTTACTTATTGTTTGGGAAATTATTTAACCATGCTTTTAGAGTTATTCTTTTAAAAAATACCTTTTAAAAAATACTTGTTTTCTTCTAAAAAACTATATTCACTTATTATTTTCTAAATAAATTTTATGATGTTTACTAACAAATAAAAACATACTAAAAATGTAAAAAAATGTTTTAAACATTACATAAACTATTTTATACAAAAGTATTTAATATTATATACTATATATAAATTATGTTGTTTATATTTATACATTTTTTTATTCTAAATATTCTATACTGTTTTTTTAAACTTAAAAAAACAAAAGTTTTTGTTTTAAGAAATAAATAAACAGTTTTATATAAATAAATATCTTTTATAGTATATAAAATTACAGTTTTTTTTTTACTGAAATATAAAAATACTGTTTTTTTTTTACTATAATATAAAAAATATTGTTTTCTAATGAAACTATTTTATATATATAAACTGTTTTTTATAAAAAATTTAATACTAAACATAAATTATATTGTTTATATTTATACACTTGTTTTTTTAATAAATATAGTATGTATACTGTTTTTTTTGTTTTAAACATTACATAAACTGTTTTATACAAAAGTATTTAATACTATATACTATATATAAATTATATTATTTATATTTATATATTTTTTTTATTCTAAATAATCTATACTGTTTTTTTAAATTTAAAATATATTTTTTTGTTTTAAGAAATAAATAAACTGTTTTATATAAATAAATATTTTTTATAGAATATAAAATTACAGCTTTTTTTACTAAAATATAAATATATATATATATATATATATATATATATATATATATATATATATATATATATATATATATATATATATATATATATATATATATATATATATATATATATATATATATATATATATATATATATATATATATATATATATATATATATATATATATATATATATATATATATATATATATATATCCATTTTAAACACTTATGCATAAAAATTAAATTAAATTTTATATGTATACCCGAATTGAAGAAACTTCTCATATCAAATTTAAAGCTTTCTTCCAAAATATTGCTCCTGCAAAAGAAATAACTGATATAAAAAGAAACAGAACAAAATTAACATTATAATAAAAATCTAAAAATAAAATAAATATAAAACTGAATCATATATTAATATTAGCTCAGTTTTTTTATTTTGGAGTGAAGAAACTGATTTGAAGTTTGAATAAAAGAAGATGGAAAAATTTTATTGTGAAGAGTGTGTGAATGGAAAGAGAAAGGAAATGGATGAATGTGAGAAATATAACTTTTCTAACTTATAATAAAATTGAAAGGTAACCCCTCGCAAAAAAAAAATAGTGACATATTGCGTGGAGTATCCCCTCGCATCTCGCTTGCTCGGAAAACATCATTTGCAGGCGCAGTCTGACTGCCTAGTTGATTGAACGCATGCTTGTCCATTTGCGTTGGGGAGTCCCTCGAAAAATTATTCTTGCCAAATTATGTGGGGTAATCCTTCACAAATATCTGAACATCCTGACCAATGAAATGACTTTTTGACGCCATATTATTTAGACAAGGGTTGCCCCTCGCAATTCAATTTTTCAAAATTCAAACAATCCTCTCTTTTATATTGGCGACGGATAGCCTCACGCTATTTTTTTTTTTTTCCGTTTTTTTTTAAATTATGTGTTGCGAACAACGTTATTTTTTTGTGTGGAATTCTACCTCCGGCTAATTTCACTGACAAATATCTATTTTCTTGTAGTGAGAAAGAAGAAGAGGAAGAGAGAAGAGAGAAGAAAGAGGAAAGAGAGGGAGAGAAAGAGAGGGAAAAGAGAAGAAAGAAGAGGAAGAGAGAGATGATGTTCGGAAGAGAGATCAACGTGAAGGAGGAAAGAGAAAATTGAAAAGATAATACGATGAAAATTGATTCCCGTGAAATCTAAATAAAGTAGAGTCATATTATTTAATTTGTAACTAAACAATCTCATGTGACATCATCAAACTATTCTAACCTAATGATTAAAATTAAATAAATACAACCATGTACTTGAATTAAAAATATCTTACATTATTAATTTAGAAATATAGTTAAGTTAATCATATTTTTACATAATCTAGAATTTTTATGTCAAGTAACACAAGTGTAATATTAAAGAAGCAAGTATTTTTAGTGACACTACATATAACACGTATGCGTACCTTTTTTTGTCTATATTTTCATGGTGGTTTCACATGCAGGCATTAGGACAAAAATTGAAAACAAAATCTATAAACAAGAGTCTAAACATTCCACATTTCAAAGCATCAATAACTAATGTCTATTTCGCCCCCCTCTTCCACGTTCTCTCAATCATCACATATTCATTCATTTCCCACTCTCTTCCTTCGCGTCTTGCACACACGCGCCATGTCATACTCATAATCCATTTTTTTGTCTGTAGTAAATAAATCAAAAAACAATAGCCCCACGTCACTTCACTCATCTTTGCCGACCAGATTAGTCCCATCCAAATTATTTTTCTCATTTGGTACACATCTTTTAATTCTCTTTTTTCATACCAAAAGAATGACTAAAATAAAATAAAATAGACTATAAAAATAAAATTGTTTTTAATAAGAAATAATTTATTTTTTAAGTTTATTAAATAATCAATGTATCTAGTTTATAAACAGACTAAATACATTGATTATTCTATGAATTTAAAAAGTGACTTGTTTCTTATAAATAAAAAACGGAAACAATATTTTAAAAACACATGTGATTTTTTAATTTATATAAAAAATTGTTCCGACGGAGATGCTCAATTCAAGAAGTATTTATTGCGTTGCTAAAATTAAATTAGTACTCCCTCCGGTCTTATTTATAAGAAAAAATTAACTTTTTATATACATTGAATAAGTAATGTATTTGGACAATATATTGTCCAAATACATTACTTATTTAATGTATCTAAAAAGTTAATTTTTTTCTTATAAATGAGACCAGAGGGAGTATTGATTAAGAAGCGAATAATCATTCTTTATTGTCTCTTGATCTTCCAGCATCATATTTTATCGAATTGTCTTTAAAGTCTCACTTCAGAAAATACAATGACAACTCCCTAAATATAAAGATTGTCACGCGTTGATCATGTGTATGTTCTCACCATAACCCACATAATTATTTTCTCACATCTCACTTACTTAGGTGTTAAAGTGTTAATATTGCATGTCAGTCCCACTACGTAGTATCGAAAAAAACTAGATGCAACTCTAATCAACTTCATGCCTCTGTATCCATCATTTTTTCCAGTATAAAACACAAATGTTTATAGGTATTTTTCAAGTAGATATAAATAATGATGCCATAAATAAAAGGTAAGGGGGATTTTCCAACTATATAAAGAAAACTTCAATATTGACAAAATATGAACTCTAAAAAATGAACACGAAAATAATGTGTTGTAACAGAGTGTCATCAAGAACAAACTATGAACGTGAGAAAAATACAAGAAGGGGGTTGAATTGTGTCGACTCTTTCTTCTTTTTCTCTTTAAGATCTGTTATCAAATTCTGATTACAAAGTTTAGAATATGATTCAGAGTCTGATGGCTAGCAGTGAAGTTAAACAGAAATAAAGAAGAAAGTAAGATAACACATTGTCATACCCTAAATTTTGACCTAAGATCCGACCCTCATTCATATTTTTACAACACATCAAGGTCACAATTTGTGGTTGGTTCCTAATCCTCGCCTCTTGATGTCTACGTGTTTTCTTTGAATGTTTCCTAACCCCTTGAAAATACAAATATATTTGCTTGTTTGTTTTGTCAAGACAGGGCTTTGGATCATGAAGTTTCAATCATGATTTCCTCGGTTAGGGTTATGAGTCGCTCCAATCGAAGATTGATTCTCAAGGTCTATAAACTCAAGAATCGACCCATAATCTTGGGACATGTTATCTTCAAGCATTGATCATCCTCAGATGACCAAGGTCGTTTGAATGGTTAGCCTACTCATCACGAAACCCAAAGGCTCATGCGTGTATTTCCATGCCTTCTTCTTCAAGCAACCTTAACTTCTACAACATTTAATCATAGATCAATCAAGCCATCATCACTCTAAACTCCTATGTGTTTCACCATGCCTTGAAATACAAGAAAAGATCAAGTTGTGCGAGATGATTCAAAGCACTTTGACCAAAAAGTCAATGTTTTCAAGTTCAAGTTCAAACAGTGATAACTTTTTTATTATTCAATATTTTTGAGTGGTTATTTTTGCATATGACTCTTATTGACGTCATCTCCAACTCCACTTTACAAGTCAAGAGATGATTATGTTAGTAGGATCATCAAAAATTCGAATACTTTAGAGGTCTTTTTGCGAATTTGACCTAATTTCAAGAAAATTATCACCCGACTTTCAAGGATCGTAACTTCCTCAATTTTCAACATGCTAAGACGATTATTTTTGCATATTGTCATAAAAGATATGATCTACAAGATTGATTCAAGGGTCGAAGTCAAATTATGCTTAGAACGCCATGGAATCTTTTGAGACATTATAGGTCATTTTCTAGGTTTAGAATGTTTATAACTTCTAATTTCAATTCATGCCATAATTGTTTTCTCGAACATATTGATTCTTATGTCGAGATTGTCACGATACAAGATGTTGGGTTCGAGGATTCTTTGATTGCTTGTTACCTATTTCAAGTCATTTGTGTTTGAACATTATCGATTATTGGATTAAGGTGGATTCTTTGACCAAAGTTCTTAAGGCATTAGTTGTTCACTCAAGTACTATTGAAGTGTACTGAAAGTTACTATGAGTTGAAGATTTTATTTGAGGAGTCATTCAAATGATGCCTTTAATTCCAATTTAATTCAATATTTTTTAGTTACAAGGAATGAATCATGGTTGTGTAAGTATTGAATCTATTTTGTCTTTTGATATATCAAGTCAAGGTTGTATGACAAGATTGCTTCAAGTAGAATTTGATTTGGATTTGAAAATAAAATGGTCTCATGAACAAGATCACAAGATCCATTCATAATTTTCAAAGCAATTCAAGGCTTTATTCAAGATTCATTCAAATTTTCATCCAAGTATTCAAATTTCAAGAGATCAAGATTTTTCATTCATTATTCATCATGATTTCATACAAGAACCAATGGTATTACAAAGAGAATATTTTGAATCCCATTACACAAGCTTATTAAAATAAGATAATAAGTCCTAATTTTATGTTATCTCCAAGTCCATTTTTTCCTTGCTTCATGATGCATCAACTTTGACATTTAACTTGTACCAAAATCTATCCACATGAAAAGAAATAAAGCAAAGTTCCACATATAACCAAATATATCCAAAATGATTCTGCTACTATGTTGTCTTGCTATGCTGCAAATAACAGTCCATAAAACTCCAATCTTGTTGTCCAAAGCCCTGCTCCACCAGCCTGCAAAAACCAGCAACCTGCATCATATCAAGCCAAATATTGCACTAAAATGGTTAAACCATAATCTGTACCAAGAAGCTAAAATAGAGCACCCACATTTGTTCAAATCTATCAGTTTTCTCTCCCAATTTTCATACTTTTCATTTATAAAAAAAGGCTTCATTCAACAAAAAAAGGGGAGAAACCACATGAGAAAACATAAAATACCTCTTAATTGTTAACCCAGTTTAATCTTCAACACACCATGTATTTTTTCCAGAAACTGAAACACAAAACTTCTCGGTCTGGAAACTTAGGCAAAACGCAGACAGAGAAACAACACTCGAAAATACATAGGTCACATGATGTTTTTATAAGCGTTAACACAATAACACGCTGAAGCATGACGAATCGGCAGAAGAAGAACTTGAGTAAAAGAGAAGAGGAACATACTCGAATATATAAAGTGAAAGATTCAATAACTTACTCAGAAAGTCACCACCGAAGCTCAAGTTTGGTAAGTCCGTCGATCTTGTTTGCATTGTTCTTTTTGCTCATAATTTGATTTTATTGTTTTCGTCGATTTTTCATGTGATATGTAATGTAGATCGTGATTGAATCAGGGTATGGGGTTCGATTGGGATTTCAGTTTTCCTTGTTGTTGTTTTCGTGTTAGCTATATCATGTTATCGTGTGAGAAACTATTGCGCTGAGAAAGTTAAACCGTGAAAGTAGGGAACCGACTTAGGTGACTTTTGGGTAGGAAAGTCACCATAACTTTGGTATAAATTGTGTTGTGTGGGACCCAAAAAAAATAACAAATTATAAAAAAATGAAAAATAAGTTAAATATAGGTAAAAAACAAACAAAGTTACAGTGACATCGCGGTTTAAAGTCATCGAAACCTTATCTTGAAATTAGAGAGTGAGAAAACCGGTTGAGGATGATCGAAATACAGAGGAGAAGAAAACTTCATGCGTACGTTTAAGAAAGAGCGTTCTTTTTTTATTAGGGTTTTGAATGGATTCTGATTGGTAATTAATGGAAAACAGAATATAATAAGTGAATTTTTTTGGGTCAGATAACAACATGAGGTGGCGGCTGATTATGGAACTAGGTTTTTTTTTTTTGAATGCTTATCCTTTTGGCCAAATGGGCCTAAACGAACCTAACCTGATACCATGTTCTCCTAAGCTCGGTCCGAGTTTGCACAACAACATCATCTGACTTGCTGTTTACACCATCCATGTGCCCATGATATAATTTTGGGCCTCTCTTCCCTTAACCCCAGCACCCTATTCACCTATGCAGCCTAGTTCCGAATTCTGCTTTAGTATACCCTCTAGTTGACTCAAGGCAGAATTTAGTTTCATTAATTAATTAGTTTAAACTTAGAATTATTGTAATAATTTTGGAGTTTTGATTTAGTTTAGTTAGTAACTTTAGAAATTTTAATTTAGTTTAATAATTTTAGAATTTTAACTTAGTAATTTAGAATTTTAACTTAGTAATTTTAGAATCTTAACTTAGTAATTTTTTTTTTAATTTAGTTCAAATATCTTCTTTAGGTAATTAGTCGCATTCTCTTTAATTTGTATTTGTTTATATTTTTCATTTTAATTTCTGTTTACCTTTTGTCATTAATTTATTTGTTTCGATTCATTTTCTTGTGGATTCCCAAGTACTTATACTTTGACATTCACCTTATTTTGTTTGTTTGTATAAATCCAAGAGGAAGGGATCATGTGTGTTGACTTTATGTCATTTGTTTGTGTCATTTGCATGTTTGTATGATTTATTTGTCTATCTTTTAGTTAAATATTAGAACCCTAAAATTTTTAAACTTTCTCCTCTTTAAAAAACTTTGACCTTAGGTCGTCTCACTTTCAAAAATACTTTTCTTTAACAAAATATCTCAAAAACAATTAAGCGTATCATAATTTTTTTCTTTTCTTTTCTCCACACTCGTTTAAGCAAGCGAATTAATTTTAGGCAAAAAACAGATATTTCAAAAGATTCTTATAGGATACTATAAATACATAGGATGCTAGTACCTTCCTGTTGTACCCCAAAATTTGCCCTATCTTTTCTCAAGATATTTCTCACAAAAATCTTCAATGGTTCAAGCTTGCACAAGTATTGATTAGGTCAAGCCATCTCCTCAACACTGGTGTTTCAAATTAGGGTTTTAATCATTCTATAAGTTTTAAAATTTTATTTTCCTATTTCTACTAAATCAAAAATCCTAAAAAGTGTTTTTTAAGTTTCCTTCTGAGTCTTATTGAAAATAATTTTTGTCCAATTTTACAAAATTTGTGGAATACAAATTAAGTCATTTGTTTGGTTATATCACTTTTTCTTTGTTTTTTTTATATATTGTGTAAATAATTTTTGTTTAATTCTTTATTTTGAGATAAAATTCAAGAAAAATATACTCACTGATCCTTAAATATTGAACTAATATTTTATGATTTTTAATTGGGTTTACATATCAGTTTGCTTATTTTTCATGATTTTTGAAGTTAATTGATGTTTTTGAGGTCTTTTCTTGCTTAAGCATAAAGAAATAATTAATTCTCCAACTTCCCTCATTTCTAAAAATCAAAGAAAATAGGTTCAAGGTTCCTAGATGAGTCAAGATCATTTAAATATTTTTTACTGATTTTTTAAGGATGATCTTACATTTTATTCAAAATATTTTGTAAAACATACATAGTTTTATTATTTGACTAACTAATTTTGATGTTTGAGTTTCAAAAACATATTTTCTCTTCTTTTCGGGAACCTTTGACTATGTCTCTGACTTTTAGAAGTATTTAGAGATTTATAATTAAATTGACATATTTTTTTACAAGTTATTTTCTTATTTTAAACCTAATTTTTTACTTAGAAGTATACTTGGGGTTTTGCTTTTGATAAAATTTTGTGTTTGAGAACTCTTGTGCATAGTTTTTGTTTAACTTTTAGAAGGACATTTTCTACTGACTTGAGAGTTATATTGAGTTAAATTCATCAATCTCATTGGGTCTTGGGTGTTGAATGGTTGAAAGACCAAATCCACTAAAATGGATGAAAGATGTTGATGATATTTGAAACCCTAATTTCATCTAATACATCTCCTCCTTCTTCATCTTATCCATTTCTTACGTGTGCTACATGTTATTGGAGAATGATTTACATATTATTTCTCTAAACATATGGTACATATATTGCTATTGACCGACCTCAAAATGGGTACGACTTCTACATAAGTCCGCTTACGATTGCTTAACATAGCGCTAAATTTTATCCCGATTCGAGAAATGATCATTCGTGGCTCAAACCTATGTTTGCAAGCCCAAGTATGTTTAATTTGAAATCTTTGATTCAAAAAACTTGAGGTTCATTGTTAGGAGGCTTTGATCTTATCAGTCCTCTAATGAACCTTCATAAATTTTGGTCTAAGTGAACCATTTAAACATCGTTAATCATATATTGTTGCCCCGAATACTTGAAATGAATGATATACTTGACAAAAAACAAATGAAACTTGTTGTTGAAAAGCTTTTATTTTATCAATCTTCTAATGAATTTTCAATCGCAAGTTTCAAGATGGTCATTCAACTAACCTCTAACTTCTAATTCATTAACAATTGATTTTTACTTTGTGCTTTTATTTTATGCTTTTACTTTAAGCCTTTACTTTTACACACATTTATTTTAGCATTTACATTTCATGTTATTTTTATCTTTGCTCACTTGAGCATTTATCTTTATGTCATTTTTATTTTGCTCACTTGAGCTTTCATTTTCTTTTTAAAGACACTTAATAATCAACTTGAACATTAAAAAACTTAAGGTTGCTCGGATTATTTAGTTACTATCCTTGACATTGTGGAGATTGTGGACCTCTTTGAATTAGGATTAGAAACCTTGATTACCCTTGGGACATTGTGACTTTGATTATTATTTTGTCTAGAGTTCTTGAGGTTTACCCCAAGACATTGGATTGTTTTTCTTTGTGTGCAGGTTATTCTGATTATATGCTTTATCTGTGATTGTGAATTGCTCTGTATACAGTCGTTACTCTGCCCAATTTTTGTGAAGACTTAATGCATCGGAAGCTTGGTATTCTTAAGAGGTTTAGTATCTTTGCTTGTTTGATTTCAATCCAAAGGATGAGAATTCTATATTGACTCTTTATGTCAAGTGTTGGCTTCTTGTTGGATAGGTGGTTCTTTTTCCTAGCTTTTACATTATGCTTTAGGACAGTCCCTTCATCTCCTCCAATTTTCTTTAATTTCAAAAATCTTCTCTCTCTTTTCGAAAACTCTTCTTGTTTTCTAACTTGAACCGCTTTCACAATAAACTTGGACTTAGGTCCATGTATTTTTAAAAACATTTTCTTAATCAAATTTTAACCAACTTATTAATACTTTCACATTTTGTGAGAAGACTAAAATTCAATCAACCTCATTCAAACCATTTTGCCACTTTGGCTTTTTACTTTAACATTTTCTCAAAAGGATTAGACTTTTGTCAACCTTTGTAGTGATGCGAGCTACTATACTTCTACGATATGCAGTGAAGTGAGATATTTTCCACTTGGATGTTGAGCGAGACTTTGTTGATTTTTAAATCCAAGCTATATCCTCCCCTTTGAGATGACGCAAATTCTCCTTTCTCATAATCGTAGGTAGTAAGTATGTTCTTCCATTCGGATATGACGATGATGTCTCGTCTCTTAAAATTAACCAACACATTTGTGTTTTAAAATTTTTAGAGGTGAACTACGAGTACCCTGATCCCCTATTGCACGGAAAGTGGTACGTAGGCACTAAAGGTTAGCAACCGCGGCGGATGCAAAAATTGTAAAAAAATACTTCTTTTCTCATCTCCACAATCTATTTTGTATACAATATTTATAGCCAAAATACATAAATTTTCAAAGAGGTTTCTGCAGAGTATCGTAGATGTTTAGGATACTAATACTTCCCCTTTGCATAATCAATCCCCGTACCCAAACTCTCTCCCCCTCTTTTTAGGTTATTCTTTCTTTTCCCATTCCTTTAGAAACAATAAAACACGGTAGTGATTTTTATTTGATCTGAATGAGTCAAATCGATCCAATAACTTAGTCTCAATATTTCTACCGCTACAGTAAGATATATATATATATATATATATATATATATATATATATATATATATATATATATATATATATATATATATATATATATATATATATATATATATATATATATATATATATATATATATATATATATATATATATATATATATATATATATATATATATATATATATATATATATATATAATCAAATTTGATAAAACCCACATGAGGTAAGACTTTCTTTTAGGCATTTTGTATTTTGTGGGGTTGAACAATTTCCAGTTGCAATATGAATCATGCACCAACCTGGTTCCTTTTACCCAGAATAAAAACTTCTTCAACCACACCTAGCTGCAGTAGTACTTTTAGGGAAATTGAAATAGAATAATGCCATACAATATAATATCAGTACTAATCTTAAAGCCATGACCATGATTCAACCACACCATTCACCTCACCGCTAACAACACCGTTACTTCAATTCCACAATATCACACTATACCAACAACAATCACTACCATCAACATAACCATAGTAACTTGTAACTTTCTTCCATCACCATTTTCAAATCTCATGCTCCTAATTTAGAAGATAGATGCCATTGTCAGGCGAACAAGTGTGGGCCTACTTATAAAAAGACAAATAATCCTAATCATCCAATGATTAATAGTTAAGTCTTCTCTACAAAAAAATTTATGAATATTCCAAACAGTTACGACCACAATATGTCAAATTGAATCTAATCAAAAAATTATTCTCTTACTCTACTAAACTCCTAGAACACATCAAACACCTCCAAAATTGAAAAAGACGTATCAGACTACGTCTTTCTACTCACTTAAAAATCGTATACTAAATAGTCGAGACTACATCATAAAGAAAAAAACAAGTGGACCGTCGATTCTACCTAACCTAGGGACACATCACAACGTATCTCGACATCTTCTTGAATAAATATTTTCCTCATAAGTTAAGCTTAATCGCTCATATTGAATAACAATTAGTTTATATAAATTAATTTTTATATTTTTTTAAATATAAAAGTACTTTTTTTTTTAAAAATTAAAACACACGAGCGTTTTATTGTGCATTTTAATTTATAAAATAAGACATATCAACACATAAGCATCAATATGCTAAAACCGTGCACCCATCAATTTCTCATCATGAAAATAGCACCATACACTTTGTTACTTGAATTAGAATATTTGTTATTCTTATCAGAATATCTGTCTTTCATGGCATTGCCCATAATTGTATCATGTTAGGAAGTGTTTTGGACTTTATCTATATTTGGTCCAACTTCGTACGAGGTCCAATCTAACTATGTTGTTCGAGAAACCCTGCTGATTGAGCATGTTCTTAACTATGTCGGGCAACAACCTCACCCTTCGGGAAAACGCGGCTTTGCCGTATGGGGTTAAGCCCATGAGTCGCGAGGAGGCTCGTCACCGGTCAGGAGGACCTCGCGAGCATCCTCCACTCTTCTTGTCGATCAAGATAAGCCCCTTCGGAAGACCTCACAGTTGGCGGGGAGGATCCACGATGACAGAAGGACATCGCGAACATCCCCCTCGTAGGGTTGACTCGCCACATCCCCGAATATCACAGAGTCCTCTTGGTCTAAAAAAGACTGCATTCATATCCTCCTGACTATTCGGGAGAGTCCATCCAGGTTGGGGACCAAGTGTTGGCCCCACTACGCAAGTAGGACATGGAAGTCTCCATTTTGGGCCTGCTTGCCCAGCCCAACGATGGAGACCTTGGCCTAGCGCTGGGGGCTATAAATATCCTCTCACTTGAGAGGGTCAGGTATTCACTCTTTCATACTCACTCTCATACTTGCTCGCACTACTCTGAACCTTACTTTGGCATCAGAGTGTCTTGCAGGTACCCCCCCCCCCCCCCCCCCCAACTCGCTTCCAGTTGCTGCTCAACTCATAGCTCGTAGGCTTTGACGATCCACTCTGCTCAATCAGATCTCTGCTGCCGGATTTAGATCCTAACTTTTCTCTCTGTTGAAATCTTTGCCGCCATTAGGTCGTTAGCTCAGTTCCGTCTCGCCGGTGCTCAGAAGGATCTCATTGTCCTCGGTTCAGATTCTGGTAGAATCGTTAGTCTCGTGTGCGAACTCCGAGTGTGGAAATCATGTGTTGTATCAGTTTGAGGCCATAGAGGATGTTGGCGATGATACGAAATCAAGAGGAGAGACTTGTTTTATTTACAGTGAAGCATAAGGAAAGAGGGTGATGAAGATATAAAAGGTGGCCCTAGTGAGATGATGGTGGAACGAGGAAGAAGAAAGAGAACAGTAAAAAGAGAGAGGAAGATTGGATTGGAGTTGTAGTAGAGGATGATGGTCGGTTTAGCAGAGAGAGAGAGGATCGCTTCATTTGTTAATTTTTCTTTTTACTTTTCTTTTGATTGTTTGGTTATTGGAACACTAACGTGTGTTTTCCTTCACCATAAAAGAGTAAATATTAAATCAATTTTCCTTTCCCAATGCCATACATGTGGCGCTGTTTCTCATCGTTTAGGGTTTAAAATTTTTCCATGTTTCTTTCCTCCAGCCGGGTCAGCCCATTGGGCTGTTGGCCCAATCCATTAGCGATTTTACTTTTTTGTTTTAATAAATTCATAATAATAACAGAGAAGAAACTTGACATAGCTGGCAGAGCATCTCACAATTAACCTTAAGGATCCAGGTTCAACCCCTACTAGGACCTTCTTCTCGTTTCTTTAGTTCTTTAGGTCTTATCTCCCCATATTTTATTATACTTCTTAAGCAAAATATAATTTAATTCATTCATATAATTATTTCATGAAAAAATACAAAAGCATGCTTCTTTTGTTAACTTAATCTTTCTTTTTCTGTTATTTACTTAACTTTTGTCCAATATCTTTTAATTCACCATTTATTTAATTTAATATCAAAACTACAAAAAAACATTTACAATTTAAGTTTCTTTATTTTTTCATCCAAACCCCGATGCCATACTCCTTTAGGTAGCTTCATGAGGCGATTAAACCCCGTTTCGACCGTCTTATGTCGAAGTATACTTTTAGCTCGTTTGTACATAACAAACAATTAGGTTTTTATTCTCCCTCTTAACCTTTTGTTCTTCTTTTGTAATTAAAACTCATCATTCACAAATCAAAAATCCAAAAACACCTTTAATCGTTACTTGAATTTATTTTAAAACTTGCAAAAAACACAACTAATCAATCTTCCCCAAAGGGCATGTTATCTCCGTTCTACCGTGATACCGGCCGTGCCTATTGCTAGAATGCGTGCGTTAACTTCGCCCACTAAAAAACACAAACAAACCAACAATTTTCTAGAGGAACTACGGTGTTTGGATTCCTTCACTAGATACGTAGGCAAAGGGTCGCGAAACCCTCACGAACGCAATAATAAAAAACCATTCATTTCCCCTTAAGCAAGTATAGTTGTAGATAAACACACCCTTAAAGACACACAAACAAAATGGATCATGTTGAGTACAACTAATGTGAGGGGTGCTAATACCTTCCCCTCGCATAACCTACTCCCTTACCATTTCTCTTGGTCGTAAGACCATCTTATCCATTCCCTTGTGGTTTTATCAATATTTCCCCTTCCTTCGGGATAAATAAAGTTCGGTGGCGGATCTTTGTTTTCTGCCGGTAGCTTTAGCTGGAGACTCTGCTGGGGACCTTTTGCGAGTCTCTCCTAGTTTTGTTTATTTGTCTTTTTGGGTGTTTATTTATTTACTTTATTTTGCTTTACTGTTTTATTATTGCTTTATTCTTTTGTATATATTGCATATATTGTTGCTACTCACATATTCTGGATACATTATGATGTTGGGTTGGGTGATTACATTTGATAAGTCCTATACCCAGACTTGGGTTACACTTAAGATTAGGACGGGAGGTATAGTCATGTTAACTTTGAGAGATTAATCCTGAAGAAGGAGGCATGAAAATCCCCCACTCAATGGAGGTCCCCTTGAAAGTAGTGATGTTTACCGAGTAATTGGAAAGACATCGTTGCTTTCGACCTGGGAACTCGAGAAGCTGAGGGTCGTAGAACCATTAACCCATCCTGGCCTTTTTAGGTGCAATGTGTGATACGGTGGCAGAACCAGACTGTTTTTGAGAAAATGCTGGTTTGCATTTTGTGTTTGTGTTTGCAAAATGTCGCGGTAAGCAAGAGTCGCCACCGACTTTTATTTTATCCAACTGGAAAGGAAAAAAGTACAGAAAAATTCCTTTTTCAAGATTTTGAGTCCGGGGGGTAGATTATAGAAAGGGAAGGTATTAGCACCCTTTCTATCCGTGGTTTTTTACGGGCTCTTAGGTACTTGCTCATCATTTTAAAAATTTCTTCCGTGTTTGTGAGTTTAAAAAAAAGTTTTTTTTTTACTTCATTTTAACCCTTGCTTCTGTCTTCAAGAGTGTTACGAAGTGTTTTTGAAAACTTTGTTTGAAAAGAGTGTAAGTGTGGAAAGGTTTGTTTTTGAGCAAGTACCTACTAGCATCTACCTACTCGAAAAAAGAATGTTTATGTTCTTGTTTCCTTTAGACAACGCTATCCCACTATTAGTGAGTAGGTAGCATCGTCGTTGGAGTTGTAAGGGTCAACTCGAAAGGGACGTACAATCACTAAACTAATGTTAGGACGTCTTAGTAATAGCCCAAGTGTCTTAAGATCATATTCGAGGCAACATTTCCGAAGCAACTTTTCCGAGGCAACCTTTCCGAGGCAACATTTCCGAACGGGACATTTGATCTTTGTTTAGACAAGAGGGCAACCACTAAGACACCCTATACTTGATGATCATTTACCGTAGGCAACCGAAGTGAGAGTATACCCTAGGAGTGCACATGTCCGAGTGATTTGATTTCAGTTATTATCTTTGCACATTTAGGGTTTGCTAGCCGTTTTAAAATTAACATACATTCTTATCATGCAATCCTATTATCATACATCTAACAGTTAATATTTACGAAAATTAAAATGTGAGAAATAAAACTACGCTATTACAAGGCTTCGGGGAGGGGGATTAATTACATAGCCAAAAACCCGTAAAACGATAAATAAAAGAAAAATCATTATTAAACTATTACATACCATGAGCAGTTACATTAATATTGTAAAAAGGATAAACGCGCGCGATGAAACGAGAACGAGGAAAAACTAGGGTTTTGACCCCGTCTAAACCTAATTGAAAGAAAAAATCATTTTTGGTTGTTTTTGATTATTTTGAGAAAAAAATAAGGTTTTGATTAAATAAATACAAACCTAGTTGCTAATTAATTTAAATTACGAAAAATAATCAATTTGACCTATTTTTGTATTTTGGTTATTTTAAGAAAAGAAAATAAAAAAATTAAATCAAACAAATCCTAATTTTCTAATTGATTTTAATTTATTTACAAAAGGTTAAAATTACCCTAAAATTAAATTAAACTAATTATTAAATTAAATTTGACAAAAATAAAACCTAAATCTAAATTGTTGAAAATTGATTTTATGATTTTTTGTAAAAAAAAAGAATTAATTTTATGTTAGAAAATAATTAATCAAAATAAATAAATAAAAGAAAAAAATATAAAAGAAAAGAGAGAAATGGACCTGGTGTTAGTGGAAAGAAGAGAGTGTCAATAGCAGTTTTGGGCCCAATAAGCCTTAGCCCACGTTGACTTTCCAGATCCTGTATTCTGGCTTGACTATGGTGCATTGTGGACCTTCAGAGGATGGCCCTTGGATCCAACTTGTTGGAGATCTGGGGGTTGAATATTGAGGGCGTATGGTGGATGTCCTGGAAGCTTGCACACCTAATCATGTAAAATAAAATTGCATTGAACAAATATGGGGGACCTGGGAATCGAACCCAGGCCCTTTGGCTTTTCCAAGCGCCTCCTGACCAACTGAGCTAGCATGTTCATTTGTACAAGGAATAGCAAATAAATATTATATTGGAAAAAGGCAAAATCATATATTAAAACGCGCGAAGTTTGAATGGGCCAGTCAGGGGGTTCCACGCCACCCTTCTTCTTCCTCCCTCCGTTGGCAAAAGTCCAGGACTTTTACCTACGGTTTTCTGGGCGTAGGTACAGCCCTGTAATCTTCCAAAATTCACTGCACGCATCATAAATCAATTCCAGTGGTACCAATCAACTCGTGGCAGTCTCACGAGCATCATGGTACCACTCTTCATGGCTAATTGTACCTGTAATGAAAAAAACCCAAAAACGAGCCAAGAACCCTAACTATGGCATCTTGCTCTACAATCAATAAAAATGCAATTGAACCTAACCAATAGCTTGCAAATGATTCAGTGATGAAGAATATGTAAAGAAATCATGCTAAGAGTGCCAGGATTATGAGAGGTGATTTCAAGAAAGTATCAATGTCGTGAGATACTTACAGCGTGTTTTAGGATGCTATGAAGCTTGCTAGTGATTGGAATAAGGTCCTTAGATGTCCAACAAGCGAATGGTATGCCTGGAATGGCTTGAAGAAGCCTGGAAATTGGAATTTGATTCACCACTTTTCTTGAGTTTTTGCAAGTTTTCTTTCAGCTTCTCACGCCTCCAATCCTTGTCCTTTTGCTTTGGATTTATTCAATATATATCATAAAGTGCATTAGGGTTACAAGTTTGCATCAAATCCTTGCAATTATGAAGATTTGATCATTGATTCAACCTTGCATCAAATCTTTCCAAAACAAGAAAAATTCAATCTTTTTTTGTCCAAACAAGCCTAGCACGATTTAATTCTCTTCCCAGCTGTATAAGAGAGCTAAACATGCACAAAATCTCAAGCTTTGATTAGTTTTGATATTTTCATGATTTTATTTTGATTTAATTTGACTTAATTGAAATAAAAATCAAAATAAATGACAAAAATAAAATAAAGACAAACGGGAAGGATCATGGGTCGTGGATCATGTTACCAACTCAATAGAAACACAACAAGTTGGGCCCATTTGACAAAAATTGCAATTTTGGCCACTTTTGACTTTTGGCAATTTTGCAAAATGGGTCAACTTCACCTATGCATAACTCCTTCAATTTTGACCCTAGATATGTGTTCTTTGACTTTTTAGAAATCTCAAGATGTCCTCTAAGCAACCCGTTTGGTCCCATCTCAATTGAGTCTTCCATGTTCATTTATGAAGCTTTGACAAAAAAAGGTGTTTTTGTTGACTTTTCAAAATTACCTATAATATCCAAATTTGTAACTTCTTGTGAGTGCATATTTTGAACTTGGGAGCTGAATCTGAATTGTAGGGCATTGCATCCTCTTCAAAATGAGCTTTGGATGAGTCATTTTTGGTAAAGTATGAGAAAGTTATGCTTGGTCAAAGTTGAGTTGACTTTTCCTACAAAACCCTAATTTAGCAACTTTTGGGTTTTGATGAATTGTGAGCAATCCTTGATGAATCATGATCAACACTTGATCAAATGGTGAATAATACTTTAAAATGAGGATGTTTACCAAAAGTATTGAAGTTTGACTGTATGTGAGCCACAATTGACTTTTTCCCTAGCACAGTCGATTTTCAGGCCTTTGAGCAATTGACTGAGCAAACTTCCTCTGCAAGACTTGAAACTTGGCATGGATGATATTGAGAACATATTAGGATAATAGTGAGAATTTGGGACCCTTTTGATCCAAACATCTTGATGCAAACTGAAACCCTAATTTGAGGTAGACTGCCTTAGGAGAGAGTTTGTATGGTCAACCCTTGGACTTCTTTGAGCAATTTGAGGACCTCCCTTGAAATGTGTTGAGAAATATGGGAGGGAAAATTTTGGGGTACAACACAGTGCGCAGACTATAACAGAGTAATCCAGAAGTAGTTGTCACGCGATATTGCACTCGGACGAGTTTTTCCTACGAATATTACTGATTACAAAGTAATTGGGACGTCGGTAATATCGAAAGGAAGAGCGTAGACTCTGAGATCTCTTTAGAACCTTGTTCGGCAGGTGATAAACCCCTAGTACATACCTTATGGGTGGTTACTTTGACTCCATGCCTGTGACGTCGGACTTTTGATCCTGTTACTTTCAGCCTGTGCAACAGACTACGCAGTGGTTGTCCAGAATATGTGGAGCTGAGACTTCATGCCATAGCATAACAAGACATCATATCATCATGTATATATATCTCATATGTAAGGAAGTCGAAAGACAAGTGTCGCTGGTATAGCTTTTCAAAAAGGAAAAATTTAAAAGATAGACGAGTCTTTAGATTTCCTCATAAATGAAGATAAAGCATTCATTCATACTATCATGCATTCATTTTTCACAACAAGAACTCATTGGGGTCCCTTTTCCGACAGACTTCAGTAAACAACAAAGATGATTTCTCCACATCACTACCGTACAAGAAGCAATCAGCGAAGACTTATGGATCTTTTTGAAGAGAATCAGAATTCACTTCGCCAAGATATGGACACCATGGACACTCGCATGGATTAGCTTATGGAAACCCTTCATGCTGTGATCAAGGGTCAAGAAGAGTTACATCAAAGTGTTGCTAAGCTTACTACTGCTGCTCCCTCCACTTCTACCAATGGGAGGAATGATAATACAAATCTTGATATCCCTACTGGAGCTCCTAGGAATGATGTTGACGATCATCACGATGTTATTGATCTTGATGAACCCCAAGTGAACCTTGCCGTCGGAGTTGTCGAAATTGCGAAAATGTACCATGCTCTCGAAGAGCGTCTCGAAGCCATAGAGGGTATCAAGGCTTCTGGATTCAATACTTTTGCAATGTGTCTCGTGCCTGGGGTAGTTATTCCTCCCAAGTTCAAGGTTCCTGATTTTAACAAATACAAAGGCATTTCTAACCCAGAGACTCATCTTCGTTCCTACTGTCGTAAGATGGCTGCCTATGCTGAAAATGAACCATTACTCATGCATTTCTTCCAAGATAGCTTGATCGGGGCACCATTGGATTGGTATATGTAATTAAAAAGATCTCATGCCAGTACTTGGGGAGAACTTGCTGACGCCTTTTTGAAACATTACCATTACAATACTGCCATGGCTCCTAGCCATACTCAGCTCCAAGGGATGATACAGAAATTTGAAGAGTCATTCAAAGAGTATGCTCAAAGGTGGCATGCACTGGCTGCAAGGGTCCAACCTCCTCTCTTGGATCGTGAATTGATTGATCTGTTTATGGGTACTCTATGAGGCCCTTATCTCCAACATATGCTCAGTAGTACCTCTACTTCTTTCTCTGATATGGTCATTATTGGTGAACGTGTTAAGACTTGCATTAAGGCTGGAACGATCCAAGGTATCCCTAACAATGCCAACAACAATACCGGCATTGGTAGAAAGCCATTTTCTGGTTTCGTCAAGAAGAAAGAGGGTGAGACTAGTGTTGTCACCATCAACCAAGGAAAAACTCCTGCATATACTCAAGTCTGATTTCCTTATTTTCCTACACCTGCTACTGTTCCCAACCAATTTTTTCCTCAAGTGTATGTTGCTACAACTCCAGCACCCTAGATGGCCCAACAAAGGCCTTTCACTCCACAACCACAATATCTTCCACAACAACAATTTGCACCTCCTCCAACTTACCAACAACATAATCAACAACTTCAAGGTCCGAGAGCTCCTCAAATACAAAGAGCGCCTGAAATAAGATTTGATCTCATTCCTATGTCCTATGCTCAGCTTCTCCCTCAGTTACTTGCTAATCAGTTGGTTCAACTACGTGAACTTGGTCCACCACCAAATCCTCTCCCTAGGGGTATGACATTAATGCTCATTGTGAATTTCATTCTGGTGCCCCAAGCCATACGATTGAGAATTGTAGAGCATTCAAATGTAAAGTTCAAGACCTCCTCGATGCAAAGGCCATCAATTTCAACCCTGTTGATCCCAATATTCAGAATAATCCCATGCCTCCTCAACCAGGGGAAACGGTAAATGCTATTGAAGAAGGTAGTGAACAAATTCTGGTAACCAAGGTCGACGAGATCAAGATATCATTAAGAACTGTTAGAGATCATTTGTTGGAACATGAGGTGCTACAAGAACTCTATGATTTCTGCTTAGCATGTTCCTCTAAACCTGAAGAGTGTATTGGTTTGAAGATGGCTATCCAATAGCGAATGGATGAAGGTGCCCTGCAGATAGAGAAGATATTCCGAGAAGAAGAGATTGATGTCTTGGAAATTCCCTATTATCCGAGAAGCTATTCAGCAACACCAAGTATTGCATTGACAATTCAGGTTCCTACTACCCCAATAATGATTCAAGCTCTCGCTACCCCCGCAACAATTCAAGCTCCTATTTCTCCTACGAGTGACAACTCGAAGGCAGTTCCGTGGGAGTATAATATGGTTTATATTCATGGGAAAAAGTACGATTGTCCTCCAGTGGTTGACAAGGGTATTACCAATATTGCAGGAACCAGTAACATGACTTGTAGTGGTCGAATCTTTTCTCCCTCACCACCGCCTCTCAAAGAAACTAACAATGATTCTCTAGCCAAGGCTAGGGGCAAGCAAGTGATGGATAGTCAGCTCGAACCTTCTGTAGGACAAGAAGCGGAGCAGCTTTTGAGGATTCTTAAGCGAAGTGATTACAAAGTGGTGGATCAACTTAACCAGATGTTGTCCAAGATTTTTATCTTGTCTCTCCTTTTGTGTTCGGAGACCCACCGCAATGCTCTATTAAAGATTTTGTGTTCCGCTCATGTTACCCGAGACATCTCTGTGGCCTAGTTTAAAGGAATCTTCACCAATATTGTTATGGGAAATTGTTTAGGTTTCTGCGATGATGAACTCCCATTTGAAGGCAGAGTCCACAACAAAGCGCTGCATGTTTCTATGAAGTGTTTGGACACGGTTTTATCTTGAGTTTTGGTAGATACAGGTTCTTCACTCAATGTGATGCCAAAGGCTACTTTGCTTAAGCTGAATATGGATGGGGTAATGATGAGGCCTTCCACTCTAAATGTTTGAGTGTTTGATGGTTCAAGAAGATCTATGGATGGAGAAATGGACTTGCCTATCAAGATTGGTCCCCACAGTTTCTATTTGTCATTCTATGTTATGGACATCCGCCCATCCTATACTTGCCTTTTGGGTCGTCCATAGATCCACGTAGCAGGAGCTCTGACATCTACTCTTCATCAACGCCTGAAGTTCATTGTAAATGACCAAGTTATCGTTGTTTATGGAGAAGAAGATATATTGATTAACAATATGACTACCTACCATTATGTGGAAGTCGAAGGCGAGGTGCATGAGTTACCCTTTCAAACTCTAGAGATTGTTACTGTTGACAAGTTCCCTATCATGTAATGTAAGAAGTATGAAGCAACCCTGGATTATTTGAAGGATGCCAAAGCCCTCATAGAAGCTAGACCTCCTCATGACAGTTGGGGCAAATTGATTAAAGTGCCAAAGAAGAAAGATCGATATGGTCTTGGGTATCAGCCATCGTCCTCCGTGCAAGATGGTTGGGTTCCTCTCAAAGGAAAGCAGGTTCCCCCAATTTCTGAAGTGTTCGTCAGTGCTGGTGTAAGCAAAGAAGGACAAGTGCTCTCCACAGATGATGAAGGTGACGATGAAGATGTTTCAAGATTTATCTATCAAGTTGCACCGGACCAGGAGCTCAGCAATTGGACTGCCGTGGATATCCCTGAAGTTGTTTTCCTTGATGTGTAATTTTCTATTTCCATTTAAGTCATATGTCCTTCCCAAGGCATAGTGACAACTTGTAGAAGGGGCCCCTTATGTTTCAATCTCCGTTTAACATTGAATTAAAAATTTCACTTTTGCATATAATTTTGTTCCCTGTCTTTCCTTTTACTTTTACTTTTTCAAAATAAAAATGGAAATACTTTTCTTTTCATATTCTAAATATTTTCATGCACTTTCCAAAAATAAAACAAAAAATCATCAATCATGTAGATCCGTCTCGAACTCCATTAGAAATGATAGTGCTATGGTTCCTTATATCCTTAAGAATTCAGTTGATCGTGCTAACTAAGATAGTGAGGAAGATTGTGAAGTCCCTAAAGAACTAGCCAGGCTCTTGAGACAGGAAGAGAAGGTCATTCAGTTATATCAGGAAGAAACATAAGTCATCAATCTCGGCACTAAAGAGGTAGAGAGAAGTCAAGATAGGTGCTGCCTTGCAAAGTGAAGAAAATAAGGGGTTGATTGAGTTGCTTCAAGAGTATGCTGACATCTTCGCCTGGTCGTATGAATACATGCTCATTTTAGACACTGATATAGTGATGCACAGATTGCCACTCAAGACATAATGTCCTCCTGTAAAGCAGAACCCGAGAAGGACCAGACCCGACATGGCTTTGAAGATTAAAGAAGAAGTTCAGAAATAGCTTGAGGCAGGCTTCCTATCTGTGATAAATTATCCGCCTTAGATTGCTAACATTGTTCCTATACCTAAGAAGGATGGTAAGGTACGCATGTGTGTTGACAACCGAGACTTGAATAGAGCAAGCCCGAAGGATGACTTCCTGTTGTCTCATAATTATGTATTGGTTGATAATACTGCTCAGTCTTCAGTGTTCTCCTTCATGAATGGGTTCTCGGGCTACAATCAGATAAAGATGGCTCTGGAAGACATGGATAAAACAACTTTCATAACTCCTTGGGGTATCTTTTGCTATAGAGTCATGCCTTTTGGTCTCAAAAGTGCTGGTGCAACATATCAGCAAGCTATGGTGACTCTCTTTCAAGACATGATTCATAAAGAGATCGAGGTGTATGTGGACTGTGATACGGTGGGAGAACTGACTATTTGGAAATGCTGGTTTGCGTTTTGCGTTTGTTTTCGCAAAATGTCGTGGTAAGCAAGAGTCGCCACCATCTTTTATTTTATCCAACAAGGAAAGAAAAAAAGCACAAAAAAATTCCTTTTTCGAGATATTTCTGAGTACGTGGGGTAGATTATAGAAAGGGAAGGTATTAGCACCCTTCCTATCCGTAGTTATCTACGGGCTCTTAGGTACTTGCTCATCATTTTCAAAATTTGTTTTCTTTGTGCTTGTGGGTTTTGAAAAGTTTTTGTTTTAACTTCGATTTAACTCTCGCTTAAGAGTGTAATGAAGTGTTTTTGAAAACTTGTTTGTAAAAGGAGTGTATATGCGAAAAAGTTTTGTTTTTGGATGAGCAAGTATCTAAGAGCTAATCTAACTACTCGAAAAAGGAATCGTTCTATGCTAATTTCCTTTAGACAATGCTATCCCACTATCAGTGAGTAGGTAGCACCGTCATTGGAATTTGAGGGTCAATTCGAAAGAGGGACATATGGTCACTAAAGCAATGTTAGGACGCCTTAGAGGTAACCCTAATGTCTTAGATCATTTATTCGAGGCAACAATATTCGAGGCAACCATTTTGAGGCAACTATGATCTTTTAGACAAGAGGGCGACCTCTAAAACAACCTATACTCAATGACCGTTAATGAAGGCAACCAAGTGGGGTGTATCCTAGGAGGGCGCATGTGTGAGTGTGTTGTTTTCAGTTATTTTTATCTTTTCACATGTTTAGGGTGATCTAATTGATTTTAGATTAAACATTCATTCTTGTCATGCAAACCCTATTATCAAACATCTAGCAGTTAAATATTTGCATAATTTAAAGGTGCGGAATTTAAACTAAATTATTACAAGGCGTCGGGTATTTACGTCGCCAAAAAAAACCCTTTGAAAATAAAATAAAAGCGGTAAAAATAAATGTCCTAATTAATTATTACAAACCGGGAGCAGATACATTAATTGAATAAAGAAAAATAAAGCGCGCGATGCGAAATTAAATCGAATGCGAAATTAGGGTTTTGACCCTTTTAATTAAAGAAAATGTTTTTTTGTTGTTTTTATTTTTAAGAAAAGAAATTAATGCTAAAATTAAAAGCTAAATTGATTATTAAATAAATTAATTAATGAAAAATAATTAATGACATATTTTTGGTGTTTTTGTTATTTTAGGAAAGAAAAATAAAATAATTAAATTAATGTTAAAACCTAATTATTCTAATTGATTTTAAATATTTGCAAAATAAATTAAAGTTACCTAATTAATTAATTAATTAATATTTATTAATAAAAAAAATAAAGTTCTGAAATTTAATTGGGTAAAAAATATTTTTGTGATTTTTTGATAAAAAAAGAAATTATGTTATTGGTTAGTAATTAAGTTAAACAAAATAAATAATTAAATGAAATAAACAAAAAAATATAAAAAAGTAGAGAATGGGCCTGATTGGACGGTGTGTGAATAGCAATTGGCTAGCCTAATAATGCTGATCCATTGGACTTTTTGTAATCCAGTGCATATGCGTTGATTGGCCTTTTGATGCTCCTTCAATATTGGCCACCAGATCTGGCCATCTAGCCATCTGGTGCGCTGAAGAGTGAGAGTCCATGGTGGATGGTAGGCTTGAGTATGCACTAGATTCCCTGAAAATAAACAAGAAAATGGAAAATTGTTGGAGGCACGGATCGAACCTCTGACCTCCAGCCTTTGAATCCTTGAGCGCTGATGTGGTTACCACTAGGCCATGTTGCTCTTTTTGTTATTACAATACAAATCAATAATAATATATAAAATTAATGGCCAGAGAAATAAAAAATGTGCGCGCTGTTTGAATGGACAAATAGGGGAGTGCCAACGCATCATCCCTGTCCTCTAAAAACTGGAACTTTTATCTGCGGATTTCATCCGCAGCTAATATCGTAGCTTAACTCTAAGTTCTTCCATAGGCAATATAAATGGAAACTAGCGCCATGGTTGAGCTCGTCTTGTTCCTCTGAACAAGATAGCACCCTTCACGAAGGCCAATTATTCCTATAACAAAAAGCCCTAAAAAATCCCAAGAAAACCTTACAATGGTGATTCACGGCATAGGGCATATAAATGCAATTGAATAATACCAAAAGCTTGCAAATTCTCTGTAGATTAAGATTATGCCATTAATTCATATCAACCATGCTTAAATTGCAAGATGCGAATTCAAGAACAGAGCAAGGTTACAAACGACTTACAGTGTGTGGGAGGGTCTGAAAACGTGTGGTTTTTCTTGCTTTCGCTTGTGGAGGTTGCCAGGAAACAATTGAGACAAGTATCAAGCCTTGAAACTGCCTCTAGGAGTGATTTCGAATTCACACTTTTTCTTGATTTTTGCAAATTCTGTTTGTGCTCTATAACTGAACTCCAACCCTGATTTTTGTCTGCCTCGCCTCCTTATGTATTGTACAATACATTAGGGTTGCAAACTCAGTCCAAATCTCTCTCCATCAATGCCTTTGAATTTGATTTGATTCTTCTTTTAAAGCTTTCCAAAATTGGCTTCATTTGAATCTTTTTGTGCACACAAGCTTTGATACGAATTGGGAATGGTTCTAGCTGTCCAATGAAACCTGAAATCATCAAAAGATCTTTGGTTTTTAATATTTTTGATTTAATTTGATTTAATTTGATTTAAAATGAATTAATTCAAATAAAAAACAAATTAAATAATAAAAATATGATATGGACACATATGCAAGGCTAGAGCACGTGGGCTATGATGCCAACTCAAAACAAGTGAAAAAGAATGGGCCCATTTGGCAAAATTTGAAGTTTTGGGTATAATTGACTTTTGGCAATTTTCCAAAAAAGTCCAACTTCAACAATGCATAACTTCCTCAATTTTGACTCTTTGGAGGTATTCTTTGACTTTTTAGAAAGCTTGAGATGTCCTCTAAATAAACCTTTTGGTTTCATCTCAATTTGATATTCCATGCTCATGTATGATGCTTTGACAAAGAAGGTGTTTTTGTTGACTTTTCCAAATGACCTATAATGTCCAAATTCATAACTTCTTGTGAGTGCATATTTTGATATTGGGAGCTGAAGATGGATTGTAGGGAATTGAATCCTATTCAAAATGAGCTTTGTATGGGTCATTTCTCATAAAGTATGAGAAAGTTATGCTTGGTCAAAGTTGAGTTGACTTTTCCTGCCAAACCCTAATTTAGCAACTTTTGAATCTTGATGAATTGTGAGAAATACTTGATGAATCATGATCAACCCTTGATCAAATGATGAAATATACTTTAAAATGAGAGTGTTGACCAAAAATATTGAGTTTTGACTGTATGTGGGTCACAGTTGACTTTTGCCTTAACACAGTCAAATTTTGGACCTTTGAGCAATTGACTGAGCAAAATTCCTTTGCAAGGCTTGAAACTTGACATGGATGATCTTGAGAACATATTAGGAAATTGGTGAGCAATTGAGGTCACTTGGACTCAAGGATCTTGATGCAACATGAAACCCTAATTTTGGGTAATCTACCTTAGGAGAGAGCTAGTCTGGTCAATCCTTGAGCAACCTTGAGCAACTTTGAGATCTTTCTTGCCATGTTTTGAGAAATATGGGGGGGGGGGGGGGAATTTTGGGGTACAACATGGACGATATGATTGAAAAATCACAAACCGAGGAAGAACATTTTCTCCATTTGCAGAAGTTGTTTGGTCGTCTACGAAAGTTCAGATTAAGGTTTAATCCCAATAAATGCACCTTTGGGGTTCGATCATGCAAGCTACTTGGTTTTGTTGTAAGTCAACGAGGTATTGAAGTAGATCCAGATAATGTGAGAGTAATACAAGATATGTCGGCACCGAAAAATGAAAAGGAAGTACAAGGTTTTCTTGGAAGATTGAATTACATAGCCAGGTTCATTTCTCACCTTATTGCTACCTGTGAACCCATGTTTAAGTTGTTACGCAAGAATCAAGATGTCTGTTGGGATGAAATTTGTCAAGAAGCCTTTGAGAAGATTAAGAAGTATCTTCAAGAGCCACCAATACTCATACCACCAGTTCTAGGTAGACCTCTCATTATGTATTTGACTGTGCTTGAAGGATCTATAGGTTGTGTGCTCGGACAACATGATGATACTGGACGAAAAGAACACGCCATTTATTACCTGAGAAAGAATTTTACTGATTGTGAATCAAGGTATTCCTTACTTGAGAAGACTTGTTGTGCTCTTACATGGGCAGCTTAATGTTTGAGGCAGTATATGTTGACACATTCTACACTTCTGATATCTAAGATGGATCCGATAAAGTACATCTTTGAGAAACTAGCACTTACAGGGAGGTTGGCTCGGTGGCAAATGCTCTTGTCTGAGTATGACATCCAGTACGTCACACAAAAGGCTATCAAAGGTAGCATTCTTACTGATCATCTCGCTCACCAACCATTGGAAGAGTATCAGTCCATGAAGTTCAATTTTCCAGATGAGGAAGTTATGAAACTTGATGATAATGAAGGACCCGAACCAGGGGAACGATGGACTCTCATGTTTGATGGTGCATCGAATTCTATGGGCCACGTCATTGGGGAAGTTCTGACCTCTCCATGCAACACTCACATACCTTTCACTTCCAGGCTATGTTTTGAGTGTACGAATAATGTCGCAGAATACGAAGCTTGTATAATGGGTCTTGAAGCATCCATTGATTTGAAGATCAACATTCTTGAAATTTATGGGGACTCAGCCTTAGTGATACATCAAGTACGAGGTGATTTGGATACACGAGACCATAATTTAGTTCCATAGTGGGATTACATATTAGAGTTGTTGCCCGCTTTCGATGAGGTCACCTTTGAGTACATTCCTAGAGAAGAAAATCAACTGGTAGATGCTCTAGCCACTTTAGCAGCAATGTTCAAAGTCAATAATCTGAATCATGCGCACAATATAAGGATTTGTCATTACAAGGAGCCAACGCATATTTTCCCTTCTCATTGTCTCACAACTAAAGATGTATCGAGCGAAAAGCCGTGGTACTTCGACATCAAAAGATATCTTGAGAAGCAAGAGTACCCCGAGGGTGCTACAATTTGTGATAAGCAGACTCTTAGAAGGTTGGCATCTAAGTTTTTACTGTTAGGAGACGTTCTGTACAAGAGAAACTAAGATTCCATTCTGCTCAGATGCATGGATAGACACGAAGCAGAATCCATTATACGAGAAATACACGAGGGCTCTTTTGGGACTCATGCCAGTGGACATTTCATGGCCAAGAAACTCCTACGAGCAAGTTATTTCTGGATGACGATGGAAAGTGACTGATGTGTATATGCAAAGATGTGCCACAAATGTCAGGTTTACGCGGACAGGATACATGTTCCTCCCACTCCTTTGAATGTGATGACTTTACCATGGCCCTTTGCAATGTGGGGAATTGATATGATTGGACGCATCGAGCCGAGCGCTTCAAATGGACATAGGTTTATTCTTGTTTCTATTGATTACTTCACCAAGTGGGTGGAAGCAGCTTCGTACAAGAATGTGACCAAGCAAGTTGTACTCGTTTCGTCAAGAAAGAAATCATTTGTCGTTATGGAACTCCTAACAAGATCATCACTTATAATGGGTCGAATCTCAACAACAAAATGATGAAGGAAATATGTGAAGAATTCAAGATCGAGCTCCATAATTCATCACCTTATCAACCGAAGATGAATGGGGAAGTCAAAGCTGCTAACAAGAACATAAAGAAGACCGTCAGAAAATGGTGAGAAGATACAAAGAGTGGCATGAGATGTCGCCTTTCACCCTGCACGAATATCGAACTTTGGTGCGTACTTTTACTGGGGCAACCCCGTTTTCACTAGTATATGGTATGGACGCGGTACTCCCGATCGAAGTGGATATCCCTTCCTTGAGGGTTCTGATGGATACTAAACTTGATGAAGCTGAATGGATTCAAACGAGACTCGACCAACTCGATCTCATCGAAGAAAAGCGCCTAGCAGCCATTTGTCACAGTCAGTTCTATCAACAGTGTCTCAAGAGAGCATTTGATAAGAAGATTCAGCCTCGAGAGTCCCACACAGGTGACCTGGTCTTAAGGAAGATTCTCCCAATCCAAACTGATCCAACAGGCAAGTGGACTCCTAACTATGAGGGCCCGTACATCATGAAGAAAGATTTCTCAGGAGGTGCTCTAATCTTGACAAACATGGATGGGGAAGACGTTCCGCTTCTAGTCAATTCAGACTCAGTCAAAAAATACTATGCATAAAAGGACCCGCAAATTCGAAAACCCGAAAGGGAGGCTTAGGCAAAAGTTAGGGCTAAAAAAGAAGAAAAAAAAGAGATTAACCCGCAAAGTCGAAAACCCGAAAGGGCGACTTAGGCAAAAATGGGTATCCCGGTAGATTGAAAACCCAAAAGGGCGATCCAGGAAAAAATCAGGGACAAAAAGCGAGAGACTGCAGTCTGGAGACTCTTCACGTACACCCTCCTAATACTGGATGGATCAATTCAGCTATTATCCTTTAAAAGCACGACACTAGGATGACCCAGGATATGGGAACTATATCAATATTAGTTTTAACGGAAGTTCGAGATTTTCTTATTGCCATTTTACTCGTTGTATTTTGTCTTTTTCTTTAAAACTTTCTCATTTAGGAGTAGTTTCCATGTACGACTGGCTATTCACAGGTCAAACTCATTAATAAAAATTTGCCCTTCCTCCAAAAAGTTTTTGTCCTTTTTACTTTATTTTCGTATGCGAATTGTGATTTAAATTCTTTGTTAAGCATTGCATTGAAAACAATAAGTTAATAATAATCACAAGCTAATATGTGAAACACTACATTACATGGATATGAAGGCATCCCAAGAGAAAGCCATGGCGTTCAAGTGTTTGTTTTTCTATGCAGGTAGCAAGTTATAATGGTCACCTCGACCAAACTTTCATCTTCGTCGCCTCCTTACAGTTGACCGAGCACCCAACTCTCCAACACTAAGAAACTTGGGGCATTTAATAAGATCCACGTCTCTGTTCAGTTATTCGCAAGAAGTCCAACATATGAAGAAAGGCAGATCAAGCTATTTCTCCTCAGCAAGATTTTATCCCCAGTGAACTCGACAAAGCTATAACTCAATTCTCTCAATTTTCAAGCACCAATCCATATTGGTATCTCAAGACGACGAGCAACAGATCCCAATGATCTTAGAATTTGGCACCTTGCATACAATAATCATCACTGCATATTGCATTGCATCCTCAAACGCATAGCATATCCATGGATCGTCATGCCACACTTCAAATGCATATGAAGCATGAGCCAGATTTGGTACCTTGCCGAAATAAATCCAAAATCAACAAAACATCCCAAAAAAAATATCATTTTCATAATTCCCAGTTAACATCTATTATTACACTACCGACTAAAATAAACCATGGTGTTAGTACATTGTACTCCCCAACTCTCAATACTCTCGTTATCTTTTTTAGGGTCGTAGATCGTCCGTAGATCTTACCATCGCGTTCTTTTCTAAGGTCATAGGTCGTTCGTAGATCTTACCTTCACTTTATCTCTCTTAGGGCCGTAGGTCGTCTGTAGACTTTACCCTCTCCTCATCTTGTTTTTAAGGTCATAGGTCGTCCGTATACTTTATCTTTACGTTATCTTTTTAAGGTCGTAGATCGTCCGTAGATCTTACCATCGTGTTGTCATTCCAAGGGTCATAGGTCGTCCGTAGAATTTACCCTCGTGTTATCTTTTCTAGGGTCGAAGGTCGCTCTTAGGTCTTATCCTCATGTTATTTTTTATAGGGTCGTAGGTCGCTCGTAGATCTTACTCTCACATTATATTTTCTAGGGTCGTAGGTCGCCTGTAGGTCTTACCCTCGTGTTATCTTTTCTAGGGTCGAAGGTCGCTCGTAGGTCTTACCCTCATGTTATCTTTTATAGGATCGTAGGTCGCTCATAGGTCTTACCCTCAGGTTATCTTTTCTAGGGTCGTAGGTCTCCCGTAGGTCTTACCCTCATGTTATCTTTTCTAGGGTCGAAGGTCGCTCGTAGGTCTTACCTTCACGTTATCTTTTATAGGATCGTAGGTTGCTCGTAGGTCTTACCCTCACGTTATATTTTACTACGGTCGTAGGTTGCTCGTAGGTCTTTCCCTCACGTTATCTTTTCTAGGGTCGTAGGTCGCTCGTAGGTCTCACCCTCACGTTATCTTTTCTAGGGTCGTAGGTCACTCGTAGGTCTTACCCTCGCATTATCTATTCTAGGATCGTAGGTCGCTCGCCGGTTCTACCCTCATGTTATATTTCTTGGGTCATAGATCATACGTCGATCTTTACCCATTGTCTTTACCTTTATTTTTGGGTCGTGAATCCCGCACGATATATTCTCTGCCATCGTCGAGTTCTACACGACGTCTTTAAGTTATCATTTTGTCAATAATTCTACCTTCATTCATCACAACATCGTCAACCATATCCTTTCGGTCACTTTACCGCCCACTTTTACGAAAAAATTGTATTGACACCATTGTCCCAGTACGAGCTACCATTATTCAACCATGTTTATCCATCATGACCAGTCCACTAGAAGACCAATTTTTCTTTCCCCAACAGACACTCACAGCAATAAATAACACTCAAACCATCTCTCCAGGAAAAATTCCGGGTCCTGGTATTTAATCATCTTCCACCTTGAACTTTCGAAAGGCTGACGCCAATCTCACCTTCAGATTTAAGATAATTAAATAAGGGGAGTTGTCGTACCACAAATTTGCCCTACCTCTTTTTACTTTTTCCTGGCTATGAACTTTGTATCCCATTTGCACCATTTTCACTAAGTCATTTACATATCTCGCATCTCATGGAATCAGGCGCCTTGGTTTGAGGTATTAGGGTTGTGCCCTCTTTATGTCTAATTTTGTTTTGAAGTTCTCTTATCAGGTAAAACGGAAATTCATCTGGTGCTCGATTAGTGGATCATGGAATGAATTTTTGTCATGGATCTCTTACTTATCAAGTTACAAGGTTATTTCTCGCTCGAATTCATCAGAGCCTGGATTAGGGTTTATCTCCCTATTTGTTGGTCAAGATACTAGGGTTTTGGATCCCTGGTTTTTGTGAAGATGTTTCTTTCACCCGCCTCAAGAATAACTCAAAGTCAAGTACATTTGGTTAGGGATTTCATCTCCTTGCAGTTCAAGCTTTCTTCTTAAGATCTCTAAGTTACCAAATCAAGGGTTTTAAGTTTAAGGTGGCGAATGTGGAATTCGGGCACAAGAAATAAGGTTGGAGTTTCATGATGATCAAGGCATGTTTTGGTTGCTTCAGTTACAAATTACTTGCGATTTGGATATCAGATTCAAGTTTATCATTGAGAGTGCAAGTTTGATTTGTACATGATATGAAGATTAAGGTTTAATGACCATTGTTTTAGGTTCGAGTTAACAAAGTGAATTTAAATTCTTAAGCATTTATTTTGTTCAAGAGTTTGATTGGAGTTTGGAAGACAAGGCATGTGGTTTGCTTGAAATACAAGTTACAAAGGCAAGATATATCATTCAAATCATTCAAGTAGGAAATTTCCATGTTCAAACAAGATTCAAGAATTGTCTAATTTTTGTACAAATTCATCCTTCATAAAATTCAAAGAAATATCATTCATTACATTTTATGGGCTATTTACAAAGCATGTTACAAATGTTGAAATACAGGCTACAAATATTTTGTTTACAAAGAAAATGTTTGTTCTTCAAGTTTTTTTGCTTCATCTTCAAGCCACTCATCCACTCCTCTCCATGGCCTCTTCGCCTTTTAACCTTGCCTCGATCGTCCAATTCTCGTGTTCATGAAATAAGAAAAATAAAGAGTTAGCAATGATCAACATGTGGAAAATTCCAAAAAATTATTTGTTAAACAAGAAAGCTCATCATTAGGGTTTGCATTTGGAATCAGAAATTAAAAGCCATCTCCTCTTATTTTGCAAATCTCAAAAAAGGCTTTTGGTTCACAAAAGGAAAAGAAATTAGTATTTATTTTTCACTGTAAAAAACAAAGCCAGAATTGCCAAACATACAAAACAGAAAGTGCCCAAGCCAAACACAAAAGCAACAGACAACAACAGCCAAAGCAGTACAAGCCATAAAATAAGGCAGCCCATGTGAAAAGGGCAGCAGCAAGCTGCTCTACAAGCAGTAAAAACCAAAATAAATGCAGCAAAACTACAACACAGCAGTCCAAAAACAGCAAGCAACAACAAGTATAGCGCAGCAAAATTGGCAGACTTGCAGCAAGCAAGCCCGAAGCAGAACAACAACAGATAGCTGCAATAAAATGCAGCACAAAAACAACAACAAGTAAAACAAGGAGCAGCTGCAAGCTTAGCAGCAAACTATTAAAATAGCATAACAACAATTCAAAACAATGCAAGCTAGTTAGCTCACAAAACCCTGCATCATCATTTTCCTAAAATATGCAAACCCTTCAGAAATTATTGAATAAAAAGCAGATGTGCTTTACATCATTGAAAGATAAAATAGGAAAAGAGATAGGGTTAGAGAGATTTCACCCTATTCATAAGCCAACCCCCCAGCCTACTGCAAAATAGTCAAAAACATCTATTATGCTGCTGTTGTACCCCAAAATTTGCCCTTTCATATTTTCCCAAGATTTTTCCCTTACACGGTGGTTACAAACACTTGTTTAAAGAAAGAGTAAATTTTTGAATCTTAGCAAAGTGTCTTTCGATGGGAAGTTCAACAATGTCTTTTGATTGGCAGTTAAACAGTGCCCTTCGGCTAGCATAACATCAAGTTTTAACTGAGCTTTTAAAATCCTTTGATACAAGCTTGACTCACTAGTCTTCGATTTTGCATTTAACACCCTTCGATCAAGCTTTTGTCCACAAGTCTTTGATTGAGCTTTATTTTCCTTTGATTTGGATCCCTTCAATTGAGAAAGAAGGAGATCTCCTTTTGGCTTCCTTTGTTTGAAGCACCTCTGGCTTCTTTCGTTTGGAGCATCTCTGGGCTTCTTTCGTTTGAAGCACCTATGGCTTCTTTCGTTTGAAGCAACTCTGGGCCTCCTTCGTTTGAAGCGCCTTTGGTTTCTTTCACACAGGGCCCATTTAGACAAATGCCCTGCATGCCTGCCTGCACAAGGCAGGAATTTTGTTCATGCCTACAAGGCAAGCTCCTGCCACATGCCTGCCTGCATAAGGCAGGAACTTCCCCCATGCTAAGTTTTGACAGCCCAATTTCTACACTATGGGATTACCAAAAGTCCATTGAAGGATGGATATTGCTGGCCATTTGAAGAAGCTGAATCAGAGGCATTCGAAGAAGCTGAATCAGAGCCATTCGAAGAAGCATGCAAGAGGTCCAATCGAAGGGCAAGGATTGAAGGCATTCGAAGGACGCATATTGCTGGCCATTCGAAAAAGTTGAATCACAGCCATTGGAAGAAGCATACAAGAGGTTAAATCAAAAGGAAAGGATTGAAGGCATTCAAAGGAGCCAATTTTTCCATATTCACTTTGTGATACGGTGGGAGAACTGACTTGAGGTTTTGCGTTTTATCGTAAATGTTGCAGTTAGCAAGAGTCGCCACCGACTTTTCTTTTATCCAAAAGGAAAGGTGAAAAAGCACAGGAAAGACCTTTTGAGATGTTTTCTTGAGTTCGGGGGGTAGATTATGAAAAGGGAAGGTATTAGCACCCTTTTTATCCATGGTTTTCCATGGGCTCTTAGTTACTCGCTAGATCACTTGCTTTTGTTTGAATTTGTGCTTTGTGTGGTTTTTTGAAAATATTTTGAAAATGTGACTTTGTAATGATTCTCGTTTCTATAAGAATGCGTACAAAGTTTTGTTTTGAAAATAGTTCAAAGAGGTGTTTGTGAGATGTGTTTTTGAAAGTGATTTTGAAAAGGGTTTCCTTTGTAATGGCTCTAGTTTATATAAAAACGCGTACAAAGTGTTGTTTTCAAAAGTGTTTCAAAATGAGAGTGTTTGGTGTATAAAATGTTTTTGTTGTGAGCAAGCGAGTAACTAGGAGAAAATCTACCTACTCAAAAGGTCTTTGATGTTCTTTTCCTCCTCCTTTAGATGTTGCTATTTTACCATTGATTTGGTAAGAAGCCCCATCGTTGGATGTAAAGGGATGGGCATTGGGACGTTTGTGTAGTCATAGAAGGCAACCTATGTGATGTTTTAGCAATGTCTTTTAGGGACTAGACCGTTTACCGAAGGCAACGTCGAGGGACTACAATCTTTTATCGAGGGTCTTTGCTAAAACACTTATGTTCGAGGGACATAACTATTTTTCTGATAGGCAACAAGTGAGATTACCCTAGGGGTGCATGTGTGAATAATGTGTTTGATTGCATGCATTTTAGTCTTTGATTAGGGTTATCTAGCGATTGATTTTTGAATCTTATCATACACACCCTAATTACTAACAATATATGAAAGCAATAAAAGTGCGCAAAGTAAACATCTTACGCTATTACAATCATTAGGGGGATGGGGGTACACATTTATGAATGGGGGTCGCAAGTAAAATTAAACCCTAAATTACTATTACAACCATATCGAAATGGATCAGAATGTGCAAGAAACGTAAATTGCTTATTTATTTAAGAAAAGAAATAAGTTTTGTTTAAGAAAATATTTTTTTGGTCTTTTATGATTGATGAAAAATAAAAGAGATGGCAAAAAATGATAGAAGGAAAGAAAATAGAATCAGCGTAAATGCTGAAACAGAAGAGGTCAGAAGTTCTGACTCTGACGTGCTGCATAAACAAAAACAAGCGTTAATTGAAAGAGGGATGTCAGAAGTTCTGGGTCTGCTGCGAATACAAAAGTCTTCAGAAGTTCTGATGCCAACTGACAGAACTTCGTCTCCCTCTCCGTGCTAGTCAGAACATCTGCAACTTAGTCATTTTTCAACAGAACAGGAGTTGCACATATAACGATTATGACAGGTTTCATAGCATTTCAGAAACAAGAAATATCAGAACTATAAATCAGAGGCAAACGTGAATTTACTAATCCTAGTTCTGAGTTATAATTTCTTCCAAAAGTTATGAACTGATTTATTCCATACTTAGACAGATAAATATGTGAAGCCTCAGAATATGTACAACATCAGAAACATGATGTCTACATTGTATTTTTGAACATGCAAATCTGGTAATGGTTAAGGAACGTTATAAGAGTCAGCAGAAGCTTACCTTGCAGCTGAAAAGATTCTGTGAACTGGAGGTTGGTCCTGAACTCTGGTGATGTTCTGAGCCACTTCTTCATGTACTCAGTATGATGGAAGCTTTTAATTTCTGGAACAGCCCAAGGGTGATGTTTTGACTTCTTTGAGGTGGAGGTGAATGGAGAGTGTATGGAAGTCTGAATACAGAAGTTAGAATAGCTTCTAATCAGCAACTGTGGGGAGAGTTTTAGTCAAGGAACAATGGATTTTTGATGCTAGAATCAAATGCTAAGGTTTTGTATTTTGGTGTTTACATTTTTTTGGTTTCTTGGAGTTTTTGCCGGGATTCAAAGCTTTTTTCTTTCTTTTGGTGATTCTCTCTCTCCAAAAGCCAGCCCCTTGAACGTGTGATGGAGCAAAGTATTTATAGATGGGTTTGTTGTGGTTTTGGGGGGAAAAAGGGATTCAAATCTTTTTGGTATACTGTTCCATTGCTTTTTAGTCACAGTTTTCGTATGCCAGTTTGATGCAAATATGGGGTTTGAGAAAGTGCAGGCGTGGACAGGGTCAGCAGCAATTTGGAGCATTGTGGCAGCTGGTTGCAGGACTGTGCCATAGCAAGGCAGCATGTTACTTAAACTAGGGTTTGGGATTCAGTGATGTTCTGATTGCAGAAGATCAGAAACATAACCTCCAAATGTTGAAGGGGCATCTTCTGACCAGAGCGTTGAACATAGCCTCCATATGCTGAAGAATCATGTTCTGACTGAAGCATTATGTTCTGACCAAAGAGCAACGCTTCTCCATGTTCTGATTGAAGCGTTATGTTCTCGACCGTGTTTGCAACTTCTGACTGCACTTGCATAGAGGCTGGCTCAGAAGTTCTGAAGTATCATATTCTCTAGACACTTAGAAAATTTTCTAAATGTTTAGAAAATTTGATTTTTTCAAAGTAACTTCTGACTTCTGATTTTTGATGAACCAATTTCATGCCTTAATGGAATATGATTCTTGAAACTTGATTTTGATTTAAAAGTCAAAGTTTGACTTTTTCAGTGTGCTTTTGACCATTTTGCCCTTATGGATGATTTCCTTGAAAAGTGATGATTCAAGTCTTGGAACTTGATAGAAGCAAAACTGAGAGTCCAGGATGAATCTTTGAGAAATGGGAGGGCAAATTTTGGGGTACAACAGTCGCTCCTGTTCAATCTTGTTAAGCCTGAGGATGTAGATTGGCTGATCTGCCTTTCGTGATCTGAAGGCGGAAGATGATTGAACACTAGAGTGCCCAGAAATTTGCACTCGCATGAAGTAATACTGATTGGTGATGTCGGGAATGGGCTTACAAATGCCATTTGGAAGGCGACGGGAAATCATAGGAGATGGGCTTAAAGATGCCATCCAGAAAAGATTGGTTGCATAAGAGATTCCTGGGTGAAAATTCCTGTACCTGCTGTCAAGCGGAACTTTGCCGGGGAATGTTGATTTATGCACTAGGAGCTTTTGGTTATCCATTACTCTACTGGGGAATTAACTCTTGATTGAAGAGGTAAAAGTAGACTGTATACCTGGTCAGGGTCTAGGGTGTACAACAACTTGCTGGGGAACTATGAAATCGACCGTATTTGATCGGGTCCAGGCTTTACAATGTTGTAACCTGTTGTCTGGAGATAAGGGAGAAGGAACCTGGATAGTAGGGTTACTTCGAAATGAAATCCTAGATAGTAGGGCTGTGAGAAGGAACCTGGATAGTAGGGTTACTTCGAAATGAAATCCTGGATAGTAGGGCTGTGAGAAGGAACCTGGATAGTAGGGTTACTTCGGAATGAAAGCCTGGATAGTAGGGCTGTGAGAGGGAACCTGGATAGTAGGGTTACTTCGGAATGAAAGCCTTGATAATAGGGCTATGAGAAGGAACCTGGATAGTAGGGTTACTTCGGAATGAAAGCCTGGATAGTAGGGCTGTGAGAAGGAACCTGGATAGTAAGGTTACTTCAGAATGAAAGCCTGGATAGTAGGGTTGTGAGAAGGAACCTGGATAGTAGGGTTACTTCGAAATGAAAGCCTGGATAGTAGGGCTGTGAGAAGGAACCTGGATAATAGGGTTACTTCGAAATGAAAGCCTGGATAGTAGGGTTGTGAGAAGGAACCTGGATAGTAGGGTTACTTCAGAATGAAATCCTGGATAGTAGGGCTGTGAGAAGGAACCTGGATAGTAGGGTTACTTCGAAATGAAAGCCTAGATAGTAGGGTTGTGAGAAGGAACCTGGATAGTAGGGTTACTTCGAAATGAAAGCCTGGATAGTAGGGTTGTCAGAAGGAACCTGGATAGTAGGGTTACTTCAAAATGGAAGCTTGGATAGTAGGGCTGTGAGAAGGAACCTGGATAGTAGGGTTACTTCGAAATGAAAGCCTGGATAATAGGGCTTGTAGGAAGGAACCTGGATAGTAGGGTTACTTCAGAATGAAAGCCTAGATAGTAGGGCTGTGAGAAGGAACCTGGATAGTAGGGTTACTTCGGAATGAAAGCCTGGATAGTAGGGCTGTAGGAAGGAACCTGGATAGTAGGGTTACTTCGGAATGAAAGCATGGATAGTAGGGTTGTGAGAAGGAACCTGGATAGTAGGGTTACTTTGAAATGAAAGCCTAAATAGTAGGGCTGCGAGAAGGAACCTGGGTAGTAGGGTTACTTCGTTTGATCATGTAGATTAGTTGACCCATTTGGTTTCGGGAACTGATTTTCTCTTGGTTTCCTGTAGATATGACATGTATAACTGTTGGAATTCTTGGTGATAATTGTCTTTCTTGAAAAGATAACAGGGTTAGTTATATGTGATGCATGAAATGCGTTGTGAGATGACGTTCTCGAGATTATGTTGTATGTGATATGTATGTGCATGTCATGATGTATGAGCATGGGATATTGGCCGTGACATATCGAGTTCGGGAAAATAAATCCCTGACCGCTGCTGGAGAAAATAGAATTCCTGACTGTTGTAGAGAAATATGGCTCTACTACTTCCGTTGGGGATGATGAATGGAAGTGACTGTACTTCTGTCGGGGATTGAGCTCTTGTATTTGGAGAAATAAACTCTGCTTGGGGAGTCAGAAATTTATGATGATCCACTCGTGATTATGGAATTTGGTCGGGGGATATGGACGTCAGGTTTCTGGGCGACCCTGGCTAGAGAGAATACTTCTCATTTTGAGAGAACTGATATCAATGCTTTGATTACCTCTACTCCTTGGGGAATATAGATGTTGCAAGGTCACATGTACTGATGACTGTGCTCCAAAGTTGTCCCTCCTGGTACCTGGTTGGACAAAGTAACTGTCGGGTTTGACATTTCCTATTTTTGCCCCCTGTTTCTGGAGTTACGAGTAATTGTCTTTGGTTTCTTTATGCAAATATTTGTGAACAACAATCATATTCAAATGCATATGTCAAGAATAAATCATTGGACGTTCTTGCAAAAACAAAACAGAAAAAGAAAAACAAATAGTTTTCTAAAAATGAATTGTATTAGTTTTGAAGTTGGCCTATAACAGACGCTTTTGTACAAGGAAGCTGACGTTATAGTAAGAGAACACCACCATAAAAATGAAGGATATACAATATTGTGTACAACGGAAAGAAAACAGCTATGTGCAACAATCCCATTGGGTTTCAAATCTGCTATTGCCGCTATGCCTTCGGGCGTCTCCTCACTTTGTTGCTTGTCCGAAGCTGATTAGATTTGATTGATGTCGTTTGAGCTTGATAGTTGATACTGATTTCAAATCGTAGGGTGATCCAATGGGACATAGTGATGCGATTTTCATCCCTAACTTTTGCCTGGACCACCCTTTTGGGTTTTCGGTCTACCGGGATACCCCTTTTTGCCTAAGTCGCCTTTTCAGGTTTTCGAATTGCCGGGTGTACAGATTTTTTCATTTTCATCCCTTATTTTTGCCCGAACCCTTTTGGTTCTCCGGGAAGCCCTTATTTTTGCCTAGGCCAGTCAACCTAGCGGGTCTTTTATCATGCTTAGCATCTTTTCACTATGTTTGTATTGACAGGGTGAGGAAGGTCGTCACCGTCCATTGTGGTCAGAATCATGGCTCCACCTGAGAAAATATTTTTAACCATAAATGGCCCTTCGTATGTGGGAGTCCATTTTCCCCCGAGGTTACCTTGCGGAAGTATGATGCGCTTGATTACTAGATCTCCGACTCGATATTCTTGACGCCTGACTTTCTTGTTAAAAGCCTTGATCATCCGCTTTTGATACGTCTGACCATGCAGATAGCAGTAAGTCTCTTTTCATCGATTAGATTTAACTGATCAAGTCAGGTTTGGATCCAGTCGTCTTTGTTTAGGCCTACATCTCTCATAGTCCTTAGGGAAGGAATTTGAACCTCAATGGGTAGGAGTGCCTCCATGCCATATACCAGAGAGTAGGGTGTCACCCCTGTCGATGTCCGTGCTGAGGTACGGTACCCATGAAGAGCGAATGGTAGCATCTCATGCCAGTTTTTATACGTCACCGTCATCTTCTGTACAATCTTCTTGATGTTCATGTTAGCTGCTTCGACAACGCCATTCATCTTCGGCCGGTAGGGAGAAGAGTTGTGATGTTGTATCTTAAATTGTTTACAGATCTCGGTGATCATTGTGTTTTTGAGATTCGTACCATTGTCATTAATGATCCTCTCTGGCACACCATATCGACATATCAGATTATTTCGGATAAACTGTGCCACCACGTTCTTGGTTACTGTGGAAAAAGAGGCTGCTTCAACCCACTTCGTGAAGTAACCAATGGCTACTAGGATGAATTGATGCCCATTAGAGGCAGTGGGCCTGATTTCTCCGATCATATTGATGCCCCACATTGCAAAGGGCCACAGAGCTGTCAAGACGTTCAAGGGGACCGAAGGCACATGCACTTTATCAGCGTAGATTTGGCACTTATGGCAAGTTCGAGAGTACTGATAACAATCGGCATCCATGGTGGACCAGTAGTATCCTTCCTGTAGGATCTTCTTAGCCATGGTGTGTCCACTGGAATGGGTTCCGAAGGTGCCTTCATGCAGATCTATCATGATCTTCTCTGCTTCACCCTTTTCTACACACCGTAGTAAGGTAGAGTCATGATCGCGTTTATAGAGGATTCCATTACTGAGGAAGAACTTTGCAGCGAAACTTCTCAGAAACTCCTTATCATTGACAGATTCCCCTTCAGGATACTCTTGAGCCTCGAGATACCTTTTGACTTCGTGAAACCAGGGTTTGTCTGTTACCTCTTCGGTATCGATTTCACAGCAGTGTACCGGTTCATCCAACCTTTCAATGGTGATTCGGGGAGCTTCATTGTCCCACTTGAATTTTAACATGGAAGACATGGTAGCTAGCGCGTCCGCCAACTGATTCTCCTCTTATGGGAAATGTTCAAAAGTTACCTCCTCAAAGTGTGGGAGCAATGTCAGTACGTACTCTTTGTATGGGATGAAATTTGGTTGCTTCGTATCCCACTCGCCTTTGATCTGGCTATCACCAAAGCAGAATCCCCGAATACATTCAAGAACTTGATCCTCAAGTCAATAGCAGCTCGAAGACCCATGATACATGCTTCATACTCCGCCATGTTGTTGGTGCAGTTGAAACATAAACGGGAGGTGAATGGAGTATGACAGCCCTCGGGAGATATAATTACAACGCCAATGTCGTTGCCTAGTGCGTTTGAGGCTCCATCAAAATACATAGACCAACGGGATCCTTCCTCAGGTCCTTCATCCGGTCCATGTCCTTCGTAGTCAGTCACCAGCATAATCTTCTCATCCGGGAACTCAAAATTCATGGACTGATAGTCATCCATGGCCTGATGAGCCAAATGATCATCCAATACACTCCCCTTGATTGCTTTATGGGTTGTATATTGTATATCGTATTCAGTTAAGATCATTTTCCACCTTGTTATCCTTCCGGAGAGAGAGGGCTTCTTGAAAATGTACTTGATCGGATCCATCTTTGATATCAACAAGGTAGTATGAGTCAGCATATACTGTCTTAGCCGGCGAGCAGCCCATGGCAAAGCGCAACAAGTTTTCTCGAGCAGTGAGTATCGTGTCTCACAGTCGGGAAACTTTTTTCTAAGGTAATAAATGGTGTGCTCTTTTCGACCAGACTCGTCATGCTGCCCCAACACACACCCCATTGAATTGTCTAGTACTGTCAAGTATAATATCAAAGGTCTTCCTTCAACTGGAGGCATCAGTCCTGGTCACGATACAAATGACTACTGGGCTCTGAGAAGTAAAGTACAAGATCTGATTGAAGCCAAGGAGATTGAATTCGAAGTTCCGGAGAAGCCCAATGTCATAACTGCTCCCATGCCTAGACACAACCGTGGGGTTAACACCGTTGATACCGATCTGTTCATGACCTCAGTTGATGAAGTTTCTACTCCTCTTATGACTGTTAAGAAGAATTTGTTGTTAGCCGGTTTATTTCCAGGTTGTGATGAAGATTACCACATATGTTCATCTCTGCCTTCTGGTTGCTATCTGCTAAAGACAGGTGTCCAATGCCTAATGGACAACCGAGAAATTTTGTTCGAAAAGACTTTGATTCCAACTGTTTCATGTGAAGATATTGCTATTATAACCATTTCCTCCAGTCCTTCCAAGGTTTCCTCGAGAAAACTATTAGGATTACACCCACTACGAGAGTTGCTCCGTTGATAATCACATGTCCCAGTCCTGTCCCGTACACCTCGGACAAAGCTGTCCCTTGGCATTATGGCGCCGATGTTTACTATCATGGCGTTAAACAAAACTTGAATATCGAAGAAGAAGATCCTGATGTCGGTAACATTGTAGGGACCAACAAGATTACTAGGAGTTCAGATTCCGGTCTTCATGAAGCTGCTTGGTGAGTTCCAGAACTTTCTTCTCACTGGCGTAAAATTGGGCTTTGAAAGTATCTCGCTCCCCTTTGAGTTGTATCCAATCCCTTTGGAGTTCTTCAAGAGACGTGGGCATGTCGGGATGTAGGATAGTGTATGGAACGTCTCCCTCCATGACAGGCTCAATGATTATCGGGAGAATGGAGGGGTAAGGCATCATAAAACTCTGAGCGCGAGTTTGTACCATTTGAGGTAAGGCTCAAGATGGATGGAATTCTTGTGCCCCAAAGTCTTGCTATCCACCTTGTTTAGCATCCTCCAAGCTCGGATGAATCTTTGGCGAAGACCATGATCGTCGTTGTCGTAGTCAAATACCAAACCTTGAATTAACATCTCGTGCGGGCCATCCCTTCGGGCATAACCAAACTATCTTAAGGATAAACATGGGTTGTAGGTGATACCTCCCCTAATGCCAAGTAAAGGGACATTATGGAATTCTCCATATCGGTCTACAATGATAACATTCTCTTTGGAACGGGAGCACCAATGAATGTCGGAATGCTTGAGCGTCATCAACCTTTGTGACCACCTCGAACCTTGTTCATTCTTTAAGACAGATTGGGGAATATGAGAAATAAACCATCTTGCCAAGAGAGGAGTGTAACACATAAGGACACCTATTTTCCTCATTGTGCGAGTGAGAAAAGAGTGTAGGATATCCCCTAGCAATGTAGGCACTGGGTTGCGTGATATGAAGATTTTGACGGTGTTAACATCTATGAGTTGGTCAGGATTTAGAAAAAAAACCATCCCATAGATGAGGAGAGCCACAATTTCCTCAAAGGCTTGCAAGTGTAAGGAATTCCAACAACTTTGGGCTTTCTCAAACAGAAACTTTGCTAGGAAGCCTTTAACACCCCTCCTTGTTTCCCAATGAGTTGTGACATCAGACGAGTGCAAGTGTAGAGCTTGAGCAATCTCTTCTGGCTTTGGATCTCTTTCCGTACCATTGAAAGGTAGTTGATTGAGAATGGGAATCCTCAAGAGCTGGGAGAATTCCTCCAAAGTAGGCACAAGTTGATAGTCGGGAAATGTGAAGCAATGGTGCAAAGGATCAAAGAACTGAAAGAGCACCTTTATCATGTCCTCATTTGTGTTGGAGGTGACCAAGTTGAGTAGCCGACCATGTCTCTCGGTGAATGGAGAGTTTTCAGGAATCCTTGAAGCTAGCTCCTTTAGTTGTGGGGGGATTCTCACAAGGTTGACTTGAATAGTTTTCTTGCGAAGTGAGTCCATATCCTACAAAACAAGGACAAAGATGAATCCCAAAATCCTTGAAATGGTTAGTGGATGCATATGATGTTCATGATGTCCATGATGTCATGTACAAATATGCATATACAAGCAAAGAAAACAAGTCGTAGGTTTAGGCTTGCATGGGGTTTTATAGGTAAGTACCCTCTTGAATTTTAGTTGGCTCAACCTGTCCTAGTTAATAGTAATCGGGTTCTAAGAGGCTCAATATCAATGGGTTGTTTTCTCGGGCATTGTTTCAGCGCAAGCCTCTTAAATGGCGACCAAAATATCCCGAAAAACCAAACCTCAATGAGTGTAGTATCGAGTATCTACCAACTTCGGACTGCACCAAAGTCGGTCATCTCACTACGTCCTAATGGTCAAGTTGGTCAAGTAAAGGTTCTAAAAGTCAGTTAGTGCTTCATGACATCACTCAGCGGCCCCGTATTTTCCTTGACTACTCAAGGGCTACCGATACCCACAAATATGTCGCACTAACATAGTTATTGCTTAGACCGTGTCGGTATACCCCACACAGTTTCCACAACGTATTTCTACTTACCTAAAAGGTGTCCCCAAATCCGGGTGTAGGATTTAAAACAAACCCAAATAAGGAACCAAAATGTAAAACATACAAATCAAACAATGAAAGCAAGTAAATATGATCTAACCCTAAGGTAACCCCACTTTAAGAAACTCCCCAGCAGAGTCGCCAGTTCTGTGATACGGTGGGAGAACTGACTTGAGGTTTTGCGTTTTATCGCAAATATTGCGGTTAGCAAGAGTCGCCACCGACTTTTCTTTTATCCAAAAGGAAAGGTGAAAAAGCACAGGAAAGACCTTTAGAGACGTTTTCTTGAGTTCGGGGGGTAGATTATGAAAAGGGAAGGTATTAACACCCTTTTCATCCATGGTTTTCCATGGGCTCTTAGTTACTCGCTAGATCACTTGCTTTTGTTTGAATTTGTGCTTTGTGTGGTTTTTTGAAAATATTTTGAAAATGTGACATTGTAATGATTCTCGTTTCTATAAGAATGCGTACAAGGTTTTGTTTTGAAAATAGTTCAAAGAAGTGTTTGTGAGATGTGTTTTTGAAAGTGATTTTGAAAAGGGTTTCCTTTGTAATGGCTCTCGTTTCTATAAGAACATGCACAAAGTGTTGTTTTCAAAAGTGTTTCAAAATGAGAGTGTTTGGTGTATAAAATGTTTTTGTTGTGAGCAAGTGAGTAACTAGGAGAAAATCTACCTACTCAAAAGGTCTTTGATGTTCTTTTACTCCTCCTTTAGATGTTGTTATCTTACCATTGATTTGGTAAGAATCCCCATCGTTGGATGTAAAGGGACGGGTGTTGGGACGTTTGTGTAGTCATAGAAGGTAACCTATGTGACGTTTTAGAAATGTCGTTTAGGGACTAGATCGTTTACCGAAGGCAACATCGAGGGTCATCGAGGGACTACAATCTTTTATCGAGGGTCTTTGCTAAAACGCTCATGTTCGAGGGACATGACTATTTTTCCGATAGGAAACAAGTGAGATTACCCTAGGGGTGCATGTGTGAATAATGTGTTTAATTGCATGTGTGAATCTTGTCATACACACCCTAATTACTAACAATATATGAAAGCAATAAAAGTGCGGAAAGTAAACATCTTACACTATTACAATCATTAGGGGGATGGGGGTACATATTTATGAATGGGGGTTGTAAGTAAAATTAAATCCTAAATTACTATTACAACCATATCGAAATGGATCAGAATGTGCAAGAAACGTAAATTGCTTATTTATTTAAGAAAAGAAATAAGTTTTGTTTAAGAAAATATTTTTTGGTCTTTTATGATTGATGAAAAATAAAAGAGATGGCAAAAAATGATAGAAGGAAAGAAAACAAAATCAGCGTAAATGCTGAAACAAAAGAGGTCAGAAGTTCTGACTCTGACGTGCTGCAAAAACATAAACAAACGTTAATAGAAAGAGGGAAATTCAGAAGTTCGGGGTCTGCTGCGAATACAAAAGTCTTCAGAAGTTCTGATGCCAACTGACAGAACTTCGTCTCCCTCTCTGTGCTAGTCAAAACATCTGTAACTTAGTCATTTTTCAACAAAACAGAAGTTGCACATATAACGGTTATGACAGGTTTCATAGCATTTCAGAAACAAGAAATATCAGAACTATAAATCAGAGGCAAGCGTGAATTTACTAATCCTAATTCTGAGTTATAGTTTCTTCCAGAAGTTCTGAACTGATTTATTCCATACTTAGGCAGATAAATACGTGAAGCCTCAGAATATGTACAACATCAGAAACATGGTGTCTACATTGTATTTTTGAACATGCAAATCTGGTAATGCTTAAGTAACGTTATAAGAGTCAGCAGAAGCTTACCTTGCAGTTGAAAAGATTCTGTGAACTGGAGGTTGGTCCTGAACTCTGGTGATGTTCTGAGCCACTTGTTCACGTACTTAGTAGGATGGAAGTTTTTAATTTCTGGAACAGCCCAAGGGTGATGTTCTGACTTCTTTGAGGTGGAGGTGAATGGAGAGTGTATGGCAGTATGAATACAGAAGTTAGAATAGCTTCTAATCAGCAACTGTGGGGATGGTTTTAGTCAAGGAACAATGGAGTTTTGATTCTAGAATCAAATACTAAGGTTTTGTATTTTGGTGTTTACATTTTTTTGGATTCTTGGAATTTTTGCAGGGATTCAAAGCTTTTTTCTTTCTTTTGGTGATTCTCTCTCTCCAAAAGCCAACCCCTTGAACGTGTGATGGAGCAAAGTATTTATAGATGGGTTTGTTGTGGTTTTAGGGGGGAAAACAAAAGGGATTAAAATCTTTTTGGTATACTATTCCATTGCTTTTTAGTCACAGTTTTCGTATGCCAATTTGATGCAAATATGGGGTTTGAGAAAGTGCGGGCGTGGAATGAGTCAGCAGTAATTTGGAGCGTTGTGGCAGCTGGTTGCAGGACTGTGCCATAGCAGGGCAGTAGGTTACTTAAACGAGGGTTTGGGATTTGGTGATGTTATGATTGCAGAAGATCAGAAACGTAACCTCCAAATGCTGAAGGGGCATCTTCTGACCAGAGCGTTGAACATAGCCTCCATATGCTGAAGAATCATGTTCTGATTGAAGCATTATGTTCTCACCTAAGAGAAACGCTTCTGCATGTTCTGATTGAAGTGTCATGTTCTGGACCGTGTTTGCAACTCCTGACTTCACTTGCATAGAGGCTGGCTCAGAAGTTCTGAAGTATCATATTCTCTAGACACTTAGAAAATTTTCTAAATGTTTAGAAAATTTGATTTTTTCAAAGTAACTTCTGACTTCTGATTTTTGATGAACCAATTTCATGCCTTAATGAAATATGATTCTTGGAACTTGATTTTGATTTAAAAGTCAAAGTTTGACTTTTTCAGTGTGCTTTTGACCATTTTACCCTTATGGATGATTTCCTTGAAAAGTGATGATTCAAGACTTGGAACTTGATAGAAGCAAAACTGAGAGTCCAGGATGAATCTTTGAGAAATGGGAGGGAAAATTTGGGGGTAAAACACACTCAAATTTAAAAAGAGGACAAAATCCCATGTTTTTGGCCACAGTTACAAAACTTCATTCATGGCCTTGAAAACGTTTGTTTATGACAGTTAAACTTTTGTCTTCTTGTCCCCTCCCTCCTACTCTATATAAGCAGCAAGCTTGCAAGCCAAAAAGTTACACACATACACATTGGAGATACGCTGCCCACAAACCCACCAAAAGTTATCAAAATTTTCATAAGTGATCCAAGTCAAAGCAACCCTTAAACAAAGGTACCCATGCCCAGAAGTACCAAATCAAATATAACCACATCCAGAAAGTGCCAAATCGAAGGATCCAACTATTGGTAAGAGAGGATAAAAGATCAAACTTTGTATTTGCATAACACATCAGCACTTATTGTTTCATTCGATTTGTTATTCAAGACTAAAGACCTGGGTTCAATCCCAGGTCTGCCTTTGTTCTACTTCTAATGCTTGTTACAGATCCATCATAAATAAGGCCAGAGCGCACAAAATCGAAGGACCCGGGTTTGGCACCCAGATCATGTATTTTGTTTTTGCTAACATGTTTGCAGATGTAGCGTCCTCACAAGTGATCCATCGTGTAGTTTCCAAAAACGCCCTCTAGCTACATCTTACCATTGGATCGAAGGGTGACACCCTTCATAGAATCGAAAGGCAAATCTCCCTGGATCTAAGGGTGACACCCTTCATAGAATCGAAAGGCAGCCTCTCCTTGGATCGAAGGATCCCCTCACTTTTTCATACTTTATTTTTGTTCTTTTTTATTTATTTATTTATTGATCCTTTTTATTTAAATTAATCTTAAATCAAAATCACAATAATATTAGGATAGTTTTTATTAATCAAATTAATTTATAAATAAATAAATTAATTATTTTAACATTTTTTTCTTAAAATTAAAATTAAATAGACTTAGGATTTTTTTTCTTTTATACTAAAAACAACAAAAAAGATTTCTTTTCTTTAGGATTTTTAGACGTCTTTTCTACTTCGCGCGCATTTATTTATTTTTGCATTTTTCCATATTATTGTATCTGCCTACTGAATGTAATAGATTAAAACTAGGACATTTTACTGCTTTATTCCCCTCATTCTTGTACAGTGTAAATCCCTCCCCCCCAAAGCATTGTAATAGTGTAGATTTAAATTCCTGCATTTTAATATTCTGTAATATATATTAACTGCTAGTAATTAGGCGTGTATGATAAGACTAATAATTAAGCGCTAGCAAACTTAACAAAAAGACAAAAAAATAGCTGAATTGAATCAATTGCACATATGCACCTCTAGGGTACCCCACTTTGGTTGCCTTTAGAAATAAAACAGTCATGAGGCAGGAACGCTTTAGCAAAGACCCATAAATCAAAAGATCATAGTCTTTCGATGACCCTACAGTTGCCTTCTCGGTAAATGATCTATTACCTAAACAAAATTGCTAAAGCGTCTCCACAAGTTGCTTTCGTGACTGTATCGTCCCTTCGGTTGTCCCTCAAACATCCAACGACAAGGCTACCTACTCACTAATAGTAGGATAGCATTGTCTAAAGGATACGAGGAAAAGAACGCCTTTTCGAGTACAAAGTAGGTAGATGTTAGAAGTTTGCTCAAAACATCTTTGCACTTACACAAAAAACTACTTAAAAAAAACAATTTAAAAGACACTTTGTATACTTTCTCCACATTCCCGAGAAACATTACAAAGTCTGCTGTGATACGGTGGGAGAACTGACTTGAGGTTTTGCGTTTGTATTCGCACTTGTTCGGTTTAGCAAGAGTCGCTACCGACTTTTTATTTTATCCTAAAGGAAAGGTTAAAAAGCACAGGAAAAACCTTTGAGATGTTTTCGTGGGTTCGGGGGGTAGATTATGAAAAGGGAAGGTGTTAGCACCCTTTTCATCCATGGTTATCCATGGGCTCTTAGTTACTTGTTTTAGATCACTTGCCTTGATTTTCAATTGTTTGAAATGGTGCTTTGTGTGTGTGGTTTTTGAAAATGTTTTGAAAAAGATGCCTTGTCTAGGCAACCATTGTAACAATTCTTTACTCGAATGTTTTACAAAAGGTGTTTGTATTTTTGAAAAGATGTTTCAAGGTTTTGAAAGTTGTTTTGAAAGTGTTGTGGAGTGTGTTTTGAAAATAGGCAAGTGTGTTTTGCAAGTTTGATCAAGTAACTAAGAGTTGTCTACCCCTAAATTTACTCAAAGATTTTTCTAATGTTTTAACCCTTTTAACAGTGTTGTTTCACCATTGTATTTAGTGAACAACCTTGTATTAGGATGTTAACGGGACGGACACGGGTCATCGTATACAATCATTGAAGGCAACTTGGGAGACGCTCTAGCAATTTTGTAAGGGACGAGATCGTTTTATCGAAGGCAACATCGAGGGTCATCGAGGGACTAACGATCTTTGTTTATCGAAGGGACGTTTGCTAGAGTGTCTCATACTCGAGGGACATGATTTCATTTTCCGAGGCAACAAGCGAGGTTAACCTAGAGGTGCAAGTGTGAATTGTGTATTAATTTTCATGCATTTGTCTTGTATTAGGTTATCTAGCGGTTGATTTTGAATCTTCGCATACAAACCCTAATTACTATACAGTATATGGAAAGCGATAAATTGCGGGAATTTAAAGTCTAAGCTATTACAAATAAGTATCCGGGGATGGGGGTACAAATGTTTACAAATGGGGATGAGTCTTATCAGGATGGTAGTGTCCGAATAATATTTACAACCAAATCGAATCGTATTCTCAATGTAAAATGTAGCAATGTATAAGAATAAAAGCAATGTATCAAAAGTATTTGTGAAAGTGTATGTGATTATTTACAAGTGATGCAAATATTAACCTAATGTATTAAGTATTTATTTATTTTTGGGTTTTTGTTGATCATGTATAAACAAATGTTTTAGTGAAAAGAAAAGAAAAATGTTTTAAGTTTAGAGAGAACTAACATTTATACATTTTAGTTAATGTTATATAAACAAAAGGGTTTTAAAGAAAAAAAAGTATTTAACTTAACACAAACTAATCATTTATGTATCTTTTAATATTTTATATACAAGATCTAATTAAGCAAAAGAAAAGGTTTTAGTAAAGAAAAATTGTTTAAACTTGATAAAATCTAATATTTATATTTCAAGTGTGATAGAAAGTATTAGTAATAAAAATATGAAGAATTAATATACTACTTTTTGATTTAACAAAAAATATAGATTGTAAAAAGGAAAGAAAATAAGGTAATAAGAAAAAAGTGTTAATTTATAAGTATATAAAAAAAAGTAAATAATAAAAGGGTTAAGTGGGCTTTAGAGTTGTTCTTGGCCCAAAACAAAGTTTGAAGGAGAATAAAAAAGGGAGGGGGTACACACCAGTTTCAGTTGGGCTTAAGGCTTGGATGGGGCGAAAGCCCAAGACGCGTTTGAGATTTTGTTTAGGGTTGGAATTTGTTTGTTCAGAAACAAGGGTTTACAGAGGCTAGAGCGGCGCTCTCATCTCTCCACCTTTCTTCGTCTTCTTCCTCGCTCGAACCATGGATTCTGACCTCCTCCCTTCGCCTCAGCTACCAGACGCCATCTTCCATCTTCCCTCTCTCCACATTTGTATCCAGGCGATGTTGTAAGGTAATGATTTCTCAGTTCTGATAACTCTTTGTTTTATATCTTTTAAGCCTAAGCCTGCAAACTGTAAGCTTCTACCTCTCTCTTTCTCTCTCTCTCTCCACAGATAAAAAGCATTTTTTATTGCTTTAGACTGTACTTGCTCTGAAAAAGTCTTGGCTTGGGAAATGATGAATGTTTGAATATTGCTTGCATATTGGTTTTGCTCTACATATCTTCTTTTCCAGATTTTCTGCCTTTTGTGTACTTGTTGACAGCTTTATTGGCTTTTGATATCTTTGACAGTTTGGTTAGTTTGAAACTGTGACTTGGGCAACTTGTTTTTCAGTTTGAACTTTGTAACTTGTTTTGGCATATTCACTTGGCTGTTCAGTTTGCCTCTTTGGTTGACAATTTGGAATTATGCATCCTTGTATATTTCCATGTAGCTTTGTGCATTTCATACATTTGCAAGCATATTTCCCTTTACCTCTTTGTGAACCAAGAGTCCTCTTGTGATTTGCAGAGAGGGAAAACAAACTGATTCCGGCCAACACTTTTAATGATGAGTTTTAAATATCTGTCTGCCTTTTTAATTAAATTCATCTGCATTTGACTTCTTCCTTTTCTTTTTGCAGGTAAAAATCAGTTGAGCAAAGGATGAGTAGCAGTAGAAGATAAAGATTTCAAGACATTTAGGATATAGTCTTTTATTTTATTTTAATCATTTGTAATAAATACTATTATAAATACTTGTAAATAAAATTACTTGTATTTAAATAACACTTGTACCAATAATTAAAAATAAATAAAAGTCTTTTTGTCAGATATCTCTTTTATTTCACTGTCTATTTAATTATTTAAGTTTTCTTGAATTAAAATAACTGGAAGTAAATCCCAATTATTCTAACTTAGATAAAATAAATAATTAATAAACACTGTAGTCTTGTAACCTCGCTTTAACCAATAATAAACTCGGCGCTCCAATTAACCATAGCAATGCATAGTCAATCACAACAAATGCCCATATGCCTTTCCTTTTACTGATTAAACCAAACACTGCAAATTTCCAACCAGAAGCCTCAGCCCATGTCCCAGATGTTTAGACCTTGAGAAACAAGCAGAAATCTTGAGCAAACGTCAAAGCAGTGTAACAACCAATTAAAACACTATGGATTCAAATTCTTCTGAAAATGCGCGTGCAAACCCTGATTCTTGATTTATTGTCAAAGACACGTTCGCCTGATCAAACCCTGAGCCAACTCAACCAAACCCTAATAATTTGCTTGAACTGTTCCAGAGTCCATGAAAACCCTAATTTGGGTAGACTGATAAGAAAAAGTCTGTTTGACTGATTCTTGAGCCAATCTGAAAAATCAGGAAAAACCCAAAGCTGTGATTTCTTGTGAAAAAGAGGAGGGCAAATTTTGGGGTACAACATCTGCCATACTAAGGCATTTTCAAAACAAACTTTCAAAACACACAAAGCACAAAGGTATTTTCAAAATGAGCAAACCTCTAAGAGCCCGTAGAAAACTACGGATGAATAGGGTGCTAACACCTTCCCTTTACATAATCTCCCCCTTACTCAGAAAACTCTCGAAAAGGTCTTTTTCTGTTCTTTTCACCCTTTCCTTTGTTGGATAAAAGAAAAGTCGATGGCCACTCTTGCTTACCGCAACATTTGCGAACACAAACGCAAAACCAGTATTAAACAGTCGGTTCTTCTACCGTATCATAGAACTGGCGACTCTGATGGGGATCTAAATAAAAATTGGGGTTTAACTTAGAGTTAGTTCATTATTAAAATTTATTTTTTTGCTTTGCATGCGTTATCCTTGGAGGGTTGTTTGGGTTGTTACTATAGATCCTACACCCGGATTTGGGGGCATCTTTTTAGGTAAACAACAATAGATAATGGAGATTGTACGGTGTAGATCGATATGGTTGAAGCGATAGCTGTAATAGTGTGACACTTTGGTTGGTATCGGTATCCCTTGTGTTGAATCGAGGAGAATACGGGGCCGACGCGTGGTGTCGTGAAGCACTAACGGACCTTAGAACCTTAGTTGAACAAAACATGGCAACTAGAAACTAGTAAGATATCCGATCTTAGTGTAAAGCTGGAGATTGGTTGATACTCGATGCTACACTCATTGAGATCGGACATTCGAGATATTTCGGAGGCAATAAAATATTTCTAAGCTGAAATAATGCTCGATAAAGAAAGATCAGTGATATTAAGACTCCTTAGAACCCGATTACTATTTCTAGGATAGGTTGAACTAACTAAACTTCAAGAGGGTACTTACCTACAAACCCCATGCAAGTCTAAACCTAAGGTTGCTTGTGTGACTTATTTGCTTTCATTATCTAACAACTTGAATTCCCTGCAAGGTTTGTTTGCATTCATCGCCTTACACTTTTGCTTAACGCATAACATACACATCATAACATCATACCATAGCATTTCCTTAACTATTTCAAGGATCTCAAGGGTCTATGATGCAGGTTATGATGAACCAGACGTCTAGCAAGGGGCAAGGGGATTTATTTTCCTCTAGCCAACACAGACCAAAGCACTACAACTTGAGTCAGAGGCTATTACCCACTCGATATGGTGAGCTTGATTCTCATAGAAGGACCGTCAATGATACGAAGTTCTTCAACCAAAGCTACATTCAAATTCAGTTGTTATCATCTTCTTGTGTTTACCCCATGAGATCCTTAAAAACATTTCATGCATGCCATTTCATAACAGGTTTTCCAAGGACAGACTTCTTATCCCTTCGATGTTTATTTCAGCAAGAAGAAATGGCTCTTAGACAAACAATCAAAGACCTTCAAGCTTAAAACGCCCAGTTCCAACAAATGTTCCTGGCTCTGAACCAGGGGCAAGAAGACATGAAAGCTCAGATCGTCAAAGAGAAGACTAAGAAGGCAAAGAAACCAATTCGTGTTTTGAGTGTGGGAAGAAGAAGACCAGCTAACTGAGATCTAGATTTCGCAACCCCATCAAAGGGAGGGGATAATTAAGAGGAAGATGATGAGGAATCAAAGGAAGGAGACAATAATCCAGCGTCTAATGAAGATGAACCTGACTATTCTGAGGAGCAATATCCTCCTGTTGACAATAAATACAAACGGCTAGAGGATCGGCTCAATGCCATGGAGATCCAAAGGGTGCCCAATCTGGATTTTGAAGAATTAAGTTTGGTTCTAGGGGTGGTCATCCCACCTAAGTTCAAGGTCCATATCTTTTCAAAATATGACGGTGTTTCCTGTCCCAAGCTTCACTTGAGGTCATATGTCAGAAAGATCCAGCCTCACACTGTGGATCAGAAGCTATGGGTCCATTTCTTCCAAGAAAGTTTGGCTGGCACTCAAATGGATTGGTTCTATCAGCTAGAAGGAACTGACATCCATACCTGGGAAGACTTGGTTGTTGCTTTCTATAAGCAGTACCAATACAACGCTGAACTGGAACCAACTCGAGTGCAACTGCAGAATATGTCCATGAGCTCAAGAGAAGGGTTCAAGGAATATGCGCAAAAATAGAGGGATCTAACTGGAAGGGTACAACCTCCTCTTAATTATCGGGAAATGGTAGACATGTTCATGGGCGCTTTGACAGGCCCATTCTTTAATCTGCTGATTGGGAGACTTAAGAAAAAAAACTGGGGCATCCCGCTGACTGTAATCACAAAAGAAACAGTTCAGGCAAAAGGTAGAGATGATAAAATCAAAAAAGGAGGCCTCTACAAATCCTCAATAAAAAAAAAGGGTTACAAAAATGACTGCCTTCTCAAGCAAACATTCAATTTCTGAACGATCACCAAGTATCAGAGAAAAGATTCCAGACTCAACTAGGATCTAAACACACAATTAACGGATTTTAGGGCTGAAGAACATCACGACGAACTGGTGGGTATAAATAAATTTTGAGTCTTTATCCTTTTTTCCTTAAACCGTGAACCAGGCCACGCTACAACCCTTAAAAGTCCTAGCTGAAGCATGGGTTAGTTTGGAAGCATACTGTTACAAAAGGTATCATGACTCCTGTAGGACTTGCTACAAATTCTGAGTTGATATCACACTCTTACAAAATTTGTTTGTTTTACTAAAAAATGAATTTTCAAACTTCAAGAAGACATAAGCTTTGCATTCTTAAAATACCATTGTTTGCATATGACTATTTGTTCAACACCAGAGAAATTCACACAACCAATATTCAGTGAACGAAGATTCTCTCAATGGATAGAATCACCTCAGAAGGAAAAAACATTTCCAGTAACAAGCCTTTCATAATCAAGGGGCATAGCACGGTGTCCAACTGATCTGGGGCAGTCAAATCAAGGTTCAAGGAATCCCTCAAAAATGCCAAATAACTAGAGGCAGATCTCCATCTGAATCACTTGGGGCATTGGACATGAATTCCAGCAACGAATCATGTAGGATCAAACAAACACCTTCTGACAAGTGTGACAACACTTATTACTATGGACAGTGACAATTCTCCGTACCCGGTAAACATGGACATAGTCGGAAAATACGACGCATGAAAAAGATCATAGTCCCTCGACGACCCTACAGTTTCCTTCTCGGTAAATGATCTAGTCCCTAAACAAAATTTCTAAAGCGTCTCCACAAGTTGCTTTTGTGACTGTATCGTCCCTTCGGTTGTCCCTCAAACATCCAACGACAAGGCTACCTACTCACTAATAGTAGGATAGCATTTTCTAAAGGATAGGAGGAAAAGAACGCCTTTTCGAGTACAAAGTAGAGAGCTATTAGATGTTTGCTCAAAACATTATTGCACTTACGCAAAAAACTACTTTAAAAAAACATTTTCAAGACACTTTGTATACTTTCTCCACATTCCCGAGAAACATTACAAAGTCTGTCATACCAAGGCATTTTCAAAACAAACTTTCAGAACACACAAAGCACAAAGGTATTTTCAAAATGAGCAAACCTCTAAGAGTCTGTAGAAAACTACAGATGGAAAGGGTGCTAACACCTTCCCTTTCCATAATCTACCCCCTTACTCAGAAAACTCTCGAAAAGGTATTTTTATGTTCTTTTCACCCTTTCCTTTGTTGGATAAAAGAAAAGTCGGTGGCGAATCTTGCTTACTGCAATATTTGCGAACACAAATGAAAAACTAGTATTAAACAGTCAGTTCTGCCACTGTATCGCAGCTGCTATGTTATCCTTGCATCAAAATGGACAAAAACAGAACTTGCACTTTAAAAGCTATGAAGACAGTTTAACAATTGTATTCAAATCTCATACATTTTCACTCCCAATTTTCACCTTTTCTCACGTATAAAAGCAACTTCAGATGCACATAAAAAGGGGGAGAACAGTAGAGAAAAGTCAATGTTCCATTTCAAAGGTGGGAAATAATACAACCACCAAAGAAAGAAGAGAGATTTTGCACACAACCAACAAAACCGAGAGGGAGATAATTACCAAGTGAAAAACATAATATACAGAGCCAAAAAGCCAAAAGAGAGAACACACAAGGGCCAGAAAACCTCCAGGAGGAACACAGGTAAAATATCACAACATACCAACAAAACCCAACAACATACACAACAACCAGAAAACCTCCAGGATGAACACAGATAAAATATCACAACATACCAACAAAATCCAACATCATACATAAACTAGCCAGCAAATCGTAAAGAGGAAACATACAACCAGAAAACCCAAAAATTGAAAACAACATAAACCAGCCAGCAACCCGTAAAGAGGAAGCACACGGCCAGAAAAAACAGAAAAGAGGGAGAGCCCACTGTTTTTGAAGCTCCACCGGAGAGACTCCAATATGTATTTCTCCTCCTTTTGTCTCTGCACATTTTTTTTCTCATACATATATCAATACATGTTTCCTCGTTTGCATAACCCCATCAATTTGTATCTTTTCGTTTACACCACTTTTATGTTGTATGGTCACTAGAAGTGTAACTTTGCTGCATTTTTTGTGGCTGCATTTGTTAATATTTTAGGGTGTTTAGAAGTAAGTTATGATAATAAAAAAATACCATGTGCAGTAATAACGCGAACTCAGAAATAAAAGAAATTTACCTTCAAATCTTTTCTAAGTACACAGATCTCTTACGGAAATCGCCAAACCTTTAACATTTGTTTCTCGCTCTAATCGCCCAACAACAAAATCTCAACTCCAATCTCTTATTCACTGTAACAAAAAAAAATACCAACACTTTCATTCTCTTCTCATCCGAAGCAAAAACAACAAAAACCTTTTGTTGTTCAATCCAAATAACAAAACTCACTTCTCGATTCTGCTTTACGGTCAAACAACAACAACAATTACCAGAATCTTTTTTTCCTTCGATTCTCCTTGTAGCTTCAACTGAAAAGAACAAATACCCAAAAACCCATAAACAAAATTGAGCGCTATACATCTTAACACATGGACGCGCTCCAACTCCATTCTCAATCAGGTCTCTGCTGCAAGATTTAGATCCAAACCTTTCTCTTTGTCGAAATGTCCGTTGCCATTAGGTCGTTAGATCATTTCCGTCTCACCGGTGCTCAGAAGGATCTCATCATCGTCGGTTCAGATTTCGATAGAATCGTTAGTCTCGTGTGCGGCCTCCGAGTGTGGAAATCATGCGTTGTATCAATTTAAGGCCATAGAGGATAATGGTGATGATATGAAATCAAGAGGAGAGACTTGTTTTGTTTACAGTGAAGCATAAGGAAAGAGGGTGATGAAGATATAAAAGGTGGCCCTAGTGAGATAATGGAGGAAATGGGGAAGAAGAAAGAGAACAGTAAAAAGAGAGAGGAAGATTGGATTGGAGTTGTAGTAGAGGATGACTGTCGTTTTAGAAGAGAGAGAGAGGATCGCTTCATTTGTTATTTTTTTTTTTTACTTTTCTTTTGATTGTTTGGTTATTGGAACACTAACCTGTATTTTCTTCCCCATAAAACAGTAAATATTAAATCGGTTTTCCTTTCACAATGCCATGCATACGACGCTGTTTCTCATCGTTTAGGGTTTAAATTTTTTCCATGTTTCTTTCCTCCAGCCGGGTCAGCCCTTTGGGCTGTTGGCCCAATCCATTAGCGATTTTCCTTTTTTGTTTTAATAAATTCATAATAATAACAGATAAGAAACTTGGCACAGCTAGCAGAGTATCTCACCATTAACCTAAAGGATCTGGGTTCAACCCCTGCTGGGACCTTCCTCTCATTTTTTTAATATTTCTTTAGGTCTTATCTCCCCATATTTTATTATACTTCTTAAGAAAAATATAATTTAATTCATTCATATAATTATTTCATGAGAAAATACAAAAACATGCTTCTTTTATTAACTTAATCTTTCTTTTTCTGTTATTTACTTAATCTTTTGTTAAAAATCTTTTAATTCACCATTTATTTAATTTAATATAAAAACTATAAAAAAAAATTTAGAATTTAAGTTTCTTTATTTGTTCATCCAAACCCCGATGCCATACTCCTTTAGGTAGCTCCATGAGGCGATTAAACCCCATTTCGATCACCTTATGTTGAAGTAGACTTTTAGCTCGCTTGTACATAACAAACAATTAGGTTTTTAGTCTCACTCTTAACCTTTTTTTCTTCTTTTGTAATTAAAACTCATCATTCACAAATCAAAAAAATCCAAAAACACCTTTAATCGTTACTTGAATTTATTTTAAAACTTGCAAAACACTCAACCAATCAATCTTCCCCAAAGGGCATGTTATCTCCGTTCTACCGCGATACCGGCCGTGCATATTTCTAGAATGCGTGCATTAACGTCGCCCACTAAAAAACACAAACAACCTAACCATTTTCTAGATGAACTACGGTGTTCTGATTCCTTCACTGGATACGTAGGAAAAGGGTCGCAAAACCCTCATGAACGCAATAATAAAAAACCATTCATTTCCCCTTAAGCAAGTATAGTTGTATATAAACACACCCTTAAAGACAAACAAACAAAATGGATCCCATTGAGTACAACGGATGTGAGGGGTGCTAATACCTTCCCCTCGCATAACCGACTCCCTTACCCTTTCTCTTGTTTGCAAGCCCATCTTATCCATTCCCTTGTGGTTTTATCGATATTTCCCCTTCCTTCATGATAAATAAAGTTCGGTGGCGGCTATGTGTTTTCTACCGGTAGCTTCAACAGGGTGAGCAACTAAGGGTGCTCGAGGACTCTCGTCGAGGCCCCAGAAGACACAGAAGACCTGAAACTCCACCTTCTCTTCAGAACAAAGACCGTCTTCAATCTCCCCCGTGAAGACACAGACGAGACAGGTCGCGAAGCCTCTCTCCCCAATGGACTGGGCGACGCTCTGCGTTAGAGAGAACAATGCCCGAGGCTACTGGGAGACGCGGCCACACCCCCCACGCGTGGAATAAAGATCCCCTAAAAACAGAAATAGGGGGAACATAGAAGCGCATCCTCGACCAAGGGATCCTCCTCGAGGCCAACTACGTCACTATGACCGCCACTACAATCGGCCTCCTTCCCAATCCCCCTACACGAGCGACAAAGACGACCCCCGTGGTCCCTTATCATAAGAAATCATGGAGGCGCTCATTCCCAGGGGAATGAAGAAGCCTCCCCAACCGAAGGAATATGATAGCATTGCTGACCCAGTGGACCACATTGACGGGTTCGAAGCAATGCTCCATTATCATAACGTCGGGGGATCGATCAAATACCGCATGTTCCCCACGACTTTGAGAAAGACTACAATGGACTGGTATAAGAATCTCCCCCAGGGTCAGTCACCTCCTAGAGGAACCTAAAGATCCAGTTCATCAGCTCCTTTACAACGTCTCATCGACACCTGAAGACTAAGGCCACCCTTAAGGCTATCGTTCAAAGAAGCGACGAAACCCTCAGGGAGTACATCAATCGGTTCAACCGCAAGGCCATTCAGGTCCCGTGCACCGATCACGTGAAGAGATATTTGCTCGAGAAAGGACTCCTCTCGGGAAAAGAGTTCAGGAAGGCCGTCGGCATCAAATCACCCTGGACTTTTGATGCTCTCCTCAAAAATCTAGGGCCTATATGGACTACGAGGAGAGGGAAGCGACCGACAAAGCCCGCGACCTAAGGAATCATAGAATTACCAACACACTGTGACACCAAGACGCATGCCCTCCTCGATGAACAGACGAGAAGAGAATGGAGGATAAACTGCATGATCCTCGCGAGAATAGGGGACCCACAGGACGATTCACTGAATACACTCTGTTGACCGCTTCCTGTGAGCGCATCTTGGCGGAGTGTGCTAATACCGAATTCAAGGACGGAGGAGTTAAATGTCCTCGATCTGCTCCTGCGAAGCCCAGAGCTAATAGGAGGAAATACTATCAGTACCATAGAAGTTACGGGCACCTGACTGAAGATTGTGTCCACCTCAAAGACGCCATCGAAACCCTCATCAAGGGTGGAAGACTCGGGCAATACCGACACAATGACGCCCCTCGTCGAGATTACCGCGAGACAAAGGTGGTCGAAGAGGATACCTAACCATCAAATGAGGCAGCCCCCATCTAGATAGATTTCTTTGTAACAAGGTCGGAGGACTTCTACGTCCCCGAAAGACACAAGGAAGAACCTCTGTCCATGCACAGCAGGTGGGAGAAATTTCCCTCCGCCATGGTTATAATCGGTGGGGGGTTCAACAACATCTCCATAAACTCCATAAAAAGAAAGCTCGACAAATTGGTCGACGCAACCCTGACTCAAGCGGTGACATTCGTGAAGGTCAAGAGCATATCAGAACCAATTACTTTCTACCTCGAGGAGTTGCCTGGAGGGGCCCCTAACTCAAGCATCCCTCTGCTGGTAAGGGCAAGAATGGATAATTTCGATATTCATCGCATCTTGGTCGACGAGGGGAGTTTCGTCGATGTTATGTATAACTATCTATTCCAAACCTTACAGCTCGACGACACCCACCTTTCATCGTACGTGGGGTTCGACCAGCAAGGCTTTAATGGCTCAACCTCCAAACCATGGGGGTATGTTGAGCTTTTTGTCACCTTCGGGGAATAAACCGCATCTTGGTAGGTCAAGGTGCGATTTCTAGTCATCGACTTCCTGTCTCTCTACAACTGCATCTCGGGGAGACCGACACTGGCCGAATTGACCATTATACCCTCCATTGTCCATCTAAATATGAAATTCTATACAAGGAGGGGACGCGTTGCCACCATCCATGGGGACATATCAGCTTCCCGATTATGTTTCAACGCGGTTTCTAAGGGACAAAGTACAATCGACATTGAGGCACGACCTACCAAGAGAGTTTCTACTGCTTGACTTGAACCACATCCTGTTAAGACAGAAGAACAAAGGGCTCCACCCAAGGTCGACTCCATCTTGCTCGACACCCGCTTCGACAAGGATGAAGCCCCCAATAGCGAACAGGAACTCCTCCGAACAATCCCAGACGGATACTTCGAGTTCGTCCCCCTCAGTGAAGACCCTCACAAAGGCGTGAAGATCAGCACCAGACTTCCTGACTTGGCGAGGAAGCAGATCAAAGCTTGCTTGAGGGAGAATTTAGACATGTTCGCATGGAGCGCTGCGGAGATGCCCGGACTCGACCCCGAGGTCGCCTATCCCCAATTGGCCATTGAACCATCTGATAGGGCAGTAGTAGAATGTAGACGTTGGCAGTCTCTCGAGAAAGTGAAGGCTGCTGAAAATGGTGTAAAAGACCTCATAGAGGCTAATTTTATTTCTGAAGCCCGGTATTTAACCTGGCTCACAAATGTTGTACTTGATAAGAAAAATATTGGAAAATGGAGAATGTGTGTTGACTATACTGATCTTAATCAGGCATGTCCCAAAGACCTTTTCCTTTACCTAATATTGACATGCTGGTCGACAATTCGTCCGGATATAAAATTTTATCATTTATAGATGCCTACTCCGGCTATAACCAAAAACCAATGGCAATGAAGGACAAGCATTGCACTACTTTCATGACCAACTTGGGCAATTACTACTACAACGTAATGCCCTTCGGCCTGAAAAACACAGGCACAACATACCAGCGGATAATGAATAAATTCTTCTATAATGAGATCAGTGATATGCTTGAGGTATACATGGATGACATAATCGTCAAGTCTCAAACATATATCGACCACGCTGTCCACCTCAAAAAATTCTTTGCCTAAGCGAGACAATGCAGAATGAGATTCAACCCTGAGAAATGCACCTTCAGGGGTTAAGGCAGGAAAATTCCTCAGTGTTTATATGATGGAACGGGGAATTGAAGCCAACCATGACAAGTGTCGGGAATTCTCCGAGATTCCTACGCCTAGCTTGAAGAAATCCATACATGTCCTAAATGGAATGCTCACCTCGCTCTCCTAATTCGTGGAGAAATCCGTGCAACACGCTTTTCCATTTTTCAAACTTCTAAGTAAAGAGGCAGCCTTCGAGTGGACCAAGGAATGCGACCAAGCCCTCCAACATCTCAAGCAAAGCCTTTCGCAACCGCCCATGCTGTCGCGACCCGAGAGCGTCTCTACTAAGGCCGTAAGCGTGAGCCTCGTTCGTGAGACTCTAGACGGGAAAAAACCAGTTTATTTCATGAGCAAAGTGCTACAAGGGCCCGAAGTTAGGTATCAACAGATTGAGAAGGTGGCCTTGGCCCTCGTCAACGCGGCGAGGAGGCTTAGGCATTACTTTATGGAACACGTGATCATCGTACAAACGGACCAACGCGTAACACTACTCCTATGCCGACCAGACATGGTCGGTCGAATGCTAAAATGGTCCTTGAAGCTGTCGTAGTTCGACATCCAGTACGAGAGAAGGAAGGACCTCAAGGCCTAAGCACTGGCCGACTTCATCGTAGAGATGACCGCTCACGATCTCCCCATAGGGAAGAAGCATAAGTGGACCATCTTTATGGACGAAGCTTCTAGCTTGACTGGGAGAAAAGCAAGAATCCTCCTCGAGAACAAGGAAGGCGTCATGATCGAACATTCCCACACCCTTTCTTTTCCAATGTCGAACAAGCAGGCTGAGTATGAGGCCCTGCTTGCAGGATTAAGGCTGGCCGTGGATTTGGGTGCCTGAGAGATAAAAATTTTCACAGACTCCCAACTTGTTGCATCTCAAGTTCAAGGGGCATACTAGGCTAAGAACAACAGCCTCATCAAATATTTAAACCTGGTCAGAGAACATATGAAGAAGTTTGACCGGGTAGAGATCAAGCATGTGTCACGCGAACAGAACACGCGGGCCGAATACTTTTAAAGCTCGCGAGCAAGAAGAAGAAAGGCGGGAACAAATTTGTCATCCAAGAATCCATCTCTTGCCCTAGTATTGAAAAGTCCACTATGCCACTCGAGGTAAATGCCATCGGGGACAGCTTATGTTAGATGACTCAGGTGTTTAACATTCTGACAAAGGGGGAACTTCACGTGGGCCAAAGAGAGGCAGTCTTGACCAAACGACGAGCATGTTCATACGTTGTACTCAAACACAAAATTTACCGTCAAGGATTCTCCACTTGTTAGCTCCTAAATTCGACACCCACAACAAATTGGCTTTATGGGACAAAAATAGATTGAAAAAATCTAAGCTAGAAATACTTCGACAGATTGGAAAAATACTTAGAGAAATTTCTAAGTTAAAATGAATCTTCGACCAAAAGGTTCTTACATCCTTCGACTGAAAGGGTTCCAGGGCCTTCGACTAGAAGGAAACCTCGTAGCAGATACAGATGATTTTGAATTTGAAGAAAGGAGGGAAAAGAAGTTCGCTTAGCAGTTGAGGAAAGAAACGTGGCATGAAGACAGAGGTCGAAGCACATGCAGAAGACACTTGTCCTCATCCTAGAGAAAGGCAACTCCTCGAAGGTTACCTAGTTTTAGTATAATTATAGGAAGTTTATGTAGATTTCCGTGTGTTCAACTGGTCTTACAAGTTATTCAATACTATTCAAGTACCCGATGCGTGAGAAAGAATACTGAAAATGTACGTTTGAGACAACACATTTTATAATCAAAGTCTTTTACTTTTCTCTTTACATTTCTTGCCTTTTTTATCTTGTTTGCACTTTACTGGAACTTTTTCTCAGATTCCTGCACTTGAACTTTTCCCAACCCCTTTTTCTATTTACTTTCTGCATTCAAACTCGTCCCAAACCTCAACCTTTCTCAGTCGAACATGCATTCTCCATTCACATTAGCATTTATGTCCAAACAACGTCAAAAATTAGCATATGTCTTAGGATCAAACTGATCGATCCTGCGAGTAACCAAAAATATACCCTTTTTGGAAGATTAGCGGTTGTTTACCGAAAAACATGGTGAACAAATTGGCACACCTGGTGGGACGTTGCTAATTTTTTTTACTTTTTGTGTTTTTATTTTGTTTTGCTTGTTTATCTTAACATAAATGCTTTGCATAATTTCCTTTCTTTTACGAAGTCTTGCATGTTATTAAGAAGTGGTAAATTAACCACCAACGAGTATACAACTAGAAAGAGAAATAGTGAAAGCAATATGGCTAATCAGCTAAATAATGGACAAATACCTCCACCAATTACTACGGGTATAGCGGTTATACCAACCGCTAGTGAAATTGTCTCGTCAAACGTTGGTTCAGCACCAACATTAACAACAACCCAAATAGGACCAATACTTTCATATGCAGGTCCCAAAGGTCCATCAGGAACACCCCCACCAAGGGTGAATCCAGGATCTTGACCATACGATCCCCCAGGATTTTCGACATCCTGGATGGGTCGAGACCATCCTTATGGCATGCCAACTACTGAAATGGCTAGTCTTATGAACGCCGCGTCTACATTTTCAGAACCTTTGGTAAGTGCGTCTTCGCCATTACAGGGATCTGGAACTGGTATGGCGAATCTGGGTAGAAACCAACTCTTAGGAGGGGCATCCCATGCAATACCAAGCCTCACAAACGCTTCCATAGCAATTTTGAGGCAACAGATGGATGAAAGAAACCATGATATGGTACAAATGTTGGCCCAAACTCTGAGTATAGTGTTGAACCCTCTAATACAAAATACCACCCAGTCGAACCAACAAATGTCAGCACAGATGGTGCGCATGACTCAATTTTTTGGGGTTCCCCAACCTATTCGACAACCCCAAAGAGCACCTATGAGAGAGAATCAAGGTATAGTCTTAGAAGAAGATGTAACCATTAACCAAAACCCATAGCTAGATAGGAGGAACCAAAGAGTGGAAATCGAACAACCTAGGATCGAAATACCCATATTTCCCCCACAGATTCCTAGAGATGGTGATCAAGGTGTAATGGTGGTAAATAGAAACCAAAATGCTGATGAACTGATACAGCAAGTTCGACACCATAATTATGGAACGGATAATAATCTGACATCCATGATATAAAGAATCATGATACAAAACGGAATGAACATTGGCTTTCATAGGCCAAACTTAAATCTCCGTTGTCAGAGTATATCTTGCAAACAAATTTACCCCCTAGATGGAAAGTTCCAAAGTTCACTAAGTTTTCAGGGGATACGACAAAATCTATTGTCTAACACATAGCGAGATATTTGATAGAAGCTGGGGAAATATCAAATAATGAGAGCCTTAAGATTAAATACTTCCCAAGTTCTCTAACTAAAAACGCTTTCACTTGGTTTACCACCCTCCCAGCCAATGCGAACCACAATTGGAATCAATTGGAGAGATTGTTCCATGAACAATTTTACATGGGACAAACCAAAATAAGTCTGAAAGAACTGGTTAGCGTGAAAAGAAGATTCACCGAGCCAAGAGACGAATATCGAAATAGATTCTGACTGCTCATAGCTATATGCTTTACACATGTGTCTGAGCATGAATTGGTTGAAATAGTAGCAGGGGGCCTAGATTATTTTATTAGGAAAAAACTAGATACCCAATACCTGAGGGATATGGCCAAATTGCCCGATAGAGTTCGACATATAGGACATCTTAAAATTGAAAAAGCTAAAGCAACTAAGACTCATTGAAGAGAAATGGTAGTGTGATACGGTGGCAGAACCGACTGTTTTACGCTGGTTTGCGTTTTGCGTTTTTTATTTGCAAAATGTCGCGGTAAGCAAGAGTCTCCACCGACTTTTATTTTATCCAACCGGAAAGGAAAAAAGTACAGAAAAAATCCTTTTTCGAGATATTCTGAGTACGGGGGGTAGATTATAGAAAGGGAAGGTGTTAGCACCCTTTCTATCCATGGTTTTCCATGGGCTCTTAGGTACTTGCTCATCTTTTAAAATTGCTTGTGTAGGTGCTTTGTTTTGAAAATGTTTTACTTCGTGATAACCCTTGTATTAGTCCTCAAAGGTGTGACAAAGTTGTTTTGAAAAATTGTTTGAAAAGTGTAAGTGTGAAAAGTTTTGATTTGAGCAAGTACCTACTAGCATCTACCTACTCGAAAAAAGATTGTTTCTATTCTTGTTCCTTTAGACAGCGCTATCCTACTATTGAGAAATAGGTAGCACCGTCGTTGGAGTTGTAAGGGTCAATTCGAAAGGGACGTACGATCACTAAAGCAATGTTAGGACACCTTAGTAATAACCCTAGAGTCTTAAGATTATATTCGAGGCAACATTTCCGAGGCAACATTTCCAAGGTAACATTCGAACGAGACATTTGATCTTTTGGACAGGAGGGCAACCACTAAGACACCCTATACTTAATGATTGTTTACCGAAGGAAACCGAAGTGAGAGTATACCCTAAGAGTGATATGTGCGAGTGATTGGTTTCAATTATTTATCTTTTCACATTAGGGTTTTCTAACCGTATTAATTTGTCATGCATTCTTGTCATACAATCCTATTAGCATACATATAAACAGTTTAATATTTGCGGGAATTAAAAATGCGAGAAAATAAATCTACGCTATTACAATGCTTCGGGAAGGGGGATTAATTACATAGCCAAAAACTTGGGGAAAAAGCGATAAGTGAAAGCCCTAAATTAAACTATTACAAACCAGTAAGCAGTTACAACAATATTGGCAAGAATAATTAACACGCGCGCAATGAATTAAATACGAGACAACTAGGGTTTGGACCCTTGACTAAACCTAATTGCGATTGATTAAAAATAACGTTTTTGTCATGTTTTAAGAAAATAATGAAATAGTTAAATAAAAGGGAAATCCTAATTCTAATTAATTTTAAATTAAGAAAAATAAATTAATTCATCTAAAAGCCTATTTTTGTGTTTTTTATCTATTTGAGAAAAAGAGAAAATAAAATTAAATCAAGAGTTTTAACCTAATTTCTATTTGATTTTATTTATGAAAATAAATTACAATTTCCCCAAATTAGACTAAATTGAATTAAATTAATAATAGTAAAAAAAAACTAATTCTAATTTTTCTGAATTATTGATTTTATGATTTTATGAAAAAATAGATTAATTTGTGAATTAAGAAAAGAATAGAGAGAATATTAAAAGAATTAAAAGAAAAAATAAATAAAGAAAGAAAGATGAGCCTGTACTAGCAATTATGGGGGTATATTGCTGAAATTCTATGCCCAAATGGTCCAAGCCCGTTTGACTTCGCTGGATCTGATGCATATGTTAACTTGAGATGCATGATGGACCTTCAAGGGAAAGGCATTGGGTCTGGAGTGCTGATGAATTTGATGGCCGGATCTTGTGTTGCATGGTGGATTCTTGGACATGTGGTGTACCTGATCACCTATTGAAAAATAATATGAAACGAATATGGGACCTGGGGATCGAACCCATGCCCTTATGCATGTCTCCAATACACGCTTGCCAACTGAGCCACGCGTTTTTGTTGTATACATAATGGAAGTAAAATAATTTAATCAAAAAACCAATAATGTATTCAAAAACGCTCTAAAATTCAAATCACCCAACCAGTGAGTGCCACACATTGTCTTCTTCCTCCCAATCGTCGTTTTAGGTAACAATAGTTTTACCTACGGTTGCCTCGCTGTAGCTACAGACCCGTTCATATCAAAAATTCTCTATAAGCAATATAAATGAAATTCAAAGGTACCAATCAACTCGTCTCATCCTCACGAGTATCATGGTACCAGAATCCAAACCCAATTTAGCCTATACTGCAAAGCCCTAAACAGGAACACAAAACCCTAGCTATGGAAATATCATGTACAAGCGTCAAAAATGCAATTAAGTGGTACCAATAGTTTGCAAACTCAATGATGAACAAGAATATATAATATAAACATGCGTAGGATGAGTAAATCAATGAAATCGAAATTCAGTTTGGAGGCAAACCGTGGTACCTGTAACTTACAATTCCAGGCATGAAAAGGCTTGCAATTGATTGGGATATGTTCCTGGGATGTCCAACAATCTATTAGCAATGTTAGAATGGCTTGGATTGGCCTCTAGGATGGAAATTGGATCACCACTTTCTCTTGAATTTTTTTAAGTTTTGCTCTTGCTCTGCACGACTGTTCAACCCTTATTCTTGCTTTGGATACGTTCAATATATATTATAGAATGCATTAGGGTTGTAAAAATTGATCACATCTTTGGAAATTTTCAAGATTTGATTTGATCTTCATGGCATATGTAAAATTGCTATATTGCGCCAAATTATGCCTTTCTTGTCCCAACCAGCCTTGATTCGAATTGATCATGCAAGCTCATCAAATCTTCGTTGCTAACCTGTCAAAAAACCCAATCAAATCAAATCTTTGATAATTTTCACCATTTATTTGATTTAATTCACCTTTTAATTAATGAAAAATAAAAATAAATTGAAAAATGAAGCAAAAAAATTGTGGATGAGTATTTGAGTCGTGGACCACATTATGATTGAGGTACAAGCATAAAAAGTTGGGCCCATTTAGCAAAAAGTGCAAATTTGAGCACATTTGACTTTTGGCAATTTTGCAAAAAAAGGTCAACTTGGCCAATGCATAACTCTCTCAATTTTGATCCTAGAGGGGTGTTCTTGGACTTTTTAGAAAGCTTAGGATGTCCCCTAAGCAACACATTTTGTCTCATCTCAATTGAGTCTTCCATGTTCATGTATGAAGCTTTGACCTAAAAGGTGTTTTTGTTGACTTTTTAAAATGACCTATAATGTCAAAATTCATATCTTTTTCTGAGTGCCTATTTTGAACTTGGGAGATGAAGAATAATTGTAGGGAAATGTATCCTCTTCCAAATGAGCTTTGGATGGGTCATTTCTGATAAAGTATGAGAAAGTTATGCTTCATCAAAGTTGAGTTGACTTTTCCTACAAAACCCTAATTTAGCACCTTTTGGGTTTTGATGAATTGTGAGCAATCCTTGAGGAATCATGATCAACACTTGATAAAATGATGAATAATACTTCAAAATGAGGATGTTGAAAAAAAATCTTGAAGTTTGACTGTATGTGGGCCACAATTGACTTTTGACCTAGCACAGTCAATTTTCAGGCCTTTGAGCAATTGACTGAGCAAATTTCTTCTGCAAGGCTTGAAACTTGTCATGGATGATCTTGAGAACATATTAGGACAATGGTGAGAATTTTAGTCCTTTGTGGTTCACAAATCTTGATGAAAATAGAAACCCTAATTTGAGGTAGACTACCTTAGGAGAGAGTTTGTATGGTCAACTCTTGAACTTCCTTGAGCAATTTGGGGACTTCACATGACATTTGTTGAGAAATATGGGAGGGAAAATTTTGGGGTACAACAGCTGCCCTGTTCAATCTTCTTAAACCTGAGGATGTAGATTGGCTCGTCTGCCTTTCGTTATCTGAAGGTGGAAGATGATTGAACACTAGAGTGCCCCGAAATTTGCACTCGCATGAAGTGATACTTGACTTGAGATATCGGGAATGGGCTTAAAGATGCCATTTGGAAGTCGATGATGGAAGATGGGCTTAAAGATGCCATCCAAAGAGGTTTCGATCGCATAAGAGATTCCTTTGCAAGATTCTGTATACCTGTTGTTGAGGAGGACTTCGTTGGGGAATACTGGTCTCTGTCTTGAGAGAAATAGAGTTTTAGGAGCTTCAGTTGTCCTTTACTTTACCGGGGAATAATTCCGGTTTGGGAAGCGGAAGTGAACTGTGTGTTTGGTCAGGGCATATGCTGCACCGCGAATTACTGGGGAAATGAGAAACCAATTGTGTTTGATCGGGTCCCGATCTTACAATATTGTGGACTACCGTCTGGGGATAAGAGAGGCAGAACCCGGATAGTAAGGTTATGTGAAAAAACCTGGATGGTAGGGTTACTTCGATATAAGAGCATGGATAGTAGGGCTGTGAGAAGGAAACTGGATAATAGGGTTACTTCGATATGAGAGCCTGGATAGTAGGGCTATGAGAAGGAACCTGGATAATAGGGTTACTTCGAAATGAAAGCCTAGATAGTAGGGATGTGAGAAGGAACCTGGATAGTAGGGTTACTTAGAAATGAAAGCCTGGATAGTAGGGTTGTGAGAAGGAACCTGGATAGTAGGGTTACTTCGAAATGAAAGCCGGGATAGTAGGGATGCTTCGATATGAGATCCCGGATAGTAGGGTTACTTCGAAATGAAAGCCTGGATAGTAGGGCTGTGAGAAGGAACTTGGATAGTAGGGTTACTTCGAAATGAAAGCCTGGATAGTAGGGCTGCTTCGATATGAGAGCCTGGATAGTAGGGTTGTGAGAAAGAACCTGGATAGTAGGGTTACTTAGAAATGAAAGCCTGGATAGTAGGGCTGTGAGAAGGAACCTGGATAGTACGGTTACTTCGAAATGAAAGCCTGGATAGTAGGGCTGTGAGAAGGAACCTGGGTAGTAGGGTTACTTCGATATAAAAGCCGGGATAGTAGGGCTGGGAGAAGGAACCTGGGTAGTAGGGTTACTTCGATATGAAAGCCGGGATAGTGGGGATGTGAGAAGGAACCTGGATAATAGGGTTACTTCGATATGAGTTTGGGTAAAACTGCAGAGGGAACCTGGGTAAGGTTGCTTTTGTCGCACCGATGATTACTCTGTTTAGCTTCGAGTGTTGATCATGGACCAGCTGGACATTGTTGATAATAATTGTCTTTCCTGAAAGAAATACAGGGTTAGTTATATGTGATGCATGAAATGCATTGTGATGAGGTTCTCAAAATAACTGAGATTATGTTATATGTAATGTATGCACATGTCATGATGTATGAACATGAAATGTTGACGTAATAAACTGAGTCCGGGAAAATAAATCTGTCATTGCTGTTTGGAGAGTATGAGAAATGGTATTCTTGACTGCTGTAAAAAACCATAGTCCCTCTATCTCTGTTGGGGATGGTGAACAAAGACGACTATGTTGGGGATCTGCCCCTCGTTTACGGATGTTCTGCCTAGGAGAGACTCTATTTGAGAAAAACTCTGCGGGAGAATAACTCTGTTGGAGAGGAGATACTCTGTTGATAGATCTGCTGATTTGGAGAATTAAACTCAGCTGGGGACGAATTTCTGTTGCTGGTAATAATGAAATCTGTTGGATATTGAATTTATGATTGTGAGAGAAATAAACTCTGCTTGGGGAAAAATTTACTGACTCACTCACGATTGTGAACCTCAGCTGGGGAGAGTTGTGTCCTGTTCAGGAAAACTAACACCAATGTCTTTGGATACTTTTAATCTGTGGGGAGTGTATGTACCAATACTCATGCTCTCAAGCTGGCTCTATCCCGATACCTGATGGGCAGAGTAACTGTAAGGTTTGGTACTTCTTGTTTTCCCTGTTCCTGGAATTATGAGTAATTGTCTTTTGTTTCTTGTGTAAATATTTATGAGCAGCAATTATTTTCAAATGCATATATCAAAAATTAATCATTGGACGTTCTTGCAAAACAAAACAAAAAAATAAAAATAAATTGAAATTTCTTGTGAAAATGAATTCTATTGATTTTTTTAAAGTTGGCCCGTAATAAGCATTTTTTGTACAAAGAGGCTGACGCTCTAGTAAGAGAACGCCGCCGAAAAATAGAAATTATACAATTTGTATAAAATAAATAAAACAGCTATGTGAAACAATCTCATTGGGTTCCAACTCTGCTATTGCCTTTATATCTTCAAGCGTCTCATCACTTTGCTGCTTGGCCGAAAGTGGATCAGATTGATTGGCGCTGTCCGAGCTTGATAGTTGATACCGAAGTCTGGTTGCGAGATGATCCAATGAGACATAGTGATACGCTTCAATCCCTAATTTTTTCCTGGACCGCCCTTCGGGTTTTCAGTCCACCGGGATACCCTTTTTTGCCCAAGTCGCCTTTTCAGGTTTTTGACTTGCCGGGTGTACAGTTTTTTTTCATTTTCATCCCTAACTTTTGCCCGAACCCTTTTGGTTCTTCGGGAAGCCCTTATTTTTTCCTAGGCCAGTCAACCTAGCGGATCCTTGATTATGCGTAGTATTTTTTCACTATGTCTGCATTGACGGGGTGAGGGAGGTCGTCACCATCCATGGTGGTTAGAATCATAGCTCCTCCCGAGAAAATGTTCTTAACCACAAATGGCCCTTCGTACGTGGGGGTCCATTTCCCCTGGGATCACCTTGTGGTAGTATGATGTGTTTGATCACTAGATCTTCGACTTGATATTCTTGACGTATGACTTTCTTGTTAAAAGCCTTGATTATTCGCTTTTGATACGTCTGACCATGACATATATCAGTAAGTCTCTTTTCATCGATTAGATTCAGCTGATCAAGTCGGGTTTGGATCCAATCATATTCGTTCAAACCCGCATCCTTCATAATCCTGAGAGAGGGTATCTGGACTTTGATGGGTAGGACTGCTTCCATGCCATACACCAAAGAGTATGGTGTTTCCCATGTTGACGTCCATGCTGAGGTACGGTACCCATGAAGAGCGAATGTAACATCTCGTGCCAGTATTTGTATGTCATCGTCATCTTTTGCACAATCTTTTTGATATTCTTGTTAGCCGCTTCAACAGCCCTATTCATCTTCAGCCGATAGGGAGAAGAGTTATGACGCTGTATCTTGAACTATTTGCAGAGCTTGGTGATCATCGTGTTATTGAGATTTGTACCATTTTCAGTAATAATCCTCTCTGGGACACCATATCGACAGATCAGATTGTGTCGGATGAACCACGCCACGACGTTCTTGGTTACTGTAGCAAAGGAAGCTGCCTCAACCCACTTCGTGAAATTATCAATAGCCACCGGAATGAAACGATGCCCGTTAGACGCAGTAGGTCTGATTTCGTCGATCATGTCGATGCCCCACATCGCAAAAGGCCAGGGAGTCATCAAAACATTTAGGGGAACCGGAGGTACATGCACCTTATCAGCATAGACTTGGAACTTATGACAGGTTCGAGAGTGCTGATAACAAACGGCTTCCATAGTGGACCAGTAATATCCTGCCCGTAGGATTTTCTTGGCCATGGTATGTCCACTGCAATGGGTTCCAAAAGTGCCTTCATGTAGCCCTGTCATGATCCTTTCTTCCTCGCCCTTGTCTACACACCACAGTAAGGTTAAATCATGGTTACACTTATAGAGAATTCCATTACTTATGAAGAACTTCGCAGCGAACCTTCTCAAAAACTTCTTATCATTAACAGATTCCCCCTCGGGATATTCTTGAGCCTTAAGATACCTTTTTACCTCGTGAAACCAGGGTTTATCTGCTACCTCTTCAGTTTCAATGTCACAGTAATGTGCGGGTTCGTCCAACCTCTCAATGGTAATCTGGGGAGCTTCATTGTCCCACCTGACTTTAAACATAGAACACATGGTAGCTAGCGCGTCCGCCAACTGGTTCTCTTCTCGTGGGAAATGTTCAAAGGTTATCTCCTCAAAGTGTGGGAGCAATGTCAGTACATACTCTTTGTAAGGAATAAGATTTGGGTGCTTCATATCCCACTCACCTTTGATCTGACTTATTACTAGAGCGGAATCTCTGAATACACTCAAGAACTTAATCCTTGGGTCAATGGCCGCTCGAAGACCCATGATACACGCTTCATACTCTGCCATGTTGTTGGTGCAGTTGAAATATAATCAGGCAGTGAACATAGTATGACATCCCTCAGGAGATATAATTAAAGAGCCGATGCCATTTCCCAATACGTTCGAGGCTCCATCAAAATACATAGACCATCGAGATCCCTCCTCTATTCCTTCATCCGGTCCAGGTTCTTCGCAGCCGGTTACCAGCATGATATTCTCATCCGGGAACTCGAAGTTCATGGACTGATAGTCATCCACGGCCTGATGCGCCAAATGATCCGCCAATACACTTCCCTTGATTGCTTTTTGGGTTGTGTATTAGATGTCGTACTCAGTTAAGATCATCTTCCATCTTGCTATTCTTCCGGAGAGAGTGGGCTTCTCGAAAATATACTTGATTGGATCCATCTTTGATATCAACAAGGTAGTGTGAGTCAGCATATACTGTCTCAGTCGGTGAGCAGCCCATGCCAAAGCGCAGCAAGTTTTCCCGAGCAATGAGTATCGGGTCTCACAGTCGATAAACTTTTTGCTAAGGTAGTAAATTGCATGCTCTTTTCGACCAGACTCGTCATGCTTCCCCAGCACACACCCCATTGAATTGTCTAGCACTGTCAAGTATAAAATCAAGGGTCTTCCTTCAAGTGGAGGCATCAAAATTGGTGGTTCTTGAAGGTATTCCTTGATTCTTTCGAAAGCGGTCTGGCATTCATCATTCCACTTTACCATTTGA